>OV050033.1:57630779-58838591 GCA_920105625.2 Clusia tigrina | reverse complement strand
ATACTCTCAGAACGCCCTTATCGTCTATGTATGGGGTAAGACTGTATAAATCACTCTGCAACGTCACAACTTTGCCATTCGTAATTGCTTCTCTCTCCATGCCATATACTTCAGATTGAGCTTGCCGACATAATATCCACTCCGCTGCTTCCAGTTCAGATACTTGTAGGCCTATTTGAACACAAAGCTGCCGACGCATGCGGCAATTTGAAGCAAACCGAAGCACCCACGCGACTGATCGAATTAATTTATTCAACGACGAAAATCTTTCGAATTTGAAGATACGCTCATTATTTATGGTTAAGGCAAACTTTGGCTCTAACTCCTCTTCCATAGCTGCCGTAGCTTCTTGGATGTGTTCAGTAATTGGCCATTCACTTTCATCGTACCGAAGGAACTCTGGTCCTTGAAACCATATTGACATAAATGAGAAATCGATTTTAAAATTTAAGCGAGTAGCCTCATCAGCTACATTTTTCTCTGTAGGAAGCCAACGCCATTCCGATACTTTGCTGGCGGCTAAAATCTCGGCTATACGGTGTGCCACAAATGGCTTGTAGCGGCGATTTCCTTGCGCGATCCACTTAATTACTGTCTTTGAGTCGCTCCAAAAGATGCAATCGGCAGATTCTAAAGAGTGGCCCTCCTTGATGGTTTGCATCACGCGAGTACCCAGAACAGCTGCTTGCAGCTCGAGTCTGGGCACCGTCATCGGTTTCAAAGAAGCACATCTGCTTTTAGCGAACACCAAGGAAACTTCGACTTCACCATCAGAATAAGTGCTGCGCCAATACGCGGCGGCTGCAAATGCGTCTTGGCTTGCATCAACGAATATATGCAATTGTCGATTCTTTGGCACGCCTCTGGTAAAGTAGCAACGCGGTATTTTAACTTCCGGAATCTTCTTGATGTTCTCTCGCCATTTGCTCCAACCGTCATATATGTAGATAGGCAGTTGTTCATCCCAACAAATGTTGTATCGCCATACTTCACGCAACAATATCTTTGCTCCTACCACAACGTGGGCTAAAAATCCCAGGGGATCAAATATTGACATTACAATACTAAGAAACTCCCGTTTCGTAGGACCCCTGTTCCCATCCACCACATCTGCGTCCACATTGTTAAACTGCAACTTATAGCTAAATGTGTCTTCACCTGGTTGCCACAATATTCCGAGTACTTTTCCAAAACTATTGGAAGATGCTTCGTTACTAATATGGGCTTCGTCTTGTAGAGCGCCCAACACTTCAGATGAGTTCGAGCTAAATTTACATAGTTCAAATCCCGCACCTTTATGTATATCACGCACTTGTTTGGATACGGTAATGGCTTCAGAAATCGTATCGAAGCTGTCTACATAATCGTCGACGTAATGGTGTTGCAGAATTGCTTTCACCGCTCTTGGATAGATCAACTGATGTTGTAATGCGTTCACACATTTAACATATTGAGCAGCACACGGCGAACAGGCGGCCCCGAAGGTCATAACGCACATTTCATAGACGTCGGGTTTTCTCTGACTGTCGCCATTGCGCCATAAGAATCTTTGTGCACATCTGTCTTCTAGTCGAATCGAAACTTGGTGGAACATCTCACGAATGTCACCACATACAGCAATAGCTCCTTCTCGAAAGTTAAACAATACTGAAGGCATTGGTTTATAGTCCTGCGGACCCTTTAATAACCGTGAATTCAAAGAAACTCCATTAACGGTAGCAGCTGAGTCAAACACCAATCGCAATTTACCAGGTTTGTTTGGATTCTTAACTGCAAAGTGCGGAATGTACCATGTTCTAGGGGTTATCTTGGAAGCCTCATCTGACTGCAACTTGCGCGCATAACCCTTGTCAATATAACTTTCGATTATACCGTTGTATGCTTTACCAAATTCTAGTTCCTTCTCCATTTTGCGTTCTATACCAAGCAAGCGTTTGAAGGCCATAGAGTAGCTATCAGGAAACTCGAAATTGTCCTGATCCCAAAGCAAACCGGTTTCAAACTTGTCACCTATTTTTCTTGTGACAGCTTGTAAAATATTGCGTGCTCTCACCTCCTCGTCTGGCTCTACCGCCGGTGCTGGGCGAACGCCAAAGTTCTCAGTTTCAAAATAGTCAGCTACAGTCCGATGCAAATTATCTGCCACTATTGAATGGGTAAATAAACAGGATGGTGTCGCCGAAACGTGCTCATTTGTTTTCCCAAACACAATCCATCCAAGTATAGTTTTAGCGGCATGCGGCCCTTTCGCTCCCAAACACAAAGTTTCAATAGGCAAGCCTAAATGACAGTGATCTAAACCAATGAGAATTTGAGGTGTGGCATCTGAATATGGTTTTACTGGTAGCGCTGGTAAATTACGATCGCTCGGATGCAAATCTCTTTTAAGCAGACTTTGCATTGGTAAATTCAAATTTTCCACACCATAAACATTACGCAGCGGAAACTTTCTGTTGTTTGCAATCCCACTTATGTGAACATCGACCACTATAGCTGATTGCTGCTCGGAGCGACCGCCAAACCATTGCAGATTAATTTTTCGGTCTTCTCCACGGAGGCCCAGTTTTGCTATCAAGTTGCTGTTCATCATGGTGACGGATGAACCTTCATCTAAGAGTGCGTACGTGCGGATTGTCTTCTTTGGACCATACAGCGTTACGGGCAATATTTTGAACAGCAATTTCTGAGCTCCATTGGCGCAACTTAGCACTGACTCTGCCTTAACGGAACCTTCATCCTTATCATCAGAAACAGGCGCTGGTCTTTGTCGCTGTGCGTTTCGAACTGTTGATTTATCATGCAACAGCTGGTGATGTTTACGATCGCATCTGTCGACCGGACATTTCTTCCGCCGCTGGCAATATTGCAGCGAGTGTCCCGGTTTAAGACACGAGAAGCATAAACGTAAGCGCTTGATTTCGCTCCACCTCTTTTGTACATCACATCCCAAGAACTGTTTGCAACTTACGATCGCATGGGCATTTTTGCACAACTGGCATGTCAAGCGTTCATTTTGGTTGTCGACTGTGTGAAGAACTACTTTACGGCGTGGCTCAGATTTCATCGTAATGACCCTTGATATTAAATTGGCTATCTCGGTTAACCAATTACTGAAATCAGCAATTGTCGGATACGGCAAGATTGCATTCGCGTATTTGGCCCAATCTAATTTTTTATGCATTGGTAATTTTCCAATTAGCTCTTCAAGCAACATTGGATTACCTATATGTTGTTGTCCGTTTGCTGTCTGAAGAAACACTACCAGGTTTCTCACCTTTGTTGCAAATGGTATTAACCTTTCAATTGATGATTCTGAGATGGGTGCCACTTCCTGTATTTGTTGCAGCTGACTTCGAATTAGCAGTTCAGGGCGTCCATATCGGAATCGAAGCTGTTCCATAACCGCGGCTACGTTGTCAGGGTGAATCAAAAGGGACTTTACTGACTCACGTGCCTCACCTTTGAGACACTTCTGCAACCGCTGACAGTTTTCCAAATTACTGTACCCATATGCATTCGTAGTTTGTTCGAAGGTGGTCCATAGCATGGGCCAGTCCTCGGGGTGGCCACTGAAAGCTGGCAGCTCTAATATCTTTCGCGGCTGTAAATATGCTGATATATTTTGTCCAGGATTATTACTCCTGTTTTGATTCATATAACTCGGGTTTGAATCCATATCATGCGCAGTTGGCAACGGCGTAACAGGGTGCTGATAGCAATACCACATATTTCCAGCAGTCGGTATTGTGCTATGAGTCGCCATAACAGGGCGGCAATAATTATATCCAGCATTCCCACCAGTCGGCATTGTGTTCAGTGTTGGCATAACAGGGTATTGATAAATACGATTAGTATCACCACCAGACTGTATTGTGTCGCAAGTAGACATTAAAACTCCACTGTTCGTTATATTTGAACATACTGCCGAACGCTGAGCGGCAGACATGGCGACAACACTTGGAAATGTCCCTGCACTTGTTGACGATGTTATTGCTGCCATCGGCGTAGCGGCAGACAAAAAACCATCGTGTAACACAACATTGGCTGCGCATGGCGTTGAATGCGCCGAAGCGGCGGCGCCGGGATGCGAACTTAGCGAGAATTGCGTGTTACTTTCCTCAGCGATTGATAGTGGCTGCGTAGCTATGTCTGTATTTTTATGCGCATTTAGCGCAAACAGTTTATTGTGCATATCAATGCTGGCTGGCGAATGCGTAATAGCGGCGGGGAAATTTTGCGTACTACGCATTAATTCTTCTATAGCGTCAGTTCGTAATGCTGGTTGTGTGGCGACTTGACCAGCAGGCAAATGCAACGCTTCATTCAGAGCATGGCACTGTATATTTTTTTCATGCAAGCTTACCTGAGTGCTGCGTAACTCACTTTCGAGGGCGTTTATCCTCTCGAGCATCACACTCCAGGCTTGATGATCTGCAGTAGCGGCTTTTACACTTGCGACATTTTGAGGCTCCATAGTTGTCTTCTTGTCGGCGACTGTAGCAGGAAAATCCAACGATGCAACGGCAGGTAGCGCTCTGGTGGCGGTGGTTGCAATCGTTGAAGTCAAGGCTGCAGGTGATGACAGACCAGAAATATTGGCGGTCTCAGATGTCGATGTGTTGGCTCCACTAATATTGGCCTTTTTCGAACCCTTTTTCATCTTGCTGGACCGTGTGTTACTTGCAGGCGGCGTGTGAAACATAAATTCCGCGTTATATAATTAATATAAATTTATGCTCACTAAAATAAAGTTGCACACGAAATAAAAAATTGTGACGAGTCGAAGATCGAAGTTTAATTTTGGCAACTTATAAAATTTATTTCTAAAATACAAAAACAAATCAAAATAACATATAAAAATGTGCTGTGCGTCGCTTACCGTGGTGTGCTCCTCGGCTGTCACTCGTCAACTGAGCAAACCGGCAACACACTCACGATCAGCGAAACACAACATTCAAATAAACGACGGCAGCTCCTGAATGGTCGGCAACTCTTCGGCAAATATTTCTTACAGGGATCATTTGACCATCAGCTATTATTGGGTTTATTATATTAACCAGTAATTTTTCAAATATTTTAGAAAGTCGAGGTAAAAGGCTAATTGTCCTACAAGACGATACGTATGTATTATCCTTACCTGGTTTCGCAATCATCGTGATTTTGGACTACTTCCACTCAGTTGGGTAATAGCCAATACGAAGGATAGCATTGAAAATATTCATCAGTTTGATCACAGCTGACTGCGTGAGATCCTTTATCATTCTACCAGTTATTTTGTCTGGGCCCGAGGATTTTTAAGTGTTTGTACACCGCTTCAAATACATGTTTCTTTTTAAGTACCAGCGAAAATTGACTCCATCTCGTACTCAATGTCGGAAACTGAAAGATCATTGTTGGCTGGTTAGAGGAAACTACTGCTTTAAGGTGATTAACGAACAACAAACCCTTTTCACTGTCGCTCCTCGCCCATTTCCCATTACTTAAGCGGAGAGGCGGGTCAGTAACGACGGGGCGTCAGATTTTGCATACGGATGTAGCGTGTAAGTTGTCTTTACAGTAACTGTTTAGAACATGGTGATTTATTCTGGATTTTATTATAATAGCGGTACCTCCACGAGCTTTACCTTGAGGAATATTTGTGATATAGATATTGTAAAATGAGAAATGAATGAAATGAGTCTCTGAAACAAGCATAATATGTATTTGGTGACTATATAGGAATTATTTTAATTCCAAACGGTGTTGGTTTACGCTGTTTGCATTCCAATGACATATCTTGATCGAGCTCATGTCTTGGATAAGAGGGTTTGTAGTTGATTTCTAATCGTTTCTTGCATCTTGTTCCGCATCATGGTTCATAGTTTGAATAAATCATTTCAGAGAATCCTCTACTGAATTTAGATTAGTGGTTTTATGCTGATAAGTTGCTGATTCAAGCTGGAGAGTATTTTTGACAATGCTTGCATAAGACGCGGGTTGAACTGGCAGATGTCTCCCAGAGAGAGTTATTGTGGAGATTGGCGGTTGGACAGTACAGGATGAAGTGTGGGAATTCATATCATTGATATTTTGACCTACATTTTCAACGTATTTTTGTTTGACTGAATTGTACACAGCGCAACCTCTATAAGTTGCAGTATGGTTCCCGCAATTGCTGCATTTCTTAACAGATGTATCCATTTTGCTATATGGACACTTTGATGAAAGATGTACGTCGCCGCAGATGACACAACGGTATTGAATAAATGAAATTGTGTGTGTCTGTGATTTCAAATTAAAATTGTATGCTTATTTTAGCTTGTGGATTAACGACGTGATAGCGCGGCACATATACAATTGCTGGAGATTTTTTAACCAAAATGCAATCTTGTATTAATGCAACACACATACAAGCGGCAACCTAAGAAAATCATATTTATGCTCTAAACAATTCTCTCTGTGGGCGTGTAGGCAATTTGATATTAAAGAACAATTTGAACTCAGTAATCAGTAATCGTCAATTCAGTTGAAATTTAAGATTATTTCGCAGCGAATTTATTGACAAGACAATTTGCACACAGTAGTTGCAATTGGTATGTGTGGGTATGCCACCGTAATAATTTACAGAAGGGTAATTATAGAAACATTTTGGCAGATCTTTTAGCTATTTCGGACACGCCACTTGTCCTCATCAGAGATATTTCAATGAAAGGCAATTTTTTCCCAAGCATTTATTATGTCCCAGAAATCAACAGCACAACAACTATGAACCCTCCTCGGAATCGATTCTGGGCCATTTTTTAAGAATTTACATCACCAGACATCTCCAATGTTGTATGAAATCAAAGAGGCACATGCAAATACAGTAAATGGATCTATTTACTTTATTTGGGCACATGTATATAGCCCTAGGCCACAGAAACATGAATTCAATGAACAAAATAATTGTAGCTTGTGCAGAAGCCAAGTGATAGCGCGGCACGGGGATGTACATATTGAACAACAGAATCAATGGGAAATTGAATGCAAGTGTATAAGTGCTCGGGAGTCCGTTAGCGATCAGCTATTCCCTAATAGACCCCAGGGAACAAATCCATTTGGATTTTTTCTGAAATAGTGTTACTGATGCTAATAATTTTTACTACTTATTTGCATAAATTAAACTAAATAAATTAAAATCAGAGTGGAATAGTGTTTAATTATTAATATATTATGAAATTAGATATAATTTAAGAGATCAAATTTTGCAAATTGTATATAGTAGTTATATTGAGGTTATTGGAGACTCATAAATACATTCTGATATTTTTATATTACTTATTTCCATCCATTTAATCCATTATGATAAATAAAAAGTAACACATCAATTAAGACATCAAAACCTGGACATCCTACAACGATTCCAATCAAAAGTCATACGACTGTGTGCTAATGCACCTTGGTATGTCAGCAACGACATCATTCATCGGGATCTAAACATCCCAAAAGTAAATGATGAAATCATGAAATATAGCCACTCATATCGCAAACGTCTTAGAGTCCATCCTAACAACCTAGCGGTAGAATTGATAACCAGCGATACCAGCGCGCGAAGACTAAAAAAATATGTACCATCGGACTTACCATTCAGATTTACCACCTAACATCAAATTAGAAATAAAAAAAAATAATAATAATAATAAATAAAAAAAAAAAAAAATTAAAAAAAAAAATTAAAAAATAATAATAATAAGGAATGAATGAAATTAATATATATAGAATCTAACTTTGTTAAATTAATGTACCTAATGTATTGAATGTTACTGAAAATTCATACACATGTTTATAACCAAATATAATATAAGTAGTACTGAATGTCCAGCTGGACAGATTGTAGTTAAATAAATGGAGATAAAAAAAAAAAAAAAAAAAAAATCAATTAAGAACGTGGAACATATTAATGGTTTTATATATGATGAATAGTTTTTTGATTTTATTATTGGTTAGACTTTGAAATATTTTACAAATAATTTGGTGTGATAAATAAGAATGAAAAACGATATGGTGAATCGATTTATCCAAAGCTTATTTGACTATGCTGCTTTGAAAAAGTATTCTAGATTTACTTTATTACAATAATTGGTATAAATAAATAAATATAATACATAAATATAGTTCGAATGTAACTCTTATTTACGAAATTAAAAACAAAGTTTTACTTATAAATTTGCTTTTTACATTAATCAAAATTATATAGTATTTACACTGTTTTTAAATTTAAGATACTATTTTATTTCTCCACAACGCAACTCGCAATTGTACCCTAAATTTAATCCCAAATAAATTTTCTTCCCACAACATGGCTTATTTACATTGCATTGTTTTTGGATTTATTATCACCTTTTTTTAGAAGTTTCGCAGTTCGTTTTTAAATACAAATGAAGTGACCCCCTAAAAGTATAATTTAAACGTAGCCGTGATGCCTTCTGATTTTTTCCTCCGAATATTCGCTATTTTAGACAACATCCCAGCAGTGAAACCAACTAGTTAAAATCCTAGTAAAACTCATATATATATATATATGTAAAATTCATATACTATATGTATGTACCTAATATAATAATGTGTACTCGACCTGTATACTAATTTTTGTGCATAAATGAGGAGTGTATTAATTCAGCATGTTAATTCATGGTGCCGCATTTCCACTTTTCTTTGCGAACACTTTGCGGGTATTTTAAAACACGCGTTAACTTGAAGATTTATCTCTAAAATCAGGAATTACAAAAAGTGGTTGAAATTATAAAAAGAACTGTTTTTCTTCAAATTCCAATGTTTGTCTTTACTTCTCTTTTTATTAAATTAGCAAGAAAGGAAAAATTTTGTATACACGGCAATGAAGTGCTGCAGAAGTCAGTAGCTGCTTAACTTATAGATAAGTTTGGAACTAGTAAATTAACCACTTGATTTTTTACTATTAAATTTAGTAGTATATTTTGAAGACTGCCTATAGTTTTCACTACAGGGATATGGCATATTTTTACAACAATCACAATAAATTCACATTCACTATACGTGTGACCAAAAAAAATGGTCGAAACGGTAAATATTAATGAAGATTGAATGCATTTTCTTATTATTCTTTGCCGATACTGCCTACACTGCCGAATGCCACTAGCAATGTGCTGATGTACTCGTATGTATATATATTGAATATTTTATTAAGTACTTATAATCAACATTCACAGCATTAGTCCAGAATTAAGTGAAGCGGGCTACGGGCAAATTTCAATAAGTATTGGTGGAGATTGTAATATAGATTTAACCAAACAAGAAAACCGAACTTTTATCGCTTTTATGAAAGACAGATCCGATTTGGATCTCGTTAGTAGCATTTCGCCAACAACACGATCAATATCCTGCCTTGACCTTGTGTTCAGCAGGTATATTTCCAACATAAATTGTCAACCATATATTACGTACTATTCATACCATAAAGCAATTTTAACAGCAATAAAATATAATGTATAAACTATTTAAAAATTTCTTTAAAACAAGTAAATAAAAATCATGAATAAATGTGAAGAAGATTTAAGTTCGTTATTTTGATTAATGTTGTTAAATATTTATTTAGTTGTGCTTATTCGTTTGAACAATAGAATTTACACGTTCCTATGTTGCACATACTCACCTTACTCTTTTTTTTTAAAGCTAAAAGGAAGAAGTTAAGTTGGGCGTAGGACGCTTACAATTCAAAGTAATAGAAATCGTAAAGTTGCATAGTTGCAAATAAAAGTAAATTCAAAGATATTTAAAAATAGTGTTTCGAACATTCCGGCCCCTCTTGAAAGCCTCACTTTCAAACGTCTAAAAACAGGGGGCACAGTTTGACAACAGGTCGTTTATACGATCCCTTAGCTGTACTCACAGAGACCACTCGAACAAGTCCATCAGATCCTGGGTGCAGCTGCGTGATTCTTCCAATTGACCATTGCGATGAAGGTAGGTTATCGTCTTTTATGATGACGACATCGTCGACTTGCAAATTTTTCAACTTTGTTGTCCACTTTGGTCGTTGCTGCAGTTGCGTAATAAATTCTGTCGACCATTTCTTCCAGAACTGCTGGACAAGGCCTTGCAGATATTGCCATCGGTTGAGGGCACTTTTCTTCAAGTGCAGCAGGTTTTCGTCTGGTATACTAGCAGGCGATCGCAAAATCAAGAAATGCGTAGGAGTAAGAGGGTCAATATCGCCTTCAAATTTGGCGCACAGTGGGCGCGAGTTCAGACAGCATTCAATCTGACAGAGCACAGTGTGCAGCTCTTCGTAAGTAACGGATGCGTTAGCTAGCATTTTAGGTGATATTTTACTGACTTCACCCCGGCTTCCCAAATCCCGCCAAAGTGTGGTCCGGAGGGTGCAGAAAAGTGCCACTGAATCTGCTGTTCCGATAACTTCCTGGTGATGTCATCTTGTGCTGTAGTTGTGTTCAACAACTGATAGAGGTCTCGTAGTTGCTGGTTGGCCCCTACGAAATTGGTACCATTGTCGGAGTACATGTGCAAAGGGTTACCACGCCTGGCGATGAATCGGCGCAGAGATGCAATGAATGCCGCACTGGATAATTCGGTGACCAGTTCGATGTGAACAGCTTTCGTGACAAGACACACGAATAGTGCGATCCAGCTTTTGTGAAGTCGAGAGCCGCGTCCCTTCCACGAGCATACCTGGATTGGATCTGCGAAGTCAACTCCGGTATTTAAAAATGCACAGCCAGGATCCAGGCGATGCGATGGAATATTTCCCATCTGTTGTTGAAGCGGTATGCCACGTTGTCGCATGCAAGATGTGCACTTGAAGACACACTGCTTTATAACGTATGTAGCGTTTGGTATCCAGTAGCGGAGTCCCAATAGGTAATGGAGCTGCCTGTTTCCAGCGTGCAAATACCAGACGTGATACTCCCTTACGATGAGCTTCGTCAGTTGATGATCCTTTTGTAGAATCAGGGGATGCTTCTGGTCGTAGCTGCCATTTGCATTCACAATTATGCCACCAACTCTCAGCAAGACATTATCATCAATGAATGGCGAAAGAGGCGACAATTTGCTCGATGCTGGTAATTGATTACCTTGGGTAAGACTTCGCAGCTCGGACGCGTATGATGCCGTCTGTGCTTTCTTCACCAAGACATTGTGTGCGTGATGTAGCCAGTGCGTTGTTAGAAACCCTGTTGTTGCGCCGAGTTTAGTCCTTTTGGCTTTGCAATTTGCCACAAGTCGGAGTAAAAGCGCAGTTATTCGTATTAGTTGCGTGTAATTCGAATACCGATCAATGATATCAATTTCAGACACAATAACGATGTGTGAAATGATTTCTTTCCATTCTTCTAAGTCGATATCATCAGGCGGTGGTGGTGTGCGGTCGCACGAGATTGTTTGCTTCAAAATATTCGGCCCATTCCACCATAGTTGGTTGTTGAGAAGTTCTGCAGGCCATATGCCTCTGGTAGCGAGGTCTGCAGGATTCTGCTGCGATGGTATGTGACGCAACTGTTCAGCAGGAATGATTTCGATTATTTGCGTTATCCTATTTGCAATAAATGTTTTCCATCAACGTGGATGATCTGATAGCCAAGCCAGTACGTTTGAAGAATCGGTCCATCTATATATAGGCGCCTGAGGCAAGCTCAAAGCCTTGCGAACCTTGGTCATCACTTTGGTCATGAGCACTGCTGCACACAGCTCCAGTCTTGGTAGCGTGATCTGCTTGACCGGTGCCACCTTGGTTTTAGCTGTAACTAGGTTTGCCAGGATTTCACCATCCTTGCGTTGAACACGTAGATAAATTGCCGCTGAATACGCCAATTCGGATGAATCTGCAAAGTCATGGAGTTCGACATTCTTCTCATTCGAGTACTCCAACCACCTTGGAATACGAAGCTTGGTGTTGATATTTTGATGATATTCCATCCACTGGTTAAGAGGTCGGTTGGCAACTTCTCATCCCAATCCAGGCCTTTCACCCAGAGTTTCTGCATGAATATTTTCATTGCAACCACAACGGGAGAGAGCCAACCTATGGGATCGAATATTTTTGCGATATCCGATAACACTGCACGCTTTGTAACAGTCTGTGTCATTTCAGGAAGATTAACGCTGTATTTAAAACTGTCTTTCGATGTGTCCCACAGCAGTCCGAGAGTATTCACTGTTTGCGACGAGTCTATGATAGTGTCTGCCGCCAGCTCGCAGTCTTGTGCGTCAATACTTTCCAAAAAGCTTGCTGAGTTTGAAGACCATTTACGTAAATGAAATCCAGTCTTGAATAATATTCCGCAGAGTTCATCCTTGAGCGCTATTGCTGAGTGCACGTCAGCTGAACATGCCATTAGATCATCGACGTAAAAGTTTTGTGTGATGACCGCTGCAGCTTCAGGAAATTTTTCGTGGTTGTCATGTGCGACTTGATGCAATGTCCTGATTGCTAAAAATGGTACAGCTGAAGTCCCATACGTTACGGTTTTAAGGTCGTATTCCCTTGGCTGCTCGTCCGTAGAATCCCTCCATAAAATTCGTTGTAATGGACGTCTTCAGGATGTACAAGTACCTGCCGGTACATCTTCTTTATATGGCCAGAGAATCCAATCGCGTACTTTCGGAATTTTAATATGATTTCAAACAAATCCTTTTGTATGGTTGGTCCGACCAGCAGGTTGTCTTTAAATGAGAGACCGTTTGTCGTCTTACACGACGCATCAAACACAACACGCAGTTTAGTTGTACTGCTGCTCGGTTTCAATACTGCGTGATGCGGGAGGAAGTACGTTTTATTGGGGTCGGTGTTTACAGACGCCTCCATGTGTCCCAATTGACGATACTCATCCATGAATTTGGTATACTCTTCGTGTAGCTTTGAATCATTGCTGAAGCGTCGCTCCATGGCAAAGAGCCTTTTTAACGCGGCAGTACGAGAATCGCCGAAGGATATGTTGTCTGTCTTCAACGGAAGCCGAACAAAATAGCGTCCGCTGTCATCACGTTGTACCGTTTTTTTGTAAATTTCTTCAGCTGTCTTTTCATCTTGTGTTAAATATTGCTCTGGGGCTGGGAGATCTTCCACTTCCCAAAAGCGTTGAAGCTGCTTGGTGAGATCAAAACATGTATGCGCTGTCAACATGTGCTGCTCAGTGTCGGTTGATATTTTGCTTAGTAGCACCCAACCGAAGATCGTTTTGAGAGCAGTTGGTGACCCGGAAGGATGCGTCAATTTTTCTGATAGCACGCAATCTGCGAATACATCGGCGCCTAGTATAATGTCAATTTTACCAGGCTTGTAGTGACATGGATCTGCAAACTCCATTTCTTTAAAGAATTCCAAGTTCTGATGAGTTACTTCATATGCGGGTAAATGTTGCGTTAACTGCGCAAGGTAAAACGCGTCGATGTTGATATTGTTGTTATCTTGCGTTGCATTGATACGTATGTTGACTTTGCCTCTGCCATTAGCAGAGCCAACTCCATACAATATTGTCTTATCATATTTGTGCTTCAAGCGCAGTCGCTGCGCACATGCTTCAGAAATCAGCGTACCTTGAGATCCAGAGTCCAACAAGGCGCGGCACGGTTGTAAGTTATTACATGCATCATAAACCATCACTATTGCAGTAGGCAATAAAGTAAAAGGTCGTGAAAGTTGTTGTGTAGTATTTACACTGATGCCACCTGCTTCCTTGGGCGGGACTGATGACATTTCTCTCTGGGTGTTTTGGGTATTTGTGGGCGTTGAAATGTGAAGCTTTGCATTGCATTTTCTGCAGGCTGTCCTCTTGCAGGCTGATGCCCGATGATTTGGCTGCAAACAGTTAAAGCAGGCATTATTGCGTTGTACGAGCTTACAACGTTCTTCAACATCCATTTCCTTAAATTTGCTGCAATTGTACAAAAAATGTTCGCTTGAGCAGACAGGACATGATTGAACAGTTGCTATACATGCGCGAGCTTTTTTTTTTTTTTTTTTTTTTTTGTCGGAACAATCTAGTGAGCGCAGCACTCAGACAGAGTATATATCCATTGTACTGCACTTAAGGTTCTCTTTTACTCGGTTTTAAATCCACCCGACCTCCGAAGAAGTAGAAGTAGATCCTGTGGTGCCAAGGAGCCAAGTTGGTTACTCCTCAGCACACCAGTGCCAAAAATCCCAAACCTGATTCGAGCAAAGGCAGGGCAGACGCAAAGAAAATGGTCCGCCGTCTCGTCCTCCTCTCCACAGGCTGGGCACAGCGCACTGTCTGATATGCCAATCCTTTCCATGTGCCTAGCCCATAGAAAGTGCCCTGTCATCACGCCAACCAACAGCCTGCAGTCCCTCCTACCTAAAGATAGAGGGAACCGTGACCATCGGTCAGAGATAGCAGGTAGCATAATTTTCGTCCATCCGCAGCCTCTCTCAGCCCGCCATGCTCGCTTGTGGGTCGAAACAACCCACTTGTTTGCAGTGGCTTTGATGGCAGCGGAAGGGAGTGGCAGAACATTCTCAGGGCCAATAAAAACAGCCTCGGAGCCCATCCTGGCCAAGGAGTCAGAGGTCTCGCTACCCGCAATGCCAGCGTGTCCCGGGACCCAAGTCAGCGTCAGACTATTATGTTTTCCAACACAATTTAGCCTGGATTTGCAGGACCTGACTATCGTGGAAGTGGTGGTCGGACTATCCAAGGCCATGAGCGCAGCTTGGCTGTCACTGCAGACACAAATAGATTTGCCTTTCCACCTGTTTTCCACAACAAAGTCCATCGCCTCAAGTATCGCATACACCTCCGCCTGAAACACAGACGCATGCAGACCAAGGGCAAAGAACCGACGGGTCCCACAAGATTCCACGAAGACACCAGAACCTGAACCTTCTTCAGTCCTGAAGCCATCAGTGAAAATACGGCAGCAGTGTTTGCCGGGCTCGTTCTCGGGATTTAACCATGAACGAGCCTCTGGCAGCAACACATTGTACCACTTTTCTAGTATGACGGTTGACGACATGGAGTCCGGGGGCATAGACAGGATTGCAGAATCGATGTCAGTGCCTGCGCCGTCGTCCAACATCGAGCACACCCCATACCAGTGGCCACTATGTTTCACTCTGCAGATGGCCTTAACGGCCTCTCCGCGGATGAAGACATCTAGCGGCGGGAGATTCACCAAAGCATCAAGTGCCGGGCCTGGAGTAGTCGGAAATGCTCCGGTACAACATATGGCCACAGCACGTTGTAGCTTTGATAGAGCTTTTTTGACCCCTACAAGAGAGAGTCTGCTCATCCAAACCATCGATGCATAGGTGATAATAGGTCTTACCATAGCTGTATAGATCCATAGGACCTTACTAGGGGAAAGACCCCATGTCTTACCAAAAACACCCTTACACTGCCAGAAAACTGACAGTGCTTTGGATGTCTTCAGTTCGACATGTGTTTTCCAAAGAAGTTTGTTATCAAGGATGACTCCAAGATATTTGATTTCCTTGGATAGCTGGATAGTGACTCCTTTTAGTGTAGGCAGAATAAGTCCATCAAGCTTTCTCCTTCTGGTAAAGAGGGCAATACCAGTCTTGGCAGGATTAGCCGATAGCCCATTCGCACTGCACCAAGTGTCAATCATATCCAGAGTTCTCTGCACCCTTCTGCAGACAATCATAAGGGATGGACCTGTCACAAGACAGCCAACATCATCCGCATATGCCTGAGCGTATACACCCGAGTCATTAATGGCGTTAAGCAGGGGATCGATTACCATGCACCAGAGCAATGGAGACAGTACACCACCTTGGGGACAGCCTCTATTAACCCCAGACGACACCAGCAAATCTTCCTCCGCCCGCACCGTTGTGATTCTCTGGGCCAGCATTGAACGTATCCAATTTACTAGGACCCGGTCTACGCCATGCCGCCTAGCAGAGCCGCACATACTGTCGAAAGTAGCATTGTTAAACGCACCCTCTATGTCCACAAAGATGCCTATTGCGTATTCTTTCCTGTCGATGGCTCGCTCTATCCTTCCAACAAGGTTTTGCAGAGCCGTCTCGCAGGATTTTCCGCTTTGATAGGCATGCTGAAATGGAGAGAGTGGATGCGTCTTCAGAGACTCCCTACGCATGCGAAGCTCCACCAGCCGTTCTAAACTTTTTAGCATGAACGAGGTCATACTGATAGGTCTGAAGCTCTTGGGATTGGTGTAGTCGTCTCTTTCAACCTTAGGAATGAAAGCAACCATCACCATCCTCCAAGAGCGTGGTACATAGGCCAGTGCGAGACATGCAGTGAAGATCTTCTTCAGTGCTGCCATCACTAACTCAATGCCTTCCTTCAACACAATCGGATATATGCCATCCAGTCCGGGCGACTTGAAGCTGTCAAAGGATTTGATAGCAAATCTAATAGCAGCCTCATTCGCCACAGTTCTGGCGACATACCAATCATGTCGAGAGGGTGCAGCTGCCCTGACAACATTTCCGACCAAAGGTGGTTGTTGACGGGCTATGCTTACCTGATTTCCTGGAAAGTGTGACTCCAACAGCAAGCTGAGTGTCTCAATTTGCCTCTCCGTATAGGAGCCATCAGGTTTCCTGAGCGACCCCAGCTTAGCGTTTTGGTCCTTTTTCAGGACTTTCACCAGTTTTGCCGTGTCACTCAGGGATTCGATATCACTGCAGAAGTCTCTAAAAGAAGTCCTTTTCGAGTCCCGAATTAGCTTCTTGTAGTCCCTCTGCACACGTCGATATCGTTCCCAGTCCTCATCAAGATTCGTCTTGAGGGCCCGGTTGAGGAGTTTTCTAGACTCACGCCTCAGCACCTGAAGCTCTCGGTTCCACCATGGAACAGGAGTCCGGCTAGGAGGAGGTCTAGTTGGACAGGCTAGCTCGAAGCTGTTTGTTAGAGCGGTGTTGAGATGTTCAACAGCCGCCTCAATGTTCTGCTCCTTGCGAAGTTTCAGTTGCGTCACGTGATTGCTACGCAGTGCCTCCCTGAACTTTGGCCAGTCTGTTTTTCTTGGGTTTCTGGTAGGCAATGGCATCTGCGCCCGCTCGCCACACTGAAACTCAATGTATCTGTGGTCCGAGCACGAGTCTTCGGTGAGGACCCTCCAGTTGTTGATCGACCACCCCAGTCTTGGATTTGACAGGGTGACGTCAATTACCTCCTGCCTTCTCGTAGTCACAAAAGTAGGCTGCCTGCCTACATTGTGGATGTTCAGGCTGGAGGAGGCAATATACTCGAAAAGTCGAGAGCCCCGCTCATTGCACTTGCTGCTGCTCCAGATCGTATGCTGGGCATTAGCATCGCAGCAAAGAACCAGACCAAGACTGCGCCGCTCACAGAACCCTACGAGAGTAGCGACCTTCCCAGGTGGTGGCGCCTCCAAAGCATCGTAAGGAAAGTAAGCAGATGCAATCACAAACCTCGACCATCCGTGCATACTCTTAAAACTAATCTCTGCCGCAACCAGATCCTGACAACAGAATGCGTCAAGGCAGGTCGCTGCGAGATGGGATGATATTATAAGACCGGCTCTAGGTCTGTCATATAATATCGTAGCCCCTTTCAACAAGCCAAGGCCACAGAGGCGACCCCTAAAGACCCAGGGCTCTTGTACTGTTGTTATATAGGGTGATGTGTGCAGCTGGGTGAGTCGTCTACTTAGGAGTACAGTAGCGGCTTTAGAATGCTGCAAGTTGATCTGCGTTACCGTCAAAGGACGATAGCTACGAGAATCGTCCGAGCCACTCATCTGGGAAAGGCATGAAAGGTTACAGTCCCAAAGAAGAGAATCAGACGGCTCCGGTACCGAGAAACCATGACATCAACAGTGGCCTCATCCACTCGCACCACAAGACTAGCACCTTCTTTACCATCCCGGTTGCTACCCCTGGTGTGCGAAAGAACTCTCCAAAGCCTCTTGTTGATGCCAGGGTTCTGAGCACGCAGACAAGAAAGGACATCTGTGGTAGTCAGATCGGGATCCGGAATCCAGCAGATGGCCTTCCTGAGGGACACGCCTGCTTCGCTATAGACCGCGAAGCGAGTGGTCCCCATGGGGGGCACGTCATTGACTGCACCCCTGAGCCAATCAAAGTTGGCCTGAGACGCGCACGACACCTGTAGAGTGCCGTCCTTTGTCTCATAGCCCTTCGCATTAGCTTCAGGACCGGAGGCAATGACGCGACGCATCAGATGACTTTTGCAGTGTTTTATTTCTGCATCAGTTAGCTGATGGTCAGGCCCCAGCTTCCCAATCACCGCCATTGGTTGCGGGCCGTTAGCCTTCTCGCTGTACGATGGCTTGGCTGCACCTCTGGAAGTGCTTGGGCGAAAGTCCAGCTCACCACCCGCCACTGGCAGAGATTTCGCCGGGCAGATGGTTTTGCTGGATACGAGGTGCTGGGCAAGCTGCAGCTTATTGGCAACATTCTTCCCCGCCACATTAGCCGCCACCGAGGTTTCGCTCGTACCCTTTGGGGTCGTGGCGCCACCAGCAGTAACAGCTGCAGGGCAGGTGGGAATGCTGTTTTCAGCAACAATCTTCCGCCGCTTACCTCGCGAGCGAGCTTTCGGAGCGGTCAATCCCTCCGCAAGCTCGTTGGCTTCCGTGGGTGTCACTTCCGCCGACCTGGGCCTTTTGGAGGGAGTCGACACAGAAGGGCCGGCAGAGCCACGTGAGGATTTCTCCTGCACGAGCCTATCAGGCCGCTTCTTTCTCTGTCTCCTCGCTTGAGTTCGCGTTGCCCTAGAACCACTGGTCGGTCGTTCCGCCACTGTGTTGACTTCCCGACGCAGGCCCTCTGGATCCAGGGTACGTTCCTCCGTCTCTGAAGAAGAAGAGATTGCGGTAACACTCCCCGTCTCCTCCAGGATGCGCTCTCGCTGATAAAGGCGAGAGACTTTAGCGATGGTTGGGGCCTCCAGAATCCCTGCCCCTGCCGCCGAAGCGGGTGGATTTCCACATGCGTGGGTTCCACCTGGAGTAATTAACCTATTGTTGTCCATCGCCAGACAGTGGTTTTTGTTCGGGACTCCTCCCTAGCCAGTTTGGTCCGCGGATGGTACCCATTCTCTATACCATCATTGTGATAGACAGACAGCCATAACTCCCGCCCCTCCTAAGAGGTTCAGAAGTAATGTCATTTGCCTACCAAGGGTCCCCCTATCCGCCACCTGGGGACGCGTCCGATGGGATGTCAGGCAAATCCAGCACGGACGAGCGCGAGCTTGGTTGCGCTTGAAATTGTTGCTTCCCTGGCTGGCGTTGTAGCTAGAACTCCGTTGCGTGTTTTCCAATTCAAACACTCTTCTCTCTAAGAACTTCAGAAACTGCTGGAATGTTGTAGCTTCGTCTGCTTTCTTCTCTCTGTATCAGAGTACCAGTGTATCGGCGTCGAGTTTTTTCTCCAAATGAGACACTAAGATTGAGTCCCAGTGCTGTACAGGCTCGTCGAGAACCTTCAATATATTAACACTCTCATTTGTAGCATTGTAGATGCGTTTTACTTCAACAGCTGATGCAGATTTCAATCCGGGTTGGTTGAACAAAAGTTCCATTTACACTTTTTTCACCTTGTCAGACTTGTCGAACTTTTTCTTTAATAGCTCCCAGGCAATACTGTAGTTGGCATTGGTGGGTTTTAGATGCTTAATTAGTGATAGTGCTTCACCTTTCATTTTTGTTTGCAAATACTCAAACTTTTCTATGTCGGAAATATTTGCTCTGTTGTGCACTAAAGTTTCGAACAAGTCACGAAATCTTATCCACTCAGTGCATTTGCCATCAAACTCTGGAATCTGGATTTGTGGCAATCGTAGTTCTTGTTGAACTTGCGGTTGATGCGTAGTCTCAGTACTTGCCGTCGATGAGTTGCGGGCCATGCGCTCAATTAGCTCACCCATTGCGCCTTGGTGTTGTATAAGCGTTTGCATGGCTGCTGAAATATCACTGTCTGCCTGCTGATTACCTATAACGTTATGATTGCTCTCTGAATTTTCCAAAATGTGTGCACACAGTGCTTTTATGGAAAAATACTTCTCCTCGATCTCTGCGCGGGATGTCTCCTCCTGTGTTTGCTGTTCTTCTGTAGTCACCAAGTAATCAATTTCTTGCTGAATTGTCTCGAAACTTCTAAATAAATCCTCTGCTCGTTCTAGCCGCACTCTAATCTCGTGTGACGTATTTTGCTCCGCTGTGCAAGCCTTATAAATACGTGTTAAACCACTTTTAATAGTTTGTCGTTTGTTTATAAATTTTTGAAAGTTCCTGTCACTTTTGTTGATTTATATGCTCGTACACTTACAACTTGCTTCAAGTTTATTGATAGTTATTTGCTAATCTGCTTTTCGCCGGTAGGTGGCGTAGATTGAAAAATTCCTCTTTTTGATATTTTTATTGGACTGGCGCTCCGCAGGGCGCTTCATTGGTGTTTCGTTGTGAAATTATCCCACTGGCTCACACGGTTGTGATTGTTGCCAGGACTGATGCGACACACCCTCGTGCGTGCCGATGACGTTGTTGAAGACTCGCGCTGCTGCAAATGTTGCCTCACTTTCCATGTGCGCGACTTGTGGCGCCTGTGATCTCCGTAGTCCGACCAACTGGGTGCGAATGCAGCTCATGCTCGCCGTGTAGATGATGTAGGAATGATGAAATTCGATATGAAGCGTAATTTGTGAACGCCAATCGATGGATGCAGGAACATTTAAGAATTTCCGCTGATGCAACTTGTACGCCAACTGCACGCGGTTTTTGTGGTTATGTACGAACACAAGAATTTGTATCTTCCACGTCCATCCGGCTCGAAGGACCATGAATAAATGTGAAAAAGATTTAAGTTCGTTATTTTGATTAATGTTCTTAAATATTTATTTAGTTGTGCTTATTCGTTTGAACAATAGAATTTACACGTTCCTATGTTGCACATATTCACCTTACTCTTTTTTTTTAAGCTAAAAGGAAGAAGTTAAGTTGGGCGTAGGACGCTTACAATTCAAAGTAATAGAAATCGTAAAGTTGCATAGTTGCAAATAAAAGTACATTCAAAGATATTTAAAAATAGTGTTTCGAACAAATCACTTGAATATAAATGCGTACTGTTTTGATTTATAGGAATTTTGCACAAACTGAAATGTATGTTACCTCTTAACATCTACACATTGCTCGAAAGCTATCTCTCAGGTAGACGCTTTGTGGTGAAACAAAAAAGCTTCATCTCAGATGAATACCCTATACAAGCTGGTGGACCGCAAGGCAGCGTAATAGACCCCTGCTCTATACGTTGTTCACTGCAGATATGCCAACAAACGGCAAGGCTATCACCTATACTTTTGCCGATGACACAGCCATATTGAGTACTCACACAAATCCGAAAGAGGCGTTAAAACTTCTCCAAGTACACGTCAACATGCTTCAGGAATGGCTTGACCACTGGAGAATCAAAGTCAATGAGTCGAAATGCGTTCATGTCACATTCACTCTATGCAGGAGTACTTGCCCCCCTGTGCAAATTAACACCAAGCCGATCCCTCAGGCGACAGAAACAAAATATCTAGGAATGCATTTAGATCGCAGACTTACTTGGGCAAAGCATATAAGTGCAAAAATTACTCAGATTAAACTCAAAATAAACGAGCTAAACTGGCTTTTGAAAAGGCAGTCCAAGCTCAAACTGGACTTTAAAGTTCTATTCTACAAAGTCATTATCAAGCCCATATGGACCTACGGTAACCAACTCTGGGGTACTGCTTCACCCTCAAATGTCGAAAAGCTGCAAAAAGCCCAATCGAAAATCCTTCGAATGATTACCAATGCTCCTTGGTACATCAAAAACGTTAACATCCACAGAGATTTACATATCCCGTATGTAACTAAAGAAGTTTCCCGACTTGCTGAATCTTACTTAGCAAAGCTAGACAAGCATCCCAATGCATTAGCGAGGCGCCTACTAGAGCATCAAGGACACACCCGCCTGAAAAGGATGGACGTGCTGCGCTTAGCAACAAACTAGATTTTAAGCTTATTCATTACGCTATTATTTAAGTATTGCGCTACTTCTTTTCATATACCATAACTCCTCAAAGCACTGGCACTGGTAGGTTGGTAATGATTGATATGAATTTAAAAGTGAAATGTTAAATATACTATGAAGATTTATTGTTAGTTCTAAGATATTATTTGAAGATTCAATAATATATACGAGTATTTGAAGCTGAGCGCAAAGAAATGCTCGTTCTTCAAGAAAAAAGTCAAGTACCTTGGACATAAAGTCACACCCACCTGAAGGAGTACCATAGATCGGGATAAGATAGACTCAGTGAGGGAGTGGCCAAGACCAACTAGTTTGCATGAGCTACGCAGCTTCTTGGGTCCTTGCACCTATTACAGACGCTTTGCTTTAACGAGGAAAAGCGAACAGGAGAAGGCATTCAACAGATTGAAAGACCTATTGTGTACAGCTCCGATCCTTGCGTATCCAATTCCTGGCGAAAAATGTATTTTGGATACAAATGCAAGTGGCTTCGGGATTGGAGGCGACCCGTCGCAAGTTATTGACGGACATGAAAGAGTAATAGCCTACTTCAGCAAGGTCTTATCAAAGCCAGAGCGAAATTACTGTGTAACACGGAGAGAACTTTTGGCTGTTATGAAGTACGTGAAGCACTTTAACAAGTACTTGTATGGACAAAAGTTCTTGTTGAGAACGGGTCACGCTGCTCTGCGCTGGCTATTACAGTTCAAAAATCCCGAAGGTCAGGTTGCGAGATGGATTGAGCGACTCCAAAGCTACGATTTCACAATAGAGCATCGCAGAGGCGGAAGCCACGTGAGTGCTGATGCATTATCACGACGTCCTTGCAGTATGGAATGTAAGCACTGTTCCAAAGCTGAAGGGAAAGAAGGGGTAGTCGATGTCCGCTTAATGGCAGTTTTACCAGACGAAGAATGGACAGCAGAGGAAATAAGAGAAGAACAACAAAATGACCCAGAATTGGCAAAAATCGTATCAAGTAAGAATAAAGGAAAACGACCTGATTGGAAAGAAATTTCGACTGAAAGTTCTAAGATTTTAATTTTGGGCTCAATGGAATAGCTTAAAGCTGCAAGATGGATGCCTATTCCGCCTGTGGGAGAGCGAAGATGGAAAAACCACGAAGAACTTGATTGTGGTACCCAAGGCAAGAATAAGCGAAATTCTACCATAATGGGCCGAGCGGAGGACATTTGGGAATAACAAAAACAGTCGAGAAAATTAAAACACGATTTTATTGGGTTGGTTGCCAGCAATTGGATTAGTGCGTGTGAAAAGTGTACAGCTGCCAAGGGACCGAGCCTTCGCAGTCAGGGAAAATGCATTTATACAAAGTGGGAGCGTATTGCAATGGACAAAGCAGGTCCGTTTCCAATTAGTGATTCCGGCAACAAATATGTTCTCGTCGTAATCGACTATTTTAGTAAATGGCCAGAAGTATATCCCATCCCTGATCAAGAAGCTAAGAACGTTGCAGATGCATTTATGAATAATTGGGTCTGCAGATTCGGAGCTCCCCTCGAGTTGCACTCGGATCAAGGCAGAAATTTCGAGTCAACAATATTCAGGGAAATGAGTGAATTGATGGGCATCTGCAATCCGATGGAATGGTTGAAAGATTTAATCGTACGCTTGAGGAACACCCCTGTTCCTAATAGCATACCGATCGGCAACTCACGATACAACATCTACAACACCAGCTAAGGCTCTTTTCGGATGTGACATAAGATTACCTGCAGATCTGAAATTCGGTGCCTACTCATCTAGGTAAGTTTCATGTACCACTTATGTAGCTGACAAACAAAGATAGTTGAATGAAATTCATGGAAACATCAGAAAGCGCACACAACTGATTAGTGATAAAATGAAAGCCAGATATGATGTACGAGCAAACTTTAGGAAGGGCAGCTAGTTATGCTTCATAATCCGCAAAGGTAAAAGGGATTATCGCCAAAACTGCAAACACACTAGGAAGGGCCTTATAAGGTGATAAGCGGCTCAACGATGTAGTAGACCGCATCCAGTTGCCGAGAAATGTCAGGAGCAAATTAAGAAGAGGGCAGTGAAACGTAATAGTATACCAGTGAAATGTGATTGCATACGTTTAGGATCTCATCCGGAGTTTGAGAATGAGTGCACCACCCTGTGTGTTTATAAGTCAAGACACGATCTATTCGATTAAAAGCTTCTTTCGTTGTAGAGATAGTGGTGTAAAGAATGTTCTCGAAAATAAAAACTTCCTTCGAGGTGTATATAAGATTCTAGAAAGATCCAGAAACTTCTACGCTATTGTAGAAGTTACTACCTCAACCATTTGATTACTACACGATCCAGTGGTACGAATCCGAGTACAGAGAGTTAGAGTAAATTGTCAAGTGGGCAATTTCGTAACAGAGTAAATTGTCAAGAGTGCACTTTCGTCACAATATGTATATCGGGCATAAGTGTATACAATACTTCAGTATGAGTTACTCGGCCATAGTGTGCGTGATTTGTTCCAGTCCATGAGAAAAGACATCATAAGTGAGACATAATAGTATACAGTGAGGTAGACTTGGACAGTATATGAACAAACTTAGCTCAGTGAATTCACCACCTACAGTTAGAGCTGAAGGTCCAGGTTCATTTCAGGAACGGTTCATGGATAGTGTGCTGTTGCTTTCTGAGACATAATATCTATTTGGAGAAAACTGCCCTTCATTGAAAGATCTCTGATGAATGAAATAGCTAAAAGATCTACCAAAATGCTTCAATAATTCTCCTTCTGACAATTATTACAGTGGCAGAACTTTATTTGCACCCAAGAATGATAAAATAGAAGATTGCGCCAATGCTGGTACGAAAATTTCCACTCTCTGCACATGTCGTCATAAAGTACACAAAATGAGAGAACAGCTAAAATGCACATATTTTTGTGTGAGAACTGTGATAATTTGTGTTTAATATTAAATATTTTATTATTTATCGCATTTTATGATAATATTTTTATAAATAATTGTGAAATAATATATTTCAATTGATTTGGAATTAAAATTTTTGTTCTATTCAATAATTTATGGTAATATTTGTGCTGTGAAAGTTGTTATTTACTGTTTTGGTGCGATAATGGGAATATAAAATTAAATAATTATGGGAAATGAAATTCTAATAAAGGGTTTTTTAACAAGAGGTGTTATTTTGAATCACCCGGTATTTTGGTAGTTGTCACTTTTGAAGCTTTTATTCTTTGACATTTGACAAGTAGAAACTACGCCATTACTAAAAATGGAACGATACACGCTTCAACAACGCATTGAAATTATTAAAATTCACTACAAAAATGGTGAAAATCTTTCAGTCACAGTTCGCAAAACTAAAGCATTTTTGGGTCGTCGTGAAGCACCATGTCGGACCGCAATACAGAAATTGGTGGAAAAATTAGAGCTGTTGGGACAAGTTAGTGATGTGAAGAATAAAACCCGTGCATGTCGCTCAAGAACATCTGAGAATATTGCTGCTGTAACCCAAAGTGTTGAAGAAAAGCCAGGTTTGTCCATTCCTCGTCGTTCTTTGGAATTGGGCATTCCACAAACGTCATTACACCGTATTTTGCATAAAGACTTGGGTCTTAAGGCTTATAAAGTTCAGTTAACACAAGAACTCAAGCCGGCCGATCATCAACAACGTCGTGTCTTTACTGATTGCGTCCTTGAAATGCATGAAAATGATCCGGAATTCCATCGAAAAATCATCTTGACTGATGAGGCCCATTTCCACCTCGGTGGCTACGTCAACAAGCTAAATTGTCGCATCTGGGGCTCGGAAAACCCAAGAGTTATTGTTGAGAATCCTCTCCGTCCTCAACGTGTGACTGTTTGATGCGGTTTATGGTCCGGCGGGGTCATTGGACCTTACTTTTTCGAAAATGAGGTTGGATCACCAGTCACGGTGGATGGATTGCGCTATCGAGAGATGATTAATGATTTTTTATGGTCGGAGTTGCATGGAATTGATCTGGATAACGTTTACTTTCAACAAGACGGCGCTACGTGCCACACAAGCAACGAAACCATTGCTCCTTTACGGGAAAAATTTCCGAACCGTGTTATCTCTCGAAGAGGTGATCACAATTGGCCACCGAGATCTTGTGATTTAACACCTTGCGACTTCTTCCTTTGGGGCCACATGAAAGATAAGGTCTACGCCAACAGTCCAGCGTCGATTCAAGACCTCAAAGATAGAATTCGTGAGGCTATCGAGGACATAGGGCAGCCACTTTGCGATTTGGTTATGGAAAATTTCATGAAAAGGATATGGTCCTGTAAGCGTGGTCTTGGTGGCCATTTGGCTGATGTTGTTTTTCATTATTAACGGCATTCATTCCTCTTTATTATGTAATAAAGATCCGATCATTTATCTAAAAAAATGGCATTTTTCTTTGAATACCAAAATAACACCTCTTTTTATGTGTGTATTTATTAAATATATGTATATTTGTATAAAATTAATATATTTATATTTATTACATCAATACACAAATTCAGTTTTTTTTCTTGGTACATGCCGCTTAATCCGCTGCTTAAGTACTTTTTATCAAACGAGTTTTTCAATAATTTGTACTCGTTTACTTGCAAGCGCATTTGTTAATTTATATTTTTAAAAATAATTAAAATACGTTCAATTCATAAAAAATGTTGTCTTTGCACATACATTTTTCACATAAAAAAATATTTTAAAGCGCCTTATGACGTCACAGCCAATCAGCTGTGCTGAGTTTTTGTCCAGAGGGGAACAGCAGACCTGAGCATGGCGTAATCTTCTATTCTATCATTCGTCATTTGCACAATTTCAAGCAAATTGCCAATGGAGACTCCAAATTGCTTCAAGTTGGCAATTTATGTTATGAAATATGTTATGCCATAAATTGCCAACGTGCTGTGTTGCAATTAGTTGTCATTTTGTTTGTTTGACAGGCTTTTTTCATTTTTTCGTGACGCTCACAGTGGAAGCATCGTCGGACATTTTCGTTTTACCGCATCTTTTAAATTAATAAAAACGCTAAAATGAATGGAGACTGTGCATTTGCATTTTTTGTAATAAAGGATTCACCCAGAATTTCGGTTTCCTTCTTTTTTCCTCTTCATCGTATAAATAAAAAAAATTTTCAAGCGTGGGTACAGCGAACTAGATTGCTTGACGGCATTTTCAAAATGACAATGGCATAACATCGCAATGCCCACCATTAAAATATTGCCAACCATTGCAATCAAATTTGACAGATGTTATGCCATCAAAAATTGCCCGTGGAGACGTAGGGTTAACAGCAGCATTGGCAAAGCCATGCCAGCCGCTTGCGTAAGACAAGGAAAAGGAATTGCATGTGAATTATACCAACACGAATGCGCCGACAGACTTGGCGAACTCAAGCCAGCCGTTTGCACTGATCGACAACAACAATAACACTGCAAGCAGACTTCAATTAATCCGACGTTAATCACAACAACACGACTCGGTAGAATTTACCGAGTGCGTTAGCTCGGGAAATAGAACAACAACCACACGAGGAACGAATGAAAAGAAAAGAGACAACGACATAACAATCGCTGTGCAGACAAGTTGCGCGGACATCACACAAAGGGGAAACGCACAAATAGTGTTCAAACGCTGGTGGATAATTTAAATAATATTAACCACCAGCAGAAAGAAATCAAGCGTACAATAACAACAACAGGGCGTGCAACAACAACAACAGGCCTGCAACAGCAACAACGTCCCGCTGTAACCACGGTTGCCATTTTGGGCCAATTGGACCAAAAATTGTCCTTTTTTTAACGTTTGGTCCGCTGGTCCATTTTTTTCTGATTTGGTCCCTTTTATGAAAATGTTTACGATTAGTGTTTCATCACGCCTGTAAACATGTATTTACGAAAATGAAACTGTTCACATAAAGTGAAAAATTTTATTCAATGACAACACTGGATAATCATCGATTGTTACCAACCCACAGTATTAAATCAAATGGCAATACCATTCCATGATTCATTGACAACACTTGATGATAATCGATTGTTACCAACATAGGGCCGTAACTTAAACGTCAGATTTTTTACCGTATGAAAAAAAAACATACACTATATGTGAGTTCACCTCGAAAAAACGGGTGCCATTGTACTAAAAATTTCATATTTCGAAATTGTAGTAGGAAAAGAAAAAAAGGAACAATCGGAATAAAAGAGTTTATCACTTTATAGTATTTTTTATTAGTAAAACGGAAAATAAAAATATAAAACAAATAAATAATACAGTAATAAATAAATAATAAAAAAGTTGTATAAAATTTATTTAAAGAGAACAATTTAAATTATATGTAGATTATTTGGTTTGGTTAGTATATTATCACATTAGTGCTATAAATAAAATAATATTCATATTGCACCCACTGAGTGATTGGCACTAAAAATTATCTATTACATGATAAAATATTCACAAGTGTGAAATACAAAGAATCTTATTTTTAAAATTAGGTTCAGTTTGTTACCGCACCACTAGAATGATGCAGTGTGGTGGCCACGGCTAGCTCACCGCAATGGTCGTGGTCCTTAACCCGCCACACTGCATCGGGTGGGACAACACTACAAAAAAAATTTCAACTCACATTTTTGCCTAGCATCCTCCTCTACGACGACAAGCGAGCCCGCCCCATATTGTCCGCCTTAGCCTAACATTTTCAACATAAAATTAAACACACTAAACATTCTACTTGTACTTAAATAAATAACATATATATACACGTATGCTTAATAATACCTACATACACGTGAATACTTAATAATACCTATGTATACACGCGTATACTTAACAAATATATACTTATCTCTAGGGGCGGGCGGCAGCCTCCTTTTCATCCGATGCTCGAATGGGGTGGGCCGGAACAATCAGTTATCCCTCTTATGGGATGGGCCGGAAACAAGCGGTTATGGATCTAGTCAGCACACTCAATAATCAAGGTAAACTTTCTAACGCCAACTCTTTAAACTAAACTAACACTTTAAATTGATTCAAAATTTTAACGTTTATTTTCGACACATGTACATTGTAATTGAATTCAAAAATTTTTTGGAATCTTTCACACGTTAAATATATCCGAATAAATAACCGGACCACGGACGAGACGAGAGACTATCCATACAAAATCCGACACGAAATGCAAATAAAAAAATCTTAATTTTTTTGCTCCAAAAATCCTCCACAGTCAAACACAAAATTCAGACGCGCGCGGCAACCAAAAATTTTCGACACAACTTCCTTCCTAAACACTTAACACCTTCGCGGACAAGTGGAAGGAACAAAAGAAGGAGAGGAGCAAAACAAACATTCAGACGGTAGACGCCAAAACAACGATCGCAACAAGTTGCATCTCTATTAAAAAATTTTAGAACAAAGTAAATTCGAATTCTAATAAAAAGAGCTAACATGAGAGTGGTTGTGCAATTGTTGCAACAAATAAAGGGTTCTACATCTAACATTTGCTCAAAAATTAATTGACTAGCCCCATTTCTATGGCAAACCTCATTAAAATGTGTAGGAAATTGTTCCTCTAATTTATCTGTGTATGCAATGAATGCTGGTGGAGGCTTCACAAGGTTACAATTATCAATTTGCTTTTCTACTGTGAAGAGGAACTCGTCTGAAACTTCTTCATCTCCAAAAAAAGCTAGGGGCTCTAAGCAATTGTGGGATTTGTACAGCTTTAAATAAAGGTACCCACAAACATAAGCGAAAGCATTTCTATGCATAAAGATTGATTCATTAATGTTGTCATCAAACTGAACGGAGTTAAAAATAATATCCTGAATGTTAGGAATATCTTGGGAACTTTGCCAAGATAAGTCTTGACTTAAGTTTTGATGACACACATTTTGTAAAGCGGAAAAAACCATTGGATCATTATTAAAATCTAAAACTGGCTCACAATTGCGCTTCACCACTATATCTACATATTTTTTATTTTTATTGTGATATTCAATTGTTCGATTTTTATATAGTTTTTTAATACATTTTGAAGCAATATTTAACTAAAAGAAGTCAACGTATTTAATTAAATGTTTCTTGCAAGAATATAGTAATAAAATTACACTATATTATAGTATTGCTTTCATACACGGCACTGAGCGATTCATTAAATTGTATGAATTTTGACAACGTGTTGAGTAGTTCCATGTAGATAAGATTTTGTACGCTACATGGTATTTGTTTTTTGTTATTTGTAATTTAGCTAATTGGTTGTTTGTGAAATGAATTCTCAATAATAATAAACAAAACAACGTAATTATATAAACTATCAAATCTATTTAGATGCAAATTAGTATTTAAAATAATACTGAATAAAGTGTTAAATGTAGACATGCTTTCGCAGAAGGATTATATATATATTTTCATTTACAAAATTCCACAGAATTCATATATTTATATGCTGCTTTCTGCTTTGGTATTTCATAATTTCACTAATACATTGTAATTTGCCTAGAATATATTGTGTATTCATTAGATTTTTAGCTATGAATTGAAATTAAAATGCCCTCAAAAATAGTTGTTTCAAAACAAAATCAAAGTATATAACATTTATTTAATTAAATATACGTACAGAATTGTGTTGCTTTTTTCTCTTATATTTATTACTAAACATTTAAAGTAAGTTTAACAACATAGTTTAATGATAATAGATAAATATTTTCTTTAATTTTTTGTACTTTTGTTGGCATTAAGTTCATTAAAAACAATAAACAAGCCAAAAAAATTATAAATCAATATAAGACTTAAATAATAGTTTTAATAAATTTCTTTTAGCATATAGAGTAGTGTACTTAATATTAGTAATGATTAAAATTATTAATCAGAAATAGTATTCACTAAATTGAATTTGGTACTTTTTGAATTGAGAATAGTTTTAAAATATTAACGAACGACAACCCCAAATAGTGTTTTTTCCGAAACTCACCCCAATGTTTACATCCAGTGGGGAATGAAAAATTGCTTGGTTTACATCCAGTGGCGAAAAAATTGCCGGCAATACAAGTGTATTCTGTGAATGGATAAGAAGTTTCATTTCTCATATTCTCTGGTTACCAACCCACCCAAGTAAATCAAATAGCAATACTACCTGTCAGTCAATTGCAGTGTTGCCAGAATTTTATCCTCGTGTCTTGAAGTAAGTGGCATTAGTGCATTTGAATTAGCGCATTCAATGTTTACATGTTGTTTTTGGCCTACGTATTGAAAATAATTAATAACCTGAATAAAGAGTTCCAATCTGAAAAAGTTCGCTTACCTTTTTTGTACTCCCAAATAGAAGTACATTTTAAATTACTTTTGAGTAATTTTATGCATAACGATTTTGTAAAAAGTATTGATTGTCTGGAAAATTTTGATATACACGACAAAACGAAGTATCTTCAAACAAAAAATATTTTTATAGGAAGTGGAGCAGAAAACTTTCTTGAAAGCGATAACTTTACGGATTCGCAACGAATCACAATTAAAACAAATATTTTAAACTTTTACGTTGAATTTTTGAAACAAATTCAGCAACGGTTTGACTTTGGAAGAACTGATTTAAAAAATGTATGCATAATTACTCCCAACAAAGTTTTATCAGACACAGAAACGTCAATAATGCCTTTAGTAAGCAATTTTTCTCATTTAATTAAATGTGATATAGATATTATTATAACACAATGGAAACTCTTAAGACTTTTAAATAGTAATCTTAAACCTGATATGGACGTTTGCGTATTTTGGGAAAAAGTTAGTTTATATAAAAATGGTATGGATGAGAAATGTTTTCAAGAATTGACTGATTTTATATATGACTTAATGAGCCTTCCACATAGTTTGGCGGCAGCAGAACGTAAATTTATTGAACTATCTCTTATTAAAACCAAATTAAGGAATAAATTAGAGTTCAGTTCAATCAGTAATATAATGCTGTCCAAAGAACTTTGTGCGAAAATATCAGGGCCTAATTATGTTTGGGCAGTAAAAGACATAGGCTGGGCTTAGAATAGAATCACCATTACATTTCAGTTGTTGAAAAAACCTAATACTAGTCATGTATGTATTATATACATTTATATACGCAAATAAATATATCTATATATGTGTATAAATTTTATATACTATGTACTCGTATGTATGTGCAAATTGAATTTTATGTATGTATGTGCAAATTGAATTGAAGCACTTTTTGTTTTTGTTTAGAAATCTTTACATTTCATTTTTACGTATGTTTTGTTAAATAAATGTTTTGTTAAATAATATTGTAAGCATTGCTGGTATGCCAATAAAATAGGAAACAAATTGGTCCTCTTTTTTTTATTTTGGTCCTTTTTTTGATGAATTTTGATACCGAAAAAAAATTTTGAGTGGCAACCGTGGCTGTAACTACTACGCGCTTGACAACAGCCGGACTTTTCCAGGAAAACGCTGAGGGTCGCCTAAGGCTGCAGGCAGAGTGCCGGCTGGCGACCGAGCCGAACCGAACCGAACTTATTGCTGACCGAAAAAAAAAAACTGGTTCAATACAAATTAGTACAAATCGGCGCCGAGATGGCAGAGTAGCAGCCGAACCGAACCGAGCTTATTGCTGACTGACTGGACAAAACTGTTTTAGAGACTTATTTGTGACCGATTGTGACTGATGTTTGATTGTATGTGTAAATATTTAAGTTGATGCTTTGATGCTATTGATATATTTCTTTCTGTTTTGTTTGACACATATGTATGTATGTATCTATCATGTAGATCATTATAGCATGCTCTTGCTTTTTTGTTTATGATTGGTTTTGTTTACAAAAAAAGCACAAGTTTCAGCCGGCACTCTGCCATCCCATAAGTTGAAACAAGTCAGCAATAAGTTCGGTTCGGTTCGGTTCGGTTCGGTCGCCAGCCGGCACTCTGCCTGCAGCCTAAGCAAAGAAGACAAAGAAAAGAGATTCAATTCCCTCCAAATTTATTTACCGTTCCGACCATTTTTTTTGGTCACACGTATAGTGTATGTGAATTTATTGTGTTTGTTGTAAAAATATTCCATATCCCTGTAGTGAAAATTATAGGCAGTCTTCAAAATGTACTAGTGAATTTAATAGTAAAAAATCAAGTGGTTAATTTACTAGTTGTAAACTTATCTAAAAGTTAACCAGTTACTGATTTCTGCGGCACTTCATTGCCGTGTATACTAAACTTTTCCTTTCTTGTCAATTTAATTAAAAAGGAAGTAAAGACAAACATTGGAATTTGAAGAAAAACAGTTATTTTTATAATTTCAAGCACTTTTTGTAATTCCTCAATTTAGAGATAAATCTTCAAGTTAACGCGTGTTTTAAAATACCCGCAAGTGTTCGCAAAGAAAAGTAGAAATGCGACACAATGAATTAACATGCTGAATTAATGTCGAGTACACATTATTATATTATGTATATATGAATTTTACATATAATCTGAGTTTTACTATTACTATAACTAGTTGGTTTCACTGCTGGGATGTTGTCTAAAATAGCGTATATTCGGAGAAAAAAATCAGAGGAAATCAGGGCTACGTTTAAATTAAACTTTTAGGGGGTCACTTCATTTGTATTTTAAAAAGAACTGCGAAACTTCTAAAAAGAAAATAAAATAATAAATCAAAAAAAATTGTATTATTTAATTTGGAATTGAAAACTCAAATGTTAACAAGTTCTTTTCATAAATTATAATTATTCTTAATGTAAAATCTGATCCAATTGCTTTCCATTTACACTTCTGTTCACTGTAAACACACCATAATAATCATAAGATGTAGAATAATAATTATTTTTTGACATAATATTATACTACTAATAACTAAAATAATTAATAAAAATTCATTTATATTAAAATGGGGTCCGACTGCCCCAGTAGTACCCCAAGCGTGGCGAAATATGCATGGCCATGAACGAATGAAAGTGCACAGGGGACAGTAAAAATATTAGAATTTGGAACAGAAGGAGACAAAAATTAAGAAATTGACGGTCAAAAGAGAATTCAACGTTTCTACAGTATTCTCACAAATAACAACAGTTTCAATAGTCTCAGAAAAATCTTCAAAATAGGTAAAAAATGCAGCTAAACGAATTAATTTAACCGCTTTATGCTTTTAATTAAACAGAGGTAGTGTTTCTTTCTTTAATAATGTAGAAAGCAATTTTTTATTTTGTCGAATTAATTTTTTTACTTAAACGTAACAGGAATATTTCGACTTGTGGATCTTGAGGGTTCATTGATAATGAGAAATTACACTGTTCAAGTTTTTGACACGAAATTTCTGGTACAAACGTGAAAACCATATGGTTGTGTTTGGATGAGCCCCCTGAGTACTACTCCATCGATGAAAGTGCCAACTTGGCTCATTGGGAAAATTTTATGGCGTTTTGTTTGAATTTCGGTCAATTAATGAATTTTTTACCATTTAAGCTCATTTAAGTCGCTATTCCTGTATTCAAAATTTCTTTCGTTATTTTTATACGGCTCGCAATTACTAGTTCTACCATTAGAACGCACATTTCAACTGAGAAAATCAAATTTTTTAGCCTATTTTCATGATTTTTGCCCATTTTTCATCGATTTTCCCCATTTTTTGCTGTTTTTATGCGCTTTTTTGTAGTTCTTGCGCAAACTTATCGATATAGTTCTTACCGATTTTCATTTTTACAATATACTATGCAATATTATTGCCATTTCAAGCAACTCAACACACTTTTTAAATACAGAAACCATCCTTTTTACGCTTTTTCGGATGATTTTCGCGTTTTTTATTGATTTAAATAAATTTTTTGAATACATTTTTTCGGTATAAAAATGAATGGAAATGCGTGTTTCTCCGTATTAATGTAATTAATTTTAAATTGGCAATTGAAATATAGAATTATTCAATGGAACCAGTGTACCAGTGTTCCAACTGTGCTGATACCTGGTGGAAACGTTCACCATGCTCGTCTGATTCAGACGGCAACTGACGCTCAAAGTGATCTTGGTGAAATGCACTTTCAACGACATTCGAATACCGATGTTTTCGAAAGATTGCAGCATATCTTCAACAATGGCACGCCAATTGTCCACCCGATGAATGCCGAGAACTTTTTCGATCACTTTCGAACACCAACAATGCCTTGGCCTTAGCAACAGGAAGCGGTAGTCGGAGCAACGGCCAGCGGGACTGTAACAACAACTAGCAGTTCAACAGGTGGCTATAAAAGCGCCTGCAACCGGACATACGCTCCTCTTTTTCCTGCTAAGACATCGCGCAAGTAAGTACTTTAGAAACGTTGCCGCATAGACGCCACGAGACTAGGAATCATTACCAACGGACACACACACACACACAAGCGCTGCATTTACTACGAGTGCTGGACTTTAATCCACTCTCATAATAAACCAGAGTTTGTTCGTCAGCGTTAGAAACGGTGGAAGTGGTTTGTCAATCCACCACCGTTGAAACGAAAGACTAAAGGCACAGACAGAGACATTAAGAAGAACTGAGTTTGCTACGAACGCTGGGTTTTTCTATCCGCCTTCATAGAAAACCAGGACTTGCTTCTCAGAGTCAAACCGGTGGAAATGGTTTTTCAATCCACCACCGTTGAGACTGGAGACAGGACGGCACAGCACCAAGTTCAGGAGCGGCCTTCATAAAGCCCATCAATATTTGTAATAACGTGTAAGCCTAGTGATAAGCATAAATATTGAATAAAGAAAAATTAAAATACAACGCCCGAGTAATTTCCTGTAACGACCCCTGGAGCCGCTGAGTTTTACCCCAGCTATAAATTTGAGTCGTTACAATATATATATATATATATATATATATATATATATATATATATATATATATATATATATATATATATATATATATATATATATATATATATATATATATATATATATATATATATATATATATATATATATATATATATATATATATATATATATATATATATATATATATATATATATATATATATATATATATATATATATATATATATATATATATATATATATATATATATATATATATATATATATATATATATATATATATATATATATATATATATATATATATATATATATATATATATATATATATATATATATATATATATATATATATATATATATAATATGCAGTCTGCGTAATCTATGCAGTCTGCGTCTAGCATTCAAAGTGTTTGGTCGTGTTAGCTGTGCTATCATTGTTGTTTTTTTTGCGGGTCATTCCGTTATCTTTTTCTCTTCGCTGATAGTGACAAAGCTTTGCTTTATACATTTCTATTCTATTAGAAATTATTTTGTCTATTTCTTATTTAGTGAGTTTTTTATAAGTGAACATGCCCCCCGGGGCCACGGACAATAGGGAGAATCGTTTTGCACTACTTGCAAACAATACTCCACGCAAAAAAAAGAAACTTATAAATGGTTCCTCTCTAAATATTTTCCCTGAATTACCAAGTGTCGCGGCTGCAGATCCTAAGTTTCTGGTTCTAGCGTGCAGTGACGAAAATAAAAAAATATCGGATTTTTCATGTTTTGCGGTTCACAAAGTAATTCAGCTTGTAAGTAAAGAGGTAGTATCAATCTCTGAACTCAGAGATGGTAATCTTTTACTGCTAGTTAAAGACAAAAAATAGCACAAAAATTTATTACAACCACCCAATTACATGGTGTGTGCCATGTTAAGTTTTCTTTTCATTCTTCACTTAACACAACCAAGGGAAGAATCTACGCCCCTTATCTTAATAAAGTTTCAGACGAGGAAATAGTAAGTGAACTCAGCAATCAAGGTGTTACCTCTGTTTATAAATTTAATAAAATTATCAATGGTAAACCTAGCCCAAGTGGTGTTCTTCTCTTGTCTTTTGACTCCTACAAACTGCCTAACAAAATAGATGTATCATGGCACTCCGTGAAGGTCAGGGAGTATATCCCTAATCCCATGCGATGCAAAATGTGCCAACTACTTGGTCACACTTCAAAATGGTGCAAAAATCAACCAATATGTGTTGGATGTGCACTGCCCCCACATCAAAATTTAAACAAGCTAAAGATATTTTAGCTATTAAAACCAAAAATAAATGCTCTATGATGGAAGCTAGAAATATTTATCGTACACAAATTACATTACCCCCCCCCCCCCCCCCCCCCCCCCCCCCCCCTTAATACTTCAACATCTTACGCCGCTGCTCTTACATTATGAAACACTTCCCATGCTGCTACTACAGTAACTGCACAAAGTACTTCTATTCCAAAAACAACAATAAATAAAGATAACAACATCAAATCATTGAACACCAAACAAAATAACTCTCCAAGCACTTCTCTTTCTTTAACTGTATCACCACTTGCTACTTTTAAGCAAACTACCTCTATCCCAAACACATTATTGAACAAAGATATTAACACCACAAATTCATTGAATACCAAGCAAAACTACTCTTCAATCCCAAAAGTCTCCAACAACCAAACATCTCTTTTTCCAATAAACAGCTTAGCTTACCAACAATCTAGTGAAGAGAATATTTCTTTTGAGAAATCAAACAGCACAATAAATGACATTACACTATCCGCAGTAGACTATAACAACTCAAATAATTCTCTGAAAAATACCAAAACCATTACAGACGCTAATTTTTCGAATAGTAATTTTTCCCCTCTTCCATCCATGAAGAGAGTTCTTTCTTTTTCTCAATTATCTCATATGTCAGACTCGTCTGATGAATGATGCTCACAATAACCAATTTCAATTATTTAAGTTTCTTATTTACGTTTGAAATTGTACCATTTACTGATGTTCACATTTTTGCAATGGAATATAAATGGCTTTTTCAATAATTATCATGAGCTTCTTTTGCTTATATCAGAATTTAAATCCGATATAATAGCTTTACAAGAAACACACATTGGCTACCCCAATAATCCCTCCCCTCCTTCTCCATATGTAGCATATTTCCATAATACAAATAATTTGAATAAACACGGGACAGGTGTGTTCATTAAAAAAGGTGTTTATCATAAAAGAATCCATATTCAAACTAGTTTAAACATTATTGCATTTGAAATTAAAACTAATATAACCTTTACAATAATATCCGCTTATCTTCCACCTAGCAAAGAATTTGATCTGAGTGAGTTTAAATCAATTTTAATTTCATTGCCTCAGCCGCAAATTTTTTGTGGAGATGTTAATGGTTGGAGTCCTCTTTGGGGTTCTTCTGTACAAAATAAAAGGGGCAAATCAATTGAGGAATTTATCTGTTCGCAAGACTTAGTTGTCTTAAATGATAAATCTCCGACGCATTTTTCCACACATGGCTCTTTCACTCATGTAGATATCACAGTATCGTCAACCAACATTTACCCTCTCCTTTCATGGAAAATTTTAGAAAATCTCTGTGGTAGTGACCACTACCCTATAGTGTTTGATCTGAACTATGAGAAAAGCAATAAAAAGATTCACATCCCTCGTTTTAAAAGCGATAAAGCTGATTGGGAGAAATATAGATTGTTGTGTGACGAACAAAACTTACTTCACCCCACCAGTCACAACATAAATAAAGAGGCCGCATCGATTAAAAAGATAATTCTTAATGCAGCTACGTCATCTGTTCCCCAAACGAAACCATACGTTAAAAAAAAATGTGTTCCCTGGTGGAATAAGGAGCTTGCTGAGCTACGTACAAAAAAACAAGATGCATGGTATACTTTTAAACGCTTTCGCTCCAGCCAAAACCTCATGCTATATAAAGCAGCAAATGCCAAATTTAAACTTTAAAGATATATGGGAGAATGTTAAAAAACTATCGGGTTCTTATAGTCATTTTACTATACCACAGCTTGTGATAAATAATAAACTCATTTTCTTTACAAAAGAAATTGCAGTTTCATTTGCAAAACATTGGTCTGACAGTTCAGAAGATACAAACTTTTCCCATGCCTTTGCTGTTCATAAATCTAGAATTTAAAATGAAAGATATTGTCCCCCGGAAGCCCCCATGCGTTCTGCAAGGGAAATTGACAGTACCATCAATATGCAAGAGTTCGACAATATTGCTAATAAAGTCAAGGGCACCTCTCCTGGGCATGACAGGATTAATTATGTTATGATAAAAAATGTATCTGATTCTATTAAGACTAGAGTATTAAACTTGTACAACTGCATTTTTTCTTCTGGCGTCATTCCTCATAGTTGGAAATGTGCTTGTGTATCTCCCATACCTAAGGCTAATAAACCAATAGATGACCCTTACAACTTTCGACCCATATCCCTTCTACCATGTATCAGCAAGATCTGGAAAAAATAGTTGCAAATCGACTGATGTGGTTTGCTTCCAAACATAAGCTTCTAAATATTAATCAGGTTGCCTTTAAAAAAGGACATAGCACGGTTGATGCACTTTTATCTTTTGACCATTTCTCTTCAAGTGCTATATCTAGTAAGAAGCATGTTACAGCACTTTCCCTTGATTTCGAAAAAGCTTTCGATCGTATTGGAGCACATATTGTCCTCAGACAATTAAGAAAATGGGGGGTAGGCCTTAAGATATACAACTTTATTAAAAGTTTCTTAACAAACCGAAGACTTATGGTCAGAATAAACAGTTCCTTTTCCGACAAACATAATTTAGAAAATGGAATCCCTCAAGGTTCGCCTCTTTCTGTTGTTTTATTTATTATAGCTTTTGACGAAATTAGCAAAATTATAAATAAGTACAATATTAACCACAATATTTATGCCGATGACGTTCTAATATTTACTAAGCTTGATAACTTGGTATCGGTCAGAACAATTTTGAATAGAATCCTTCAAGACATTTCTGTATGGTCGCTTGAATCGGGAGCGATTATTTCATATGAGAAATATAGTATCCTGCATATTTGTCGGAAGAGGTGCTGTTCGAGTATACAACTGTACTATAATAATATATCTATAAATAATGTTAACGAAATGAAAATATTAGGTGTGTTCTTTGATAGCAAATACAATTTTAAATTTCATTGTAACTACATTAGAAATAAGTTAACAAAGCGCCTTAATATTGTAAAATACTTTTCATCTAAGAAATCTTTTGTACATACCTCTACCCTTTGTTATATTGTAAAATCACTCATTTTATCTGTTATTGACTACGCGCTGCCTATTTACGGAAGCTGTGCCAGCAATTTAAATCTGCTCTGTGCTCCGTACCATGCTGCTCTGAGGAAAAGCCTACGTGCATTCCCTACAACACCTATATGCAACATTTTAGCAGAATCTGGACTTCCTAGCCTAATTGAACGGGTAGACTACATGACTGCTGGCCTCATACATAAAGTATTACACTGCAACAACTATAACATTTATAATAACACCCTTAACGCTGCAAACCGGAAGCTACTGCCAAAGAGACTCTCGGCGTTACATCGTGTTCTTCTTCTGGCCAGGAAAATGAATCTTCGAGTTAAACCTACTCGGCAAGTTTATCCTAAATGCCCGCCTTGGTTTTTATCGAACTCGTCATTTGTTGACAAATCTTTTTGGAGAACAAACGACAGCTAAGCTTAAAATCGTTTAAATTCATCTTTACCGATGGCTCAAAAAACTGCTTTTCAGCGTCTTTCGCGGTTATATCGGAAGATGGTTTTAAAAAAAGGACTCATGCACAACTACTGCTCCATCCTCACCTGCGAAATGTTTGCTATCTACCAAGCCACTGTAATAGCCTCCCAAGCTAAAGGTAAATTCTGCATCTGTACTGATAGTCAATCTGCCATCGATGCCCTACGAAACTTTAGTAATAACAGCTTGCTGGAAACTTACGTTCGAGATTTGCTCATTAAACAAGAAAGTAAAATTAAGTTAATGTGGATACCTGGCCACTGCGGTATTCGAGGCAATGAATTCGCTGATTATACTGCAAAGGATGTTCATATGGAACCTGCACTCTGTTTTGACGCTCTTGAAAAAGCTGACTTAAAACTTCTAATAAAGCAGTACTTACATAATGAGTCATTATTGAAGTGGAATGATTACGTTCATCATTATTCTTCTATTAATCCCACCAAAATGAAGCCGATATTTCCTTCTCAAACTAAACATAAAGATATTTTAATTTTCACAAGGCTTCGTTTGGGTCATACTCAGATCACACATGGTTACCTGTTAAATTCTGGAGATGCATCCTGCTGTTTTTGCAACGCTTCCAGCACGAAAGTTAAACATATCTTAGATAAATGTCCCCGTTTCAAAAATACAAGGCGGATGGTTTTTGGCACTTCAGTTCCATCGGATCTTCTCGCAAACACAACATCGTTAAATATAAACAATATATCTAAATTTATAGCATTATGTCACATATCTCATTTAATTTAATGTATTATACACTTTTGAATTTTGTATACGTAAGAAACAAAAATTGTAATATTTAAATAGAAAGCTAAGAAGAAACCAGCTGATGGCTTCGAGCTAGTGCTGTTAATTTATTATTTTTTGTATATTTATATGCTTAAAATAAATATGATTTGATTTGATTATATTTGTTGAAGTGCTGTGGGATACACAATATTTCTTGTTTTTCCATCTGGTGCGTAAACGATTAAATCAGAAGGTTTTCCGACGCGTGAGCAAGCCACATAGAGCTGCCCATGTGAGAAGCATGGATTCTCCAAATTTTATCCACACACTTGCAACGATTGTCCTTGTGCTTTGTTGATAGTTATTGCGAAAGCGAGTCGCACCGGGAACTGCAAACGTTTGAATTCGAATGACATATCTGTTGGGATCATTGGGATACGTGGCAACAGTACGTCTTCACCTTTGAATTTTCCAGTCAAAATTGCAGCCGCGATAACATTGTTCATCATTTTCTTGACTGAGAGTCTGGTTCCGTTGCAAAGTCGTGGTGGATTTATGTTTCGAAGAAGAATGATGGGTACGCCAATTTTCAATGTAAGAGCGTGGTGGTATGCCTGGCAAATCAAGCGAGTTCAAGAATTCAGTTGGATATTTGACAACTTCACCACAGTATCGATGGACTTATATATTGTCGATTCGCCGGGTATTCCATTCTGAATATTGAAGTTGATGGTATTGACATCGATGTTTTTGGCCGCTAATATAGCACGCTTATGATTTTTGTAGTTCTGTGCAATGTTTGGGAAAGTTTTTTGCACCAATTCGTTTATGCTTTCTGTGATCTTACAAAAGTTTGCTGGCAAGGTAATACATTGCGTAGATTCATCAATTTGCATTCGCCCATTTCCAATATCCATTAATCGTTTTGCAAAATGTCCAGCCGATGCATCCCGTTGTAGTTGTACACGCATGTTGGTATTCAAAGTCAATTTCTGTAAATGACACCATAAAGCTGATGATTTGAGACATGCATTAAGGTCATCAGCGGGTGTTGAACGTGGTATAACCGGCAGTGTTTGTCGAAAATCACCAGGCAATAAAATGAGTGTGCCACCGAAGATCTGAGCGTTTCCTCTCAAATGTCGCAGTGTACGATCAAGCGCTTCCAATGCTTTCTTGTGAGACATTGTATATTCATCCCATATGATAATTTGACACGTTTGGAGTACTTTGGCCATTCCAGAGTTTTTGCTGATGTTGCATGCTGGTGCCTCAGTGTTTTTTAAATTCAATGGCAGTTTCAATGCTGAATGCGCTGTTCGGCCACCATCCAAAAGAGTTGCCGCAATTCCAGATGATGCAATGGCCAGTGCAATATTATTTTGTGATCGTATGGTTGCCAAAATGAGTGAAAGAAGAAAAGTCTTGCCTGTGCCACCGGGCGCATCTATGAAAAACAGTCCACCGCTTTGTTCTTTGATTGCATGCATAATTCTGTCATACGCAAAGCGTTGTTCTGGAAGCAACTGCGGAAAATTTTTTTCAACAAATGTCCCCAGCTCGTCAGAATCAAAGTGTGTTTCTCGTTGCAAATCACGATCGAAAAGATCGTTCGCTGGTCGGTTCGGAGCAGGCATTCCCAGTTGCACCAGTGCCTTGTTAGCGATTGTCAAACATATGTCTTCAATCAAAATCAATGCCTCATTATACACGTTTGGTGTGAATTGAAGGTCTTGATTTTGATTTGCAGCGCGGAAACGATGTAGAATATCTTCACTCATGTAGTCCTTGTATTTTTCCCAAAGATCTTTTGGATTAGATGGGAAGCAGGTTGTCAATAATATGGCAAATAACGTGCGTATTTGCTGTGGTCGAGCAGTATTCGATGCATCAGCGAGTGCAGTGTCCCAATGTTTATCATTCTCAAGAAGATTTAGTTCCTGGCAAGCTTGGCGATAAGTGGCGCACAGCTGACCGTTCTTAAATCTTGGAAAGATGTCGGTTCACGTACATTGATTAACAGCAATCGCAGATAGAAGCATTCTGTATTGTTCGGGTGAACAGTGTACAGACGACCCAACGCGTCACTGGAATACAAATTGTGATGTCCTTCAACTGCTTTACCTTTTTTGCGACGTTGAAACTTTTTAGCCGATGCATTCCATGTGTAGAATTTTGGTACCTCAGAATAAAATAGAGTTTTTGCAAAAATATCATCTTGGCACAATGAGTAAAATGCAGTTAAAGTTGTTGCCGGTGGAATCAATGCTCTTGCACGTACATTATCTGCTGTGAAGTACACGCGCTGTCCATTCTCGAGTTGTACCGCCAAGTGTTCTACTGTTGGATGTCGTTCATGGATTGGAAATGATAAGATGTGCCATACTGCTTCATTACTGCTAATGTATCGTCCAAGTTGGTATTGGTTAATTTCATCGAGCGGTGCGGCCACATTCCCTACTCCGAAGACTGCCATGTCGCTTCCTTTGTTGACATATTTGCAAATGTATTTGATGGACTTCCCTGAATTGCAATACTCAACATTTATGTGTGCTTTGAAGGTCTATGAGAGCAACGGTGAATATGGCACAACCCAACGATTATCGACTTCGACATCAACGTTTCGTACTTTCTTAACGATGGATTTGCCGCCATCCTGAACTGATCGTCGACGATACAGTGGATATCCGTCATTGCCAGTGATGGTATCAGAAACCAATTTTCTTGGATATTGGACACTCGCTGATCGTCACCACTTCTGCGATGAAGAATTATGTCGCGCGATTCGAATTCTTCGCCAACTATCACGATCGCCACTTCATCGATTGTTGGTGCATTGAACTGTCTTTCGTGTTGGCCAATGGGTCTTTTGTCTGCTCGAATTACAACTGCGTAGTCATCGGCTGGCATTCGTTGAATGGCGGTTTTAAACATCTGAACTAATTCATTGTGTTGATCGAAAAGGGCTTGTAACGCAGCCACGATTTCTCGTCTAGTGCCCGCATTATAATGATATCGTTGTTCAATTTGTTCATCACTGTTTGCCATAAAATAAATTTGAAGAAACTTGTGATCTGCGTCCTGGAATGGTAGAAGCGATCCGGCACGATGATAAATTTGCCCTTGGACTCTGAATGTTGGCATGTAATTTTCGCGCACGATAATTGTACTGGAACGACGTATTGTAGAGAATGAATAAAATATGCTGACGGAAACTACGAAAATTCAATTCGATTGAATTATTTATCTTAATTAAATTAACTCACAATGAAATGCACAAAACTATTCGAAAAAAACTCCTGAATGCGCCACTCACCTGGGTTATTCTGTGGCCAAAGTGCCGTGCCACTTGTGGCTAATGATGATGTTGTGGTTAGTTGATTGGCCGGTCCGCCGTGCCAGTTGAGGATGATGATGATGACGTTAGTGGTCGGTTGCTGGCCTGGTTGCCTGGCCGATGATGATGTTGATGATGATGGATGTGCTTGCCACCGATGTTGATGTACTGGGAAGGCATTGCCCTTCACCCGTGATGATGATTATGATGATATGTTAGGGAAGGTTCGCCCTTCACCAAATTTGGGGTTGTAATGTTTGAGCTGACAAAGCTTGAGCTTAAACACGAAAAAAACTCCACAATAACAAAAGAACACAAACCGCCCAATAAATATTGCACGATGGCTCAGTTGCAAATGTATTTTATTGTACGAAAAGGTTATAATTTGTAAGTCACTTGCAAAACTTGGCTCTCTTGGACTATATATTTTTTGGTAGTTTGCTATCACTATTTGGCTCACTTTCTTTTATTTTTTTTTTTTAATTTTGGCTCTTCTTTACTCGAACGATCTAAAACGCGAATGGCGAAATTTCCTTTTGCCTATCAAAAGGAAAACAAAACAAATGACACAAACTGCATTGCTCTTTTTAGTAATAACAGCTGTTATTACTATTCTTTGTATGGGAACAGTACGTTCACATTGCCTGTCATCAGGGATGGCATATTGCCTGCCATCAGGGATGGCATATCTGAACAGCTCCCAAATATAAGAATACTCTCAATTTTGTCTGTTCAATGTGAGCCGGACATTAATTTCTCAATTTACATAAATTCTTATGTCACCCACAACTCGAAACGTTAATTGCGCAGATGACTGACTTTCTTTACACTCTCTTTAAGTGAAACTTGTTTACTTTGCTTTGTTCGCTTTGTTTTTATTTTATACTTGGAACACAATTGGGGCGAACGACGAATGTGGACGTCAAAATTCGCTGTGTAAATTCGTCGTATGAAACACAATGGCTTCTTTTCTAAGTCCTTGTTGACTGATATTTCGAAGAAGAAATATAGGTTTACATTCCGAATGTTGTTCAAATACCGTTAACCGGAGCAGATATAAACGATTTTTAATTTGTGATTTGTATGGGAGGTACCACGCCCCTTTGTCCAATTGGACCGGTACCAACTGAGAAACCTTCGTGGGCTCATGCACAACAACTTTGCTGAAGATTATCACATGATCAAATGCATAGTTTACGATTCTATAAAGAACACACATACAGACATACAGACATACAAACTTCCATTTTTATATAAGCCTGGAGCTAGGCATAGTGCCTAAACCTTGGACGAAGGCTAGGGTGGCTTTCATACCGAAAGCAGGCAAAAAGGCGGACCACACGCCAAAAGCCTATCGGCCCATTAGCCTGACGTCATTCCTGCTAAAAGTTATGGAAAAAATTCTGGACCAATATATCAGGGAAACTTATCTTAAAGATTCTCCTCTTCATATTGAACAATACGCTTACCAATCAGGCAAATCGACTGAGACAGCCATACATAGCTTAACAAGCAAAATTGAAAAGGCGTTTGAGGGTAAAGAAATAGCTCTCTGTACATCGGTTGACATTACGGGGGCTTTTGACAATGCTACTTTCAGATCAATTGAGGAGGGGATGAACAGGAAAGGTATACAAAGACTGATCATAACATGGGTTCTCAATATGCTGAAAAACAGAACGACAATCTTTGAAACAGGGACAGCAAAGCAAATTGTCAGGTCAACCAAAGGATGTCCCCAGGGGGGCGTCCTATCGCCACTCCTATGGTTATTGGTTATCGACGAGCTCTTACAAACTCTCAATGACCTCGGATACGAAGTTCAGGGCTTTGCGGATGATTTGGTAATTATGGTCAGAGGCAAGTTTGACTCTACCATAACAGATCGCATGCAACTAGCTCTTGATATCACTCAAAACTGGTGTCAGGAGAAAGGACTATCGATAAATCCGAATAAAACAAACGTGGTACCCTTCACCAAAAGAAGGAAACTGAATCTGGGGACCTTAAGTTTAGGGACCACAAACTTAACAATGTCCAATGAAATGAAATATCTGGGAGTAATCCTGGACAAAACTCTAACTTGGAAAAACCACTTATCATACATAACTAGTAAAGCCTTAAGAGCAACCTATGCTTGCCAGAGGTTCTACGGTAAAACATGGGGACTACGGCCAAAAATGATGGCGTGGTCATATAAAACAATAATAGTACCAATGATTACTTATGCGTCGTTGGTATGGTGGCCAAAAGTCAACCAAACAGGAGCTCAGAGGACTCTTAACAAGATTCACCGTATAGCCTGTTTGAGTGTGACGGGAGCAATGAGAACGTGCCCCACACTAGCTTTGGGAGTGATCACTGGACTGACTCCTCTACACCTTGTAGTTAAAAGGATGGCGGCCAGCGCGGCCCTAAGGCTACCTAATCTAGCCCATCTTAAAGAAGGCAACCTTTCGGGGCACGCAAAGATTCTGGACACTGTCTGGAATTCTCCGTGCCTCATGGTCTTCGACAAAATGGACAGAAAATTAGACTTCTCAAAGCAATTCAAAGTGGTCATCAGTGACCGTTCAGCTTGGAGAAACAAGGAAATAACAATAAAACAGGACTCTCAGTTGTGGTATACAGATGGGTCCAAAATGGAAGATGGCAGTGCAGGAGCTGGAATTGTAGGGCCAAATTTCCAAAAAGCAATTGCAATGGGAAAAACAGCTTCCATTTTTCAGGCGGAGGTCCACGCTTTAGAGTTATGTGCTAGAGAATGTCTACGCAGGGGTACACGCAACACCAAAATATGCATACTCTCAGATAGCCAGGCAGCTCTAAAATCATTAATAAACTTCTCATTCCAATCAAAGCTGGTCTGGGAATGCTGTAAACTTCTCAATACCCTAGCAGCGAGAAACTCTGTTACGCTAATGTGGGTACCGGGACACGAGGGACATGAGGGCAACGAAATGGCAGATTCTTTAGCAAAAAAGGGTGCAGACACTGCCTTTATAGGCCCAGAACCCTTCTGTGGGGTAAACAGTAGCTTCACAAATAACTTGTTGTGCGAACAGGAAAAACGAAGTCTGCTAAACTACTGGAGAGCCTAGAAAGGCATGCGGCAGTCGAGACTACTCATTGATCCTGAACACATAAGGGTAGATGCTTCTTTAAATCTCAGCAGAAATGACATCAAACTATACACTGAACTTTTAACAGGACACTGTAAACTAAATTACCACCTGAAGAAAATAGGCGTGGTAGAAGACGATTCTTGTCGACTCTGTCAAGAGAAGCAGGAAACGGCAGAACACATTCTATGCACTTGCCCAGCGGTGGCAAGACGCAGACATAAGTACCTAGGCAGTGGGTTCATATCTCCAAATCACCTAGTTAAAATTAAGCCCACAGCAGTTACGAGATTTATAAACAGTCTAGGACTGTTTTAGTTGGGTACGAGGCTGCACAATAGATCTTTTAGGTCGCGGTGTTCTTTTAGCCTGTCAATAATAATAATAATATAAGTTAGGTTTTCACGAATGAAAACCTTAAAAAAAAACCGTTTTTTGTTCTTTAATATTTAATTTTTATTTTAGCCGTAGCGGCAACCAGCCGCTAGACTGTCCAAGTTGAGACTAAAGCTAATTGGTACAAAAGGTGCTTAATTATATTCGAAATCTAAGGCGTTGCACCGAGCGGCAGCGCAGTGCAATTCTCCGAATTTCAGCGGGTCACAATTGCAACTATTGCAATTATATATTTCGGAAAAGAAATTTTTGAAAATTACTATGCCAGGTAAAATTTCGATTACAACGGTGTTTGTTAGTGTTTGCATAGCGCAGTATGCCTCTTCAAAATTCAATATATTAGATAAACATTTGTCAGAAATTTTTACTAAGTTTTTCTTAAGGTTATTTTTAACATTTATATCGTAAATATTATTATCTGAATCTGCCAGAAATTCATGGGTGCCTAGTGCAATAGATTTGTTATTGGGATTAGGGATAGGTTCAAATATTATTTTTGAAAGGGTGTTCTGGGAATATTGAGGAATTTGGAGAATTATTATAATATTTCGGTCTTGCATGGCGACTGCTACCTTTACATTGGCATAACTGTCGAAGTCTGTTATTACGTCCAACTCTGTTTTTGTTAAAATGTCTGTAGGGATTATACCGAGCTTGCTTGAAAAAATTATCTGTCCAATGTCGTTAATGTGGTTTCGTAAAAGAGATATGTCATTGTCTATTCTGAATACATGCTCTATCAATTGTACTTCGTCCTCTAACGTTTTTATCCTATTTTGCGTATCTTCTCGAAATGCGTTTATGTAATCTTGAATTATGATCTGTTGTTCATTTATGTGATTTGTAATGTTAGTAACTTGTTCTGCTATGAGATTGTTAAAGTAAGTCAGACTGCCTATGTTATTTTCCATGGTCTGAGTGTTTTGATATATTTTATTAAGGGCGTCATTAATTTGTTGTTCATCGTCGCTGTCCATGGTACCTGCTATATACTTTAGTCCTTTACCTACTATATTCATCAAACCTCGTTTCGACTTGAGATGTGGGTGTAAATTTTCTATTTTTGCTTTTAGTAAAATAAAATTTTTATGTATAGTGTCTAAAAGTTGTTTATCTTCAAAAGTTATTGCTGTTAATGTGTCGATGTTACTTGAAATCAAAAAAATCGTTTCGTCGTATGCCGTCAAATTTACAAAGTGAAGAATCTTGTCGTAGTGGTCGATTACCTTCAGTTCTTCTGTTTTGATGGGAATGTACCCATTATTATTTGATAGGTCTTGTATGTCGATCTGTTGTGCTACCGTCATGAGTATCGTCATTGTTACGGTCAATACAGTTGTAATGGTCTTCATTTTTCTAATGTCTTTGCGATTCCTAAAAGAGAGAAAAAAACTGAATTCTTATCATAATCTAATATTATTTTTATGAACTATTCTTCCTGACTGTGTCTTGATTGTAGTGTTATAATTCTGAGCTACAATTTCCTTCTTATATCTAGAGGATAACTTGTTTCCTAGTCTACGATTTATCTTGACGAAAATTTCGTCCCCTTCCGAATATTGTTTCGGAGTTGATCGATTTCTATTATGGAAAGAAAGGTCTGCGGTTTGCTTATTCTGTAGCTTCTTTACTATTTCTTGTCTATCGATGTCCAGCAACTTAGGATCACTACTAACTCGCCTTCCAAAAAATGTTTCTATTGGTTTCTTTCCAGTAGTAGAGTGCAGAGAATTATTATATTCTTTGACAGATTTTTCTAAAAGTTCCTGAAATGATCGGTGTGTCCTTTCGCCTTGGAGACATCGCACTATTTCCTGCAAAGTTGAATGGAAACGTTCCACTTGCCCGTTGGAACAACTTGTATATGGGGGTGTTCGATATATTTCTGTACCAAATTCGTTTTCGATCATGAAATTTATTGACTCTGAATTAAAAGATTTTTCGTTATCCATTACTATTGTTTCTGGTACTAGGGTAAAAAGAATGTCCCTCAATGGTTGTCTTATATCCTCTGCTGCTTTAGATCGAATAGGCTTTGCAACAGCATATTTGGAGAATTTATCTATAGCCGTTAGAACTAATAGTTTGCCTACCAGAAATATATCTAAATGGACTATTTGTCCTGGAAATTTTGGGATGGGTGTGGCTTGTAGCTGGGGTTTGGGCGGGTGGCGCTCATATTTGTTCTCTTTACATGTGGCACATAATTCAATAACTTTTTTGATTTTATTTGCCATTCCGGGAAAATAATATTTTTCCAAAATTTGAATTCTGTTTTCTTTAGCGTTTCTATGCGCTCTATTGTGTGTCCTAACTATGAGCTCCGCTTGTTCTTGCTCACTAGTTATGTCTTCGACTTCTACTTGTGTAAATCTAATTCGATATTTATTAAAGTGCAAGGGGTACAATTCTTGTATTTTCCCCATTATGGACTCCTCTGTTTTAATGCAATTTACCACTGATGGGTTGAGATATCTTTTTAGGATTGAGACAAGAGTTGATTGAGCATACTCTGGTTCCGTAATTATGTGGCGATGATAGGTTGGGAATACTATTTTAAATTGGTAAGTAGAAACTTCGTCTCTTTTTAAGAATATCTGATTCTTAAAAGCGTTAATGGGAGCCTCAATACTGTAAATCAGATTATGAAATGAACTGTCATCTGAATTCGTTGCAATAGATAGAGTGTTAATATGTGATATCTTCGACGGTATCCTAGATAATGCATCAGCAACAATATTTTGCTTTCCAGGTTTGTAATGCAACTCATACGAATACTCTTCCAGAGCTGCCTTCCATCTTTTCATTTTTGAACTATTATTTTTATTGCTCAGCGCATAAGTGAGCGGCTGGTGGTCAGTAAAAATTTGAACTTTGGCCTGACCATACAAGTAATTTCGGAATGAATTTAAAGCCCAAATTATGGCTAGCATCTCCTTTTCATTAGCCGCATAATGCTCTTCGGCCTTATTTAGGGTCCTCGATATAAATGCCAGCGGTTTCGAGTCTTGAGACAGGACAGCTCCAATGGCAAAGTTGGAAGCGTCTGTAACCTGCTCAAATTTTTTATTATAGTCAGGATATGCGAGTACCACATCCCTTGAGGTAAGTGAATGTTTTATATTATTGAAAGCTTGTATTGCTTCCTGATTCAACATTATTTTCACTTTTGATGATTTATTCTTGGAAATTCTACCTTCCTCCCCTCTTAGAAGAGTTGTTAGGGGTTTTGCTAATTTCACATAATCCTTGATGAACTTACGGTAGTATCCTGACAAACCAAGGAAACTACGAAGATCTTTTAAGGTTACGGGTTGTGGAAAATTGACGATTGCTTCAACTTTCGCGGGATTGGTTTTTACACCATTCGGAATGATAACATATCCTAAAAATTCTACCTCCTTTTTGAAGAAATTACATTTGTCCAACTGAACTTTCATGTTGGCTTCTTTCAAAGTTTTAAATATTTTTTGTATATGACCAAAATGTTCTTCCTCTGTTTTGCTAAAAATAATTATATCATCAATATAGACGTAACAACATTTTCCAATGTGTTCCCGCAGGATATCGTCTAGTGCACGCTGAAAGATAGATGGCGCATTTTTCAAGCCAAATGGTAAGCGTGTGAATTCATCGTTGTTTATAGAGAACGCGGTTTTCTCTATGTCAGATTTTTGCAGTGGAATCTGGTGAAAATCACTTTTTAGATCGAGTACTGAAAAAAAATTACTATTTCCGAGTTGAGATATTACCTCTGATAATTCAGGTATTGGGTATCTATCTGCAGTTGTGACTGCGTTCAACTTCCTATAATCAATGACCATGCGGTACTGTTTATTCCCCGCTGAATCCGCTTTTTTAGGTACGATCCATACAGGAGAGTTGTATGGCGATCTAGACGGTCTTATGATACCATCCTTTAACAGTTTTTCTACTTGAGATTCTACCTCACCTTTTAGAGATGCTGGGTAAGGGTAAAATCTTGTATACACAGGAGAATCAGTTGTAGTCCTGATTTGTCCTATGACTTTGGTCGTGTATGCAAGTTTTTCGTCAGGTTCAGAGAAGAGCCTGGGATGTGTGTTTACAATTTTTCTCATAACGTCTCTCTGTTTAAGAGATAAATTTTCTTCCTTTATACTTATTGCGTTGACGCTTTGTGAAGGAAGCTGCTTTAGGGTGACTGTGAACCCGTTTCCCAATATCATATAATTTTGGCTAGTGTAAATTATTACATTCAACGCTTTGAGCGTGTCGTTCCCTAAAATACCATCAAATGTTTTCAATGAAGGCATTAGGTAAAATTTTATCATGTCGTTGACATTCAAAAGTTTCACATATGTGTGCTCGCTGATCTTTATATCGCCAATAATTGATCTAGCATAGAAAGGATTTTCATTCTCTATGCGTTTTTTCACAAGTTCGGGCTTAACATAATTTTTACTGGACCCCGTATCCACTAAAAATTTCAGAATTTTACCGCTCTCCGTTTTCACTTCAAAGTATGGAAGCGAAGAGCTAATCATGCTAAAAAATGAATGTCACTAGGTTCTCCGTACCAAATGTCTTCATTTTGCTCTACTGCTGTATCTATATGGAAAGTCCTTTGGTTCTTGTTCGGCTGATAGTTAGTGACCGATGGTGGTCGTTTACCTTGAAATTCGTTTCGAGGCGACCTATTCATATAATTTATCCTACGCGAGTGTATACTCTGGTCAATCTCCATAGGCTCTGGCCTTGGTTGAGGTTTAGGTGGCCTTGGTGGAGCATTCATACCTTGAAATTGAAATTGCGCTGGCGGCTTTTGCCTAGCCTGCCTGCCTAATTGGTATGGTTGTAGTATATGCGCCAATTGGGGGTAAAAATCCTGGTGTTGGCCCCTTGTTGGGTAATTCCTAAGGGGGGTTTGATAACTTTGCAAGGATTTCTTTGCGTGATTTGTACGAAAATCCTGGTTATCTAATTTTAGGCATAAATGAAGGGCCTGAGGTAAGTCAATAGGTTCCCTTATTCCTAGCAGCCGTGGAAGATCTCCATTCAATCCTCTTACAAAAGTATCTAATGCCTTGTCTCTGTAGGACTGAGTCATCATGTGTAGGGACTCGTTACTCATTTCAAGACATCCTAATTTGTCTAATATTAAAGAAAGATGCTTGTACACCTGCTGATAGAATTCTGCAATTGTGTTATTTCCCTGTACTATGGTGGTCATTTGATATTCCAAAGTGGAAAGATCACGTTTGTCGGCATAATGCATAGACAAACATTTGGTTATTGCTGACCAGTCGAGAGGCGTGTTGTACGACTCTAATGCCATGTCAGCGTTGCCCACAATTTTATTCCTTACTACACTGAGGATGCCATAGTATTTTGGCGTTCCTTTCAGTGTCTCGTATATGTTGAGGATTCTGTCTACACTCTTTTTCCAGGAGTTGAATTCTCCCGGACGACCAGAAAATTCTTTCAAGCATTTTACCACATCGGGTATTCTGTCTAGCTCCCCTAGATTCGTTTGATGCCTCTCATCTATTACCTGATCCACTGCAGAGAATAAGCTAGCATTAGGGTTTAGCGTGTCGTGAACTACCTGTGGTCCTTGTTCCTTAACAATGCTTGATGCTATGTCTGTTATGAGAGTCTTTGGTCGTCCATGCTTAATTGTGAATTTTGAGTTGCTCGAGGAGCAGCCTGCGAAGTCGATGCAACCGGTGCAGCCGATGCAACTGCCGAAAGGGACGAGGGACGGAGCAGGTTGTTAGGATTGGCCATTGTATTTAAATTCTAATTGTTTTCCCTCTTTTCTTGTTAAATTTTTTAAATTTCTTTCTGGCCCTATTCTTGATTTCTTCAACTAAATTGGCTAATTCCCTATTTTTGTCTGCCTCGCTGCCGTAAGAATACAATTCGGCCTGGGTGTAGTAATACTCTTCCATAAATCTTAAATAAACTTATTGATACCTTTGCGCCGCTGATGTCCTCGTTACAGTTGATTGTTGTTTAGATGTCAAAAAAATGTTGTTGAACTTGTTGCTGATTCCGAGTAGACTGCTCTGGATGCTGTGTGTTGCTGTGGATTGCCGTGGAGTGCTGTTGATTGCTGTGGAGTGCTGTTGATTGCTGTGGAGTGCTGGCTGGTACGTAATACCCTCCTTTTTGCCGAAGCTACTAAGGGGCCTTTTGCAATTCGTTCACAGGTAGTACTTGCACGGGTTTTTCGCAGTGAAAGTCAAAAAAATCACTGTCAGGAAAAGCGCAAGAAGTTTTCCCTTTCTTTCGCGTCAAATTTTCTTGTGGTAGCACGCAGTTTGCGAGGAATTTTAGTTCGATTTCTACTGCACTTTTTCTTGTGAAGTTTTAGAAGAAACACAGTTTTTTTTTTTTACATGTCTTTCGCAGCTGTTTAGAAAGTAAGTTTTTATCTTTGTTCTTGTCAAAAAAGATTTATTTACTTATTGCACTGTCTTTAATTTTTTCGCTTTTAGCTTTACGCTATTTTTTTCGTTATTAGCGGGTTCTTTTATTTTTTACTTTTAGCTTTACGCAATTTTTGCTCACTTTTTATAGCTTTACGCTATTTTTTTCACTTTTTTATAGCTTTACGCTATTTTTTTCCGCGCGACTCCGTTGGCTTTACGCTTTTTACGCGTCTTCGCGATTCGCTCGGGCGCCAGTTAGGTTTTCGCGAATGAAAACCTTAAAAAAAAACCGTTTTTTGTTCTTTAATATTTAATTTTTATTTTAGCCGTAGCGGCAACCAGCCGCTAGACTGTCCAAGTTGAGACTAAAGCTAATTGGTACAAAAGGTGCTTAATTATATTCTAAATCTAAGGCGTTGCACCGAGCGGCAGCGCAGTGTAATTCTCCGAATTTCAGCGGGTCACAATTGCAACTATTGCAATTCTTAGGAATTGTGCCGGAAGCCAATGGGACTGGCGGGCGTTGCATCAGCAAGTTCATTAATGTGGCTTCGGCCGAGTTCGATGACATCGCTGAATTTGTAGATTGCATTTTGCCGTTTTTTGGGGGCACGTGCCGGATGTTGGCAGTGGCAGGTGTCACAAGAATATTGACATGTCTTGTGTTAACTTATACGAGTATATACAGATTGGGTGAAAAAGAGAGAATATGTGTATGTATGTGTCACACAAACATGATCTCGCTGTGATCACTGATTGATCGTCGAAAATCAAAATCATTATGATTTTGATAATGGTGTATGGATGATCGTCGTTTGTGGGCAATTTACATGCAAATTTTGCTCATTTGAGTTTGACTGCCAATGTGTGAAGATGTGCGCGGATAAAATGTGTAATGTTCATGTAATGAAAATGTGTTTCTGCTGGAGTCCCTTGAATACTATTGTACTATTTTTTTATTGCCATTCTTTCATCCAAAATCGTTTTTCTCTTTTTTTACAATTTTTCCTTGCACAGTACAAGCGTTAGTGCACACAAAACTTCATCATCCGACAGCGACATGAGGACCTCACTGAACGACGACTAAGCTAAAATGACGATTTTCGATTTTGATCATTCGTCTGTGGCGGAGCTTCAATCAACACGTACACGAATGATGACGATGTCTATGGGCCGCATTACAGCCAGTACAGTTGTTTGAATCTATTTTTTACTTCGTTCCTCTTTTGTATTATGTGCTCTTTCCATAATAATTTGGCATCAATTGTCATACCGAGGTATTCAGCTTTAGTGTCAATATTAATCTGGTCATTATTTATGGTTAGGCCTCCTATTAGTGTCAATGTCTTGCATAGTCTTGTCGCCATTTATTTTGATTCCCCACTTTCTAAATCAAGATAAATTTCTGTCAAGTATTTGTTGGAGATTTTTTGCAGCTACAGCCAAATCTTTGTGCGATACAAGCAGAACAGTATCGTCAGCAAATGTTGCTATCATGTTGTCATCTGATATAGGTATAGATATGTCAGCTGTACATAAGACATATAGTGTTGATCCTAGTACACTCCAGCCTCCATTTTTAGAATATCGGACCATTCCTCAGCATACTTGACATAGAAATATCGGTTTTTGATGTAGCTTTTAAGAAGCAAGTAGAAGTCTAATGGAAGGCATTGTCTTAACTTGTGCAGTAGTCCTTTGTGACATACGCTATCAAACGCCCTTGCAATACTGCCACGCAAGTATTTGTTTTTTGTCAATTTCAGTTGCTATTTTATGCGTTACTCTACGAACTTGTTGAATTGTAGAGTGTTTACGTTTGAAACCGAACTGATGGCAAGTAATTATTTTTCTCCTTTCTAAGATGGGCTCCAGGCGATCAAAATGTAATTTTTCAAAAATTTTTGATAGAGTTGGTAGTAAGCTGATCGGTCTGTACGATGTGGCGACTGAGGGGTCCTTATTTGGTTTCGGAATAGCAATAACTTTAGCAACTTTCCATCCTACGGGATAGTACTTTCGCGTTATAATTGCATTAAATAAATTCCTAATGTATGTGAGTGCATTATCAGGCAGTTCACCTTATCCAGGAGATTTTTTTGTTTTAATTTTTGTGTTGATAGCACTTTGTGTGTATCTCCTTCTTCGTTACTCTCTTGATTGCTATATTTTTATTGTTGGGTGTAGCAGCTGCGAAAGTTATTTGGACATTCATTTCATTTGTAAATGGTTTTTGGATGTGATCAGATAACACTTTGGGTTTGTCTAAATGAGTTCGAGCCCACTTGATGTCTGTAGTTTTGAGTGGCGATTGGGGTCAAATTGTGTTGGCGATTTGTGTGGTAGCTGAGTCCTTGAGGATACTTAATTCGTTAAATACTTTTCTAGTTTGTCATCTTTGTCACGTTTTATCATTTCTTTTAAATCTCTGGTTACTTGGTTTAATTTCTTTTTATCCGCTGGTGACCGTGAGAATTGTCTTCTCAGTTTCCTCTTTTTTCTGATGCTTTCCTTGATTATTTTGGAAATTCTGCATTCGCTATTTATGATTTTTGTTGCTGGTGTAGTTGCAGCGTAAATAAAATTATCATTTATATACGCTACTGCACTGTCAATTTCTTCGTCATTTTTCAATGAGATGTTTATGTTAAGTCTTTGTTCCAGCATTGCGCGAAAAAGATTCCAATCCGTCAGTTTATTATAAATATTTGTTGGTCTATTATATATTAGGGGAGCGCTTTGATATGTCAATAAAACCGGAGAATAGTCAGATGCGAGTTCGCAGTTTGATTGAATAGTCAGATGGTCGTGCCTAGTGCGTTTTGTTATGAACAAGTCTATTAGATCAGGTCTTTTTCCCGTATCACTCGGCCAGTAGGTAGGTTCTTCAGTGCTTATGGAGTTGCCTGTACTTTCTTTTATTGGGTTAGAAAGTTGTCTGCTTTTGCATTTGTAATTCTTGAGCGCCAAGTTATATTTTCAGCGTTAAAGTCACCTCCCGCAATATTTCGACTTCCAAGAGTTTTAAAATAGTCCAGATATAAAAGTTTAGTGCTTTTGTGTTTTGGAGGGCAGTAAGCTTCAGATATTATAAATTGCCCATATAAGTCTTCGATTGTTACTGTAGTTGCCTGCAGGAAGTCTTTCCTATAAATATCCTTTTCAATGCACTTTTTTTATTGTTTATTAATATTGCCGAACCACCACGAGCTCTGTTGTCAGGATGATTTGTATGTAAATTGAGTAGTTTGGTATTTTTATAAAGCTTTCTTCTGTGAAATACGTCTCAGCTATTAACAGAATATCAACTTGTTTATAGTGAATACAAATCTTAGAATATGTTGACTAAGTCCATTAGCATTTCCGAGAGCTATTTTCAAATAAGTTTGCTTGTCCATTCAATTTAGTGATCATGATTTGTATAATTGGTGGCTAAATATCAGATAGTTTTATTATTATTATTATTATTATTATTATTATTATTATATTCCTTACATCATAATTAATTATGAGTGCAAGGTGTTGGGGAATGAGTAAATGTATAATTTGATCCTATAGAAGTGCCTTAACGGCCTATAATAATGAGTTGAGAAGATCTAAGAGAGACTCATGGAAAAGGTACTTTGAGGAGATTGAAACTCTCCCAGCAGCTACCCGACTCCAGAAGTCACTCAATAAAGATCACTCAAATGGCCTTTCTACACTCAAGAAGCCTGACAAAAATTTTACGGAGAGCCTGGAAGAGACGGGACAGCTTTTGTTGGACACTCACTTTCCAGCGGAGAGGATTGTGAAATCATCGAGAATACTCGTTTCTTGATGCCTACACGGAGGGAACTCTCACTGGCTCGCAGAATCTTCACCGTCAATAAAACCAAATGGGCTATCTCCACTTTTAGACCATTCAAATCGCCAGGTGTCGATAATATACAACCGTGCCTACTTCGGCAAGGTGTTGATGTATTAGCACCTGTGCTAACAAACATTTTCAGGATAAGCCTGGAGCTAGGCATAGTGCCTAAACCTTGGACGAAGGCTAGGGTGGCTTTCATACCGAAAGCAGGCAAAAAGGCGGACCACACGCCAAAAGCGTATCGGCCCATTAGCCTGACGTCATTCCTGCTAAAAGTTATGGAAAAAATTCTGGACCAATATATCAGGGAAACTTATCTTAAAGATTCTCCTCTTCATATTGAACAATACGCTTACCAATCAGGCAAATCGACTGAGACAGCCATACATAGCTTAACGAGCAAAATTGAAAAGGCGTTTGAGGGTAAAGAAATAGCTCTCTGTACATCGGTTGACATTACGGGGGCTTTTGACAATGCTACTTTCAGATCAATTGAGGAGGGGATGAACAGGAAAGGTATACAAAGACTGATCATAACATGGGTTCTCAATATGCTGAAAAACAGAACGACAATCTTTGAAACAGGGACAGCAAAGCAAATTGTCAGGTCAACCAAAGGATGTCCCCAGGGGGGCGTCCTATCGCCACTGCTATGGTTATTGGTTATCGACGAGCTCTTACAAACTCTCAATGACCTCGGATACGAAGTTCAGGGCTTTGCGGATGATTTGGTAATTATGGTCAGAGGCAAGTTTGACTCTACCATAACAGATCGCATGCAACTGGCTCTTGACATCACTCAAAACTGGTGTCAGGAGAAAGGCCTATCGATAAATCCGAATAAAACAAACGTGGTACCCTTCACCATAAGAAGGAAACTGAATCTGGGGACATTAAGTTTAGGGACCACAAACTTAACAATGTCCAATGAAATGAAATATCTGGGAGTAATCCTGGACAAAACTCTAACTTGGAAAAACCACTTATCATACATAACTAGTAAAGCCTTAAGAGCAACCTATGCTTGCCAGAGGTTGTACGGTAAAACATGGGGACTACGGCCAAAAATGATGGCGTGGTCATATAAAACAATAATAGTACCAATGATTACTTATGCGTCGTTGGTATGGTGGCCAAAAGTCAACCAAACAGGAGCTCAGAGGACTCTTAACAAGATTCACCGTATAGCCTGTTTGAGTGTGACGGGAGCAATGAGAACGTGCCCCACACTAGCTTTGGGAGTGATCACTGGACTGACTCCTCTACAACTTCTAGTTAAGAGGATGGCGGCCAGCGCGGCCCTAAGGCTACCTAATCTAACCCAGGCAACCTAACGGGGCACTCAAAGACTCTGGACACTCTCTGGAATTCTCCGTGCCTCATGGTCTTCGACAAAATGGACAGAAAATTAGACTTGTCCAAGCACTTCAAGGTGTCATCAGTGACCGTTCAGCTTGGAGAAACAACGAAATAATAATAAAACAGTACTCACAGTTGTAGTATACAGATGGGTCTAAATTTGAAGATGGCAGTGCAGGAGCTGGAATTGTAGGGCCAAATATCCAAAACGCAATTGCAATGGGAAAAAGAGCTTCCATTTTGCAGGCGGAGGTCCACGCTTTAGAGTTATGTGCTAGAGAATGTTTACGCAAGGGTACACGCAAAACCAAAATATGCATACTTTCAGATAGCCAGGCAGCTCTGAAATCATTAATAACCTTCTCATTCCAATCAAAGCTGGTCTGGGAATGCTGTAAACTTCTCAATACCCTAGCAGCGAGAAACTCTGTTACGCTAATGTGGGTACCGGGACATGAGACGTGGGTCCTACTAAACATTGTGCAAAAAGTGGGCGGTATATAACTACTGCCACGCCCACTATTAACAAATATTAATAACTTAAGATCTGGTAGAGATTCACGGACGACATTTTACGGGAAGGTACATGTGGACATTATAAAGCTATCTGCAACAAATGAGGTTGATCAGGGACGCCCACTTTTGATATAAGGAACTTCGGGTCTAAATTTTAAATTAGCCTACCTATGCTCGTGTTGATGCCAGCGGAATAAAAGTTTGCAGAAATATACATGGGGTGACGATGATTTATGAAGAAAACATCCCCATTGTTGAACTCGCACGCACAAGAAAAGGTAAAGGGTATTTCGAAGTCGGTCTAATCCGACTTCAGACTTCTGTACTCGTTTTTAATATTTTCCGTATAAATTTGTGCACATGTTCTTTGTAACAAAAATTCAAAAACATCTGATTTCAGTTGACCTACATTCACAGTCAAGAAGAATGACTGTTTAAATTTTATTATTTTCTACATCCACACACAAATGAATGCATGAAATTCTGCCGTTTTCGTACATTCGATCGTGTATAGAAAGAAACTAATGCAGAAAATTCACGCTACCATTCAGAATGTCTGTGATTTTGTGTATGCCTTAAAAATATGCACTCCTAGTACTTCGCTAATATGGGGTTGGTCATATCATAAAGGCAATTGTAAATTGAAAATATACTCGTATTTTATACCTTTTCATTATTGAATTCTTCAAAATCAAAATACACAAAGAGACTAAAAAAGACAATACTCAATTTCCTTTAATTTGGCTACAACACCTTCGTTCCTCAAGAAAAATGTCTGACGGAAACGTTCTAGATCACGCTCACCGGTAAGACCGCCAAAGCAAGTCAGATTCCAAAATAGGAAATCAGAAAATGTTGATAAGCCGTCGACAAACGAGATGGAGTCATTCTCGAGGGGCTTGATCTGACTCTCACAACATATAGCCCCAGATGGCACGGAAAATCAACAGCCTAACTGTTGACAGCGTAATAAATGGAAGGAAAATCCTTCCACATTCCATAATTAGAAGGGATCTCGTTCGGAGAATGAAGCCGCTTCTGGGAATAAGATTGCGTACGGCAACTGGAGATGATGCACCGGTACTGGCAAAAGTTGCACGGAAAATTACTATCGGCACCACAACAGTGACGCACGAGTTTGTAGTTGTGGATATTGTGGACGAATTAATCTTAGGTGTGGATTTTATGATTCGAAATGGATTCACCCTAGATTTGCAAAGCCGAATGTTGAAATATGCGAACACCGAAATACCGTTTTCCGTTGGTGAGGATAAGTATGGAGGTATCCGACAAGCCATTGTATCGCGGCGGACAAAAATCCCAGCAAAGTCAGAGGCAGCCATATGGGCCAAAATGGAGGGAGATGTTGAGAAGAACAAGTTGTGAGTTGTGGAGAATGATGAAAAATTTGCACTGGATGACAGCATAATAGGAAAAACCCTCGTAGGAGAACAGCAGATCAGAATAGTGCCAGCAAGAGTGCTCAATCTTGCAAATACCGCTAGAACCATAGAGAAAGGAGAGATAATTGGAAATTGCCAAGCAATTTCGGCAATTATAAACTGTGAGAGCCAGCCACGAGACACAAAAAGTAAGATGCCAGCTGATAAAAAGGTACTCGATGATCTAACGAAAGAATGGAGTAAAGACTTATCCACAGAGCAGAGGAAGACTGCCAGCCAACTTTTGGCATAACATTGGTCAGTATTTGCTGAAAAGGTTAAAAACGAAGGCAGATCAAAGATGGCGAAACACACAATCAACACTGGTGAAGCCAACCTCATTCGTCAAGCGTCAAGAAGAGTACCTCTGGCAAAGAGAGAAGAGGTGAATGTGTTGCTGAAGGAAATGCACCAGGAAAACGTCATTGAGCCATCAGAAAGCCCCTGGAGTTCTCCAGTGGTATTAGTCAAGAGGCTCCACACGTTTCTGTGTAGATTATCGGAAACTTAAAGAGGTAACGAAGAAAGATAGTTATCCATTACCTCGCATCGACACTTTCTGGTTCAAAATGGTTCTCAACGCTGGATTTACAAAGCGGATATTGGCAAATGGCAGTAGACGAACAAGACAAGGAAAATACAGCATTCAGTGCCGGTGATGGACTATAGCAATTTTTGGTGATGCCATTCGGACTGTGTTCCAGCTACATTTGAACGCTTAATGGAACATATGCTGAAGGGTTTCACTGGAAAACGTGTCTGGTGTATCTAGATGACATCATCGTTATGGGAATAGACTTCGTCACCACTTGAAGAAACAGTTTTGCGTGAAATCTCTGCCAGTGAAGCACAGCCTTCAAGTATTTCTTACGCAAATATTCTCAAAGGTACCCCACCAGTAAACCCTAAAACTGATTAGAGTACTCTTGAAAAGACTTTACAAGAGTTCATCGCAAATAAGACGCAATTTATGTACTCAATGCAAAGTATGATGCAAGACATGATACGTAATCAGAACATGCTTTTGCAATCCCTATTAACAAAACCATGAACGCACTGAAAATCTGTCATTGGAATGCAAATGGCATAAGTCAGCACAAAAATGAACTCTAACTATTTCTCAACGATAACTCAATAGATTTGATGCTAATTTCTGAAACTCACCTTACTCAGAAAAACTGTTTCCAGATAGCGGGATACAAAGTTGAGGACACCAAACACCCCGGTGGCAAAGCACGTGGTGGTACAGCCATTCTGATCAAGAATAGAATAAAGCATTTCCCAATGCAAGGATACTGAACCGATTTTCTACAAGCGACGACTCAGCTGGAAGAATACGTCAAAGGCTAGACAGTATCATCCATCTATTGCCCACCCAGGTTTAACATAGATGAGCAGCAATACAATTCTTTAGTACTCTCGATGCTAAGTTCATTGCTGCTGGAGACTTTAATACAAAACATACTCACTGGGGCTCACGTTTAGTAACTCCCAAAGGCAGAAAACTCCTATCTGCGATAAATGCTCTTGGTCTTAATGTCTTGTCCAATGGTAAGCCTACATACTGGCCATCCGACAAACAGAAGATTCCAGATCTTATTGACTTCGCCATCACTAGAGGTATAAATAATATACACTCTCTTGTGCATTCCTCTCTCGAGCTGTCCTCTGATCACACTCCCACAATAATAACTATCTTTTCTGAAAACTCCTATCAGAAAAACGTGAGTGGTAGTTTCGACTACAAGAAGACAGACTGGCTTAAATATAAGATGTTCATAAGTTCACATCTTGAAATAAAGACCTCCCTAAAGTCTGAGCAGGAAATAAACTCCGCTATTTTCAATTTCACTCAATTGCTATCCCAAACAGTAAAAATTGCTACACCACGTTCTAAAGCTCAAACCCGACAAGAGTGTACTCCTCAAGACATTCTGAAGCTCCTCTCCGAAAAAAGATCTTTTAGGAGAGAATGGCAATTGCAGAGATCACCTTCTCTGAAGAAGAAACTGAATGAATGTACTAAAAAACTGCATCACCTTCTAAAAGAAAAGGAAACCTCCGAGTTTCACGAGTTTGTAGAGACCCTCTGTCCTACAGAAGCCTCAAGCTATTCTCAATGGCGAACGGCCAAAAACTCGAAAAAACCCATTCAAATGGAGTCACTAATACGCCTTCCCAACGGCAACTGGGCAAGAAGTGATGCAGAAAAGGGAATAGCATTCGCAAATCACCCCTAATCTTGCTAGTTCCGACCGTTCTCTAACGGCGGTTGATGCTATCCCTAGCGTCAATGGTATCTCGATTGTCAAAAGGAGCTGACAAACGCTATCAAAAAACTCAATGCCAAAAAATCTGCAGGGCGTGATCTGATTACGGGCCAAATGATAAAAGAGCTCCCAGCAATAGTCACAATGCATCTCTTGCATATATTAAATGCTATAATACGCACTGGATTCTTTCCTTACTCATGGAAAATTTCCGAAATTACCATGATTCCCAAAGCTGGAAAGGACCCAACAAGCGTCTCTTCCTACAGACCAATTAGTCTGTTAACAATTTTTTCAAAACTCTTTGAAAGTTTGATAATAAAGCGTATTAAAAACGTTGTCAAACAGTCTAATGTTATACCAAACCACCAGTTTGGGTTTAGAGAAAAACACAGTACTATCGAACATGTTCATCGCATTGTAAACACTATACAAGAAACATTCGAAAAGAAGCAATACTGTTCCGCAGTTTTTCTCGACATCACTCAGGCATTTGATAAGGTCTGGCACGAAGGAATCTTGCACAAACTGAAATGTATGTTACCTCTTAACATCTACACATTGCTCGAAAGCTATCTCTCAGGTAGACGCTTTGTGGTGAAACAAAAAAGCTTCATCTCAGATGAATACCCTATACAAGCTGGTGGACCGCAAGGCAGCGTAATAGACCCCTGCTCTATACGTTGTTCACTGCAGATATGCCAACAAACGGCAAGGCTATCACCTATACTTTTGCCGATGACACAGCCATATTGAGTACTCACACAAATCCGAAAGAGGCGTTAAAACTTCTCCAAGTACACGTCAACATGCTTCAGGAATGGCTTGACCACTGGAGAATCAAAGTCAATGAGTCGAAATGCGTTCATGTCACATTCACTCTATGCAGGAGTACTTGCCCCCCTGTGCAAATTAACACCAAGCCGATCCCTCAGGCGACAGAAACAAAATATCTAGGAATGCATTTAGATCGCAGACTTACTTGGGCAAAGCATATAAGTGCAAAAATTACTCAGATTAAACTCAAAATAAACGAGCTAAACTGGCTTTGGAACAGGCAGTCCAAGCTCAAACTGGACTTTAAAGTTCTATTCTACAAAGTCATTATCAAGCCCATATGTACCTACGGTATCCAACTCTGGGGTACTGCTTCACCCTCAAATGTCGAAAAGCTGCAAAAAGCCCAATCGAAAATCCTTCGAATGATTACCAATGCTCCTTGGTACATCAAAAACGTTAACATCCACAGAGATTTACATATCCCGTATGTAACTAAAGAAGTTTCCCGACTTGCTGAATCTTACTTTGCAAAGCTAGACAAGCATCCCAATGCATTAGCGAGGCGCCTACTAGAGCATCAAGGACACACCTGCCTGAAAAGGATGGACGTGCTGCGCTTAGCAACAAACTAGATTTCAAGCTTATTCATTACGCTATTATTTAAGTATTGCGCTACTTCTTTTCATATACCATAACTCCTCAAAGCACTGGCATTGGGAGGTTGGTAATGATTAATATGAATTTAAAAGTGAAATGTTAAATATACTATGAAGATTTATTGTTAGTTCTAAGATATTATTAGAAGATTCAATAAAATATAAAAACTTGAAGAATTTGACAAAAGTATTGATGCGATTAGGAGCTTCAGGGTTGAAGCTGAGCGCAAAGAAATGCTCGTTCTTCAAGAAAAAAGTCAAGTACCTTGGACTTAAAGTCACACCCACCTGAAGGAGTACCACAGATCGGGATAAGATAGACTCAGTGAGGGAGTGGCCAAGACCATTTTTGGTTTGCATGAGCTACGCAGCTTCTTGGGTCCTTGCACCTATTACAGACGCTTTGCTTTAACGAGGAAGAATTGTCCTTTTGAGTGGAAAAGCGAACAGGAGAAGGCATTCAACAGATTGAAAGACCTATTGTGTACAGCTCCGATCCTTGCGTATCCAATTCCTGGCGAAAAATGTATTTTGCATACAGATGCAAGTGGCTTCGGGATTGGAGGCGACCCGTCGCAAGTTATTGACGGACATGAAAGAGTAATAGCCTACTTCAGCAAGGTCTTATCAAAGCCAGAGCGAAATTACTGTGTAACACGGAGAGAACTTTTGGCTGTTATGAAGTGCGTGAAGTACTTTAACAAGTACTTGTATGGACAAAAGTTCTGGTTGAGAACGGATCACGCTGCTCTGCGCTGGCTATTACAGTTCAAAAATCCCGAAGGTCAGGTTGCGAGATGGATTGAGCGACTCCAAAGCTACGATTTCACAATAGAGCATCGCAGAGGCGGAAGCCACGTGAGTGCTGATGCATTATCACGACGTCCTTGTAGTATGGAATGTAAGCACTGTTCCAAAGCTGAAGGGAAAGAAGGGGTAGTCGATGTCCGCTTAATGGCAGTTTTACCAGACGAAGAATAGACAGCAGAAAAGATAAAAGAAGAACAACGAAACGACCCAGAATTGGCAAAAATCGTGACAAGTAAGAATGAAGGAAAACGACCTGATTAGAATGAAATCTCCACTGAAAGTGGATAGTGTGCTGTTGCTTTCTGAGACATAATATCTACTTGGAGAAAACTGCATTTCATTGAAAGATCTCCGAGGAGGGAAAGTGGCGTGTCCGAAATAGCTAAAAGATCTGCCAAAATGTTTCAATAATTCTCCTTCTGACAATTATTACAGTGACTTTATTTGCACCCCAGAATGATAAAATAGAAGATTGCGCCAATGCTGGTACTGAAATTTCCTCTCTATGCACTTGTCGTCATAAAGTACACAAAATGAGAGAACAGCTAAAATGCTCATATTTTTGTGTGAGAACTGTGATAATTTGTGTTTAATATTAAATATTTTAATATTTATCGCATTTTATGATAATATTTTTATAAATAATTGTGAAATAATATATTTCAATTGATTTGGAATTAAAATTTTTGTTCTATTCAATAATTTCTGGTAATATTTGTGCCGTGAAAGTTGTTATTTACTGTTTTGGTGCGATAATGGGAATATAAAATTAAATAATTATGGGAAATGAAATTCTAATAAAGGGTTTTCCAACAAGAGGTGTTATTTTGAATTACCCGGTATTTCGGTAGTTGTCACTTTTGAAGCTTGTATTCGTTGACAGTTGACAAGTAGAAACGCCATTACTAAAAAGAGAACGATACACGCTTTCACCACGCATTGAAATTATTAAAATTCACTACAAAAATGGTGAAAATCTTGCAGTCACAGTTCGCAAAACTAAAGCATTTTTGGGTCGTCGTGAAGCACCTTGTCGGACCGCAATACAGAAATTGGTGGAAAAATTGGAGCTGTTGGGACAAGTTAGTGATGTGAAGAATAAAACCCGTGCATGTCGCTCAAGAACATCTGAGAATATTGCTGCTGTAACCCAAAGTGTTGAAGAAAAGCCAGGTTTGTCCATTCCTCGTCGTTCTTTGGAATTGGGCATTCCACAAACGTCATTACACCGTATTTTGCATAAAGACTTGGGTCTTAAGGCTTATAAAGTTCAGTTAACACAAGAACTCAAGCCGGCTGATCATCAACAACGTCGTGTCTTTGCTGATTGGGTCCTTGAAATGCATGAAAATGATCCGGAATTCCATCGAAAAATCATGCTGACTGATTTGGCCCATTTCGACCTCGGTGGCTACGTCAACAAGCGAAATTGTCGCATCTGGGGCTCGGAAAACCCAAGAGTTATTATTGAGAAGCCTCTCCATCCTCAACGTGTGACTGTTTGGTGCGGTTTATGGTCCGGCGGGGTCATTGGACCTTACTTTTTCGAAAATGAGGTTGGATCACCAGTCACGGTGAATGGATTGCGCTATCGAGAGATGATAAATGATTTTTTATGGTCGGAGTTGCATGGAATTGATCTGGACAACGTTTACTTTCAATAAGACGGCGCTACGTGCCACACAAGCAACGAAACCATTGCTCCTTTACGGGAAAAATTTCCGAACCGTGTTATCTCTCGAAGAGGTGATCACAATTGGCCACCGAGATCTTGTGATTTAACACCTTGCGACTTCTTCCTTTGGGGCCACATGAAAGATAAGGTCTACGCCAACAGTCCAGCGTCGATTCAAGACCTCAAAGATAGAATTCGTGAGGCTATCGAGGACATAGGGCAGCCACTTTGCGATTTGGTTATGGAAAATTTCATGAAAAGGATATGGTCCTGTAAGCGTGGTCGTGGTGGCCATTTGGCTGATGTTGTTTTTTTATTATTAACGGCATACCTTCCTCTTTATTATGTAATAAAGATCCGATCATTTATCTCAAGAAATGGCATTTTTCTTTGAATACCAAAATAACACCTCTTTTTATGTGTGTATTTATTAAATATATGTATATTTGTATAAAATTAATATATTTATATTTATTACATCAATACACAAATTCAGTTTTTTTTCTTGGTACATGCCGCTTAATCCGCTGCTTAAGTACTTTTTATCAAACGAGTTTTTCAATAATTTGTACTCGTTTACTTGCAAGCGCATTTGTTAATTTATATTTTTAAAAATAATTAAAATACGTTCAATTCATAAATTATTGTCTTTGCACATGCATTTTTCACATAAAAAAATATTTTAAAGCGCCTTATGACGTCACAGCCAATCAGCTGTGCTGAGTTTTTGTCCAGAGGGGAACAGCGGACCTGAGCATGGCGTAATCTTCTATTCTATCATTCGTCATTTGCACCTACAGTGTCAGTCAACAAATTCGTATAGAAATACTCTTATAAATGAAAATATTTTAAATTGCGTCTGTTTATAAAAACATATCAGACAACTTTCATTTTAATCAGGAATAGTCTACGAATCAACTCTTATTCATTTATCCGTTTGATCATTCACATGTCTGGAGCCTATACCGTGTACTTGATGCCAATAAATTTTTTAGCTTATACTTTAAAAGAGATTCTTAACAAAGGTTTATAAACAAGGGATTCTTAATAAGGGTTCATGAAAATTGATTCTTAACAAGAGGTTTTTAACAATGGATTCTTAATAAGGAATTCTTAACAAGAGGTTCTTAAATAGAGTCTCTTAGCATACTGTTCTTAATAAGGGGTTCTTAGCAAGGATTCTTTGCCATCGGTTTCATAACTAGGGTTCTCAACAATGGTTCTCTTAATAACATTCGGACTCCACTCAAAACTATATTTATTTGCAGCCGAACAATGAAAAATCGATTTTATACAAAAGTATGCCTTAATCGACACTAATCAAGTATATCCACTGATATATTTATCGCAAATTCAAAATATAACTTAAAGGCGATACTTTTGTATCTAAAATGTACATATTTATTATTTCTAATATTAGCAATGTGTATTAATATTGACTTGACAGCTAGTGCTCCCCTTTCAATGTAAAATAATAATTAAGTTATTGTTTTTCTAGTAATAATAATAATAATAATAATAATAATAATATTGACTTTAGTCTTAAGGAGGATTCATAACAAGAAATTTAGTGAGGTTCTCCACTACCGTTTCCATATTACGAAACCACTTATTAGAGTTGCAGAGCTTACATAGCATGGAATTAGTTGAAGTTCACAGAACTAAAGCACCATTTGTCCAGAATATGTATTAAATTACCCTGTTTCTCAGTTGACTCTCAAACCAAGTGTATTTCTGAAAGCACGAAAGAGCTTGGAGTGCCATATTCCATTATCTACCTACTTCCGCTTCCTTCCTCTCCTGTTCTGTTATATCAGAGGTAGAATTTGATGCATATCAATAAAAGCTTTATGAGCTTTCATAAGCCTACCTTTAGTGACTACAATTTAACTTTCTTCTCTATTTCATGCACCGAGCTTTTTCAAGGATATTGTGTCCCAAAGCTTTAATCTGGTTGTATTGCGACTTAACGTGCATTTTATGGAATGTTAAACGTAAACTTTACATTGTGTTCGCAAGGATATTTTAGCCCGTAAAGTGATGCTAAGGAGCGGTAAATTTATCCAAAGGTTCCTGAACTCAACTAAGCAACTTCTGTAGTACCTTACTTGATGACTAGATGGCGCTTCTGGAGGAATGTTAAGGAGCATAGAGTTGTCAGAAAGCATTTCAAGTAAGGTGGAGTAGCAACAAATAAAAACTATTCACAGATCTCTGCTTGCACTGTTTGCATGGATATGACTACTAAATTTAACAGAAATTCTAAATCAGTTTGTTAAATAATATTTTGCCTCATTTTCTCCTCTCCGCAGGATATCATTTCACTTCATGGGATATCTTCAATTATCAGCATCTCTCTTACTGTGTTACTGAAATATTTACAATGTCCTGTTTATCGAATGGGATATATCATGAAGTATAATGATCCGTGTTTTTGTGCTTCCCTCAAAGATGTTCTGTTTATTTAATGGCAATTTCGCGAAGTAAAATATAATATTTTATGTACTTCCTTCATCTCTTTGGAATTGTCAAATAGCCAATAAAATTTGTAGCTTATACTTTAAAGGAGATTCTTAACAAGAGGTTCTTAACAAGGGTTTCATAACAAGGGATTCTTAACAATGGTTCTTGAAAAGGGATTCATAACAAGGGGTTTTTAACCAGGGGTTCTTAATAAGGGGTTCTGAACAAGGGTTCCTTAACAAGGGATTATTAACAAGGAGTTCTTTACAATGGTTCTTGAAATCGGATTCTTAACAAGGGGTTCTTAATAAAGTGATCTTAACAAGGGGTTAAGGAACTTTGACAATTTGATCCAACAATATGAAAACATTATAAATATATAGGAGATAGTTAGACGTGATTCAGCCAGAGAAGCTCCTTAAAAAGGGTTCACCAATGCATTCAGGCAAGTGATGTCCATTGTATTTTAATATTGGAGGTAGAAGAAGGATAGAGGAGTTGTTACAGGAAAGGGTAGTTACGCCCTTTCAAACTTTCTTGACTCCTTTATGAATCTCATAAATGATATGATTATGAATCTCATCTTATGACGATAAATTGTGTAAAGGGTTTTGGCTCTTTGTGTATCCGGAGTTGAATTTTATACATTAAATGGATGACAATATATTCTGTGGGACATACAGTGAAATAATTCCGTTGCTTGAATGAATAAGCAGGGGAAGAATAACTCAATGGAGTCAGGCTATGAATATATAGCATAAATAGCCCTCATTTATAGAGCAGGAAGAAAGTTGTATTTTAACAGCTGAGTCACTGCTGTGTTTCGTTCCCTCCTCTTGATGGTATATTAACATACTTTAGCGGCCAGAACCTCTATTTAAGTAGTTTAAATTCTACATACTAAAGGGTGTGAGAAAAATTTAAGTTTTCCAAGGTTTGTATTTGGAACTCAACTGATCTACTGTGTTTATTTCAGTGTAATGATCTGTTAATTTGAAAGGACCTCACTCATTTGTTAAAACCACGAGGACAGTAAGAAGGTTAACCCTCCGGCATACTCAGTAATACGAGTAGCTTTCCAATTTAATAATTTTGAGCAATCACACCTTCGGCGTCCTATACAACATCATCAAATCTATATATAATTTTATAATTATTATTATTATTCTTATATTTATACCTTACCCCATAATTAACAATGTCTCTAAGCGACTGGTGAAATGAGTAACAGCAGCTAACGCTTTCGACTCGAAGTGGTTGAAGTAGCATTCCGAGACCAATTCCTGAGTGGGATTGTAACACCACGACTTCCACTCGAAGTGAAAAGGGTTGGTAAAGAAGCATTCCGAGACCAGTTCCTGAGCTGAATTTGAACCCCAAGATTGAATAACGACGGTGTTACAAAATGAATGTGTTCTTGCTCTTAAAAATCATTGCTACTAACTGTTTGTGTGACGTAGCAAAAATGATACTGCCTTCCGTCCGAAAACAGTGAATTATTGTCACCATTTGCCATGGGAAGCGAGGGACATACGTTAAGAAAGTCTCTTCATTGATTGTATTCTCAATCTGTACTTGCATGTGTATAAATTGTTGGAAATATTTTCCCGAAAGCGCATCAAACAAAGCGCACTCTTGTTGGCATAATCTGTTAATTCTTTCTTATTGAATGTACGAGCAAGGCAGTTTAGAAGTGTGGGTAGGCAGGAGAACCGGCAAGGAAGAAGGTCTCCACTTGTAGTAGTTTATGTCACTGGTCACTGTGATCAGTAGGGCTGAGTATTTGGCGAGTTATTGCTCCACTTGCGGTGTTTTCAAACTACTGATTCTTCATTATAGGTAAAAAGGCCTTTTAGAACCCGCTAAGTCCCCTTAGAATTTATTTTCCTTGGTGTGTTGTCTTCAATTACAGAATTTTTCAACTTATTGTTCTGTGGATTATCAGTTCTCTAGGTTATTATCAGTAATTTTATTGTTATTTATAATTAAAATTAGAAAATAAATTATAAGCACAAGCTCTGGTAGCCGGACTAACGGCTGTTCTCTAAGCTATTTTCTTAGGATCCTATATTGCCATATCCTTCAAAATATGTTAAAGTTTTTAAAATCCAAATGTTTTTCTTTGTCTTAAATTATTTTAAACTACGACCTTTTGCCTGCTGGAAACCACAAATTTGTAGGTTCCCTATGTTCTCCGAGTTACTTCCTTAGAGTCCTTTAATGTCAAAATCTTTGCATGCCACATATTGAAAAATATTCAAAATATTTGAAATAACAAATTTGGTATTTTTGCCATTTTATTTTTCTAAATTGATACTATTTACCTGCTAGTAACCCACTGTTTCCGTAGCTCCTGAAGGTCTTAATGAAGAACTCATAAATAGTTCCTCCTAACGTGATGAAATTAAGACTTCATTTCTATATTTATATATAAATTATATATTGAAAATGTGCCTCCTACAACCCACCACATCTGTTCTGGGATTTCAGCCAAGATCGTATAGAACAGAATCGCTTAACTTAATTGCAGTACCTATTTAATTTCCCATATATTCTCTTCTCATATCTTCGTACTTGTGCCAAACTGCACCACAACGCCTTTTAAAACACTTCCCTTCTTACTCGTAAAATAATAACTGCCCGCCAGAGACGCCACAATAAACACAACGCGTGTGGAAGTGTCAGATTCTGAGAAGTTTGCCCACCTCATTTGTGTTGCGCCAGACCGTGCATATGACAGCGACGAGATGTCCTTGCCAGCAGACACAAAGCTGGCATAGACGCTTAGCAGTGAGTGCGCCAAACAAAGGCAGAAAAACGCCAGCATAACAGGACACAAAAGTGCAATTATCGTGGATGATTGTATACGAGAACTTGAAAGATTTTTGAAATACTTGAAAGGCAACTAGAAACGGAGCATATTTGAACGTCCAAAGACAGGACATTTCCTGCGCTTTCAAAGTTTTTTTGCGCATTTTTAATGTTTGCATGAAACTCCTCCAATGCATACGTATACAAAAATCAGTGTTAAATAATGCTTGAATTTTTGGGACTAGTATGGTAGTATGTAGAAACAGCGGTATTGGTACCCATTCCACTGAACCTATCCAAGTGAGTATCAAAAATGTGTCCAATTCAAACCTTCAGGCTTTCAGCTCTTGATTACTTAAATCCTCCAGATTATTTTCTGGGATACGCTATGCTATTTCTATATTGAAACAACAAGGCCACAAACTTTGCGATTTCGAAGTCCTTCCCCAAAGATCAACTAATTTAAGTTTAAGGAAACAGGGAACGGAAAACAAAAAATCCTTTCCTGAGAAACTTTCTCTAGAATAGATCAAACTTCGATATGAATTCATGGAGTCGAATAATCGAATAAAAGGATTCTCAACAACGAAGATAAAATAGTATAAACATGGGACTAATCAAAATAAATCTAAGCCAGAACAGACTGTATATGAACTTATGGGGTTGAATAAACGAAAAATAGGACTCTCAACAAACTCACATCTCAAGCTGTATATATATGAGACTAATCCAAATATTCTAAACCAGTATTGGCAAACTTGCTTTAAAAAACAACTAAAGCATCTGTACATATCTTCGAACATAATAAAGAGACTTTCTATTTTATACCCCTCTTGGTAAGGTCGCTCGCTCTGAAGTTCCCCAGAACACCTCTAAGAGCATGCATCCAACAAAACCGTGAATTGAGCCACTCACTCTCCCACTGGCAGGGAGACATCGTGTGATAATATTCGTTATGAAAGTGAAGGACGACAGGGATTACACCATGAGTCAGTCATTGAAGATTTAAATACTTTTGAATGATACCTATAAAATTATTTTCCAACTACATTTGAATTTTGTCATATCTTTATTGTTTGAGTATATTTAAGCATTTTCATTGGTCTTCTCCCTTTTAACTTTATTAGCCTTTACCTCACCACCCGCTGTATTTATGTGTATTCTTCCCTCTTCTTGCTGCAATTATCGCAAATTCAACTTAATTTTTTTGTTAAGTAGCTTCGCTTTCCGACTTTTCTTATACATCTGCCAGCATGCTTTTGGCACATCCACCAGCAGAAAGTACCCCAACTCAAGTAGGCTAATCAGTGAACATCCCAGTAACAAGCTAGTGACACCACCGAAGGACACTGAAAATAAACAAATCATATAAACCAACTCTAATTCAGGGAGAGTTTTGCCTTACCCAGTAGATCCACCCAATTGAAAACCCGTTTAGTTCTATAAACCATTATAAAAGTACGTCTGTAATAGAAATCCAACTCGGTGGAGGTATAATTCGACAAAATTTCTTCCCCTTTCATGCGTTCAGAATACACATCGGTGATGTAATTCGTGGATTGGCAGTTTTTAAAACAAATACACTCCATACCAATGATATTCTCATGAATGTATTCCCGTTCGCCTTGTTTTATAAATTGTATCCAACGATCTTTGGACCAATCAAGTTATAAACACATAATGTATTATGAAGTACTAAATTAGAATGCCAACTTACCATTGTATTTCACTAGACACGGTAGATCCACTAATTCACAAGCCCGATAGGGCCCTGCCGGAAAGAATAGCTCCATGGTACAATTGCAAAAGTGCATCACGTACCTCTGTTGACATTCCGATTGGCAATTCTCGTACATGTACTTGTAGCCTTCTAGCGATTGAAAGTAATGACTATCATATTCGTCCTAGGGGACAAAGGAGTTCACAACTGGAGGTCATGACAGAATAGGCTACGATTTTATTACCTCAAAGAAGCACTGCCTTTCTTGTGGTGGCACGCTATCAGTGTCCTTATCATAGAAGTGTATGTTGGCATTAATTGTGATGCTTGTTTTCGTCAGCATGGGTATTTGTGAAGAATAATAAAACCAGACATCATGCTGGAGAGCCACGAACTACAATACAATATATAGCAATATTCTTAATAATAATAAAAAATGAAAAATTAATCCTGTTTTGCAGCTAAATAGGATATAAAGCCAATATTTTTATAAGTTTTAGAGTCCTATTTATATAACTGCCAACATAACAGGCAATTATGTTTCCCCCTAAAAGTAGGCTGTTATAATTAATAAGATTTTTATACACTGCGACATACAATTTTCCATCTCATGCCTTTAGGATGACTTTCAATGCCGACAGAACCTTTCAGTTCACTTCATAAAATCCTTAAACTACTCGTAATTACTTGGTATTCATTGATGTGCTTTTACTCACCGTCAGTCGACGCTGTTTCTTACTGATTGACGACAATTGGTCATTGGGTGTGGAAAATTTCACCGTCAACCCGGTGCCGGGTCCATATTTGCCATTATGCCAGGGCCACATAGGATCGGTGAGTTGCTTGAGTCGGCCTTGCTCGGATTCAATGGAATTGAAGGCCAAACATTGTCCCAACTGTGACCTGCGCGGAAAGAATATGTCACAGCAGTTGTAGGTGTGTGTCTGCCAGCGGCAATCCTCTAGTATCTCGTCGCAACGCCACGCCATGAACCCCACCACTTCGGTGAAGTTAATATAGTTCAAAGCGGGCAACAATGGTTGCTTGGCAATGTCAGCAAACGCATCGAAGGCGCCAAATATGAGCGTATTGTAGGTTGCCATAATGTCCGTGAAGAGTGTATCGTAGGGTGCCGCTTGATGAGCGTCACGGAGGAAACGCTGCTTAGCCTGCGACAGACGTGCCCAATTCAGACGTTGATGACCGCATATAATTATTTCCGGAAAAGGTATTCTATATAGTGGATACGAAGTGCTGCCCACAACCGTTTCGAATTGCATGCGTTGGTAGGACGAAGCAAACAGTAGACTCATATAGCAGAGTAGTATGAGAGCAATTAGAAAGCCCACGGACCAGAGAGCTCTAGAAATAGACGAGATTAGTTACTTAATGGCGATCTGCTGAGTACAAAAGAAACCAACTTTCTTAAAGCATAATGATAAAGGATACTGTTGCTCCCAAAAAGTAGGCTTTCTTTACGCGAATTTTGTTTCAAGAACTACTTGCAAATCACTCAAATTCCGAGCCTGCTTTTAGGGGCCTCAATTAAAAGTAAATGTCATACAAATCATAGTAAATATAATATTGGTACTCTAAAAACTTGCCTCTCCTTTTTGCTTGTGTTGCCACTTAAGAGTCGATCTACACCGTGTATGGTAGTTTGCTTGGCATACTTCTCCACCAAATACTTCACCCCAAAGCTTCTGGTATAACGTGGATAAAATCTTATAGATCGATTGGTTCCTTGAATTCGATAAACGGGAGCTGCGTAAAATAAATTCAATTTTAAATTAGACACCTTGCGACTTGTTGAGTCTCTGTCCGGTAACATTTTGTACTGACAAACGCCACGAAACGTTTCAGTGCCGCCCTTTACTGGTACTCGTATAAATAGTTGCCTTATCAAACAGCTTTGCTTGCATAACTACAAAGGCAGTTCTCGAACGCTTGATGTGAAATGTCAATGTCAATGTCGTTGCCAATTTCATGTGCCAATTACGCTTGCGCCAGCACGTGGTGCTGTTAATTGTGGCAATTAGCCATTGTCCTGTGACAATTTCACATGTGAAGGGTTTGTGAATAAAGTGTCGATGGTGAGTGCTGACTACATGGTCCTTTAAAATGCTACTGTTGCATGTTATTCGTAAATAAGGGTCGACATTTGAGTGGCTTTTAAAATACAGTTAGTTTAGCATATTACTTTGCGTATACATACTACTGCTAGAACCGTGAGCTTTAAATGGATAAAACGGCCAATATTTCATTTAGTCCAGTTCATACATCCGAGCATAAATTTCAAAATTATTTATTATAAAGTGTCCCTTGGTTGGAGAGAGGTGAGTGTGGAATTAACAGGAAATTCTTTGTATTTTCTTATGAATTTGTATTTTATACGAACTCCTCCAATCAGCTTACTTAAATTTTCAGCCTTGATTTTAATTACAATCTTTCGCCACAGCACCACTTAATCCTTCGCTAATGAGAGTAGAAGTAAAGAAATATTTTCTGAATACCTTCCAGAAACTGATCTCCCAGCAGGTACTCAAAATTTATATTAACAGCCCTGATTATGTGATCATTGGAGTTATGTTACCTGTTCCCGGCCAGAAAAGTTTTCAGTTTGAGAAATAGATTGAAGTCCCTCCAATCCAAACCAGACAACTAGACTGAACTAGGGTTGATCTTTTAAAATTGAATTAGTCCAGTGGTGGAGCTACCAAAGCACTTGAATTATTTGGTGGAAAGAAATGTTGTTCCTGCCTAAGCTGTACTGCAATCGCTTTCTCTACCTACTCCGGAACTAATGCGTAGTTGGTTGGCTGGTTGGTTTTAGTGGCTGATCCAAGTCAGTCATCACATGGATCACAATTATCGCCTTAGCGACGTTTTGATACCACAACCTCTCCTAACGCCGGAGAAAACGATGGATTGTTCACTACATCCACTTTGTGGATTTTAGGTATCTTAAAAGATCTTTCGGTTTTACACCCGAGAGATCGGATAAACTCGCTAGGAAATAGTTTTGCGGCCGCTAGAGCTGGGCATTTGCAAAGAAAATGTATTAAGCGTAGTACTCGAAATTAATAGTTTTCGCAATCAATCATTCAAATGTGTTTCGCATTACAAAATTCTGAAGCCATTACCTTTCCCTCGTAGTGGGAAATCATTTGTGGACCGATTCACCACGATTTATCCTTTTTTTTTGGCTGAATTTGATTTCGGGTGTGGAGTGGTGAACTCTTATCTCATCCAGGGTGATGAAAGGCTACGTTAACTTGATTCGATCTTTCTTAATCAGATCCTGACAATGTTTAGATGCACGATCTCTAGTAACTTGTGGTTCAAAATTAAGCAAACATGGCACCAATCTCACAAAAGTTTATTCCAATAGATTTAGCAAAATAAGAGTACAGCGTTCCTTTGAGTTGTCTATGGTACATGCGAAACACCTCCTATCGCCAGGCGTCTGTCTTGGATTTTATCCACGAATTCTGTTACAACTCCTGGTTTTAGCTGCCCTGAAAGTGGCCCTCTTTAAACTTATTCACCTAGACCCACTGGTTTCAAGGAATTTCGAAGTCTCACGTGATATCATCCAGCATGATTCTTCCTCGCTGTATTTCCTTAAGAAAGAATATAATTGAATCCCTCCAGGAATTAAAATTGTATCCATAAATGAACTAAAATTGGGTCCATCGAGTACCAAGTTACTCGCATAGAATATAATAGAAGTGAGATAGGCAGCAGAACCGCTGTGGAAAAGACTTCTCAGAGCACTCGGGCAACTGTATTTTAAACACAGTGTTAGGGGAAAGTGAAGAACGTGGAAATAGAGCTAGAGTCATGAATTGGGAATTCACACCTTTTCGAATTGCTTTGAATCTTTTATGAATTTGAGAAGTAGGTCCAGAGATAAAGAGTTGCTCGAACTTGGGTATTTGATCAGCTGTACACGAAGCCTAATGACAGAATGTCATGAAATTTGATATTTAACATATTAAACGTTTTGTATATATATTTCTTTCGTTCTTTCTCGGGATTGTTCCCATACAAGAAGTTCAAGTTTTAGACTTCCTTCAGATAAGACCAATTTACTGCACTTTTTTACACTCCAAGGTTCACTTTCTTAAAGTATTTATAAGTTTCTTCCCATTATTTTTCTTTTGCTGCAATCAGGACCTTCACTTCCATCATCAATCTTATTCCCTATTCATACAAATTGTTGCTTAAATGCCTCTCTTCCTACAATATTTCCAAATTTCACTAAATCATTGTATCAGAAAAATGATTCATCCTTTTCTTTAAGGATTTTCCAGATTTCTAAAGTAAAGCATATGACCTGATGCTATATTTTAAAATAGTAATAATTATAAATTGTTATTTCACTTATTGTCTGAAGCACTGTCAGGGTCTTCGGCTAATTTTCACTTATATTATTAGATGCTGTTACTCATTCTCCCAAATTCTGGCTGACATCCCAAATTATGGTGTAGGAACATCATAATAATTGAATGAATAATGAATACTCACACATCCTGAAAAGTCCAGACCAATTCAATTATATGAAGAGCGAATAAGGGTCTGAAAATAATACGAGAACATTTTAATTACTCAGAAAATGTGAGAGTCGTCCTCTTTTATATCACTCTAAAGCCACTACTTTTTATTCCTTGCACAACTGGGCAACAGAATCGATTTTGTGGCTATTTTCGCTCCTGCCCATTCAATTGTCATTTACACTTTATCTCTTTACACAGGAACTCCGTTCACACTCATGATAAGTAATTAATCGTTCTCTATCTTTTTTCAGCTGTAGACCCCATGGCAGTGTTTTTCCTGGCCGGTTCAAAATGTCAAAAGCGAGCATAATCGATACCAGCATTTCGCATATCAACGAGTGAACCTGACCATTTTTTCTTTGGAATCTCCTGAGCATTGAATTGCCACTAACTTTGACATTGGCCTTAATTCGTGATTAGTTTTGCAAATAAGCATAAAAACTGAAATCAAGTTAACCGCAAATAGTCAACAAAGTCACGGGCAAACAACAGAGCGACACTTGGCGCGGACGTGCAAATAAACCGGGGTAAACAAATGTATTAAACGGCATTCCGCCTATCGAAAATTAATGGTTTCCGGACTGGACACCGTGTAATTTGTCACACATATTCGCCTCTTAAATAGCGCGCCTTACCATGTTAATCGAACATTTTCGGCGGAAATTCAGTAGGGCCAAGACATCGGGTCTCTCAACAGTCGTCATAGCAAAAATGGTTTATCCCTCAAGTTTTGAACCCGTTCAACCAAATGCGATGCGCATACTGAATCGTAAGAATTTGGAACTGGAGCCCCGCAAACGCTTTTCAGCGAAGGATTTGACAAGAGCTCTACGCACATCAGCATGGACATTGGCCGATAAGTTTGCGAAGCGTTCAACCATACACGGAATGAGTCGGTTGGTCGATAATTCGGCAGGGAAATACGAAAGGTGAGTGAAGCAATGCTTGGGAAATAGTCAGATTCTGAATAAAAACTTCAAGGATACTATTTATTAGCTGTTCCGTAGACTTATCTGAGGGATTAATATAAATTACCCGGGAGGTTTCGTTCTGAATGGAATGGAGAATACTCGTATTTAATAGGCTTGGAAGAGAACTGAACTTAAATACTTATTATGGTAGGGCAAGAGTCAAAAGTTCCTTTACTTTAATTTTCAGGACCCTTGAAGGGCCTAAGGAAAGAGGTAATGCCTTACATTTATGGCTATATGAGTGGAATACTTCGCAAAGTTACCTTATTCTAAAGCAAAAATCACCGTAAAACAATTCAGAATTTGATTGACCTCCGATATAGATGATGTCCTTAAGTAACCCCACTTATATTCTGTTGTAATGGGCAACAAAACCTGATTGCTTTGAGACCTGCTTCTTCGGCGGTTCTCCGGCCTACCCCACTAAGTCTTTAAGTTCTTTAATGTTCTGAGATCCAGACACTTTCTTACATATTTCTACAAAACTTCCTTCTTTTCTAATTTCTAAATATGGAAACAAGCGGGTCTTCGAAAGTGAACAAGGAAGTGCAATAGAGAATAGCAACACATTATCTTTCTGGGTGCGAAGTACTTTGGTTATCTTCAAAGGCATATTTACTTTTTTAGACATCTTTTATTAATAATTTAGTATATTGTGATTTAGGATAGATACCAAGTCAACTTTCGACCACAAGAAAAAAATTCAAGAGAAATCATCTTAGACAATTTATTTGCAACAGGACAGGGTTTTACTGGGAGTAAATCCGATCTACACTGATATAGACTGAATTTGCCTGGCGGTTTACAGCATACTGGCTAGAGATAACCCAAAGCAGAGTGGGCGTTAAGTCCTCTCAAAGGATGAACATAGTCTTGTTCCATGCTCAACTCTAGGGCCAGATAAACCGTACTCCTTCCTAAGAACTACCCTCAATTGATTATTTATAATTTGAGGAAGTCTGCCACTTAAATCCAAAAACTTTTGTTCTAGGATATCAATCGGTCTTCAGTAGACAGAATTTTCCTTTCGCTTAACAACATACCATTTAGTGATAAACCAAAGCAAAGTGGGTGCCAAGTCCTCGCAAAGGATGAACATAGTCTTGTTCTTGGCTAAGATTCATGCTTCGAAATGTATATTAAAGAGTTTGTTACACAGCTTGCTGGCTTCAAGATTCTTCTCATACTTATTTCCGTATTATTCCATATATTGTACTTCCATTCTCCTCATTCAATCTTCCAGAACTGTTTGGCTGCTTGGTGTCATCCTCGCTCTGTTCGGTGCCATCTACGTTTGCCTCATACTTTCGGAACGCTTCAGAGAGGGTAAATTTGAGACTGTGGTCGACAGCACTCGCAATCCCGTGTACCGCATCTACTTTCCCGTTGTCTCGATATGCAATCTAAACCGCCTAAACTGGGAGCGCATTGAAGAAGCGAAGAGGCGATTCCTACCGAATGAGAAATCCAACGCAACGTTACAACTGTTCGAACGCATTGTGGGCGCTTACGACGATATACGCTTTGCGAATTTCGATAAATTCCGAGTTCTGGAGAACGAACCACTGCAGCTGCTGAATCACGTCAACTTCAGTCTGGTGGTGGATTTCATGACCTGGCGTTGTGAGGAATTCGTTGGAACTTGCCTCTGGCGCCATATGGAAGTCAATTGCTGTGAGGTGTTCTCCAAGCGTAGAACAAAAAGTGGGCTCTGCTGGGCGTTCAACTCATTGGAAACCGAGGAAGGTCGACGTATGAAGCGTCTGGACCCGAAGTGGCCTTGGCGTACAGGCGCAGCTGGACCCTACAGTGGTCTACATGTGAGGGTCTACGTGCATCCAGACAAACATTTTCCAAATCGCACAAATGAGAAGGGCATCAGTGTAAGTGAAGTGTACAGTTTCGACTAATGAGTGCGTTCCCCGAGCAGATCCATAGATGTACAGATCCACCTTAGTGAGGGACTGCTTTGCCGACAACTTTCATAATTACTGAATACACAAACCTTTACTTCTAAGCAGCTGTGATTTAAGAGCTGCAACAATTGTTGATTAGTTTGAAGGATTTTAAGTGCACAGCTGCGTTTATTGTCCTCCCTAAAAGCTTCCTCCAATATGTTTATCTAGAGTATCGTCCCTGTACTGGCTTGGATGACTTTTGTGGTGTGGAAACGTTGTCAAATATGGTTCTATACACTCTACACTACTACACTAAACACTCTAATTATCATAACACATTCAACTGTCTCTTTCCTCAATCAGGTCATGGTAACCGAGCCTTATGTCTGGCACAAGGACCCATTTGATGTACCGGAAAACACTGAAACGATGGTGGAGCTTGATCCGGTCATATATTTCTATGACAATGACACCCGTATTGTGTCTTCCGATCAGCGACAATGCGTGTTCGATGTAAGTACCCTACTACCTGACTGCTTGTTCACTTTCAACTGTTCCACAATCACATCTTTTTCCTTAAGACGGAGCAGAACAGTCGAGATTTTAAGTCGCTTTACGGCTACATTTACATGATTGAAAATTGCCAATCCGAGTGTCATCAGGAGTACATAATGCGCTACTGCAATTGCACTGTGGATTTGCTGTTTCCTCCAGGTAAGCACGTCCTCGCACTTATCGTAACTAACAGTAAATATACTTACGAATGTTTGCATTGCTCGCCACCGCTGCTCTAACTCCCACCTGCTCTTCTTTCATTGCAGGACAATATCCTTCATGCAAGGCGACGGATTTGTTGTGTCTGGCAAAGCATAATGGTGAACCTTTGATAGATTTTTCCTGTATTATTCTTACTTTTTACGAGCATGTCTTTTGTTTTTTGTGTTGCTTCAGAATTTTTTCTCTACTCCCATCAACCTGGCGAGGAGCAATTTGTGAAGAACGACTACGAGGGCATGGTATGCAAATGTCTTCGTAATTGCTATTCGCTCAATTATATTACGGATGTGCGTCCATCCTTTCTGCCAGCGGAAGTGCGCAACAATGTTTCATATGTCGATTTGGATGTGCATTTCCGTTTCGAGACAATGATGGTTTATCGCACAAGTTTGGTATTCGGTTGGGTGGATTTAATGGGTGAGTTTTGTGGCCGGACAATGCCATTGTTCGAATGCAGTGCCGTAAATAACAAAAGAGAATACAACAAGTTTCTTGTGCAATATTTTTTGAAGGAAGATCAAGATGCAGTTTTTATTTGTTCTGTTCGAACCCTTGTAAATCTTTTGTTTGGAATGAGTTCATTGTTATATTGTGATATATTAAAAAAACATTATTTGCAAATTTGGAAACTGTGGAGAATCTGAATTTCTAGCAATAAATTCTCTCTTCATGTCATAATTTGTAATTCTTTGATTTTTCATCAGTGCATTACTTTGAAATTTGGAGACTTTGGAAATTTATCTTCATGTTCATAACATTAATTTGTAATCTTTTAGTTTATTAAAAATTCATTACTTTGAAATTTGGAGACTTTGGAGATTTGTTGTCATGTTCATAACACAATTTGTAATTTTTTAAGTTGTTCAAAATGCATTGCTTTGAAATTTGGAGAATTTGGAGATTTGGAGTTTCCCAAAAATTAATTTGATATATCAAAATTATCATTAATACCATCAAATTTTATTATACTTTCCAATTTTATTATACTAAGCAATTTTTATTAGTTAAGTAGACTTTGGAGACTTGAGTATTTTAAACAAATTGTAGTTAATACTATCATTAATCTCATAGTTTATAAGTTTTTAGTTATGAATAAGGTAATAAGGGTATTCTAAGCTTGAGCAGTTGTGCGGGTTTTCAACCAGAAGGAGGCGTGGCAGTTATGGAAATAAGTATACTCATATGCTCACATTGAATTTCTTTTCCTTCAGTCCATCCGCCCGGGTGTCTGTCTGTGTCTACACATTTAGAGATATCTTAATGAAACTTTGCAAAAGTATAGCATGGACGAAGATTCAGAATCAGATTGCTACATAAGTCCATTTGGCCAAGAACTACGCCTACCTCACATACATGAACCTTTTTTCACCTTTTTGATATGACCATAACTGCGATCCAAATGTTGGAATAGTGCCGGAATTATAGTATAAGTAATTATGTAGGTAGATGTGGTTCATTACAAACACTATTCAAAATGTGGGCGGTATATATTCACTGTCCCACCCACTATTCACATTTAAGTTGCATTTAAGATATATAAGAGACTTATAGACGAAATTTTATTCCAAGGACAATGTTCAAATTATATAGCTACCTGCAAGAAATGGGATTGAACAGGCAAAGGACACGCTCACTTTCCATATTAGCCTTGCTATGTTCCTATTGATGATAAATAAACAGATTTCCGGTGGATTATTACTACTGCAATTCCCACAATTAACCAATATTCATTACTGGGCCCCTATGCATGAATCAGCTACATAATTGCAAACGAAGGTCGAGATACTTGAACATTGGCAAGCTCAGCTTTCTGTATGAGCTCCTTGCTGGTCTTCACATTCTGAACGTCTGAGAATCATTGGCAGAACATCCTCTGACTCAGTCCATTTTGTCATTTAACCATTTTAATTTATAGAATTTCACATTATTGTATTCTTTGAAGTGTTAATCGAACAACTATACTCCTTCATCTATCTTTGCAGTGGCTTTCGGGGGCATCGCTGGTCTCTTTCTTGGCTGCTCCCTCATCAGCGCCATGGAGCTGGCCTACTTCACAATCATCGAGCTGCCATCTTTTCTATATGAGAAGTGCAAAAGCAATCGTCAAAAACAGCGCGTAGTTACCCCCAAATCGGACATGCCGGAGGGAAAATTCGGCTTCAAAAACCGCATTTTGGTGCAGAACCAATTGGAGGAATACATCAGCAATTCGAAGCAGCTGAATCAACCTGAACAGCTGTCACCATGGAACCGTCTTATTTTCCCAAATGCCTCACGAACGCACAAATAAACAAATGAACCGTGAACTTAATGTAAAGAAATACAAATAAATACGAGTACAAGCAAATATGTCAAATGTCAGTTCCAACAAAGTGCCACACTAAGTTTTCTACCTTTATCCTGGCTCTGAGCCCTTCGTCCTTGCTGCAGCCACAAGACAAACTACCACTCATTATTCACCTTCCTAATTTGCTAAGCAAGACCGTTTTGCTTTCTTAGCGCGCTGACAGCTCCATTGTCAGACACTGTTAATCAAAATTGAGGTTAAATCAGACTCCCTTAAGGGCGTCTGCTTGGGGCATGCAGTGTCGCTTGGCACTTAGGCAGAGCAGGCAATCAGGAGGTAGTCAGGCAGAAGGTAGTTAGGCAGGAGGTAGTTAGACAAGAGGTAGTCAGGCAGGAGGTAGTCAGGCAGTCCAGCAGGAGGTAGTCAGCTAGTCAGGCAGTCAGGCAAGAGGCAAGTCAGGCAGGAGGCAGTCAAGTAGTCAACCAGGCAGTGTCTTAAGTGGTGCACACATGTAAAATTGTGGCAAATGACAGGGAAAATGCCGCAATTAACCCTAAACTAACCTTATTTGCAGCCTGAGAATGCTTGAAGAGGATGATTCTATCAGCTGGGGATATGGCTGGGAATATGGCTCAAGCACTCGTAGTGAAATGATAGTTTGTTTGTTGGAAGCTTCCTTAACTACGCTTGGGACTTTGGGAGTAAATTTAAAATTTCTGCTATTCATGTGCAGATGCGTTGTAAAGTTTGTAAATAAATTTTGAGTTAAGTTTTTAAGTGCTTTCAACAACTCCTGTGTGGGTGTGTGGAAAAGGCAAACTAAGTCTTTGAATATTGGTAACAACAATACAGGGTCATTCTCAGATCACATAAATAACAAAAGTATTGCTTCTTTATAATTCTTTGATTAAAAATTGTCTATTGAAGGAAGACTCAACCGATACAAAACAACCCATTGTTTCTTTCATCAGTTTGGTAGAGCTTTAGAGAACCTTGTGAATAATGTTGCTGGAAAAAGACTTCAAAGTCTAGAAGGCTACAGGAAAACACTTACAACATCACTAAGCAACTTTGGCTCGGAGTGTTTGGAGACCTCCTTCTTCGGCGTTTCTCCGACCTACCCCCTTCTATTCTATTCTATTATATAAGCAACTTTGCCCAGAGTTCAAAAACAAGCCACCTTAGTACTCATTTCCTTGACCAGGGCCTTTTTGCGCACCATCACCACCTCACAGGGCATTGTCCTTTTGGGCTTGACGCCAGAAATTTTCCTTCAGATGTTCCAGATTTCTGTAGGAGGAGGAAGCTGAGACACCAACTCACCTCCTCTGTCAGTGCCCCACTATATCCAGACCCAGATTGAGACATATTAGCAGCCTGTCGTTGATTGATCTGCAAGGTTCAGTGGACATGAATATCCTGTTTAGATTCATCCAATTAATAATTTAATTAATTATATTTTTGACTTATAAGCAGTTTTGTTCCTGCTTCATTCCCGCAAATGTTAATTAAGCTAATAAGATATTCAGTCAGACCGCAATCAAGGCAACCGTCTTCCAAAACTGTAGATAAACTCTCCGTTAGACGGCGACTACACATCTACTGGGTGCTAGGACTCAAAGGCATAGAGAGAAATGAGACAGCAGCCAAGATTGCCAAAAGCGTAATTGATGTATCGGAGGGACAGATCAGCTGCGTACTGATGCCCTTAGAAGCAATGTACAGAGGTTTAGGAGAAAGCATGTTAGGAAAGGTGGAAAAACATAACCACCTGGAGAACTGCAAAGCTTATGTGCAAGACGTATGCCAAGCAGTATACCACGGTCTATATTGGCACTTCCACGGAACGATTGATGATAGGTATATTGAAAGGCCACGCCCTAGCAATTATGAGTGTAGGAAATGTGGGGAATGTGGGGAACCACATTCCAAGGAAACCTTTCCTATGTTTCTGTCCAATCACTAGAGTACATGTAAAATAGTTGGAGATTCCTTGGTTTGGGGGACTAAAGGAGGTTTCACCCCTACAAATAGCCCCACTTATAAAGCCAACAAAAAAAGTCTCAATGATCTATACTTCCGCGACGAACACTTATCTGATATAGCTATAGATCTATGCGTTGCCTAAGCGGTCAGCCTTACCTACTTAGATATTATTTGTTGTTTCTTTAACTCATACATCTCTAGAATTATAAGCGATCAATGATGATATCTTTCTATGAAAGAGGAGTCAACAATGTCGCTGCATGTTTCCCTTTAATGAACCTCATTTTGGAAAATAGTACAATATGCTCTATAATCCCGAGAGCTTTAAAAATTGACAGCAGATCTTCGTTTTAATCCACTTGTGAATGTGTTGCTGAAGCAATTAGTTTGTACTAGAAATGTAAGGAATCCTAGTCATAACTTAAACCTTGTGAATCCTGATCAAAACTTAAACGTCGTGAATTATCTTAAGTAAGTATTAACTTCTTCTTTAACTACTCTCAGTCACAATTAACGTCTAAGAGTAGATTGTATATGACTTGTTACAATTTTGTGATCGGTACTATAAGGAATGTATCAATTATAGCATTATGCTATGTTTGTACCGCTACAAAACCTACTTTTCCGATAATAGTTCAACCAGTGGATTGTGCCAAATAATTCAGAAACACTCGATTGTTTATATCTTTAAAGAAGTAGTTTAACAGAATCATAAATCTCTTAATCAATATTCTACAAAATCTACAACCGAAGACCTTAAATACTTCCTTAACACTCTTAAATCGGTTGGATCCAAGTCACAACTGCTCTGGTCTGTTCTTCCTTACCTTCCCTTGCTTGCAGATGCTCTCTGCTGTCCAGAATATTCTCATATGTAATAGAAGAGTGTCGATTAGTGTAAGGAATATATTATCCTCGTTTATATTCCTCCGCAAATTAAAGGTATAAAACCATCCCCTATACTAAGGTCGCCTTATACGCCGGTCACACAACTCTCCTAGAAACAAACAGTAATCCCATCAAAGTGATCTCCCAAATTGTAATGGAAATTTAGTAATAAATATTCTACCAATGTGAAACTTTGTCCAGATTTTCTTGATAAGCTCTCAAAATTCTTACAAACCCTCCTCTTACTGAGTTGATTGCACACCTGATTGTGCTATTTTAGTTGCACACTGGAATGTGCTTTTAACATTTCCTTGGGTCATGCAGTTAGCATAATATAACATAAGAGTACACACCTTTGAATTGTGGTTTGCTTTTTACATACTCGACCCTCTCTTTTTAAATATAATTTCCCATATTTTCACCTTCCCAATAACCCCACCGCAGTCCTTAAATCCTCATCTGCCTTCCCCCTAAAAGTATTCTTGACACTTTTTTGCACTTTATGCTGATAGAGAGTTTATATGTCATTTCGAGTTTGCCAACTGCGTGTCTTATTAAGAGCAGTATAGGACCCCGCCAAGCACAGTGCAGGAAAGTGCTGAAGAGGCTGCTTGTGTAGTTAAAAAGTGTTCCCAAACAGTTTACTGCTCCGAACTATTTTGCTTGGTTACCAGTTTGCATATGTGTGCACAAATTGACTCGTTATAGAGCAAATGCTTCATGAACTTTTCGTGTCGAAATCATTTGAAGAGCGCTTGCTAAGGCGGGTATTGCAGTAAAATGAAGTCTTTGACAAATTGGAGATTTTATTTCAATGTGCGAAAAAAATTCAGGCAAGTATTACGCAGGGATGCGACAATTATCCTGCTCTACAGAACTGGGTAATATGAAGAATATAGTGGTATAGTTAGTGGAGTTTCTTCTTAAGTTTTAATAATAATAATGTATAAATTATTATAATATAGAAATATATATGATAATTTTAATATATGAAATAATCATATTGCTAAACTTCTTATATAAATTAATGTCTATTTCTTCAGATTCCCTTTCATAATAAATAAAATTTTCATGTATCTGCTCCCTTATGTTCTGAGATGTTTCCATCGCAAAGTAATCTGCACATTTCTTCACAGGAGCGGCTCAAAAATATTCGTCACTCTTCATACAAATTATCCGTGAATCATAAATGGAATTGTTCTCTCTCTTGTTCAGAACATCGATGCACTATGTTCATGCATAAAAATTCGTGAACTTGAATGGTCAATTCATTAGCATAATGTAGAGATTAAATAAGTATTTTTTTTATTTAAATGTTTACTTCATTTCATACTGCATTGAAGTCTGTCCTGGCATAAGGAATGTACATTGTCCGTTTCCAATACATGTGATGCGCCTCCTCAGAGGCAGGAGAAACGCAGTGAAAATCCAGTACTGTTCTTCCTTCAGATAGGAGACGCAGTTCGGACACTCGATGATGCCTATGGTGGCCATATGATGGTCCCATGGAACATGGCCCTTGAATATTCCAACCAGTGATCGAAGATTTTTACTTCGTAATGTTAGAAGGAAATCTGAAACTCTCTTTTTGGGGATCTCTAGGAAGCACTTGGGTGTTTTGCAGGCAACTGAACTGTATCATCGGCCTTGTTAATACTATTCACGTGACCCTTGATCCAGTTGATAGTCCCTATTAAACTCAGAGAAAATGCTCTGTGTCGTCCTGTTCTTCCTCCAGACATGGACTGCAATTCGGACTCACGATGATGCCTATGGTCGTCATACGATGGCACCATGGATTATACCCCGTGATTAGCCCAACCAATAATGATTGGTTTTAACTATTAAAGACCTTTCCTTTCTAATGTTAGTAGGAAATCGGCAACTCTCTTGGATGCACTTTGTTGGTTTGCAAGCAACTGAACTACACCATCGGTGCTTGTGAATATTATTCATATGATCCATTATATGATTCTCTTGATCAAAACTCACCGATAAATGGCTCTGGTCCCATTGGAGTACCCGCTGTTTCCCAGTTCAACAGCTATTTCGTTCCCCCGTGCTCCGCAGTGTCCCTGAATCCAAATAAGTTCAAGTAAATGCCATCCTTTGACGGAGTTAACTCTTGACTTACATTCTTGGACAGTTTTAGAAGTGATCAAAGCGTTTTCTTGGACCTTCAGTACAGCCTCACTACAGACTTTAAGCTGTTTACCGCGTTATTTCTTCTCAATTACCCAGTCCGGCACCTTCATTATAGCAAACGCTTCTGATTACCGTTGCCATACTCTCATATCCGAGCAGAATCTGACATTTTCATTCATATATTATCCATCCCCAGTTCCCATTTCAGCTTTAGAGCCGTCAAAGAAGAAAGCTTTCGTCAGGCCTCCTAGAAGTAATTCTGGATCTCTTAATTGTTGCCTTGTCGGGAAGCTGGCGTTATACTTTCTTCCAAAAGAAACTCTAAGTATAAGTTTATCCTTCGGTGCTAGACACAACAGGTATTGCTGTGACAGTCTCTTGTATATTTCTCTATATCCAAACTTCTTGTTCATCCATAAGAATGTAGCCGATATATCGTGTGCATCGCCTCCTGCTGAATCATCAGATCCAGTGGTGGCAAGTTCAACAAAGCATTCAGAGCATCACCAGATGTAGTGCTCATGGTGCCTGCAGCACTCATGTTCCTCGTTAGAAATCCCCGCTTAGCATCATTGATTCTGCCTCGTTGCATAAGAGGAGGAGACTAACGTCTTAACATTATAGACTCTATTAACTATGTCGTCACTTTATTATAGTATAGGAAAAATTATACTAATGTCTTCCCACTGTATACTCCAATAACTATTTGATCACTCTATTATAGTATATAAAAAAGTATATCAATATCTTCTCACTGTATACTCCAATTACTATGTCGTGACTCCATTATAGTATATGAAAAAATATACTAATATCTTACCACTCTATACTCCAATAACTATGGCATCACTCTATTATAGCATATCAAGAAGTATACTAATGTCTTCCCACTGGATACTCCAATAGATATGTCGTCATTCTATTCTTGTATATGAAGAATATGTCTTCCCACTCTATTCTTCCATAACTATGTCCTGAATATAATATAGTATATGAAGAATTATACCAAAGTTTTCCCACTCTTTACTCCAATAGATATGATGTCATTCTGTTATGGTATATCAATAAGCAACTAAACCTTCGATAAATTATATGAGCCCCCTCTCGAATCCAAACCTTTGTAGGAGAAATCCGCTCCTGATATCATGTGCTTTGAAGAAGTTGCTGCTTGTAGGAGCTGCATGGAGAAGCTGCACGGAGGACCTGCATTCCAGAGCTGTTTACGCTTCTTGATTTACCTGTGCACAGCGTAATGCCAGCTGACAGGCAGCCGTAATGCTGCCACACGTGCTGACTGACAAACTAGAAGTAAAGTTGACATTTGAATTGCGAAGAAAAATGACTGCACTATGCGGCAAATACACGTACGTTTACAAGTCCATGCACACATCCCCAAACACATACACACACACACACTCACTCTCTCTCTCTCACACACACAAACACGTATGCCATACGGAGCCAAGCCATTGAAATGAAATTTATGTGTGATATTTAAGTTGACTTTTCCACTTGAATTTGCATCTAAGGCAATAAAGCGTTCAAATTGAAAAGTAGTTGAAATAGACAAGCAGCGAGAAGGACGGAACGGACGGACGACTCTATTGGAGCAGTAGATGAGACAGATAATCTATATGGAGAAGATTGTGTGAGCTGTAAACAGAGGCGCTCGAAAAGAGTGCCTGAGCAGTTGGCAGTGAGCCAACTGGAGTGTGCCAACCAAAATTGGAAAATCATTCAACTGCAGCGGCACTTAGGCTGCAATTGGCTGCACCTGCCGAAGGACGTTCTTTTATGAATATATATACTCATTATTTCATATTTAATTTAAATTTCAAATGTGGACAAACAAACTTGCACACAACCGCCCTCAACCGCCCACCAACTAAACCAAATTGAATCCATTGCCAGGAGCCGCACAATTGCAGGATTCTGATTGAAATCAATTTCCCTGCGAAAGGAAGCGAGCATACTGCTCATTGATTTCAAATTCCAACCGTGCGTAACTAACGACTTATCATGCCCACCCAACTTTTCCAGCCCGACATTATCTGTGAGCGTACGTTTTGAATTTTAATAAACTCTCGCAAACGATTTTATTATATTTGCTACCTGCAGAGTCGGGTGCCGGTGTCGCTGTTTTTGCCCAGCATTTTGACAATGTTCGCACATAATCAAAAGCGTATTAAAAATTCATAACGCTGCTCCGTGCTGCTGCTGCTGCCGTTTGCTCCCCACCGACACAGTCAGAGAAAGCATGTACACAGCCCGCGTTTAAGCTTTCAACGCTACGCGAAACACACGAGCAAATAAAGAGAATAAAGACGTGAAAGCAGAAAAAACACAAAAAGAAAGGAAAACAAAAAAAAAAACAAAGGAAGGAGTAGAGCAATTTGTGGGCGGGTAGCCGAAAATCGTGTGGTAAAAAGTGGGAATTAAAGTACGAGTTTCTAACAAAGAATTGAAAAAAATAAGTATGAAATGTTTTTGTCGGTCGTACAGACTATGAGAGAGACACTACACTGAGATGGAAAACTGAAGTCTCACGAGTGGTTGGTTCCTATACCCAAGAATAGAAATATCGGAGTACATGTGAGTGCATCATCTTCATAGGGAAGCTATACAGATAGAGAAGTTCTTCAGTAGAGATGAGGAAACAGAAAGTCAACGAGTGATTGGGAATTGGTTCATATACCCAAGAAATTGGTACTTTGGAATTCTTGTGAGTGCATCATCCTCATAGTGAAGCTATACAGATAGGGAAGATCAACGAGTGGTTGGGAATTGTTTCATATGCCCAAGAAATTGGAACTTTTGTATTCTTGGGAGTGTATCATCCTCTTAGAGAAGCTCTACACTAGTGATGGAAAACTAACTGTTTGGGAATTGGTTCATAAACCCAAGAAATGGGAACATCGGGATGTTTGTGAGTGCATTCACATAGTGGAATTATACAGTCTACAATCTAGCTTGTCCTCATTTGACCCTTGTGCCTTCAGGAACTATGATAGGCGGTACTTTGAATTACCATGACTATAACTGTCTTTATACAATTATCCCTGAAAGGCAGAAGGAATGAAATCGAACCTATTGTAAGTGTTCCCAACTCCCGCCCAATTAGTAACTTCTGATTTCACATATCTCTTATTTATCTGTCTTAGCACATCTCTTTACAAGAGTATATTTTACTTTCCCTCACAATGTTCTGATTTCATCCACGATTAAAGCGAATGGAATCATAACTTGACAGACGTCCACTTCCTCCTTCGATATGTATGTGAACAAGGTGCACACTCCGAGAGATCCTGTCCAAATCACGCGATTTAATCCACAAGAGTTGATTTGGTTATACAAAACTATCCTCTACACTGGAACTTAGTATCTAGACTACACATGAACGTAGACTGTGTGTTGTGTCACCGATAGCGGTCTTACCAGGGCCACGGTGGCTTTCGCTGTTTACGCTATATTTTTACAGAGATATTTTCTAATGCTTGTTTTGCCGCTCTCGTCCTATCCATTCATCACCTGTGAACTGTTGAATGCTCTCCAAGCTCGACTTCAATATCTCTACCCAAAGGGATACACATATATAGATATCATCGGAATTCATACCTCTGCACAACATTTGCCTCCAATTATAACTGAAAACTATCCTTCCAGAGCGATTTGCTACCCCTTTTTTTGTATACTTGCTGATCCAACCTTGGCTCTAGTATCTCGAACCTTAACGCTAAAACTCTTCCACTCGGCGTCACAAACCCTTGTCCAACGCCAATATGCCGTACAAGTCTGTGTAGTGTAAGAGGAAAAACCACCGCACATTATGGCAGTTTATGGCAGTTGATTTCATGTCGCACCCCTGTTGCCAGCGCCCCTTTTCCATGTATAGGATTCCATTCAAAACGGTTGCCAACCACAATGTCAGAATGCTTGGCAGTGAGGTAAAAACGGTTATAAAAATTCTATGAAAAAATCAGAAGCGTAAAATTGCTATTCTTACTCTTATGAAGCGGACTCCCCCCACATAAGGAAGGAAGTATCCGCATATTCGTCCTGTTTTAAGTGGCTTGTTCGTGAAGGGGAACGGGCGCATTGGATATGTACTCGCATTAATTTGCACTTGTCAAATACACGCTGCAGTTGATGCGAGTGGAAATTGTTGTGGCGTCTTGGTGAGTAATTTTGGTGCAGTTTCTTTAAAGGTGTGAGTGTGTATGTATGTGTGTGCATATGGGCAGGAGGATGTTCCAAAAGGAAAAACGACACGTCAATTTTTTAGAGTAGCATAAAAGGTTTATTTATACTTGTATACGCAGAATCTATAAAAATATTACTAATGTGCGAATGTTCCTTAATATATATTTATAAGAATATCCTTTCTTAGTTATGAAAAGAAATATGAATCTTCATAGTGGGGGAACTGTTTATATTATTGGCTTTTTATAGTACATTTATAACTCTAACTGGAAGTCACAGATCCATCTCTAAGGTATTTGCTCCCAGTTATAGGTACCGCACTCCGACTTCTTCACCGCCGATATTGCCTAAAAAAAAAGCTTAAGGTACTTTCCGAAGCTGATACTTTCCGAAGCTGTTGCATCGAATTTGCTCTTATTTATATTTCAACTAAGCCTCATTACAAAAATCCAGGCCTCATACATGTTCGACAGCACTCGTACACAATCTTTTTCCCAATTTCTCATAGTCCTTTGTTAATATTGATGAAATTTCTTAAATTTTTTGGAATACTTTTCTAGCTAGTGAAATAGCTATTGGATCCTTTGGCCTTTATATTCCCATCATATTGAGATGATAGGGTAGGTTAAGTTACGATGGCAGCAAAATGAAGCTAACCTAGGCCAAGAATTGGCCTGTTGTGATACCACAGAGACATCCGGTTCTGATCGGAGATCTAGTGCGGTTGTCTAATGAAGCGAGCGATCTTGCTTATACTTATAGAGGATATGTCAGTAAGATCCTCGAGAAAAGCTGCCCTCAGAAATCGAAATGTTCTTCTCGCGAGAGCAGGATAGTAGCACATCAAGTGTGGAATTTCCTGCTCCTCATTCGACGACCCGCAGCTGCGTCAAAAATCATTGGAGGGTAGGTTAAGCTTCTGAGCATGTCTGTAATGACACAATGACCCGTCAGGACTACAACAGTTGTCTGAGCGAGTTGCGTCTTAACTGCAGTAATTGCTTTGTTCTAATCGGGTTCAGCGAGGTACAGGTTTCTCTGGTCATCCTGCAGGTCTGTTCCTCAGATCAGTGCCTGTTAACTACAAACCTGCATCCCTCTCTGATTAGTAGTTTTACGGACGTGAGTGGTACACCCACGTTTTGGATTGGTAGTTGTTGTGTGGTGCCTCTTCTCGCCAATTCGTCCGCATCACAATCCGCCAACCATAACTCTGTGACCGGGAACCCACCCAAGGTGAAACCCGGTTCGCGCCGATGGGGTAGGACAGATCGGCACAGTACCACACGCTTAGTACCACATTCAGTACTCCAATTTCTGTAAATATTGTTTAAACCTGGTATGGAGAACGAAATCCATACAGGCTAAAGACAATTTCACTCCATAGAAAGAATCAGAATATATGATCAGCAAAGGGTTCTTATAATCAAGGACTTCTAAGAGTTTTTGGAATGTCATAAAGAAACTTCAGTGGGATTTGGTGTAACCCGATGTCAAGTCGAGGAGTGGTGAGGTATTTTGAATAGGTAGATACATATAGAATTGATATCCACAATAGAACACATTATGAAGAGGATAAACATGCCTCTAAAGTGGTTCATTAATAAGGGTACACAATAAGGTAGCACCTCTGTCAAAAGTCTCCTATAGAGTTAGATCAAGTAGATCAGTGGCAATCTATTAAACTCATATCATACAATCTTCCAAAGTGCTCCAATTTTTAAAAAGCCTAAGGTTAGAGTGAATAGGTCCTTACGGGCCACGGTGCTAGTACTCCCTGAATCATGAGATCTAATATAAATCTATTCACTCTCCCTTCTATACAAATCCATCTCTTCAATGGAATCCAAACTATTTCTATTTCTACAGCGAGAGCTGATCCTGATTTACAACTGCTCAGGAAACACTCTCGCTATTCAACATATAAAAATGAACCGAAGAGACGAATCCTTTCATATAATACTGAACTAATCCATTCGTAAGGAAAATATTATATATAAATAGAAGTATATTTTTAATGATTTCATTTCCCCTGCCACATCCATTGCCATATCTGCGTGCACAGCGGAAGCAGGAAACGGAAAAACACGCAAACCGTTGCGTGTGCGGTGGCATGCATGCTGGGGCTCACAAGCAAATGCCACTTTGGCAGTTTGCGCTGCAAAATGTCACCCAGTTATATGACACGAAAAGTGGCAAATAAGGCAACATTAAAGCTTATTACTTCCTCAAAAAAGCGCACAACGGAAAAGGACGCCACCAGAACGAAATGCCTGAACATGCAAAGGTATGCGAAGGTGAATTCCACCACGCCCAACGAAACTCATCCAGCTCCGTTACAGGTGCACTGTAATTATGTTCAAATCAACTGCAGATGTGTTTAGTTTTTACCTTCTTAGCACTTTTTTTCTGCTTCAGTTTGGCTTCAGTTCCAGCTCTGCTGCTTCTTTTGCCTTCCATATTTGTCAAAATTTTGAACAAACCCATTAATTTGCACGTCATTTCCAGCACACATTACGGGCATTTATTTGGATATGTATGGAACTATATGTGAGTGTGTGTGAGTGTATGTTTTATGTTCGCATAACATGCACCATGTCTATCCTATGTTGCTACGCACTGATATCAGCAGCAGCAAATATGAGTACAACAACAGCGGCGAAAAACGTCAGCATCATACATCATTCTTTAAATAGCTGGTATTTTGTGGAGTGTTGGCACTTTTTGACAGTTGCTTGTCATTTTGATAGATTAGGGTAATTTTAAATTCTAACGGTTAATTAATGTAGCCAACCACCCTACTGCAAAAGAGTGTTTACCAACACATGCTCATACATGGCAACGATATTATTGTTTGCTTAGTAATGATAAGACGCTGGGCGAATAAAGGAATACGTGTATATCCCTGCACAGTCCCTTATGTTCCACAGGAAAAGCAGGATTTAAAACCCATTAAACAGTTCCAAACAAGACAAGCAGAGCCAGAGAACAGTTTGTGCAAAGACCAAGTGCACCTGTCTCGAAATTGTATCATAACTCTTGAATAGTTCATTTGTATTGGTGGAACCAATCACATGTGTCTCCCAGACTTGTCATTGGATTCTAAAAAATCATTTTTATCTCTCCTTTCAATTTATGAAAATAGTCACCATTTCTTATGGTTTTGTGAATATAGTTCATTTTCATATTAGTTGAAAATTTAAACACAGCCAGAAACTACAAAGATTATGAGGCAATGAGATACTGTTCCTGGCCACTATAAAACAACGATTGAACTAATTCCCTTGTTGGCGACATTCTTTCTAAGAAGAGCCAGAGAATTGGACAACCTACCTTCGTACTCAACCACAATACAACCAGAAACAAAAAGTATTATAATGAAGTCCTTTTCGTGGCCACTATAAAACGACGATTGAACTAATTCCCTTGTGGGACAATTTCTTTCGAAGATGAGCCAATGAATTAGACATCCTACCTTCCACAATACAACCAGAAACCAAAAAGATTATGAGGCAATGGGGTACTGTTCCTGGCCACTATGAAACAACGATTGAACTAATTCCCTTGTTGGCGACATTCTTTTTAAGAAGAACCAGAGAATTGGACAACCTACCTTCGTACTCAACCACAATACAACCAGAAACAAAAACTATTATAATGAAGTCCTTTTCGTGGCCACTATAAAACGACGATTGAACTAATTCCCTTGTGGGACAATTTCTTTCGAAGATGAGCCAATGAATTAGACATCCTACCTTCCACAATACAACCAGAAACCAAAAAGATTATGAGGCAATGAGGTACTGTTCCTTGCCACTATGAAACAATGATTGAGCTAATTCCCGTGTGGGATGAGCTAATGAATTGGACATGCTGCCACCATACTCAACCACAACAGAAACTAAAACGATTGTTAGTCAATGAGATCCTGTTCCTGGCCACTATAAAGCAATGATTGAACAGATTGCGTTGTGAGCGGTTTTCTTTCGAATAAGAGCCAATTGATTGGACATCCTTCCATCGAAGTCACACAATAATCTAACAAAATAATATAACTCATAGTCTTAAGAGGTACAACTGATCAACTAATACGAATATCTCCAGTCTTCTTCGCCAACATCACATCGCCATGTTCATCGGACCTTCACCACATATTCCGCTACTACTCTATAATTTTAGTGAATTTTAAAATAAGTATCGAGTTGATGGAAACAGGAAAATTTTGAAAAATCGCCATCAAGGCCACTCAAATGGATTATACCCTCCGTGACTTTTTGGGAAGCATGCTAATTTCGCAGTAAGGGGTTGCATGGTCGGATCCCGCCCAGAACAAGTTCTCAAAATAGTTGACTCTTTTTCTCTTGAGCCGGAGGCATTTTGTGGTAGTTCTCTTCCTCCCAAACCCTTGCAGATTAATTATTAATAGTATAATTATAATACATACAATGAGCCAACCTCAACATCATTAATAGAAATTTTTACGAGCTCAACCTCCTTTTCGCTCATCCTTTAAACCAGTGGTATCAAATTTTGCCATTGGTGAATAAAAATTCTGCAACTAATTACAATTAAAAAAAAACCATTTTATATTACTCATAAAATTTCATAACTGAAATCAGTGCAGTTTCCACCACTACACAACCGAAACACCGACATGCATAACTCACAAAACAATGTAAGCAATTATGGAAATATGTTTTACATTTCAAAATCTAATTTATCCCCAACCTCCTTCGCCCACACCACACCCGAAAAGCAAAACTAATTTCCCGACTCACACACTCCTAATAGAAACATGCTCGGTTTATCTACTCCAGTGCGAAGTTCACACATGCTCCGCTTTCGCTCTGTAATTGATTTACTGTCAGTGACATTGGAAATTTTGACTCTTCCGGGTGGCAGTTGGCGTTTAGCTAACCATCCCGGCACTGAGCGCCGCTTGGTATGCAATTAAAAATGCAAATTACACCCAATTTGAAGTTTGGCTGCGAGAACGCTGCGCGCCGTTTAAATGACGCACAACACTGCACCACATTGTGGCCATTATTACGCTGTGTATGTGATATTTATGCATGAGTGGAGCGTTTTTTGCGGCTCTTGAATGGAACGTTAATAATGTGGCAATAGAGGCGGAAACTAGTTGCCGGCGTTGCAAGCACACAAAACAAGCAGTTACACAAAATGTTTGAAATATCACAGAGCTGGAAAATTGAGGGAATTTAAGGAGGGCATTTTGTTGAGGTCCTGGCTAACAGGTATTTTGATTCTCTATTTTAATATTACGACAACTACTTTGGATGGTTGCTTAGAAACATCTGTTATAGCTCGAAATATAATGTCAAGGAACACAAGCTACAAATTATTTCCATTCAAGCTTGCAGAGTTTGTTGGCTTCATTCAAACTGCACCATTCTATTCATTCGAATACTATATCGACTACGCTTCTGATTACTATTCCTATACCGATTAGCGGAATTCTATTATTATTATTATACCTTGCATCATATTTAATTATGTCTGGAAGGGTGAAGGGAATGAGTACTAGCAACTCAGGCTTTCGACTCGAAAAGACAAATATTTAGAAAGAAGCATTTTAGAGACTATGCCCGGGGTAGAGCTCGAACCCACAACCCTCCCAGTGTGAGTCCAGCATGCTTAGCACTAGACCACCGTGGCCGGCTGCGGAATTCTAAGACTGCTACTTTCGATAAGATTGGAGTACATATAAAGTGATAATCGACAAAGTGGGAGCATTCCAGTTGCCTTCAATTGTAGGCAGTCAACAGGGTAATCTCCACATTCCAAAGATATCAGTGTTTCTATAACCTGATAATCCTTTTCTCCAATTTGTATGGTTTTTCTATCAACTGGAATAAACAGGGTAATCTCGACATTCCAAGTATATCAGTGTTTTTATCTCCAGATAATTCTTTCTAACAATTTGTATGGTTTTCTATAAACTGTAGGAAAAAGGATTATCTCCGCATTATATTTTATTCAGAATTTTTATATCCTGATAATTCTTTTCCACAATTTGTATGATTTTTCTACAAACTGAATCCATATTTTGCACTCTAAATACCTACTATCGAAATTGCAGGAGGTACCACTATCTTCCCAGTTTGCGTTACGCACCAAGTACAAATGTATTTCCGAGTCATCAACTGTTTCCAACTCAAATACTGATTGAAATACTTTGGTTTACTCTCATACTATTTGAAGGCACTTCAGGTTTGAGGTCTGCTCTGGGGAATATGAAACATTGGCTACAAAATGGTTTCAGTTCTGTACTCTCTTCTCTATAACAATATAATATTCCAGTAACTTTTATTTTAGCTCTTAATCTAACAATTTCCCGTATTCGTATCCATTCTCTGCTTTCATAAGCTAGCTTTTTACGAACTTAGTTCAGCTTGAAATATTTTATTACGAAAATTAGTTTCTTGATAATAATTCGATCACTGGATAGTGTCAAGTAATTCAATATCACAGGTTTGATCACTTAGTTCCTATAAGTAGTTCTATTGAACAATAAAATATTTAACAAAATTCCACTTTCAATTCAATAGTTTGTTTTTTCTTTTATTTCACTCTTATCGCTTCTGCTACCAAGTCACAACTGAACTGTATTCTCAAGGCCCATACCCGTTTTATATATTTACTCTGGTGTTGTCAATATTACTTTTATATTGCTCTTAACCCTTCTTCTCCCAAGTCGCAACTGAACTCCATCACCAGACCCCATTCCCTTTTAACATATTACAGCTGATATTTAAAATTTTTTTTTTTCATTTCATTCGTACCGCTTCTGCTTCCAAGTCACAACTGAACTACATTACTAGCCCCTATTCTCTTCTTATATATTTCAGCTGATATTCTCAATTTTTCTTTCATTTCATTCTTGTCGCTGCTGCTGCCAAGTCAGAACTGAACTATGTTTCAACTCCTATTCTCTATTTTACTTTTATATTCCTCTTATTGCTTCTGCTTCCAAATCACTCCTGAGCTCCATCATCAAGGTTCATAACATTTTTGGTTATTTTACATAAATTTACTTAAAAATTCCTCTTATCTTTTCTGCTGCCAAGTCACAACTGACCTCCTTCTTCATATCCCATAACCTTTTTATATATTTGAGATGTTTATCTCAGTTTTACTTTTACATTGCTCTCTTTGCTTCTGCTTCCAACTGACAACTGAACTCCATCATCATAACCATTTTATATACTTGTATATCAGTTGCTGTCGAGTTTTTCCACATATCCCAGAACAAAAAGTCAATAATGCAGAAAAGATATCATCATTTATGACTTGTTGTTTATGACTCGTTGTTTCTAACTTTTTGCTTATGCGCCGCCGCTTATGACTCGTTATATATAATTTTCCAGTTATTTCTTTATTAATGATTTTTTACTAATGACCTCATAAATAGTATATCACTAATGACATATCACTAATGATATCCTTAATAACTTATCACTAATGGTTGATCACAAGTAGTTTATCACTAATGATATAACGGGTCCGCCAAATAACTTTTTTTTTTGAAAATTCTACAGTTACTCGTTTTGGGTGCATCGGCTTTTCAATGTATGCGTGCGGGTTTTCTGTGCCCCAAATGCGACAATTTTGCTTCTTTACATGCGGAGCTGACGGTGCTTCTCTTCTTCCAAAATCCGTACGCAATTTTCGCACACATTCTGCAACATTACCATGATTTTCAAAGTAATGTCGAAATATTTCCCAGCGTTGTTCAAGCATATACACAACCATATTCGTTCAGCGGAAGGATAAAACTAATTATCTGTCAAATCAGACATGAGCTAAGTGTCACCATTCACGAAATAATCACTCAGTTGAAAAAAAAACGTTAGATGGCGGACCCGTTATAACTAATTACTTTTACTAATGACTTATCACTTATGACTTATTACTAATAGCTTACCACTGATGATTTATCACAAATAATTTATTACTAATTATCATTAATGACTTATCATTAATGACTTATCACAAATGACTTATCACTAATGTCTTATCACTAATAACTTATCATAAATGACTTATAGCATTTAACATTTATTCATGTTTAGTGATACTATGACTACATTAATGACATATCACCAATGACTTATCAGTAATGACTTAAAACATTTAATGTGTACTCATGTTTAGTCATGAATTATGTTAAGACTATTTGAGTGAACATAATTCGGTTATCGTTTGAACACCACCACTCCATTTACGATTCTTCAAATAGAAAGATTCACAAATCCACACAATCCACATATTATTCCCTTCTGCTGAGTAAATCACAGAGCCATCAAGATATTGTCGGTTAGAGTACTCATCTGATCAGATGACAGTTCAGTGCAGCTCTTCATTAACTAAACTAGTTGCATGCAATCAGTTTCATGAAATAGGCTACTCTACTTTACTTCAAAGCAACCTTAAGTATAAATATACATGGAAGCCCACATCTAGTTCTCTGCAATCCTTGTTACGAAATTATGGTTTCTTATAAATTAAATACTATTAGTTTCCACTTGTTTGTTCTCAACTGAGGTTCAGGAGTTATAGATATAAGTATTTCCTTAAGGAGATAGTCTGCCACAGTTTCACCACTCTGCGGGCTCAAATGAAAATCGTCCAATGTTGCAAATTTCAGTCAACTCAGGTTTGTAGGATCCGTGGCATCCACATTGATATCTACCTTGGTCTAACTGCGCCACCATCGCAACAAAGTTTATGTGGAGTTCGGTGGGTAAGGTATGCAGTAGATTGCTTCTAGCCTCAGTTTAGGAGTGTTTCACCACTCCAGCCACTCTGCCATATTTTGTTTTTCGTACTCGTTAATTGCAAGGAACTTCTATCCTCCTCACTAGCTTAGCACTTGCTCGGCCTTCTATCTGTGCATTTGCCTTAGGAAATTTTTATGGATAATTTCTTAGTCGCTATGAAGGTGCTGCCTTGCATATGCACCACAAATATCCTTATAAATTTTTCAAAGGTACCCCTAATTACCTGAGTTTTGAAGGATTTCTCGTATGTCCTATTCAAATGTTGCTTGTGATCTTTTGCACAAACAAATGATTCTGCACTTCAGTAACTCTTTACATAACAACACTGGAGTCTAGTTTAGCACTAGTTTAGCACTGTTCATGATTCAGAAAACCATCGATCAATTTATAAAATTCTAAAGCTAAGAGTAGAGTGCAGCAGACAGGTGTTTAGGCACGAGACGGAATTCTTGTTTATTCTCTTCTGAGTCTTTTATTGAACAGGAAATTAAGTTGGAACACTCTTTGCTTCTTTAACAAATATTTCTTTGTATATTTGCATTTACTTTCGATACTTGCACCGATAATTTTGTAATTTCATACCTAAGACGCTTAAAGTCCTTTCTTATCCTTTGTCTTTTCTTGTCTCTCGTTTCTTATTTTAATTTCAAATATAATATTCGTACTATCAGTCTAGTGTCTAGACGCTGCTTGCTCATATATGCGACATTCCTGTCAAAATGCCACAAAATCCATTGCCAGTGCCATTCCTATGCTTCAGAAAAATGCAAAATTAATGCTTGACGCAAGGTAAATCACAAAGCGAGCACCATGGGGAAACGAGCAACAAGAAAGTGTACAGCGTTGCTATGGCACAATAATTTCATCATTTACCACTGTCAAGGCCACGAGCGCACAAAGTCAAAGACTTTAAAAGGACCCAAAGAGACCAAAAAACCAAAGTAAAAAATGAAATAGAGAAAGCATAAAATAACAGGAGTACGCCAAAGTGAATGCGGCACAAAAATGCCAACTGAAAGCAGCGCTATGCGGCTTTCTGGAGTTGCAAGGCAACAGAAGGATATGTGATTTATACGCTTAACCATAAATATGAATTCGAAATCATAATTTGTTGTCATGCATGCAAGCATGCGGGCCAAAAGCGCTTAGCACGGGAGCCCTGCAGGCGACTATGGGTGTGGATGCGAGTGTGAGTGAGTGAATGTGTATGGGTGTGTGTGGGTGTGTGCGACTGCATGCAACAGAGCGCTGAGTGGAACTCCTGCCGTATATGTGAGCCAAAGGATAAGACGCGCACACGTGCAGCAGTGCCGGCGAAATGCTATGCAAATAATAAAAATGTCCTGCGACTTTTTGCCACTGAAGAGCCCTAAACTAGGCACAGTAGAAGACGGCTGCAGTTTTGATTCCCAAACAACATCGGCCACATTCTCTATAGCAACTCTGAGGCTAAGTCTGAATGTTGGGTAGGACTTGTGCCGTATATTCCTACACCTTGGGAGCTGTGTGCTTGAAATGAAATTTAATCTTGCGTCTATTTGCGTATTAAGAATTTGTACCTTTTATTTTCTTCTTCTTTGAGCAGCACAAATGCTGAGGACTTTAAGTTGAGGCAGCAGGATTAGATTTGCTCTTTGACTACGCCTGAGTGTGGGTTTCTTCTGCAAATTTATTTTGTTATTTTACACTAATATTTTCCTTATTGACATTGCAGCAACAATTCAAGTAAAAAGCTGTTTCAATTCTGTTCGTTTGCTTCCGTTTTTGCTGCCATTATTGAAGTCCTGTTTTGTGTGATTGTGGTTGGCTCCCTTATGCTTTACTTTGTCCGCTTTTATTAAATTCCTCTTCCGGCTCATGTGACACATCGCTTTCCTTTTTATTTACCACAAGCCCTTGCACACGAACATAGCGCAGCACATCAAAGTGCAACTTCATCAAAACAAATCTCAAGTTAAGCTCACACAATCCGCTTCAGCACAGTGAATCACTTATTCAAGTGTCCTGACTGGCTGACTGGCTGCCTTGCTGGCATTACATGCGCTTTTAAAACATCAAACATGCCAAAAAATATGCAATAATATTATTACAACACAATGACAATTGAATTCGCCTGTGGCTTCAAGCAGCAGCGGCGTCAGCGTCGCCACGGCAACAATGTCAAGGTACAATGACACACCGAAAAAAGGGGAGCAACTTTTATTAACAAAAAAAGAACGCCGTCAAAGTAATGCTAAAAGCTCTCCTCTTGCTGAAATCCTTCTGCAAATATGCATAAATGTAATAAAATCGTTGCAGACTTTTAGGGGCTTGCTTTCACTTTTACGTCGTAGTCGGTTAGAAATTCCTTACTGTCTGCCGCCAGTCTCGCGCGCCACTACTGTCGCTGGCATATGTCAGTCGCTCATGTAATTCATCTTTTCACAGCGTTGTCAACATTTTCCACCAACTTGTGTACGCTTTTAGTGTGTGTGTCGGAGAGCCCGCAAGTATGCAGCCGGCATCATATTCATTTGCAGGAGCATCATAAATCAACTGCCGCTGGCTGAGTGTGTATGTGTGGTAGCGTGCTGGCTGATGATAGTTACAATTTTTACAAGTATACCCCCACTGGCATATGAGTAGACAACTTCACTAAATATTCAATATTTATGCAGTTGTATTGCATACTTTTAGGCATTTACTTATTCTTATAAAGTGCTTTACTTATTCTTATAAAGGAGCTTCTCATGAATGCTTGACACTTTTTCGGCTTCACTGAACCAAAATAATTGAAAATTGTTTGCCGCTTTTGTTGTTGAGATTGTTCGTTTTTTGCTTACTCGTACATGGATTTGCTTGGGGATTTTTGGGGTTGCTTGAGCATATTTTTAGGCATATAGCTTACACATGTGCTGTGTGCCTTTCTGCAGCTAACCTATGAGTGTGTGTTTGTTGCCGTTGTCATTCTTCCTTGTGTTGCCTTATCAACTGGTATTATGTCCTTATTCTATTAAGATTACGCTGTAATAGTATTTTGTTGTGAGCTTTTAGGTGTTCTCTATTAAATTCGATTGAAATTTAATATGATTTTTATTGGATTTTTGAAAATTTCTGAAGTTTAACAAACTTTAAGTGCGTCCTCTTTCGAAAACTGCTTACATTATAAACGACTGCTGCACCGTCACCCGGTTTTACACGCCTTGTCAAAGAAAGCCAAAGTATTTTTTGACATTCAATTAAAACTTTCAGCCAACAATCGCTGCTCTTATCTAGCAGCATGACCAACTGAAAAATTTCATATTCAACTTTACTCAAGCAAAAAATTGGCATATAAATGACTCAGGCACTTAACACAGAGATAGCCACCATTCAAGGGCCCCCCACCCACAATGCCACCCTACCCCAGCCGGCATTTTGCATATTTTTGCATTTCTATATGTCATTCGCTGATAATTACCACATTCACCAGGGCGTCCTGCAACTACAAGCACACGCACACACACAAAATGTGAAAGGACAAACAAGTTTCGCAAACTGTTGTGTCCTGCGCCGCTAGCCAAGTCTGCCATGGCGGCACCGCAAGCGATTATGTTATAACCGCGCCATGTAAATTTCGCCAAACGGTTGGCAGCACAAAAATCGTGTTGCCAACGATTTGTTGGTTGTCGTAATCGTTGTCAGTTTTGTTGATGTTGTTGCTGTTATTACTGTTGTTGTTGCTGTTGTTGTTATTGCTGCTGTTGTTGCTGCTGTTGTTGCTGCTGTTGTTGCTGTTGTTACTGTTGTTGCTGTTGTTGCTGGTGTTGTGGGTTTTGCCATTGAGCAACCTGCCAAACGAGCGGAAAAGCACTAGTCGCCTATTTGTATGCAACACTTCCGTTTAAAATTGAGGTTAAGTGCAGCAAAATATGCAACGACTTCAGCAACATTTCTTTTTTTCTGTTTTGTAGGTAAACCATCAACGTTTATTTGCATGGCCTGAAACAGTTTCCCCGTTATGTATTGAAGCATATATTTTGTAGTTCGCACGGTGAAAATGTTGTTTAAAGGACGCCATCGACAGAGGATCCTGGTTCTCGTTTATGGGCGATGTTCGAATGAGTGAATTGTGGATTTATAGTCACCGGTTCATAATTGGGCCGAAAGCAATTTTCAGATGTCTTTTTACTTCTTGACAATTCCAATTTTTAACACTATAAACGCCAAATCTCATTTACAAGACATAAAGAGAGTGTTTGTTTAGGACAAGTATGTGGAATTGGAGTTGAAGTCGGACTGGGAATCGTAGTTGAGATGAGAGAGGAGTTGTCGCTGATGGTTAGTCTAAGTAGGATTCGAAGTTGCTGTCGGTCTTAGTGTGGAGCTGAAATCGCAGCCTCAGTTTAAATATTTTAGAAGACTGATTGAAGATTTCATATTACTGATTGAGAAGATTTTGAGCTAATTTCTCACATTTTCATCACACGATCCTTTCAGGAAAGTGCTTATAAAATGGCAGTAGTAGTACGAGTCCCAGTGCCAGTTTAAATGCGAGTCGGCGTACGAGTCGGAGTGAGAATAGAAGGCGAAATGGAAGTTGCAGTGTGAGTCAGGATTATTGTAAGAAATGGAGTCAGAATAGGTTTTTGAGTAGGCATTTGAGTGGGAACATGCGTGGGAATTTGTGTGGGAATTTGAGTGGCAATTTGTGTGGGAATATGAGTGGGCATTTGAGTGAGAATTTGAGTGGGAATTTAAGTGGCGTCGGAGTGGCAGTCGGAGTGGTAATCAGAGTCCATGTCGGAATGGGAATAGGAGGCGAAATAGGCGTCAAAGTGGAAGTCAGGGTGGTTGTCAGAGAAGGAGTTAAAGTCCGGGTGGGAATTGGAGTGGAAGTGGGAGTCGGAGTTGGCATCGTAGTAGGAGTCGGGTGTGTGACGCCGCCATTATGAAAGACCTCCGCCACCAGGAGTGGCGAAGACGCGCAATGGAAAATAGCTAGGAGCGGTCCTAATGGAAAAAAAAGTGGAAGTCGGGATTTGTGGTGGCATTTGGTGTGGGAGTCAGATGGTTGCCAGAGAAGGACTCAAAATGGGTTTCTGGGTGGTGAATTGAAGGAGGAGTGGGAGTCGAGCGGAATTAGGAGTGGGATTCGGAGTCTAATGTGGAGTGGGAACCGAAGTGCGAATCGTAGTGGGAATCGGAGTGGGAATTTTTGGCAGAATGGGAGGCGCCGTGGAAGTCGGAGTATGAATAACGATAGGAATCGAAGTGGGAGGTAGGATAGTTGTCAAAGAATGAGACAGACTGGGCGTCTGACTGGGAATTCGAGTGGGAGTCGGAATCGTAATGGAAGTCGAAGTGGGAGGCGAAGTGGATATTGGGATGGTTATCGCAGAGTAAATAACAATAGGAATCGGAGTGGGAATCGGAGTGTGAATAACAATAAGAATCGGAGTGGAAGTCGGTATAGTTGTCAGAAAGGGAGCCAGAATGAGAGTCAGCAACGAAATCAGAGTAGAAGTCGGAGGGGGTGTCGGAGTGAGAATCGTCGTAGTGGGAATAGTAGTGGTGGTCAGAATGGTAGGCGGATTGCAAGTTTGGCTGGTTGTTGGAGAGTGATACGAATCTAAGTGCGAACCGGGGGAGTGGTCAGATTGGGCGCCAGAACGGGAGTTTTGAAGTAAGTGTGAATGAAAGTCAGACTCGCGTTTGTAATGCAATGTAACTACTACGTTAAAAACATTTATTTTAGGAACTGCTTCATATCATAAAGATGGAGAGAGACTTTAAGAAAGGTATATCAAGCTATCCACTGAAATTGAAGGATAAATAAAAACCAAAATATTTAAAAAGGTAGAAGATATTTTTTTTCATTTGTAATACTGAATTGGGATACTCTCCTCTCGGGAAGGTGCGTTTTCCTTTTCTTTTCGACAATAATATTTATGAATTTTGAAATGATCTTTGTAGTGTTGGGTTGGTTCGTTCTATATAATAATGACTGCCTATGACCACTTTTCAGAACGTGATCTGTTCTATGAAACATTTTATATTGTCTCAGCTGGGTGCTTTAAAGTCTTCTAATGATATTCAATTTCCAATGAATTATGAACTCAAGTTCTACGCTGATGATGTCGTTAATCACGTTCCATATTTCAAGAGTAATCATACAGGAGTAAATCCCCTCTTTTATTTTTGTATAGACGCCTCTAATAGTTTCAGTTAAAATAGTTCATTCGTGTGTTTTTTCTTAAATAATTTTCCAGGTCAACACCCGAAGTAAGCTCATTGGAACCTTTGCCCAATCAAAGTTTCGAAATAAGGGCTTGCTGCAGACTTAGGAGATATTGTTCTCTACCTTATAAATCACTTATAATTCACACAAATCTTTAAAAATTTGTAAATTTTAATCCATTCTCCCCTTCTCAAAGTCTACAGACAATTTTAATATTTCCTATTCGCTCATATCTCTTTAAGTATCATGACGGACCTCTTCAGACTGAACAAATGTACAAAACAGAATCTGAACTATGAACAAAAAAAGACGGTTTAATTTAATTTAAGCCAAAGTAAGCTCCATATTAGTATTATTAAAATTAATCAAATAAATTAAAGTTTTAAAAGTCCGCTCCAACAAACAAAGAGAGCTTCACTGGACACTCCAGAGCGCGAAGAAGGAAGAGGAAAACTCGCCAACGGAACGCATTTTCTGCGAAACGTAATTAATTTCTGATTTATCTTAGCTGGAAGCAATTGTAACGCGGAGGAGAGCGGTGAGCATATAAACGAGTAAATTATGCTAAACAGAGCAAAAATAACAGAAAGAAAACGTGGTAGTTGAGGAAAATGAAAACAAACTCAACCAACAAAAAACACTACAAAAAGGGAATTTCAGTCCAAGAAGGACAAACGAAGTGAAAACTATGACAGGCGGTGAAAGCATCCAAGGAAAATTAATGAGCAAAATTCATATTGACGGCCAACGTAAAAGGACGTGAATTATTTTAAAACGCGGTATTTGCAAATGGAAATTATTTGTAAGTGAGAATGATTGAGCGACAATGAGCTGTGATGATAATGCATAATTGTAAATTTCAATCGCAATCACACTGATTAGCAGGGAGTCTTCAAGAAAATTGTATACAAATTCAACATAATTTCAATTAATTCATTAAATCAACACAAAATATAAACATAAATATTTGCATAAACAATTGACTGCCTGACTGGCTGACTTGACTGACTTGACTGACTGTCAACAACGCCCCAAATGCGTACAAATTGCCGAATTACGCTTCCTTTCGTCGTTAGTATGCAGAATGTGTCGCTCCGTGTTGGTGCATGTGTTGCACACATGTTCGCCACAACTGCCTGCAAATGCACGCAGGCAAGCAAACAAATACAAGCAACAACAATTGCATATATTTGCATATACTCCGAAATGGTACTGTGGTCCTGAGGTATGTGTGTGTGGGTGGTGAATTTGTGCATGCGCGTATTAGCAATCAAATATGTCTTCCGCCTGCCTGTCTTACATGCCTAGCTAGGCTCTATGCTCGGTTCTATGCTCGGCATATGTAAACTGACTGCAAAAAGACATTTATCTGCATTTACATATACTGGCACAGATTGGCATATCCCTGCAGTGAAATTGACTGATATGTAATTAATTTTAAACAGAACCAGAACTCACACATATTCGAATTAGCCTATTTAATGGATGGCAGAGCGGTTAAACGCTTCTTTACAGTATTCTTTAGACCCTACTTTAAGGAAATTGCAAAAGTTCGTACAAAATGAACAAGTTGGGTACAACGTGAACCAGTTGTGTACAAAATGAAACAGTTGGGTACAAAATATAACTAGTTGGGTACAAGAGGAACTAATTGGATACAAAATATAACCAGCTGGGTACAATATGAACCAGTTGGGTACAATATGAACCAGTTGAGCACAATATAAACCAGTTGGAATCAACTCTTAATATAAAACTATTGAATTAACTTGTATCTATTATAATGTTAAACAATTTGATGTTCCTTTCAAACAAAGTATTAAAATAGTCTGAAAATAATTCATTGTGTACCAGTCGAATTGATAATTTAAAGCAAATCCATTTAACTAATTTGAAAATAGTCCAATGTGAACCATTGAATACAATGAAGCCTTGTAAATACAATGAAGCCTTGTGAATACAATGAAGCCTTGTGAATACAATGAAGCCTTGTGAATACAATGAAGCCTTGAACACAAAACTATTTACATAGTGTGAAAATATTATAATGTGAATCCGTTGGATTGATCCTTTAATACAAAACGATTGACCTAATTTTAAAATAGTATAATTAAACTCATTTCATATAAAATAAATATACTCATTTGAAAATATCACTGTATGAACCAGTTGCACCACCCCTTTCGTATAAAACTATTAAACTAAAATGAAAATAGTTGAATGTGAACTAGTTGGATTTTACATAAAGTATTGAATTAATTTGAATCTAGTATAATGTGAACCAGTTTAATCAAACCTTCAATACAAAACTGTAAAATAGTTTGAAAACATTGCAAAGCGAATCAGTTTGATAGATCATTGAATACAAAACTATTGATCGAATTTAAAAATAGTAAAATTACACTAGTTGATTGATCGTTAGTGTATTTTTCATACTATATTTGAAAATATTACAGTATGAACTAGTTGAGTAAAGTCTTTAGTGCAAAACTATTAAAGCTTATTAAAAATATTTGATTGTGAACTCGTAGAATGCAGTCTTCAATGCCAAAATATTGAACTGACTTATAAATATTACAATATGAACCAGTTGATTGACTCATATATTGAAAACTATTCAAATAGTTTGAAAATAAAAGTTTTCCAATTAGATTGAACTAACTGTTAATACAAAATTATTGACATATGAAATAATTTATTAAAACAGTGCAATTGGACTAAGTGGATAACTATTGAACTAATATGAAATTAGTACAAAATGAACCAGTTGGATTGAGGCTTTTATACAAATCTATTGAACTAACTTGAAGCTAAAAGTGTGCCAGTCTGAGTCCTTAATTCTAAACTAATCTAAACAAATTCAAATAGTATAACTAGAACCAGTTGAATTAAGTGTTTATTAACAGTTATTTTACTTGTAGTAATTTAAAAATAGTACATTATAAGCCAGTTCGATTGCCTCTTTTATGGAAAAGTATACAAATAGTTTCAAAATATTGCAAAGTGAACCAATTGGATTGGATCCTTGATAATGAATTATTCACTTCATTTGAAAATTGTGGATCTTTTCATACACCAAAAATTAACTAATTTAAAAATAGTAGAATTTGAACCAGTTGGATTCAATATTTTAAAAGGCAATTATTAAACTAAGTTGAAAATATTTCAATGGAAGCAAGTTGAATTGAAGCACATATGGTATTATAGTTATCAACTGTCATTAACCATGTCAAAATCGTACAATATGAACTAGTTGAATTGAGTCTTTTATATCAAACTATTGAACTACCTTAATATATTATAATATGAACCATTTTGGTTAGCCCATTTTCAAAAAGGATTAAAACCCTTGAAAGCTTTGCCACTAGTATCCAACTAGTTCGCTTTAAATTTATACTTTTTTGTATCGATACATTCCTAAAATTTCTCTGCAGGGGTAATCTACATACTCTACATGCATTCTCGTACCTACACTAGAAGTTCCACATGCATATGCAAGCAGGTTAAAACTAAGGCGTGTAAATTCTTCAACTCTTTTACAAGAACTCCCTAATTGAATGCAATTTTGAGCACCCTCACACAATTTGCCACTAATTGCTGCCAAATGCCATTTTGCGATATTTTGTAGTGGCTGCTTGGAATATAATGAGAGATTTGTAGCTTCTCTACTCCTTACCAGCTAGAGCAGTACCCTTGTGAATGTAGCACCACTCGAGATATTTCGTAGCTCTGCGTTACCTGAGCGCCTTTGTAGCTATCAAGTGTTAATTAATAGAGTTTAAATTGAATCAGGATTTTCATTATGAGACAGACGAGAACACCTGAGCGTTGAGAGATAATTGTAAATGAGCTTTAAACTATGAGCATTTTGTTGAAGGAACCGCTGCCAAAATTGGAGGAGCTGCTTGAAAATGCTACAAGTTAAAGTTCTACTAATCAGATCCCTTAAATAAATCAACTAAAATGGAAAAAACATACGAAAGAGCAAGTCAAATCTAGTTGTATTGATCGAACTATTCAACTAATATGAAAGTAGTCAAATGTGAACCACTTAAATTTTTATTTTAATACAAAACTATTCAAATTATTCCAAAATTTGTAGAATTTGAACCAGTTGGATTGAACCAACATACAAACCAACAACAATCCTATTCAATTAATTTCAATGTAGCACAATGTGAAGCAGTTTCATTGACCCTTTCATAGTAAAATTTTTATATAGTTTGAAATGAACCAGTGGGATTGACGCTTTTAAAATAAAATATTTAATTACATTGAAAATAGCACAATCTGAGCCAGATAAATTGGATCTTTCACACAAAATTATTGAACTGAATGGAAAATATCACAATGGGAACTAGTTCAGCTTTAAATGCAAATCACTTCAACTAACATAATAAGAGGAAAAAGTGAACCACATAAACATTTAAATAAAACCTATTGAACTAAAGAGTAAAGAGTACAATGTGAACCAGTTTGTTTAATAATATTTATTATACTATCAAAATATATTGAAAATAGCTCAATGTGAACCAGTTAGGTTGAGTTTTTAACCCAAAACTATGTAGTTAATAGGAAAATATGACAATGTGAACCAGTTGATTGATCAACTTGATTGAACATTTTATAAAAACCTATTCAAAGAATTGGAAAATAGCTCAGTGTGAACCAGTTTAATTGGGTATTTCATACAAAACTATTGAACTAATATGAAAATAGTATAATGGGAACCCGTTGAGCTTTAAATTTTACAACTAATGTGGAAGGAGTACATTATCAACCAGTTGAACATTTAAATCAATACTATTTAAAACAAAACTGGACCAAATATGGAAGATTCCAATTTGAACCAGTTTGTTGAATCCTTATTGAAGTATTATTAAAATTTATTGAAAATACCACAATGTGAACCAGTTTGTTTATTTTTTTAACACAAAAGTATTGAATTAATGTGATAATGATACAATGTGAACCAGTTGGATTAGGGATGTAATAAAAACGATTGGACTAATATGAAAATGAAACAATGTGAACCAGTTGGATTAAGCTTGTAATAAAAATTATTAAACTAATTTTAAAATTGCACAATATGAATCAGATTGATAATGAAAATTGCAAATAGTTTGAAAAGAGTATAGTATGAACTAGTTGAATAGGTTGCATAGTTTCATATAAGACTGTTGAACTATATATATGAAAATAGTACAATGTGAACCAGTTGCATTGATCATTTATTACAGAAAGGGCCAAAAGGAGAATACTACTTCAGAAGAAAATTAAATAACACCCTGATGTGGAGCCAAATTCAGCAACCTTCTATTAGCATGCTTCTGAACCCAGATCTGATTTCCATGCAACAACTGCAGTGCTTCCAAGTCCACTTAAGGCATCACGGCTCTTCATCAGGAACGTTGTTTGTTCAATCATGATGTAAATCATCGAATCGTGTATATATTTATATAGCGATTAATTAAAGATCATTACTACAGAGTCATTAGTAAAATTTCATAAACAACAAACCTTAAGTAGCGGGTCATAAACTACAACAATAAGTTATAAATATCCCGGCATCATCAACAACGCAATTGAGAACATCCCGTTTGAGCTGATAAACTTAGTGGAATGCATCAGAAGGACTTCAAAAGTATTTGAAATAGTTAAAATGGACTTGGCAGACAAAGCGATAAAACTGTTATAGATGGGAAGTGCAGGTGAAATATTGTTAAACTATGAAGTGAGAAAATTTTGTTAACTCTTGTTATTGTTTCTAAATTAAGCTACTTTAAAACTAAAGTATAAAATAAATATGTTGAACTACTATACACAATCCAGTGATGGAACTATTAGCCAGAATTTTATAATACTAATAACACTTATCTCTAAGAATAGCTAGCAACTGGTGATGAAGAACATTTTAGGCGTCCAATAAAGTAATAGAAAGACAAAAGAGCACTAATATTTCTATTGCACACTCCTTGAAATATAATGACTATTCCATAAAACAATATGAAATTTGGACATTGATTTGTAAGGATGCTACAGAATGATGTTCTACAACTTCAGTGATATTCAGGCAAATATAAGTAGTTGTTTTACTATCCTTGTACATGGAACATATATCTACAAACGAAACTGATCTTCTCTTCTCTTTTATTTCTACTCGGGAGCTAATGTTATTTGTATGGTATATTGAGGAGGACTGTCCTACAACCCTGAACACTGTTTATGCAATTTTTCCATTTCTTTCAAGCACTTTAGGATGCATATTTCGCATACATACCTCTTACATGGAACATATATCTGCATAGGAAACTGATCTTTTAACTTCTCTAGACTTCTATTTCTATTCATTCGAGAGCTAATGTTAATTTTATGGTATATTGAGGAGGACTGTCCTGTGGCCCTGAACATTGTTTGTGCTATATTTCTATTACTTTCAAGCACTTCAGGATGAATTGGAATTATAAAATTTAAACGACTTCTCTGCTCCTTGACTAAATGCATTATTTATTTGTAGTTTGCCTTTCTACATTTGAGGTCCTTAATACATTTTTTTGATATCCTCCGCCAGTCCACTAGTTTTTTACCTCCTTTTCTTTAATCTAACGTTTCTTTACAGACATTTTGAGGTGTCTTTCGTATGACTAAATTTCCATAATTTACCTCTCTTGGCTCTCTCTCGGTTCAGAGTCAGGATGCAAACTGCACATAACAAAACCAATTAAAATCATTTATCTTTGACTATCGGGATTTAATGCCTGCTAATGAATACTTCAACAATTGGTGCATTCTTCCTCTATCTCTCTGCGTCACTCTCTCTTCTTCACTGCTGCATACACAACCAACTCAAATGTATTGATTTGTGCATACGAGCGTATGAGCCTATGTACGTGTATGTGTGTGTTTTTGCGTGCTTGTGTATGCTTGTGTGTGTTTTTGTGTGTGATTCCATACAGCAGGTAATATAAAACTACTCGAAATCCACTCAAGGAATTACTTCGTCCGTAATGCAGTAATTAAGCATCATATCTGAATGCCGGTGCGGCTGCAGATGCAGGCGAACCAAAAGGCAAGAGTGGAGCAATCCCAACGCCAGCTGTACGCCCATTCACACTGCTCGCACACCTTTTTGGCATTGTTTCAAGGGTGCTGTGCAGCACCTATGAAACAGTCTTGTAGGCTGCTGAAATTCGGAATTCATGAAATACGCTTCAAATAATTGGAAAATTTCAATTGGAATTCAATTCACGGAATGTGATTTTGAAAAACCACAAATTTGTAATTAGACAGTGACAATGGATGATGCTGGGAGTATTTGGAAAAGGTGCAGGCAAGTATGGAAAATAGATTTAAACCATTTAAAGCATATTTTTAGGGTGATCTGAATATACTGTAATGTTATTATTATTATATCTTACACCATTATTAATTAAGATGCAAAACTTTAGGGGGATGAGTTCTAGCTACTGAGCCTTTCGACTCGAAGAGAAAAATATTTTTTAGAAAGTAGTATATTTGAGACCAAGCCCGTGGCTGGATTTGGACCTGCGACCCTCTGAGTGTGAGTCTGGTATGCTTACCACTAAGCCACAGAGGGTGGCTTACTTTAAAGTTAGTTTGTTAGGTTAGTTGAATAAAAGAATGGTCTGGAAATAATTAGTACAAAATCACCGACTCTCTCTCTCTCCCTCTCTCTCTCTCATATACTCTCAATTATAATCAGACCTCGGGGGGATGATAACCTTTAATCAAGCAAAAGCATATTATCAAGCAACAGTTATCAATTGACATAGATAGCTCCCAATTGGTCCACTTAAAGTATTGCGATTAAAGTTCCCAACTCAATGCTATTTAGTTCAAAGTCACCCAAAAGTTCTCAGCAAAATTTTGGGAGTTTAACTAACTATTGAGAGATTAGTTTGCAAAGCAAATATTTATCAGCTAAAGTTCACAACTTCCATAGCTGTGAATTCTTTCCGTAATCTGTACTTAAATATATAAACACAGAAGAAAGCAGTGAAAATAAGCTTCTGAAATAGTATGTTTTTTGTTCTTCAAATGAATGCCTCTGTTATTTTGTCCACGCTGTAGCCTACTTTTGGGTGCTTAAAATTCATAAATTTAGTTGCAGTTCGTAAACTGTTTCTATATGCCAAATCAGTGCATAATTCTCCTCAACTTTTGCTGGAATTCTCCCACACTCTTCCTTCATAGTCAAAAGTTTACTACCGCCCAAAAATATGCTCCGTTTAAAGTGAAATTCAATTTAAACTTCTTGCCAACCACACACATTGTTGTTAATTTCAACTGTCACGTTAAATTACGAGCTCCTGCTTCACTCCAACTTCCTTGCCTACTTTTAGGCTCTTTTATTCACTCTAAACGCTTTTATTTCAGTACAAACTGTTAATGTAAATTATAAACACCACAAACTAATTGAATAAATCATTTCAGTTTCGATTGTCAACAATTTTGCCATAAAAATTTAACTCAAGAAATACGCTGCTTAGCTATGCACCTGGAGCCAACAAGTATGCTACACTTTTTGCGGCCACGCTCTATACAAAAGTCTCTTAAGAGCTTCAGCGGAAATTCCGTACAGCGGGACACAGCAGAAGACCATAAATAATATATACGCAGCGAAATTAACTTTTCGTAGTAGTTACCGCCAAGCCGGGCACATATTTCATACTTCTGCCTGGTAGCGCTCCTGTCCCTACTATTTGCAGATGCAAAGCACATTGACACTGTGGTTTTTCTTTGCCTTCTGCATACCTTCTGCGTGTATATTCCAACACCTTATTAAGGTAAGCACGATTTGTGTTATAAAAATGTACCCAAGGTGCAAATTTCACACCCCCAACAGTAAAAAGAAAAAAAAAAGTGTCAACACCTATGAGCCAACTGCGTTCGCACCGGCGTTAGGAAAAAAACCGAAAAGGAAGTGGCAAATAAAATCACAGCCTCGCTGACAGCCCACAAAAATCATAAATTTTATTATATTTAAATGTCTGCGTACCGTGCTGCAACACCGTGTGACATTTTTAAATTTGAATTATTTAACAGCTTCGCTCGCCGCATGACTTTTTTGGTGGGTGCTTTTCGGCGCTTCGGCGGGGCATTGGAGCGCGCAGAGGACTAACGCTAATCCTGGCTGTGTGAGTTTTTGCTACTAAACATAAAACACTTTTTGCCCCCACATTCGCCGTGTTGGCAGTAGAGTGCCCACCCGATGGCAAAAAGATCAGCGCACCTAAGGGCAGAAAAAAGCACATATTTTTTGGCGCTGCTGAAATTTATGCTCGGTACATGAAATTTCTGATTTTTTAAAGTAACAAATTTGACTGAAGCGAAGCTCTGCAGTAATGGAGTGCTGTCCGTTGAATGATTCTCTTTGCTTGTCAGTATTAAAGCTTCCTTTCCAAATTCTGCAATAATCACTCTCCCTAAAAGTATGCTTTAATAAAAATGTAGATGGTACTTTTTTATTCTGGAATAGAAATCAAAAATTCCTCGAAACTGTGGAAAAAAAGGAAGACCATTTTAGATGAACTCGGGAGAAATACCATGGAGACATAACTGAGGATGAATATTCTACAAGCGAATGTTAGAGTTGAAGAGCAGAATAACTGCGATGAATGAGCTAAGGATATGTTCAGGGGAACACCTAAATATAGTTACTAGAGTTTGAAGCGTAGAATAGAGGTGTGGAAGAACATATGACTAAGTTCATAGGAAGACCTGAAGGGGATAAGTTCTAGAACCATTAAAGGGAGTGAAGATTATACATAATATAATGAGTTAAGGACATGTTCAGGGGAAGACATAAATATCAACTATTAGAGTTGACGAGTAGAATAGAAGTGAGGAAGAACATATGCCTAAGATCATAGGAAATCCTGAAGGGAATAAATTCTAGAACCATTAAAAGAAGTGAAGGTTATATGCGAAACACAAACGTGAAATAATACATGAATGGATTAGAATTAGCATGGATTTATAACTGTAGATGAATATCCTACAAGCGACTGGTTGAGTTGATCAGTACAATAGCTAGGAGGATTATGCAAAGGACATGTTCAGGGGTATACCTAAATATGAGTTAATACAGTTAATTAGAAGAATACCAAAGAGGTGAGGTCGAACAAATACTAAGTTCATACCAAGTCTTCAATGGAATGGTTTTTAGAACTATTAAAGGGAGTGAATCAACAAAACTAATGAACTAAGAATCCATATAAATAATTACTGGTGGAGGAACTTAAACCCACTTGAAGTCTGATTCAGATACTCCTCGACTAAACACATTTAATTTTGTTACTTAAGAAAGATAAGGAAAGACATAAAAGTTATGGAAAACTTTAACATGCCCCTAGTTCACAATTATTTCAAAATATGAATCCATTAGTAGGAGAGTCTTAAAAGTTCGTCTGACTCTAGCACACAATTTCCAATTTTTGTGATGCTCTGGAGCAGTCTATGTCCCCGCTGCCTCATTTAAATTAATATCAAACACATTTAAAAGTCCGTTAAAAACTTCCGAGCTGTAATGAAATGTTTACATACTGCCACAGCACTTGTCAAAAGCACATTCCATGGAATCACAATCTCTCCTACAAAAAAATTGCCAGTGAGTGGAGCATTGTGTCTCTCGGCTGCAGTCCCCAAATGCGCATTAAATGAACTGCCAGTGGAGATGTGGCAAATGCTGCAAGCAGCACACATTTTCATTAAAATCAAAAGTATAATTAAATATTTTTTTCCCAAAACAGAATGCAATGCATTTGTTTTTGTTATGACACATTTGCTGAAATGGAGTTTATTTTTGTGTGCTGCAACTGGACATGCTCAACTGTGTGTCTGCCTGTTTGTCTGTTGGTTCTGCTGACTGTCCATCAGTCCTTCTGTCTGTCTGTCTGGCTGTCTGCCTCGCTTGTCTGTATTCCGTGTCGTAACAGTTGCAGCCACAAATCAGAACAGAACATTACCAACATGTCGCTTGTCGAGGGTCCCAAATGTAATTTTCTCTAACGCTACTATGTACTTGTAGTTTTGTTCTTTTGTTTTCCCCTTCTGCCAGGACTCCACAACGTACACGGAAATTGTTTGAGTTTTTGCTGAGATGTAATCAGATTTCTTTTCATATTCTGGCCCGTGATTTAAAGGCTCAGAAATTATGTGCACACTTAGGTATAGAAGAGGAATAGAAAGAAGCAGTTAAATTGCAGTCAGTAAATGATTAGTTATATTGCAATTGAGTAACCTGAGGTTGAGGAAAAGGATATGGAGTAGCATTGCTTCCATCAGGATGGTTCATACGGCTCATAATGCTTAAGAAAATATAAACTGAAGTGTTCTTTATTAGTCGATTAACATGTAAGAATGGAGATTTTGAGTAGAAAGAAAGTTCATCGGATTTAAGACACCATATAAAGAGGAATAATCCACATTCTATAATTATAAGCCCCAACTCGAGACTTTTTGTTCAATCAAATATCACCCGAACAACTTTATAAGCGATTGAAATTTTGTACCCATCATTCCAAACAGATTGAATTGTATCTCTTACATACAAATTCAGAGTCCTTTTTATATATAATATACGAATATATGAATATTAAGCATAGATTAATTCATTAAACAGTTCCATACTATAAACAGTTCATTCTTCCAACACCTCAGTGATACCCTCTTCTTCTGAAGTTATGTTAGACATAGTACATCATCATACTACAAATCATTCACTCTATAAACAGTTCCAGTAATTATCTCTTTCTGAACCTCAGTGGCATCATCTCCTTCCGAATTTATATTAACAAATCAGTTTTTATATTAGGACTCAAAGATTGAAATATATCGAAAAGAATTTCTCTTTCGCTCTCTCAGTCTATCTCTATTACTCACTCTCCCTATGTCACTATCTCCATATCACTCTCTCTATCTCACTCTCTCCTTATCTCACTATGCATCAGATCAAAAACACCACTCCCATATTATAATTTTAGTAGGATATTAAAAATATAAAGAAATTATTGCACTCAAGCACTTCTCTGATATGAACATTTCTGTGTGTGTCTCTCTTCCTTATTTTTTTTATTTTTATTTATGGTCAGCGGACCCCTCCTAGCTATTTTCCATTGCTCGTCTTCGCCACTCCTGGTGGCGGAGGTCTTTCATAATAGCGGCGGTGGTGTCACACACCGCAGCCCATTTCTCCGGGCTCTCGAGCATATGCTGCACTATGTTGTCGGGCACCACGGGCTCTCCACATACTCCTTGTAGTGCCACTCTAGCACTTTCATAACGTGGGCAATATAAGAAGACATGTTTGGGATCTTCTATCTCTGTACCTCCACAGTTTGCACAGTAGGGAGATTCCTCCAAGTGGAATCTGTGCAGGTATGCCCGAAAACCTCCGTGGCCTGTCAGCAATTGTGTGACGTTGAAATTCACCTCACCATGCGACCTGCTTACCCATTGCTGAATGTTGGGGATCAGCCTTCTTGTCCAGCGGCCATTTGTAGAAGTATCCCACTGGGCTTGCCACTCTTGAAGGGTCTTCCGCTTTCCAATTTCCAAGAGCTCCTCTACATTTGTCGCGTGTGTCCCTTTGGCGTGGTAGAGGTTCATCGCTTTTTTCGCTAGCAGGTTCACGGGAATCATGCCGGCTGTTACCAAGGTGGCATCTGTGGATGCGGTGCAGTATGCGCAGATCACTCGTAGTGCACTTCTCCTGTATGCTGCCTCAATGGTGCGGACGTAAGCCTTCACATCCGCGTTTTCGGCCCATATTGGCGCTCCATAGAGAATAATGGATCTGACAACCCCGGCGATGAGTCGCCTTTTCCGCTGCCTGGGTCCTCCCACGTTGGGCATTATTCTACATAGGAGAGAACATGTGTTTGCTGCCTTATCTCCCACGCGCCGCAGATGTTCTTTGAAGGTAAGCCGCGCGTCTATCCACACTCCTAGGTACTTGAGGTGTGGAATCGTGGTTATGGCACATCTTCCAACTCTTATTTCCACTACCTTCAATACTCTGCGGCTCGAAACCAGGATTGCTTCGGTCTTGTGTTCAGCCAAGCTAAGTCCAACGTTTGCAAGCCATCTTCCGACGGTAGGCACAGTTCGGTTGGCCTCTGCTACCACTTCCTCCAAGTATTTAGCTGTCTCTCTTCCTTACGGTCTCTTTTTCTGTTGCTCAGTCTTTCTGTTTCATTGCAACCGCATCCTCTCGCTTTCAGTGCATCTTACGCTTTCTCACTGACTCTATTTGTATGTTTCTATCTCTTTCTCTCTGTCTCATCATTCTCTCCCACCATCTCTCATTTTGCCTCATTATTTTAGTCTCACTCTCTCTCACTCTCTCCCTCACCCTCTCTCTCTCCATCTATCTTCCTCTTTTTCCTCTCTCTCTCTTTTTCAACCTCAATATCATTCTCTCTTCCACTCTGTCTCTTTCTTTAAACATTTCTCTCACCGTATCGCACAGTCTCTTTGTGATCATAAATAGCTGACTCGCACTCACTCTCTCCATCTATCTTCCTCTCTCCCTCTCTCTCCCCCTCTCATCCCCTCCTCTCTCCCTCTTTCCATCGCTCTCTCTCTCTCTTTTGCAACCTCAATATCATTCTCTCTTCCACTCTGTCTCTTTCGTTAAACATCTCTCTCACCGTATCGCACAGTCTCTGTGTGATCATAAACAGCTGACTCACACTCTCTTTCTGTGTCTATCTGTTTCTTACTCTCTTTTTCTGTCTCTCATTCTCTCGCTCTCAATATATTTTACTCTTTCTTATTCACTCAATCTTTCTGTTTCTAAGTATGTTTCTCTCATTCTTTCAGTCTCCCTCACTCTCGCACTCTATCCCACTTTCTATCTCAGTCGCTCTTCTCCCTCCCCCTCTATCTCTATTTATTTCTCTCTCCCACTCTCACTCTCCCACTTTCTCTCTCTCACTGTCTCAAATTCTATAGTATTATTCTTCCAATCTCTCCCACTCTCTTTCAGTATATCTCTTTCTTTCTCTCCCATTCTCTCCCACTCTCCGACTCTCGCGCTCGCTCCCTCTCTCTCTCTCTCTCAACATCTCTCTCTATCTTCCTCTCTCGATCTCACTCTCACACTCGCCACTCTTTCAGTCTTTTTCTCAACTTCCAAATCTTGCTCTCTCCCACTGTCACTCCCCCACTGTCACTCTACCACTGTCACTCTCCCATTTTCACTCTCCCACTCTGTTTCTCTCACGCTCCGATTCTCTCTGTCTCTTTCCCAGCCTCTGTATCTTTCTCTCTTCCACTCTCTCTCTCGCCCTCCCACTGTCTCTCTCTCGCTCTAGCTCTCTCCCACTCTCTCTCTCTCTCTTTCTCTTAACCTCTATATCATTCACTCTCTCTTTATCTCTCTCTCTTTCTCTCAATCTCCCTCTCGCTTTCTCTCAATCTCCCTCTCGCATTCTCCTATCTCTCTCGTTCAACGTCTACCTCACTGTATCTCTCTGTCTAATTTCAATCAGACGCCTTTCATGATAGTTTCCCCCTCTGGTGACACCAATATACAAAAAATCTTGTGTTCACAAAGATTGCTGAAATGAAGGAACCTTCCGAACCATTCAACCCCCAGAACTATACCAACCTCCCGAATAATGCGAATAATACGGCCATAAATTGAGGCCATTTAAAGCGTTGGAAGTGACATACTTAAGTGATATAAACGATAAAACAAGTATAAAATATAATCATAAAAACCCTTTTTTAAATTACAGTGTGCCGCACAAAAAGCAGGTCCGGCCGTTTGGCTAACGGCCATTCTGTTGGCCACACGCTGATATCCAATAATTTACTCCCACGGGCATTAACAGAACAGTAAACAAACTTTTAAATTTAATAATAGCGGAAAAAATCTGCAACAAAAAAGCAGGGTGTACTACCCCGCACCCCACCGCCCACTACTGCCATAAATTTGCCGCTGCCACTTTGTAAGAGCGACGACCACACGACAACAACAACACAAAATCAATAAATATAAAGCTTGTGTAGTACTGTATATATATATGTATATGAATATGTGTGAATGTGTGTGTGTGAAAGTGTGTGTATGTTGGTTGAAGCTTTGGAGCACATTTGAAATTTATTTAGTTGCAATATAGCACGCACTCAAGAACAGACACAGACACACAGGCAGTTGTCCACCCAGTCGGAAAAAGGCAGAAGTAGTGCGATTAAAAATCTGGACTACTAGGAAATCGAGAAGGCAACTTTAATGGTGTTCTGGTTGTCCGATTCTTCATTGCAGGGGTTATTATTTAGGATTATTGACGCTTTCTGCATAAGTTTGTTGTGTTAATAAAGAGTTTTACTTTTGCATTACCAGTAATCGATGAAGTAATATATTCCATTTCAAAAACATGTATTTTCTAATTCAATTATTATAGTTTTTGAATAAAATTGTTGTAGTGTCATTGATGACATGGTCCTCAGTACCATCTTTAAAGACATGTCTAGACATTACAATGGTAACGCGTTCTAAAGTCGTACATAGTCCAAGAGGTTTGAAAGCTTGTAACTTCGGTTGTAGTACGATATAAATCGAAGCCCCTTTAAACGACTTCTAGGTATGATGATGATGATTTGAAGGTTACCAAGAAGACCACTGACCTCACAAAACACTCAGGACTTCTGACCATTGTACTCCGTCCAGATAGGGGATTATAAAATGAATGAAAGATAGGTTGTTAAGAGGAAGAAAGGAATGGGGCAGAAGATTTCTCACTCAGTAAAATTGATTAGGAATCTATAAAGATCAGGGAGAGCACAGCTAATTCAGAATCCAGAATATTTGTTCTTTCGAAAATCAGACAATTGCAGAGGATATGCTCTTAGGGCCCATATCCTTAAGACAAGATTTGCTTGTCAGATCGGCGATGAGCCCCCTGTTGATCATATGTTGATCATTACAACCTGTTATTATATGGGCCAGTCAAATCTTTGCTCGTCAGGCCTAGTAGGAACTGTGATTATATTGGCTCATCAGATCCTTGCTTTTCGGGCTCAGTAGCAATTGTGATTATATGGGCCAGTCAGATCTTTGTTTCTCAGGCTCAGTAGCAACTGTGTTTATATCGGCCCGTCAGATCTTTGTTTCTCAGGCTGAGTAGGAGCTTTCCTACGATTCTGCTCGATTCCTTCAGAAAGACTTCGTACTTTAGGGTGTACAGTTTTCAGTGTAGACTATGTATGCTGAGTTTAGACGTTGTGGATTATAAGAACAAGAAACATAAATCTCCCAAATGACGGCCAATGAGCGCTTTAGTGTACATGGTTCTATTTGGATCTAAACATCCGACAGCAATTGAAGAGTAGTTTAACAAATATATAGAATATTATTATGAATTGGCCCACTAATGTAAAGATGGAAAGGGACGATTTGTCTTCAATGACATTAACTCCCATTTCACTTCTTCAGTTTCAACTGGATCTGAAGTTGTCTGCTTTGAAGTCGAATAGTTTTTAATCAAATGAATCCAGGTAAACTTAGATTGCTTCGTAAGCTGTACTATCAATTTCCGTCTGGGCTTTTATTAGTCAGAGACCGCCTCGGAATCGGGTAGACAATGACACCTTGACAGCCCTCTGAAACCTAAATTGCTTCGCCGGACATACTGTCAATTTCCGTCTGGACATTTATTAGTTATAGACCGCTTCGGGTATAACAAGGACACCGACTTGTCGAACACCGCTTTGCAGTTGAATGCACCATGTACTGACTGGACAGTCACTGCATCGAAAGCAGATGTATTTGTTCCTCATAGTTGCGAAGACAGATAGACTAGTTTGACTCTTGACGCACCACAACGCTCAACTACGCCATGCTTTTCCATGCGGGTATGCTCTGCTCGCACACTCTGGAACAGATTTATGAGCATGAGCGCTTTTGAGAGAGTAGTCAATAAAATTGTTTATCCTTTTGTATTTGGCATAAAGTGAATAAACAAACAAAACACCGAACACGCCGAGCACGGGAAGAGCTGCAATAATAATTATGTAAGAGGAGTGGAGTGCATTTATTTATTTGCCATTTGAAATACACTTAAAACTGTTTGACTTCGCCTTTGAACTGCAGCTGGAAAAGTCAGTTGAGTTGGTTACGTTCACTGCACAAGCAATGAAATAAACCAAATTGCAAATCTTGTCTTAAATACGTGCAATTCTTCAACATTTAAACCCAATTTGTTTGGCTTTTCGGGCGCTCTTCCGGCTTCGGCACATAGATTTATTTACTCCGACATAGCCAAGATGCTCGCTCGTATTATTATCATCCTTAAGATTTATCCTGACATTGTGTCCGTTTTGTTGGACAAATAAATGTATTCAATTTAAATTCAAATTTATTACCGCAAAATGGGCAGAACAGTGACGCCTCTGCTGGCCGCATTCTTTTCGGCAGATGTTGTTATATATTTATGTACAATAAAAGTGGCTTTAAGCAGCCTGGCGAACTGTTATCGAGGCAACAAATTAGTAAAGGACATGACTACAAATTGCTGCCACAGTGATCTCTAAGGAAGCAATTTCGTAGTGAAGTTTTGGTATAAATTACATTTATTGGCTCTGATTGGGAATAGCAATGGGCAATAAAGCAATTTGACAATCAAGTCAATTGTCGGAATATTTGCGTGGAAGGAACAGTCTAATTTGCATATAAGAATAATGCTTGGCATGGTAAAGAACATGCATGCTTGATAAAGCTCAGCACTCTTACATGATGGAATCCGGTTAATCTGTGAAAACAGTTCTGATTGGAATATACTCGTAGTTTCAGGGTACTTTTTAAGCACACAATATATTCAAGTTATTCTACGATTTAAAACATACTGAAGAAACTATCTGCTCACTGACCTTGGATAGGCAGATAGGTAGGTTTAAGTGGATGTCTAGGGCACGGATGTCAGGCTATGCACAGGCCCATTGTGATACCTCAGTATGACATCTTAGACATATTAAAGATGGACTTTCACAGCCATACGCATATTACAATTCATCAGAAGGTAGTCTGGATTTAACACCCAATTCCTATTGGTGTCTTTAGTTCTGAGCACACCGCTAACTGATAAAACCTTCCTGGGATATAAGGAGTACAATCTTGGTTCTTATAGAGTTGTATCTAAGTGATCTAGCGACTAGTTTCTCAGTGTTTCAGTCGTGCTTTCAAATCCTGAACTGGAGAATAATCTTCCAATGTTATTTTCTACCTCGTCTTTTGATTCGAATCAATGAAATCAAGTTAGGTATTAGACATATTCCTAAGGGGCAATCGCATCCCTCATTAGATTGCAATCTATGGTTGAGTGGTATGAAGTTCAAGACTACGATGGGGGTATATTGCCTCCACTGGCTCTTTTAGATATGCCTCCAGTTTCTTGCATACCGACAATTCAGTCAACTAGAAAGTTCGAGGTTTCAATACAGCACAATGAACAATGGCTTGAAATATTCGACCTAGGCCTGGTGTGCTCCAGAATCTTCATGGATGGAGCCAAATCAGAGCTCAGTTCTGTGACGTGGCTATTCGTTGAAGAGAACAAAGTCAAACTTTACTTCATCCACTTTAAAGATTGTCCAAGAATTTAAGTCAAGATTTAACTCCGTCGAAAAGTTATTTGAACCTATTTGGGTTCCGGTACACTGTGGGGTACGGGGGAACGAATTGCCTGATGAATTAGAGAACTGTGGATCTGCAGGTACTCCAATGGAACCATGCCAATTTATCGGTATGAGTTTATCAAAGGCTGCTAATTGGATCAAGATACATCTTAATAATAGTCACGAGGACCGATGGTGTAGTTCAGTTGCCTGCAGAACAATCAAATGTTTCCTAGAGAACACAAAGAAGAGAATTGCAGATTTGCTTCTAACATTTCGAAGGTAAGATCTTGGAATTTTGGTTGGGCTAATCAAGGGGCACGGGGCAATCCATGGGACCATCATATGCCGACCATAGGTCAATGCGTCTTTTGTATGGAGTAAGAACAGGAAGTTACAGAGCATTTTCTTAGTCAAAATAACGAGGTGCATATTAGGGTCAGAAGTATTTAGGAATGGATAATGTACATTCCTTATTCTTGGACAGACTTCTGAGTTTCATAAAAGAGACGAAGAAGTTTGAATATGTGCAACTTCCCTTTCACAATCCTCTACCTACGCCCCTCACCTGCCCTGCTACTAATAGGCTTAGAATACAATGAGTATCAATGCCTGAGTGCTTAGAGCCCTCCTTCTATAGTGGCTCCCTGGCCTACCTCCTTCCATCATTTAATTGTTTTTCACCCAACATATGCACGGATGACGAATCTGTTCTGCTTTCAGACAAGCTGAGGTTACATTGTCAAGTAATCCTCTATATTTTTCAGTTCTCTAAGTTGGGGGAACTGCAGGATTCTTGTCGGTATCCTAACTGATCTCTACACTTTTCGTAAGCATATATTTAGGATCTGTTTATCAGTTCACACCATCTATGCCTCATATCTGGAGGGGCTTTGCTCTACCTTAGAAACTGTCCAGCATTTTTGGACTTAGGTTCCTGATGTGGTGGCTGATACTTCCTTGTAGACTTCAGTGCAATGAATTGGAGTTCCCTGTGCAATTTCCTAGAGTATGTATATACATCTATGCCAAGGATTAGTAGTTAGGTAATGGCTGACAACCCTCGGATCACCACAATTGGCACTGGCGCCATTTTAATGACATATCCTCCAAAGCCTAAAGATGGGTATATGATACTACAACAAGCCGTAGTTACTTCCGAAGGATAAAAAAGGATTCCTAGAATTGAATTCATACTATGATCAACATGCAAGGTACTAGAAGGACTATCACAGGCGTAAAGGAAGGCTCCGTAGAGTCCCATGATTGGTTCTATTATAACAATCACACCAATAGAGAGGAATCGATTACACTTTCTTCTAATTTTAAGAATCCTTTTATATATTCAAGACTACAGAAACTTGTTTAAAATAACTGCATTTATAGCTGCCTGAAAAGGTCTCCTGTCCTGCCTCTTATGTGTTGCATGAAGGTAAGGAATGAGCTGAAATTTTGCAGATTTAGCCATATTCAAATTTGTGAACACTCAATTATGCTTGCCGGCACAAGCCCACTGGGACACATTAACTGCAAAGTTGCCCCATTCAAACACAATTGCAAATGGCAGCAAACGATATGGAACGGCAATTTTAATGGTAATGCAAAATGCCAAACACAGCACGTAAAATGGAAAATGTAAAGGCAAAGAGAAAATAGAGAAACGAAAAGAGAGAGGAGAAGCGAGAGTAGAAGAGGGCCGTAAAACTCAATGTACCTTCATTTGGCCACAATTGAGGGAATTGCGTTCTGACAATTATTTCCGGCATTCTCGCAGTGAAACAATTCATTACAAAATATTTTTACATTTTTCCACAATTACTTTGCATAGAATTGCTCCACAAAGAACCGAAAGAGCCACAACGAAACGGAACGAAACGAATCGCAATAAAAGTTTACAGGTAAGTGATTTTATAGCAATTTGCAGTCGGTTCAAAGCGGCTCCTTGCGGGGTTCTTCTTCTATTCATACCATTGTTGGTATTGTTGTTGTTTCTGTGGTGCCACAAGAGGTGCTTCAGTGGGATTGTGTGAAGATGAAATCGGTGTAAAGCAACTCTTGAGTATGGATGAGTGCGAGCGTGTGTATGAGGATGAGTGTGTGTCAGTGAGTGTCATTGCTGGTACACATATATGTGTGTGTGTGTATGTGGGAAGGTTGTAAATCTTGTACGCAAGTGTTTTTGCATTTGTGTGAGTGAAGAATTTGTGAGTAAATTCAATTTATTTAAAAGCTTGTCAACAGGAAGTGAAATGAATGTTTTTATTTTCATCCAGCCGCATTGACAACGAGGAATGCGCAACGGTAGCAGCCGTGGTGGCAGAGGAATATGGAGCAATAAAAGAGATTTATTTGAAGAGGTGAGGCGAGATTTTGCGAAAACACAAACAGAAATGAAACAAATGGCGCAAATAATTGATGAGCATGCGGCGAAACAGATTCAATATTTATAGTATGAGTCCTTGTGATAATAACATTGAAGAAACGATGATTTTATAAGGGTAAAATGTAGGTGTAAAGACTATTTTGAAGGAAATTAGCATATGTAATATTTGCTTAGATCCTTTGAATTCGAATCATAAACTGGACTAGAATAAGAAAAAGGACAACGGGACACGAATGATATGGACAAGAACGAACGGGACAAGGTCGAAAGAGACAAGTAAGAAATGGACAAGAACGAAACGGACAAGGTCGAAAGGGACAAGAGCGAAAAGGGCAAGCACGAAATGGACAGGAAAGAAATAAATAATGACGAAAGGGAGAAGCACAAAATGGATAAGAAGGAAATGAACAAGAACGAAATGGACAAGAACGATAGGGACAAGAACGAAAGGGACAAGGACAAAAGGGACAAGATAGAAAGAGACAAGGATGAAAGCACAAGGTCGAAAGGGACAAAAACGATAGGGGTCAAGGACAAAGGGGACAAGAATGAAATTGACAAGGACGACAGGGAAAAGAACAACCAGGGTATAGGTATTGCATGCATAGGATAGATTTGAAGGAGCTCATTCTTATCTCTAATATAACGAAATGCAATATCTGGGAGTAATTCTAGACAAAACTCTAACTTGGATAAACCATTTATCATACATAATTAGTAAAGCCTTAAGAGCAACATACGCTTGCCAGAGGGTGTACGGCAAAACATGGGGACTACGAACAAAAATGATGGCGTGATTATAAAAAACAATAATAGTACCTCTTTAGTATGGTGGCCAAAGGTAAATCAAACAAAGGCTCAGATGATCTTTAACAAGATTCACCGAATAGGCTGTTTGAGTATAACGGGAGCAATGAGAGCGTGCCCCAAATTAGCTTTAAGAATGATCACTGGACCTCACTCCTCTACACCTTGCGATTAAGAGGATGGCAGCCATCGCAGCTTTAAGGCTACCTAATCTAGCCCATCTTAAAGCAGGCAACCTAACGAGGCACGTAAAGATTCTGGACACTGTCTGGAATTCTCCATGTCTCATGGTCTTTGACAAGATGGACAGAAAACTAGACTTCTCAGAGCACTTCAAAGTGGTCGTCAGTGACCGTTCAGCCTGGAGAAACAATGAAATAATCCTAAAACAGAACTCACAGCTGTGGTATACTGATGGGTCCAAAATTGAAGATGGCAGTGCTGGAGCAGGACAAACAGCTTCCATTTTTTAGGCGGAGGTCCACGCCTTAGAACTATGTGCTAGAGAATGCCTACGTAGGGGCACCCGCCGCACCAGAACATTCATTCTTTCAAATAGCCAAGCAGCTCTAAAATCATGAATAAACTTCTCATTCCAATCAAAGCTGGTCTGGGAATACTCGTACTCTCAACTACTCAATACGATAAACTCTGTTACACTATTGTGGGTACCGGGACATGACAGACCTAAAGGGAAACGAAATGGCAGACTCCCTTCATAGGTCCAGAACCTTTTTCTGGGGTAAACAGCAGCTTCATAAATAAGTTGATGTGACAACAGGAAAAACGAGGTCTTCTTGATTACTGGAGAGCCCACACAGGCATGCGGCCGTCGGGAATACTCATTGACCCTGAACACATCAAGGTAGATGCTCTTCTAAACCTTCTGCAGAAGTGATATTAAACTCTGTACTGAACTATTAATAGGACACTGAAGAAACAATTACCATTTGAAAAAATAGGCGTGGTAGAAAACGATTCTAGCCGACTCTGTCAAGAGGAGCAGGAAACAGCAGAACACGTTCTATGCGCTTATCCAGCGGTAGCAAGACGCAGACGTAACTACCTAGGCAGTGGGTTCTTATTTCCAAATCAAGTTAAAATTAAGCTCACAGCAGTTACGACATTTATAAATAGTCTAGAATGGTTTTGGTTGGGTACGAGGATGCCCAATAGATCTCTCAGGTCGTGGTGCGCTTTTAGCCTGTTCAATAATAGTATCTCTTATAAATATATATATATATATATATATATATATATATATATATATATATATATATATATATATATATATATATAAATATATATATATATATATATATATATATATATATATATAGATTGAACTACATTTGAGGTCGTTGAGAACGGTAGCTTAAAGTGACAGTCTTCTTCATGGAAGCTCACTTAAAGATAATTAAACGCTCATTGGGATGGTTGCGATTGTCACTAAATCAGCGAAGAAGTTAAGAAGTGGGTTACTTTGACTCCCAGCACTGGCAAGAAAATAATAATATTTCTTGTGTGACTAAAATTGATATTTCTCAGAGTCAGTGTTGAGTTGATCCGCATAAAAAGGAGCATTAGCTAAGAATAAATAACAATTCTAGGTAGGCACCAAGTAGGTTCCCCATCACATTGTAGAATTTAACTTTAATTCTCGTACTTTCTCAAGTTTAAACTATATTCCCTGACAGAGCAGATGAGTTTGGTGTCGACAATTGAGATGATGATGCTAGCAAATTGTATCCCCAGAATTCCCTGATGATTCAGTCTTTGAGACTATCATGTATTGTAAGCACCACTTTATTATAGTATTTGAGTAGGTGATCCTTTACTCCGCTTGTTTATTCTGTTGTAGCAACTCCACTAAAGAGTTCCAGAATGTGTTAATACCAACCTCTGTTTATTTATATTTCTCACTCAGATATTCTTCTACAATCTTCTGCTTGTTCATATTTAAATACATTGTATTGCTAGGACTTAAAGGAATTACATTTCAGTGGACTCACAAACTTCCACTCTTTCCTTTCTCAAAGTATAATCTCTTTCTTTCGGTATCCTTGCTTGTCGTGCTTTCTTCACGCCCTCACGCTGGCGTCACTTTCTTACCGGCTTCCAAATTAAAAGTTAAATAAAAACTTTGCTCGGGACAACTTGGAAACAGTTTTTAATGATTTAATGTTTGTCCGCCTGTCGCGACGAGCCTTCTCGCTGGTCGCTCATACGCCACGTTACAAGTCCTGCAATTTGCCGCTGCACGAAGTTCAGCAGCAAAACTTGCCGGGGCGCTTTTTACTTGCTTCAAAACAAATTAAAAGGATTACGAAATAACAATTAATTGTCAGCCATTTCCTTTTATTGCTTGCGTTCACATTACTGATGTGATTTCGTTAATTAAAGGATAATTAAATTGGGAAAACTTTTGGCCACGTAACTATTAACTGCGAAAATTACACAAAAAAAATTTAAAAAAAATTGTCTACAGAATAAAAGTTTAACAGACATGTCACGCCTTCGATATCACTTTAATTGATGAAAACCTGAGGGCGGCAGTGGGGGTCTTCTGACAATGCTGGTAGGTAGGATGTCACCTTTAAAGTTGCTCCAAAACAACAACTACAACAAAAAACTTTTCAATTTATTTCGAGTGCAATTCACCGTCAACTTCAGCTGCAACTTTGAACTTGCGCTTCTTCGTCGTCTTCTCCTTCTTATCATTGTAGTTGTTGCCGTGTTTGTTGAAAGTTCCTGTTTCTGTTTCTGTTGCCGACGCGTTCTGCTGCAGTTGCACATTTCCATTTGCGCAATGGAAGTAGGTGGGTCGCTGAAATATCATATCCATTTATGTGCGCTTTGCAGGTGCAGTTGGAGGTGCAGCTGGAGGTGGGAATCTGCGAAGTACCTATAATTTAACTCTATTTATTTGTGTAATGTCTGTCGTGGGAATCACAAGTTCCGCCGTTGATGGCGACGCTGTTGTGTCGGTGACATTAAGTGCGGATTGCCGGTTGCTGCCGGTTGCTCTTCACTTGTTTGCTTTTCAAATATCAAATTTACTGGGTGCATACAATCTTAATTAGGCTGCAGGAAGTACGTGCCACCCGTTACACCCGACAATCAAACTTCCATGTCATTCTGGTAATTAAATACACGGAAGAAAATATTTTAATGGACTTTGGAAAATTTGCAGCCAATTTTCAAGTAGGATCCTTATGGAAGATGTCCACCATTTCATTTCGAACTATTGAGTCGACCTCAAATGAACCTTATGGGAGATGTTCAATTCAAAGTATTATGTAGGTAGATCGACCTCAAATCGAATAATTATCTTACGGAGCAACAAGTTCTTTCAAATTAAATAAAGAAATATTGAAGAATACTTTCCGTGAGGAGAAGTTTAGTTGATTTATGCCTTCAAAATGTGTCCTCTCCCATCCTCTCCTATCCCATTAAGACATCAGGTGACCGACGAAAAGTTATATAAGAAATTAAAGTTAATAAAAGGATACTCACCAAGGTGGATGACGAACGAAGGTTCGTCTTTGCTGTTGATTTTCACTCGAATATTGGTGTTCTTGTTTTTGTGGTTGCTTTCATTCCAATTCACTCAAATGTGTTTCCTCTCAAAAGCTCCACAAAAGTCTTACACCCTACTTTAAGAATTTATATTATGATCCTAAACAAATACACAGCAGACACAAATTAATTTTGAAATATAATTAAAGATAAGGAACATGTCCGATTCCCCTTCAAAAAGAATCCTTTTATATTTATAATCAAATATTTAGTTTTGTTGTAGCCCACCCAATTAATACCAGTGTCCTTCTTTTCTCCTTATATTTGAAACAACAGAAATAATGATAATAAGGAATAAGGAAGTTACACAATGGAATAGCCAAACTATGAAAGAAATATGGAGCGAGAAAAGAGGGACAAGGAATGTAGAACGAGAATGGAAGGAGGGGAAATATAAAGTGTGTGATAGAGACAGAAACGAAGTTAGAATCGGAATTGGAAATAGACACTGATATAGACATGGTACTATAAGACATGACGGTATAAGGTATGTATTAGTAATTAATAAGGTTTATAGAAGGATACTATGAGGAAGAAGGCTAGAGATGGAAGTCCAGATGAAAATAGAGATCAACTTAGAGATGGAGACTGACACTCATATACTGAGTAAGAAATGTGGACAGAAATAAACAAGACAAAACAGATATAGAGAAAGATATAGATTGAAATTAAGATTGGCATGCACACAGATACAGAGATCTCTAGAATATAGAAATAGAAACACAAATTTTGAAAGTTATAGAATTTGAAATGAAATCAGACATAAAGACAGTATCTGAGGTAGGAAGAGAGACCATGGAGAACAAAACTTAAATAGATTAAAAATAAACTTTAAAATATTGACAGAGATAATAACAAAGAGAAAGACAAGTAGATTAAAATCGATGTAGAGATCTCGAAAATATTTAAATAGAAATGAAAATAAAACATAGAAGGACATAGAAATAGAAATCATAATAAAACGAAAGGTATAAGAACCAGTAGAGGGGCTAGAGATCAAGACAAAGACTAAGTAGTGCGATATAGAGATGATGAAATCGATGTAGAGATCTCTCAAATATAGAAATGTAATAGAAAAAGAAATAAAAATAATAATAAAACAGGACCAGGGGTAGGTTACAAATAACGACGGAAAATAAGATAGTGTAGAAAAAATATAAATGTAGATGAAAATAGAGAGAAGATGAAAATAATAATATAGACAGCAATAGAAATATATACAGATATAGGTAAGTATAGGGAATCATATACAGATTGAGATTAACATAGATGTAAATACCCGTAGAAGATAGATATAGAAATAAAAATGTACATAGAGATGTAGATAGAAATGTAGATAGAGATGTAGATAGAGATGTAGATAGAGATGTAAATAGAGATGTAGATAAAGATGTATAAGAAAAGAAAACTAGAGGTAGAGATGACTACCAACCAGTGAGAATTAACCGTTCAACTGTGAAGTGGGATTTAGCGGTGGAAGTCTCACACTGACTTAGGCTGTTAATGATTTCCCACAAAAAAGTAAGGTCGAGAAAAAAAGATATGGTCAGGCGACTGAAATAAAAAAAGAGGTAGAGATAAATAAATATGTGGACAGGCGACTGAAATAAAGACAAACGCATAGAGTTCAAAACAGATATAGATTTTGAAATGAAGCTAGAATTATAATCAGAAATAAGAACAGAAATAGATATAAAGAAAGGGAGATACGAATAGATTGAGATTTAGTTACAAATAGAAGCAGATATAGGAACACAACACAGAAACTGAGGTAAAAATTCAAAAATATTGAGAGTTTTACAAATTGATATAGAGATAGAGGATAGATTGTTAATGAAATAAACGTAGATATAAAGGGTGTCCCAACAAGAGCGCAATTTTTAAATTTTAAATAAAACACAGATATTTAAAAAAAAATCGTGAAACTTTATTATATCGTAAAGTAGACAGAATGAGGTTATGTATGGAACAATATATCGTGCAGATGGCCGCTGCGGCTATGCTGGCATGCACGCGATCTTTTAATGAAATTTTCAATGACCGTTTTGCATAAATGCTGCGGTATTTCATTAATGCAGCGTCCAATTTCCTCTTTTAAGGCTTGAGTCGCCGTCGGCTTATTCGCGTAAACCATCGACTTCAAAAAACCCCAAAGAAAAAAATCTAATGGTGTTAAATCGCACGATCTAGGCGGCCAATTCTGATCTCCAAAACGCGAAATAACACGACCGGGAAATGACTGATGCAGCAATTGAATTGTTTCTCTGTCTGTACGACATGTGGCACCGTCTTGTTGGAACCACATACCCTCCACATTCATTTCTTCAATTCGAGGCAATAAAAAACTGGTTATCATTTCACGATACCGAACACCATTGATTGTTTGCGCTTGACCTGCCTCATTTTCATAAAAAAAGGTCCAATGATTCCTCCAGCCCAAAAACCACACCACACAGTGACACGTTGAGGATGCATTTGCTTCTCGTGAATCACTCGAGGATTTTTCTCACCCCAAATACGACAATTCTGCCTTTTGACGAAGCCATCAAGATGGAAATGGGCCTCGTCACTGAAGATGATTTTAGCGGCAAAATCAGCATTTTCATGTTGTCTCTCCAATACCCAATTAACGAACTCCCTTCGCTGTCCATGGTCAGCTGGCTTCAGTTCCTGAGTCAATTGAACTTTGTATGCATGAAGATGCAAATCTTTCGTCAAAATTCGCTGCATAGTGGATTTGGAGACACCAATTTGCTGAGCTCGGTGTCGAATTGAGGTGGATGGAGTTTGAGCGACATCATCACGTACAGCTGCGACATTTTCGGTCGATCGACCTGGTCGATGGCGCGTTGTTGTCTTTACATCACTAACAGACCCAGTTTCGGCAAATTTATCCATTAATCTCTTTACAGTTGACTCTTTTGGAGCATTATTCTGACCCCAAATTGATCGCAATTTGCGAACTGTAGCCGCAAAACTTTCACCATTTTGGTAAAACAATTTCACAATGAGAATGCGTTGTTCATTCGTGTAGTGCTCCATTTTTACTAACCTCGTACCTTCTACTAGCAAACAATAACAATTGTTCAAATGTCAAACAATGAAACTTCGAATGTTGCCAGATTTAAAAATTGCGTTCTTGTTGGGACACCCTTTATAAATAAAGATATATATCTAGATGAAGAATGGAGATACAAATGGATATAAAGATAAAAATGCAGCTGAAAATATTAGCGATGTTAAAGTTAAAGGCAAAGATAGAGGTATGAAAGTTAAGAGCAATAGCAATAAATGTATAGATTGGAACAGAAAAATACACAATCGAAAAAATAGGACTTTGGGGACCCGACTCAAAAACAATTACCCTATCTATGCTTCTAGATGATGATATATGAATTCAAATTGGTAGCTGTATACTTTGGGTCGGTAGTAGCATGCATTCCAAATATGTGCAGATTATTACTACTGCCATGCCCACAATTAAGCAAAATTCATTACTAGGTTCCTATAGAAGATTTATCAACGAAATTTCACAGGAACGATGCGGGTACTAACATTAAACACCACACAAATGGGCGAGTTATTTTGAGCGTCACACCCACTATTGACATACATTTTTAGGCGAAATTTTATTTTAGTACGTACATAGCCATATACTCGTACAAGAATTGGGGTCGATCAGATAAAGGCCTTCCACGCCTACCACTAATATAATCAATCAAGGTGCCCTACCGAAAATTACCGTAGATGTGATCCTAATGATGATTTATGACGGAAAGATCCTCATTGTTGAACTCGCACGCACAAGTAAAGGTAAAGGGTATTTCGAATTCGGTCTAACCCGAGTTCAGACTTCTTTACTTGTTTTTGTAGATTTATGTCCATGAATGAATGAATGAATGAAATAAAGAGGGAAAATGTACCTCAACCAATTTGATCTATTGTACTCCTCCTGCATGCACCTATTTAAGGTATTCTATTAGTCCAACAGTTCCAAGGAAACTTAGCACTGAGTTGGGGTTCATTGCTCTAATGTCTCTGCCTCGGGCCAGTAATGCCCTAGATATTTCTTCCTACTGCAAGCTAAGGCTTCGCAGTTCATTAGAAGGTGCTCTGGTGTTCCTTCTGCCTCCGTGCAGAACCTATACGTGTTTACTGGTGAGAGACGCAGTTTCATGAGGTGGCTTCTTAAACGACTGTGTCCTATGAGGTGACCTGTCAGAATTCTTAAATGGTTTTTGCTTAACTGCAGACATACAGCTGCACATTTTGGGTTATAGTCCCCAATCATGAGCTTGGATTGTCTAAGTTTTGGTAGTGAGGCCCAGTAGCGTGATCTTCTGGATTTTTCCTCCTATCTTAATTTAAAAGTTATGCTATTTGCCACTATGCCAAAGAAGGGTTCAGGTTCAAAAGAAGGTGTGGCTGCCCCATTGCTAGCAAGACTGTCTGCTTTTTCATTGACAGGGATCTCAGTGTGTCCTCGGATCCCTGAATGCCCATACGTCTCTTTATTTCCAAATGCGATTGACATTTAAAGGTAAGTCAAGATTAAAATTATGAAGAGTTCAAAGAAAAATCGTCATGAGTGGAAAGTATTCTACTTTGTTATATATAGAAAGAAGCCTTTAAAGTAGTTGAAAGAATCAAATTATGTTGGAAATGGGAAGTACTGTTATCGGACGCCCCCAAAAATCCGATTATTTTTCGAATTCTGTAGAGCCGCACAGAACTATAAAATATAATAAACGAATAAAATGTATATATCCCTCAGGAATCAGGATGTCGAGTTCGAAGGACTTTAAAATCGCTTCATGTAATTTCTAAATGGGACTTCATATAAAGCAACCTCTTCACACTTGTTTTATGTCTGTAAAATCCCTTCTAAATGGTAATTTCGAAAATTGTCGCTCATCGTCTTGAACGAACCGACAGTCAGACAAAGACCAACTATATCTGAACACCGATAAATCGATGGCAGACCAATTTAACCAAAGACACAAGTTCGCTTTCCTAACTGTAAATGTTCAAATACTTATTTCAGCTGCTTTAATAATCTCGAAGGATATGTACACTGAGTATAAATATGCGCATCTTCAGACTTTTCTATCGTCCTTACTCATTAATTAAGTGAAAACTAAAACCTTTCCTACGCATTCATTAAAAATAATATACGAGTAATAATTTTGATGTGGGTCGCTTTGATTTCATGTTGCGCGCAGACCTGAGACGGGACGCACCTGCACGCGCACACCCTAACACGAATCGCCTAAAGGAAGACAAGGATATTTATATACGACTGACTCCGCACTCAACTGCGTATAAAGCGAAAAACAAACCACTTAAAAAATAAAACAAGGTGGAAAAACTTTGCAGACTAGGAAATTGTTTGATCCCTGGAGGCATACTTACTGCCAGGCCACCACTACCAGAAGGCTTGAGCATGGAAGTCGGCTGGCATGCTATGCAACAGAACAGCAAACATGCGTGAGCACGGTGAGGCAAAAAGCAAGCGGCAGAGACAAATGGCAGCAAACAAGGTTAAAGTTGAGTCAAAGGTGTCACGTTAGTTTTTAGACGGAAGCGGAAGCAGTTGGTGGACAGCAAAATTTAATATACGGAAAACAGCTAAGCAGCCACTGCGGCAGCATAGACAGGTAGCTGCAGCATGAAAGTGGCCATTATTAAGCGTTATTATAATATAGGGCGCAAAAGAGCGGTTGTGAGTAGCTGGGTTTGAGAATAGGTAGAAAGAAAGCTGGGGTGCCTAGCGAAAGTCACTCCTAATGGCATACGAAAACGATTATCAACCGTCAGAGTTGGAGGCAAAAGAAATTAGAACGAGTAACATGTGAACTGGAACACATGTTGCGAAGTAGTTTGGTCCTTTAAGGCTGCACTATTACTTAAAGAAGGAAATTGCAGATTTTCAGCAATTAATTTCTTATTAAACTGCTAATGGCAATCCTGAAATACATGGGACGACGGAACAAATTCAACGTGTCTGCAATACGATAAGAGATGCTGTTGAGAAAAAATCATTCTACCTGCCGCTTATTTCATAGGCTTTCGACAAAGTCTGGCCTCCAGGACTGTTATGCAAGCTAAAAACCACACTATCCCACACTCACTATGACTTACTTAAGACCTATCTTGATAGCCGGATCTCATAATTAAGTTATAAAGAAGTTTACACCTGCCTCCATGAAGTACAATCTGGAGTCCCACAAGGCAGTGTCCTGGGTCCTGTATTGTGCACTGTAGCTACCGTAGACCTATCACTGTCAACGCATGCCTCAATAGCTACATTCACAGATGATACAGTGCTGATGGCGGCCACCAGCGACCCAATCACAGCTTCAGTATATCTACTAAAACATTTGCCAACACTTGTGAACAGGAGATAAAGTAGGCATCGTGGGATGCTGCCTTGGGGAACACCTGCCTTAATTTCGCGGAGGTGAGAATAGACATCGTCTTGCTTATTTCGGAAGCATTTTTTTTAAGGTACGATAATTTGACCATTCGATAGGTTAGTCTCAATTGCTATTTATGGAGCAGAACTTCATGCCATACTTTAACGAAAGCCTGTTAGGCACTCGGCCAGAAGACACACTCAAGCCATTCGAATGAAAAATTTCACAAAGGGAGCTACTAAGAGGCAGCGATTTATGGGCAAAGTAATTGTTCAGTAATACAATTACTTGAACTGGTTTTCAGTGAAAACTTTCCGATTTTAATGCCTAAATTTCAGCAAAGTAAATGATGTATTTCAATTAATTAATTACTACTTAATTTCCGAAATCTAATTGCGGCATTTCAATTAATTAATTACTAAGCCCCAACAACTAAGATTCATAACTGAGTCATTGAGTTGCCAAATTTCACTAAAAGGAAGCAATTTATGTGGAAAATAATACAATTACTTGAATAGAGTTTCAGTGAAAAATCCCCGACTTTCAGTATTACTTTTTCTCCTATGCGCACGAGTTCCCTCCGTTAAGTCAGGTGCTTCCAAGGAAACAGAACTACTTCAACTCTTTTCAAATAAGGAACTTTCTTTTCTCTCTCTGAAACTAGTGCAAATATTTTCTTCCGGTCCCTGGGCTGCACTGGCCACATCCGTCTTTGTCGTTGCATAAAAAAGTTTGTTTTGCAATTAGCTTAGAATTGCATTAGTGTAACGCTTGCACGTGACAGGAAAATATTTACTCCGATGTACACGTTTCCTTTTAAGCTCACTTTTTGCTTGTTTTCCTATTTTTTCCTGCAGCGCCGTGCAACAACAAATTTCAATGGCATCATTGTCGTTGAGCCACACGCACACCCACAATTCTCAGCCAAGTGTGTGTGTGCGTGAGCAGCAGCTGTGTGGCTGTTTATTGACTTTTGCTGTCGTCAGCAATCATTGCATTTGCACGAGCAGCACTGCCCTTGCCAGCGGTAATGCCAGTCGCTGGAGTAATGGCTGGAGTTGGTACTGAAGTTGTTACTGAACTTGTTACGGGAGTTGTTGTTGGAGTAGTTGGAGCGTGGCACTAAATGTCATTCTGTATCATAAATACAAGTTTTAAAATGTCATTACGGATTGTAGTTTGTTGCTGGTAATCGAATTGGATATAATCGATGTGCGTGGGGAGTTTGTCGTAATAGTAAACTCAATTATGGGCAGGTATTGGAGTGCAGTTGCGAAAAGTTATTTGCGCATTCCTCTACAAGAAGCAAGGATCAACGCTTAACTTGTAATATTCGTTGCAATTCCTTTGGAAAACTTTTCCGAATGCTTGAAGAAAATTGCTTCCAAAAGTGGCTGGTGAAGAAAACTTCATTATCAATTGTTGTCATAGTGGCATATAAATCCAATAATTTCAGGTAGATCACACGATACTTGGATACTGTAGTATTGAAGGACTTATTTCTAATAAATATCTGTTAAAAAGTGAATTCTAAATTTGTTAAGGATGGACCGATACGGTTGAAGATACTTGTGAAAGCAGTCTTTCAGTTAATTTATGATTGTAATTCCTTATAGATCAATTCATCATTGAAATCAGCGAATAGAAATTGAACTCTCTGTCAATGATTGAAGTTACTACTTTAAAAAGTTCACAAAAACATGATTGGATTTTATATATTATTATATATTATATATATTTTATAGACTTCGAATCACTTGAAATCTTTGAAAGTAGTTTTATAGACTTCATATCTCTGAAAGTAGTTTTATAGACTTCATATCTCTGAAAGTCATTTTACAGGCTTCAATTCAATTGAAACCATTTTACCGAGTTCATATCACTGAAAGTCATTACTTCAGTCAGTTCAATTCCATCGAGGCCGAAAATTCGCTTTATTTTCTAACTCCTCCGCTTCCTTCAGACAACTTTGTGTCATATACAAATATGAGGCCAAGGGCAGCAAATTGGTTAAATAATGGAATTAGCACGAGAAAAAGTTCATGACGGGCTTGAAAAAAGGAAAACAAAAAACAATCGTCGGCTCCCTGTAGGATAATTTCTGATATTCATTGAGTATACTCGCGACTGTTTGTGACAATAGAAGGACCCAAGACCACGTTTGCTGATACTTGTGAAACACTAAAAATCACAGAAGCCATACTAAAGACATTAACGAGAAATATCCGGTAGATCTATAAATATTGTTCATAGAATTATCCCTGGCATATCCATGAACTCTATCGTGAAACCCCCAAATGATAATCTGACTAGAAGAAATTATTATTATTATTATTATTATATCTCACACCACAATTAATTATGTCTGCAAGGGTTTACGTGAATATGTACTAGCTACTGAGGCCTTCGACTCGAAGAGAGAGGAAGAAATATTTACAGCCGATGTATAAATATGTATATACGATTTATACAATTTGACTAAATATCATAGAACTACTGTCATTAAACCTTAACAATCAATGAAGGGTTTTTGTATCATTTAACACAATTCAGTGATCACCACTATTAGCATAAACTAATTTTCATAGCAGTATTGCCTACCTACGTGGTTTCTTTTCAGGTAAATAACAAGACACTGGAAACTAAATTCTGGCGCAGCTTCCAACAAATTCTGCGAATTCTGGTTGCGAATAATGAACCCAATATATGCATGGGATTCTACCAAGGTTCGGCTAAAGATCTGAAATCTCTGGAGATGAAACTCTTTATACTTATATATCCAGAAGATAGGACTCAAGGAGAAACTTTGAACTCTTTACGGGGCACAATTTATCGCAATACAACAATCACAGTAAGAATACTCTATAATAGAGCTCTGGCAGAGCTTTGACAGGGTAATATTATATGAAGGTTCCAACCGTAGTCATTTCGTTTCGTTTCTTGGTTGGAAGTTGCTTTGTTTTGGTGATTTAAAAGGTTTTGTTAAAGGTTTAGGGGTTGAGGCTTACATGTTTCTCCCCTATAGTAAAGAGGCGAAATGCTTAGCAGTGCTTCCAGTACGGGCTGTTGGGGTTGTTCTCAAATTGTTGCACAAATTACGATGAAACTCTTTACTCTCACATGCTTTTCCTGACCGATGATCTGCTAGATCCGGCTCCAATATACTGTTTAACCATATCAAATGAGAAGAATCATATAAAAGGAGGAGAATTTAACTTTATAAAATGATGAGACGGATCAATTATCTGAAATATAAACTGAATTTAAGGTCCGAAAATTCACCAAAAAATTATGAAGGCAATCATTTGTTTGTTTGCTTATTTTAGCTAAAAAAAAAGTCGTTAAAATATTCTTCTATTCCAATCATGAGGATGTCCTTCCTCACCCTGTAGCATAAATCTCACTAGAAGTGTTGTTTGTGGCGCTAATTAAAAGATTACAGTGACATAATTTCACATAATTTAAAAGCATGTACTGCAAAATTCGCCTTCTTTGTCTTTATGATAATGAAGTGTAACAATTCCTTTATGGTTGGTCTAATCCTTTGTTAACACTTACTTTCCTGGCAAAATGCGAGTGGCAGTCACTGCCTTTGTAAGCTGTGCTGATAGCGCCCCCACTTTCATTGCTTCCCTCCTCACTTTCATTGCTTCCATTTGCTCAATCGGCAAGGGAGAAGCGAAGTGCTTTAATTGAAATTTGCAAACTCGTCCCCCTCATCGTCTTAACCACTTTAGTGGCAGCTCATTTATTATGCCATTTTCTTTATTTTAAGGCAATATGCATGCATAAAACTTAACGCGTTTGTTGGCAAAAAGAAAAGTAGCAGTTTGCATGTTCCTTTGGCAACACTGGCGGCGTTTCTCGGCTACAAGAGTGAGCAGCCGCTGAAGGCAGTTGCAAGGAGGTGCGGGGTGGGGTGTAAGTGAAAAATGCAACTATATTATAAATGATAAGCACAGCCATCAACTACTTTGCTCTACTCCTTTTTCGTCCTTTATCCGTTCGGTTTCGTACACTGTGGCAGTTTCGCTTTAATTACAAGCTCAACACTGCAAACTGCGGCGGAAGTGCTGAAGTGAGTTGTGCTTCATTTAATATGCTGCGAAATTATGAAAAAGACGTTGAAAGGGGAGCGGCAGGGAGGCGCAAGAATTGCAGTTGCTGGTGGAGGAGCATTGTAGTTGTAAAGTTATTTATGAGGTCTTTGCTTTCTTTTTTGGTGCCTGTTGACAAAGTAGCTGCAATTGTTGTTGGGCAATGCGGGTGAATGGACGTGAATGTGTATTTCGGGCAACTTTCAGAAATCATATTTCCAAAACTGAACCAAATTATGGGCGGGCACTTTGTTTAATAACGGTTTTAATTATTGACTGAATGAATTGGGCTGTGGTGAAAGAGAAGCCACAAAGTTTGACTAGGGATTTTTGACAGTAAACTGAGCATATACTATGCCGTGATTCTCCTCGATATTGAAGTCAGTAGAGTCCTTCGACAATTGAGTAGTTAGACTCTTATCATTATTCTTGTATATGAGCTGTGGAGGTGACTTATTTATTTCATAAAAGAGTTTCGAAATCCTTCAGTTGTATAAGAATGCTGTAAGTCGATTTGTTAAGTCTACAAATTATCTGGGTACTTACGATTTAAAGTCTTAACCCTATGGCAGTGAAGGCCGCCTCTTATTTTGGAAATAATTTCACAAAACAGACTATGGAAAATAGGTTTCATTGATTCAGTTACCGTGGACCTTTTTTGTTGACCTTCAAACACAAAATTTTATGTTCGATCCAACATAATCAATACTTATTCTTATCTTATTCGATCCTAACATCAGATCATTACAACCTCATACAAATCTTAGGTATACCTGAAACGTCAGAATCGTTCTTGATATACGAAGTAGCTTTTCTTCATTTTGATCCCATAAGGAAAGCACTTTAACTATCCTATCTAGTCAGGGCACCTCCCAAGGTCAGGTCATTATTGTGGCTTGCAGGATAGTCTGAATCTGAATAGTCTAGTTCTGCATTTAAATCCAATTTGGGGGGACATAAATGCAAGTACTTTAGTTGTCCTATCCAGTCAAGGAAGTTCCTAAGGTCTGGTCATTATTGTCGCTTGCAGAACTCATAAACACCAGAATAGTCTGAAGAGTTTTTTTACTAAGCGAAGTCACTTTTCTTCATTGAGATCCCATTTAGTGCCACGTGAGATAAAGTACTTTATCTGTCCTACCCAGTCAGGGAACTTCCCAAAGTCAGTTCATTATTGTCTCATTCCTTACTCATAAACACCAGAAAAGTCTGAAGAATTTTTGATGGACATAGCCGCTTTAATTTATTTACTCATAGATCCCGTTTGATGGCACATAAAACGAAGTACTTCAGGCTACTTGCCAGTATTTTGTATATCTACTAAACCTATAATATCCAACAAATCCCTTAAGAAAAAATTCAAGGACATTAGCAAACTTGCCAATCTCTTTCAAAGACTGTTTCTTTCTACTGTTGACTTGGTGCATTTATTCGTGCCAAGAAGTAATAAAAGTTTCCTTTTAAATACACTTCAATGACGTCGTCCATTTTAAATAATCCACTGAAAACTTGTTTTGCATGCTGCTGTATTCAAGGATATCGCCTGGCTTATCCGTTCAAACTAACAAACCAAAAGAATTGTGCATTCAGAGCTAAGCGAAAGAACACAAAAATCAGCAGAAACAATCGTTTTCTAATTTTCCACACCATTAAGTCGAATTGAGAGTGCTTACCCATACCCACACATACAAATACACAGCACACAAATGCATAGACGCACCCCAACACGCCCTCCACACAGACACCCATGTAGCCGTAGGAGTGCTTCTTGAATTTACATTATATTTGACATTTAATTTGGCAGCACTCCTTTCCTCATGTTCGTAGCCAGTTTGTGTGTCGGTGCGCGGTGACAACAAAAACAGCCGGAAGAGGAAGAGGAGAAGGCCTGCCAGGAACTTTTGGCAAACAGTGCAGAAGTTATTGGCTCGCCTCTCGTACGCTGGTCGTACGTACACGAATGTGTTCACTGTGAAGCCTTGTATCCTTCTTGCTTGGCTGTGTGGCATTGGCTGATTTAAACTAACGGATTTCTATACCCTGACCTGGGTGAAAAGTCATTATAAATTGTGGCCGCCCATACAAGGTCAAGTTGGCTGAAACCAGCAGCTAGTGCAGAGACTGGACTGGCTTTGCTAAGCCACTTATTTGTACAAATACCAATACGACAAATGTCAATGCAGCAATTATTTCCCTAGCTTCAAGTTTACTATTCAATGCCACCCACTTCGTATTGCCATAGCTGAAAATTAGCCATGTTCGAGTCGCAACTGTGCAGAACTCATATGTCAAAAGACTATATTTTTTTGGGAAATTTAGTAGCACTGGCAACATTTCGTTTTCTAAGCAAAATTCCATGCAGGCATCCCAGTTATAATTTTCTATGAAACTATAGTAAAGAACTTTTGGCAGCCACTCGAAGACTGTTCACTTCTCGACTGCTCAGAGTCCTAGAAGTAAGTAATACTTTGAGATGACCATGTGTTCAATTAGAAGAATTACTGTATCCTTTCTTCACGAATTTTAGGGTGTATGGGAGAGAAAACCATAGAAGAGCTTTAGAAGTTTGAGGATGTCCACCACAGAGATTATGCAACACTCTTTCAAACCTAATGGTGGTCAACTCGACAGACTCACTATAGTCTTCAGCACTTCAATAGTGGAAGTTGGAATACTTCTTCATCACATTAATTCCACTGCCAGCAGTCTAGAAAATACCGGAACTCTAACGATTCAGTCTCTCTGTAGTCTTCACCAATTCGATAGTGGACATTTTGGGAGAACCCCTGACTTCGTTTATGTTCCTCGACAATTGAATGTGTTATAAAACTACATATAGGATGGAGTTATTATTTTTCCATGAAATTTAAGGCGTTATTTATCATAGTTAGAATGATCCGATTTGGGTCAAATGTGCACCGTTTTGTTCCATAACTTGTTGCCATTTTGAAGGTAATTTCATTATGCCTCTCTCATGGAAAACCTCGCGCCTATTGGCGAAAAACCGGGACAGTCGATTTTCACAATGTTTCACCTGCAAAATTATTCTCCATAGACAGGACGTAGTATAAGGTGGATACATAATAACCTTCCAACCTAGCTCCCTGAGCTTCTGGCGAGTCACTATCGTTGTGTATGGCCTGACGAATTCCTGATGGAGCACAATTCCTCCCCTATTGGCAGAAGCTGGTCGCTTCTGGGCGACTGCTTCTTTCAGACGAGCCAATATTTGACAGTACCGGTCCGAATTAAGAGTTTGGCCGAAGGGGAGCAGCTCATAGTAGATGATTCCGTGCTAATCCCACCAAAAACATAACAAAACCTTCCTGGCCTTCAATCCTGGCTTGGCCACCGTTTGCGCCGGCTTACCGCGATGCGGCCACGACGGTCTTCACTTGACGTTGTCGTAAGTGACCCACTTTCATCACCAGTCACCATCCGCTTCAGAACTTGGTCGATTTTGTGGCGATTCAAGTTTTTTTTGCGTTAACTCGTGAGGCACCCATACATCGAGCTTCTTTTTGTATGCAGTCTTATTCAGTGGTTCCAAACGGGTTTTTGTGCAATGATCAGCTCCTGAGCAATCGAAACAGTGCTTACATGACGGTCGCACTCGATGATTTCCATGATTTTACGTTTCTAAATTATTTAATATTTAAGAAATTTAACTTTAAGAAAAGTTCTTTGCCTCAACCATGAAGCCTATTTAAGTGAACACTCTCTGAAGCAACCTGAGAGGTCAGTTTCTTAATCCAAACTAGCTTTTTATGTGTTTCGACCTTTAGACCAGTGCCGGGCAGAGTGAAAGTTTAAACAACCTTTTCCCAATATAATATCCTTTTATATGCACACCAATACACTTGCACTTGCACTCTATGCATGTGTGTGTTCCATCTGAGTTGTCTCCTGCTCTCCTCGCATGCAAAGAGTATAATTTTTCATGCATGTATTTTAAAGTGGCATTCTCGCTAAGCCACTTTGGAGCACATGCTGTACACCACGCATAATTTATCACAATTTTCAGGCGAACACAGACGCTCAGTCAGACCTCATCTCTCACCCGGCATCCCGCACTCACCGGAAAACACGGGCGCCTCACTCATTTGATAGCAACAAATTTTCACACTTTAAATATGTTAAAATTCATATAAATTTTACGCTTCAACGCCTAAAATGCTGCTGCTTTCATTTCTACAAATTGTATTTTTTTATTATTTTTGTTTTACATACCCTTTTCAACCACATATCCGCATGCCTCCACACCAACCCAACCCCGGGTCCTCAGAGCCAAAATAACTTTGTTGCGTATACGCCGAGGACACCGGAGTTAGGTGCCAAATGATATTGTTTTTCTATGGTTGAGGTTAGGGCTCACATGCTGAGCGGTAGGAGCAAACTACTGCTGTGTGGTATTTGCGGCTTTTACCCCAACACACCCACACACACCCCCACACACAAAAACACATACACAAAGCCAGTGAAACACATCTACCCAAATGCTCACATAACCATAAGCAAAGCACCTTGTAATTCATGTTCGTCTTACTGCAATTTTGTTGTGATTATCTTAGAAAATTGTTTTAAGCTAGTTTTGTGTAAAACCGCAGGTGGAAAATCTGTCAGTTGCATTTGTTGCTGGAACATTTTTGGCAACAACAAAACAACAACCAAAGGCTTACATGCTCCTCTTTGGCATATGTGCTAAGAAGAAGTGGCTGTTTAGTCTTGGTGCCCAACAAATTACCTACTTGCATGTGATGCCTTGATTTGTAGGCTTGTGGCCGCTTTCCATGAGTTGACGTCTGAGACAGGCGGCAATTGCCTTTCACTTATGGGGAACAGGCTTCTTTGGTTTGCTGTATTAGTGGGCATATATGTGAACGCCTTAAGTGATCATCAACGATGATGGGATCAAGTGCAGCATGACAGCTGCATCGAAATTTTATTGGTTCTATAAGGTAAACAAATGGTTGGCAGATTACTATAGCGATAGCGTAAGAGCAGGTCTCTGTGTGGCCTTCACGGCCAGCCAGTTTAACCTAACCTAACCTTGTCTAGCAATTTGCAATTTGCATCTTACATCTTCAGATCAACACCTCCCCGTTGCTTCAAAGAATATTCTATTCATTTGTAGCTTACATACAGCAATGGGTATACCGAGGTTTGACCTTGCTGGCTGAATCGGTATTATAGTGCCCTCTCGGGCGAGTTGATCCCCTTTGAAGTTGCCTGGAATATCCCTGTGGCCGGGAACCCAGCTCAAATGCATACGTGTCTACTTAGCTATCTCGACTATAGAATTCGGCAGCTTTTGACAGCTTTTGATGTGTGTACAGCCAAATTCAAAGGAGCACAAGGCCACTTGGCTATCAGTTAGAATCCAAATATCTTCTTTTTGATCCAAGACAGTGCTTCCTATATTTCCGCGACCTCAGCATGAAATACGCTGCAGTGGTCGAGAAGCCAAAGGACACTTGATCATCTGACAATACAGCAACTCCCATCCTTCCCTATAGCTTGGAACTACCTGTGTAAATGTGAATCCGTTTTACATATGGGGATTGCTGTCTTTTCATTCGGCCCCAGAGGGAATGCATAGATGGTGTGATATATTGAAAACGTCGTAAGACATATGCATGTCCAGCATCCCCAACATTCCACTGGTGTGTAGCTTTTAGTTTGGCAGCTGAATTTTCAGCCATTCTTTCGCGAAAAATCCTGACAGGCTGCCTTACGTCTAACACTGACGTTGGAGTCGTTCTAATGGCGCCACTTATGAATCCTCATCCATTCTTTACACCTTGGTTGTCAATCTGTTGTATGTGCACTTGCTTAAGGCCGTCCACCAAACAAGCACTCCATAAAAAAGGATTGCTCGTACCACAGCTATGTGTATCCGGTAGGCAACCTTTGGTTGTCACCAGATTTCTTTCCTATGACTCTTTTGCAAGAGTACAGAGCTACTTAAGTACTCCGAATGCGCTCGTTTACATTACCCTGCTAGTTCAGCTTTCTATCCTGGATTAGACACAGATATCTAGTTTCTTCTACATGATTGACATTTAAGCACATTAGTTTTGGAGGAGGAGTGCCTCTCTGAAGCAGCGGCGTTCCAAGACTCGCTCTTTGGCGATGATTAATGAGTCAAATGTCCCAATATTTTAATACTTTGGCAGGGATCTGTTCTTCGCTACTGTCATTTATATTGTCATTATTTTGGATCAGTCGAGTTCCTTTTTATTATATATAAACCGCATTTGCTCCGTTGGAATATCAATGACTCAAGCCACTTTATCTGATGTGGTTCACCCTCTGGTGACCCACAGGACTCTCAGCCAGTACACTCTTGAGCCCCTATTGATACTCCAGGCAATGGAATAAATCTCAACAACTTTGCCTGATAGGACAAGAATGCTCAAAAGTGGGGTTAGACAACATTCATTACAGCTCTGGTTTCAGATTTGCGGTCCTTCTGCTAACATTTTCATTGAGAAAATATCTGCGAAAGTAGGCAGCGAAATGTTGTTGTTCTACTTTGTGCTCATGGAGCCTTGCTTAGTACACATGGCTACCTTTGTCACCATTACATTGGATAAAGAACAGCTCCATGTGAATATTTGTTTATAGCATTTGTGTTCAGTAGTTTGTTAGACATGAATATTTTGGCCATAGTCATCATTCCATTGGATAAAGGACACCTCCTAGTGAACATCCTTTTATAGCATTTGTATTCAGTAGTTTGAATAATCATTAAATTAATCCCTAAAGTTCCTTTGATATTTGTTTATAGTCTACTTATTTCCTTTTCCATTAATTTGTGTTTATGTAGGATTTTTTCCAAATTTTTTACAAAACTTTCCACTTCTATTTGAGCCTGTTTAGTACTTTAGTAGTACACCATAAAATCAGCCTAGTGGGAACAGCACAAAATTGGATTAATCTCACACGACGCCTGCTCTCTTGTGAGTCCTTTATTAGCATATTTATTTGCGCTCATTCTGGCATGCATAAATCGTATAAAATTAATTCTCTACTTCACTTCGGGATTCTTACAGTATCCCTAACAGTGCTGAATAAGCTCCTCACTTGGAATTGCCACACTTTAAATTCAAACATAATGTACAAAAATTGAAAAATCCCCAAAATTCTTCAAGCATTCATGCTCCAAAGACAACTGACAAGGACTACGGACTCCTGACTGCGGACTGCATGCAACACAAACACAGCCCGAAAAATGTTCCTTCCAGCAAAGACAAAATACTTGTACGACCGTCTGCTTGTCACTTCCGTCACTGGTTGCCGGTCTGGCACACCCAATTCCCTGCCTCGGTAATGCCGCAAAATGTAATGACAAGCAGACGATTTCCTTCATTTTAAATTTAAAACCGAAAACGAACGTTTAAAAAACGAAAAAGTCGCCTTATTAAGGAAAAGTAGTTAAGAAAAAGTAGCTAAGGAAAAGTGAGCTCGTGGCGTGTTAAGTGGCACTAAACTTGCCGGAGGTACTGTTTCAGTCAAAGTCCAAGGCGTTGGAAAAAAAATTCAAGACGACGCGACGGAGACGCGACGCAGAAATCAATGTAAATAAACACAGTCAGTGCCAGTGAAAGACGAAATGAAAGTGGTTCTGGTGCTGGTGCTGGCGCTGGCTCTGATTCGTATATAAAAAGTGAAAAGCAAACTACAAACGACATGCATGACATTTATCTCGAGGCACTTTCGCGCTCAGACAGACGACAACTTTTCAGATAATCCCCACGAAATACACAAACAAACGAGATCAAAGCGACTAAACGCGTAAGAAAATGGCGTGGAAAAAAGTGGGCAATTTGGCGGGGTGGAAGTACTGAATAAATTAGTATTAAGCGTAGGGATACGTGGCAGACAAGTTGAGCGCAGTGGCTTTTTTAACGCACTCATTCTCAATCTGTGCAGTATTTTTAGGCGCTCTAGCGTGGCTAAGCTGGCATTTCATGTATTTGCTGTGGTAGGGTTTTAGGCGCACATTCAAATTGATTTCATTTCAATTTGATTGTCAATTTGCAGCACTCACTTAAGTGAATCTGTGAGTATGTTTTTTATTTGTTGTTTATTGAAAAGATGTAGAAAAAATGGTTGACTTTTTTGTGCCATACTTTTAGGCTCTTTTTTAATCAAATTGCGTAGATGCAAGGATCTCATACGCTGAAAACTCCACAAGAGAGTAAACAAATCTTGTGGAAATTTAAAGGAGGGTAGGTGGGAGGAAGAGGGTGTGTAGTTGTAGACAAAAAAAGTTGTTTGGACCTAAAATTTTATTGTAATACAAGTTAAATAGATGATCCCCCAGGAAGTGCAGCACACTTTTTACTCTACCTCATTCTTTCAGCTCCTACTCGAAAGTTGCTCTCAATCACATCTCTTAGCAACTAACACATCCAGCTGACTCCATCAGTGTTTCGTTACAATTTAAACAGATGATCCCCCGGGAGGTTCATGCCAACTTTTGACTCTACCTCATTCTTTCAGCACCTTGTCGAAAATTATTTTCAGTCGCATCTCTAAACAAGTCATTAGAGCAACTAACACATCCAGCTGACTGCAATCTGTTAATCCAATACATTCCCTTGAATTGATGGCGGAATATATGTTGCCGCATTCGCAAGTCCACACCTCCCAAAAGTATGCTGTTGATTACACGCATACGTTCTCTTATCATCGAGCGAACATCGCAGTAAAATTGAACAGACTTCGATGAAAAAATAGCCGCTAGCTAAAACTGCGTTCTTCTCATCCTCGATGTATGCAAAATAAATGCGTTTAGGAAATAACAGCGAAATGTGACCTTTTTAATGAACTGCCCACCCACCGACCCCCCACACCGCAGCTTGCATAATATGCATATACACACACACACACTTCCGCTTGCCCGCTCGCACGACTGCGTGCCCGCTTCATTAGGAGTTTTGTCAGCCGCAGGGGGTTGTTTTCAGACTCCGTGTATGCCAATGCGATTGCCAGTGCGTTTGCCTTGCATGCAACACGAGGCATTATTTATTTGGCGTAAACAACGCGCGTAACAATACAAAGCATTTGCTGATTTATGACACCTTGAAATGCAATCAAAATTGCATGTTAATTACATCATGCCCTCGGGCTAATAACAGCCAGCATATTAGCACAAGATGGGCGTTGAAAAGGGGTGCGGTTGCGTGTAATGCTGACTTAAGCTTTAAAGTCTACGCATATCTAAGAAAAAGCAACATGAAATTTATGGCAAAGCCAACGCTACAAACTTAGCGGGAAGTGTATTAAAATGCACTTAAGCCTGAGAGTATGCTAAGGAATGTGTGTGTGTTGTGTTATCGAGCACATATGAAAGCGTATTTCTAGGCTTAAGTTCATATAAAAGTAGTAATTAAGTTGTAAAAGTCATTTTACACAATAAAAGCACTCAATTCGTTGTACCAACTGCGTTGTTAGAGGAAGGGCCCGCATACTTTCATTTGATTTATTTATGAATTTAATTTAGGCAGCTTTAGTAGCTGAGGGGGTGGTAAACGTGCCCATTAGTTATTCATTAATAAGGAAAAATTAACATACGAGCACTTTGTGTGAATACGAAACTGCATAATTTAGTAGCAGTGGTAGGGCAAAGAGAGAAATCGTTTAAGAGCCCAGAAGAAGGCAACGCGTTTGGTTTAGTCATAGAGTGGGCATAGAAAGACACAGATTTGGAGCAGATAATGAAAGCATATTAGCTAATGAAAAGTTTTTATTGCTTAATGCCCAAACAACAGATAAGACAAAGGAAATATGTATGTAAATATTTAAGAAGGTGTCAGCCTAGGGATATGCACTGATTTATAAGGTAATTTGTAAACAGTGGAATGAATATAAAACATAAGTTATACGAAGGTGCAATAAAATAAACTCCCACCAATCGTAATCTTCAAGTTTATAGAATTTTTAAAGTTGCAAACGCCGCAAAATATGCAAATATTATGAAAGATGACTTTGCGCAAGATAAGTAATAAATGGAGATATCCCATAAAATAAACTATGAGTGATAAAACAATATTCATAAAAATTTTAATGGACTTATTTTCATTACAAAAATCAAATATTTGTAAGCAACATAAAACACCTTTATAAAGTTTTTCTAGTGTCGATTACCTCGACAATTGCCTAATTTGCAGTTTGAAGAAATACTGAAGCATCCCCAGAACTTACTCCTAACTGAACTACTTCCAAGGAATAATATGAGTAATATACCCGCAGCTTCAGCTAAGCTAAAAGTTAACCTAACTGAAGCCTCAAATATACGAACTTTCATTGGCAAAACTGACCCAAAATTGAAACTATTGTAGAAAAGGTTCTGTAATTCGAATGCCTCTGAAATTAACACAGTTTTCTGTACCTTTCCTTCTGTAGTGATCAACCATTTTCTCATTTGTACCTGGAAATTTATCAACACAAAAGAAAAACTTATTAACTCCAGTTTTAAATGTTACCACGTCAGTTCGTGTCCAAACTACCGCGCTGCATATTGAAAGCGTACGAGCGCTCCTAAACGGAGACTCACCTTTTTGCCACAAAACCGCACCATTTGCCATGCACAACGCCAGCAACAATCAACTGGTGTTTCATTTTCCATTAAATATCGCCCGAGTGTGTATTAGACGTCTGCCTTTGAAGGAAGTTTTTACCCAACCATACAAAGGATAAACAACGTGCAGCCGCCTGTGGCGTCTATTACACTCGGTGCGGTCTTCAAGGTAAGCGAGCAGGAAACCCAACGTAAAATATCGTTATGCATGCTGAAGACCACTTTGACTGAAAATGTTTGTTGTGAACAGATAAATTACCCCAGAGAGCGAGAGAAGCATGAAAGGACATTTTCAAATCACTGGAAAGTGGCTTGCAGAGCGGCACAGATGGGAAAATTTGGATGGAGAAAGTTTAAGGGGTGGCAATTGTGCGGGGAAATTATTTCTCCTCACGGTGTGACGTCAGCAGGGAAATTCTGTTTCAACCCAAGTGAAGTGAAGGCACGGCAGTTAGTTTTAAAATATTTGTGAAATTATAAAATTTAAAATAAAATAAAATCTTCAAAATGAAATAATACTCAAATATTCCATAAGATATAAAATAAAATCTTGAGAAATGAAATAATACCCAAACATTTCATGCGAAATAAAAAAAATCCGGAGAAATGAAATAATACCCAAATACTTCATATGAAATAACAAAATCCTTACAATGAAATAATACCCAAACATTCCATATGAAATAAAATGAAACCCTGACAATGAAATAATACCCAAATATTCCATATGATGTAAAATAAAGTCCTGAGAAATGAAATAATGCCCAAACATATCATATGAAAGAAAACAAAATTGTAACAATGAAATATGACTTTCTGTTAGGATAGTTCTCATCGATGTTTGACTTGAATGACCTCTGCGCCTGCTGCCTTGCAAGTTCCACTTTAATGCCATTTTTGCTATGTTGTAGTCTTCTTCTCTGGATCTCCGCGTTCACCGTTTCGCTGTTGGTGAGTGCTAGCAAATCGTCATTGGATGATAGCTGGCCAGTAGATACGGCATAAGGACCTTAGATAATTGTTAACGATTGTCTAGAGCTTATTACAGATAACGTTTGAGACCATCCATATCTCCCATATGTATATTAGCACTGGTTTTACGCTTAGTCTAGCTTGCAGCGACAATTAGAGCAATCGCCATACCTTTTTAGCTTGTAGAAGGCTGGTCTAGCTTTGTTTATTCCAACCCCAATGCTAGTTGTGCCCAAACATCTTTGCAAACTTGGCTGCCAAGATAGCAGGACTCTTCAACGCTTTCTACACAGGCAACGTTGCCACCATTGCTCACAGTAAATGGGAGCTGCTTTGGGAGCTCTCATCAGCTTGATATATTTTAGGTTGATCTTCAGACCCTATGAAGTTAGTTAAAGTAGAAGGAAGAAGCAAGTTAAATTAGAAAGGAAGATAGGACCCAATAAAACTATAAAATAACCAAACCCCGGAATGAAATAAACTCCAGTAACCCCATAAACCCCGAGAGCCCAATCCAACCTTAAAGAGGAATTAGTTCGACTGAATTTCATTATGAAGTTACCCCAAACCAAGAAATACGATAAGACCCAATCAAATGTACAGGAGCACAATTTGCCAACATTGAAGCAGAGACTGAAGTTGGCTTAGAATACAAAAGAGTGTTCTTAAGTGTACCACGGTCAACTAACAAGAGGTAATAACCTCACTTGCCACACACGAATTACTTGCTATGAAAGGCGACCAGAAATATTACTCCGTATACCTCCGAACAATGCACCCTAGTGGAGGCATTTGCATACTCTAATCTAACCACGCTTCAGAAAAATTATCACCACGCATAAACCCCCTTGACTTGAATGACGTCATAGCACTAAGATGAGTAAAAATTTGCAGTGAACACTTTTCGAAACAACTCTGCCAGAGACGCATAAGCTAATTTGGCATAATTTATCAAAGCCAGAGCTATTTATACAAAAATGTGCATACCTAAGACCCCACCTCTTAACAATGTCATCATGAGGCTATTTACAAAAATTTAACTTCATCAGCGACGTTAATTGCTACCCTGACATTTATTACTGTCCTTTGCCTGAGCGCGGGCGCAATCTCAACGCTTTATCACAACATAAACTACTGCCAGACAGACGGCGGGCCAAGTAGACAGGGCCGAGTGTTGGATGGGTAGAAACGTAAACAGCAGCTAAATGGAGAAGGACTTGATAGTCCACACACACACATACACTCAAGCACACATGGACAATGACACTTGCAACCCGTGCTTTTTCCAAGCTCTGCAAGCTAACCCAGTTCCTGCTTCCGCCAAAGAGTAAACAAAGTGCACAAAACCTCGCCGCACTAGACAGAAAAGACTCCTAAACTGCAGCAGCAACAGCAGGAACAGCAGGAACAGCAGCAGCAGGAGCAACAGACGGGAGTGTGTCGCTCCCCACCGCAGTTCACCTACGTATCTCACACACACCTCTGAAGTAAGAGTCGCGTTTTCGCTGGTGGCTCCCCCTTAAAATAAAAAGGTATGTGCGCCTGGCCACGATAGCGCACATTCGCCATCACGCCCCTCTGACGGAGATAAATTGTAATTGTTGTTTTGCAACTCAAACCGCGCACAGCTCCAACGCTACGGCGGACACTGATAGACGGTTGGGCTCTCGGATGCACAAACCCAGAGGCGTGTGATACGCCTGTCAGCTAAATGAAGCGTACACCAGTGTTGCATTACCAACCCCCTCCACGTGGCCAGAGTGCAGGCTGACGTTGTTGGAGGCCAGGGCGAGTGCACTGAGTGCAGTGCATTTTAGCTATTTAAGGAATGAGTGGATTGGACTTGATCGCGTAACACTGCTGGCTAAGTCTGTGTAACCAAACAGGACGCTCTGTATTCTGTCTTCCTTGAGGTGACTGGCATAAGCTGCTGACTTGACACATACTTCGGTTTAGCATATTTTAGCCAAAAGTGGTGTAGCTAGACTAATACAGTGAGAAAATCCAGTGAAAAGGGTGCATCACGCCTGATACTGACCCGATTACGAAGACAACTTTAATGTAGCTACTTTTAGTACAATACTCTGTAAAATTGAAACAGCAATTCATATCCTTTCACATAGAGTATGGATAAAAATACCAGGTGTTATTAGAGTATGGTACTTGTGATCCATCTATATAGAGTGGGTTATTTCTAACATTTTTATACGTAAAATCGTTGGAAACTGATTTTGTGTTCTTTACTTTAATACGCCATTTCATGGTCCAATTTAATATTGAGCTCACGGCACTCTGGAATCTCTCTACTGAGATATCCACTGCGTCGCCAGTCACTATGAGTGCTGTATCGTCACCGAATGATGCGCCAATATGGTTCTGTTCAGTTAGTAAATCACTTGTGAACAGAAGATAAAGTAGGCTTCCTAGGATGCTGCTTTGGGGAACCACTACCTTAATTTCCCGGAGCATAGAACAAGCATCGTTTTGCTTACTTCGAAGGTATGCTTTTTGAAGGTACGATTTGAAAGTTTGACAATATTCGATAGGCAGTTTCAATTGCAGTTTTTAAAACCTTCCTGCCAAACTTTAACAAAGGCCTGCGCTACATCCAAAAATACCGCAGAACAGACTTTTTCTTCTCCAAATGAGTTTTCAATAACTTCCACGATCCATGTGAACTTGATGATCTCTAGTTGCACGTTGTCTTCTGAAACCACTTTCGGGGCTTGGTATAAGTTTCTTTTCTTCAATTTTGGTTGGAGTTTATTGTACAGAAGTTCCTCAAAGACCTTTGATAGTATCGGTAACTTAGGAAACTATTCCAAAACCGCCAGAAATTGCAGACAAATCTCCTAAGAAGATATCAGAATTCTTTAGCCAATTCTAAACTCTGGGATGTTTTGTAACTATAGAGCTTGTCACAATAGGTCCATCTGTCTATTTTCGTCATATGAAAAGATATTCCAAATCACTCCATTATTATATTACCCAACAAAATGCATCATTGTTAAACACCTAAAAGTATGCCATCGGTTTTCCATTAAAAATAATCCTATAAAATAATGTAAAATGCAAGCTTAAATTCTGTAAAATGTACATTAATAAATCATACAAACGCTCAGCAACAACAAACAACAAATTTTATTACAGCAACAAATGATCAACAACAATACCAGCGCAAACACCAACACTAACAACAGTAGCAAAAACCCACAGCACCGTGTGTTGCCGCCTAGATAAACCATGGCAACAAAAACTCACAATGAAATGCGTTGTCAAGGATTAAAACCCTCACTCCGAGCAGAGTCAAATACACAGCCGCACACAGCTACAAACCTAAAGCCTCATACGGTGAAACGGTGCAGCCGAACAACAACAAAATCAACGGCCAAATAAACAGATAAGAAGTGAAAACAATTGCAAACGGGAAATAACTGAATTATATGCTACATGGCAAAAATATGTGTTGCATACTTTCGGGCACATGCAAAATGAAACGCACTGCAACACAAAGTGACCGCAGACATAGCCCGATTATGTGGGATGTGGTAGGGTGGCAGGAAGGGAGGGCCGGATTGGTTTGGAGAGCAGAGTACAGGGGTGCAAATCAGAGTAGGGGAACTTGTATGACAGGACCGGACAGCATTTCTGCCAAGTGTACTATAACATATGACGAATGCCTGGTCATGTTCGAGGCTAGACGCAACAGCCAACCAGTCACATTTCACGTTCCAATGAAATCAATTATTCATACACTTGCCCATACGCTGCTAAAAGTATGCAAAACATATTCCCAATGACAACAGAAGTATGCAACAGTTTGAGGTTTAGCCCTGTTTGAATAGCTGTGATTGTGAACGAGTTGAGTATGAAGTTTTGTGGAACAGAAAAAATTTATTTACTTAGGTGGAGAGGATGAAAATTATCCAAAGAATGAGGTAGGAGTGGATGAAAGGACTTTATGAGGATCTATATTAATTATTGGTCACTATTGAGGAGCACAGGGACAATAGGATTGCAAATATATCAGCCTTAATTGCGTGAGATCGCAGTGAATACGTCCATGATAAAAGTGTTGATGATTAAATTTGGAGCCTGAAAATATGCTACACTTTCTATAGCTTAACGAATTATAAATTATAACATAATTATATGAGATTAAAGCTCGTGAGAGTGCAGTGAATACGTCCTTGATTATATTTGGAGCCTGAAAATATACAACACTTTCTTTAACTTAACTAATTATAAATTAAAACATAATTATATGAGATTAAAGCCCGTGAGAGTGCAGTGAATACGTCCTTAATTATATTTAGAGCCTGAAAATATACAATACTTTCTTTAACTTAACTAATTACAAATTATGCCAAATTTATGTGAACACGTACGAACGTATTCACTTCAATTTGTGTTGTTATTAGAGACCATGCTCGTCTCTGTTAAAGGTGTCTTTACTAACTTAATTGGTAGGGTACCTCACGCTACGCTTTCTCTTATGAATATGGATACTAACCGAACTCTTTAGTCACCTTTGTTCCTTCTCTTCTCTTGTCTTGCAAAGACAACAAATCCAATTTATTTAAACACACATGACAGCCAACTAAATATGAAGGCATTTTATCGAAAATTCTAATCAAAACCTAAAAGCCCAAAAGTATGCAAAATAAATTGCCTTCCATACTTGCTGCTAGAAAAATATACGGAAATCAGACTCTAACTGACTTCATAGATGTGACATATGCAAGAATGACAAAATGATGACAACAAATGTACACACACACACACAAAATTGTCAAACTCTATTATCATAGTAAAGGCATTTTAGGCATTTTACAGGATTCGCTTTCTCCATGCGACCATTTCTATTCATTCTATTCTGGTGTGCAGCTTAAATCTCAATCCAGAGGAATTTTTTTTGTGAACATAGAGAAAGCGTCAATCACAACGTACGATATAACCAACTCTGCACACAACTCACTCAAATTTCATAGTCTGGTTTTAGGTAACAGCGTTTCGCTCAAGTGTAAAGTGTTTGATTATGGTCATTTATTGTTTGAGAACTTCTCTTTAACAGCACAATAAGGACGTCACATTTGCGCTCGCTTCGCTGCGTTTCATTAACTTGTGCCATGCAGTCGCTATCTGCCAATTGTCTACTTTTATGCGCATAAGCTATTGGATATGCGTGATTGTCTGGTATCCTTTAGCCTTGGAGGGGATTAGGTTTTCGTCTCCCCAACGTGTCTGTATGTATATGCGATTTAAATCAATCTTTTATGGTGTTGCTTTCGTGCCGATTTAAAGACTTGAATTTGCTCTAAAATACCACCCTAAGAGTCGGCAAAAGTATTGGGGATTTGCTAGAATTTCTTGTCTGCATTTGGTTAGCTTCTGGTGGCTAATTTGTGTACGCGCCAAATAATTAATTACAAAGTTACGCTGGGATTTAAATTTGTTGCATACTTTTGAGGGTTACACAATTGATTCAGCGAATGTAGCCAAATTTGACTTTGATCTACCCTAACAGCATGTAATTTGTTATGTGCGCTGGTGTGAAAAATGTAATCGGAATACTTTTTGCATTTGTGGGTATGATGTAAATGGGTTTTGCAGTGCTGCAAACTTTTAGGAGCAGGGTAATTAACCAAATCAATTTTTAAATTATCAATTAGTAAGCTATTAAGAACATTTAGAATGAGTTAACATTGTATATTTAAATTATATGTAGCCAAACAGACATTCGGATTAAAGTGAATACATTCATGAGACTTTTTGAGGACACCTGCATACATACTATTCATTGCTAAATAGCGAATTTTATGAAATGTATATTTAACTGGTAATAATGGTCAGTGCCATAATTTACAATCTCATATGTTACTAAAGAGACTAGGGTCCTCATCCTAAAAGTAGGCAATAATTTTATGGTTTATTTCTGATGGAAGTTCAAGTAGTCTCCAGTATATCGAGCGGAGAAATACAGTAACTACATTCTGGAGCCTATTTGTGAGCTTTTTAGAGCTCTTAAAAGTATGCAATTCCCAACCAATTGGTAACAACTTGCTGTGAGCTTGGTATATAATGTTAGTTTAGGAAATTCTTAAGAATTAACAAAAAGTCTCCTGAATGCTTTCATTTAGCCTATGAACAGTTCATAAGATAATAAAGCACCTAAAAAATAGGCAGTTAGAACGTGAATTTTCTTATTTACGTAGTTATGAAAGTAGTATTGCTAATATACTTAAAGGATATGTGGATGAAAATATTCATGAGCCTATTTATGATTCTTTTGAAGTTCCTGAAAGTATTCTATGTTTTTAAAAGAATTTGATAATGTGTCACCTGTACGTACCACAAATATTCTCCACCAAGGCTCATGAGTGCATTTATTTTAATCTGTATTCAGCGGTTATATGGCAAAGGCTCACCCTAAAATCATGCACGGGTTATTATACTTGATATAAAGTGTCTGCATACATTTAGGGTATGTGACACATTACAATCATACGTTTTATTTTACAGAATAATGACATTAAAGTGACTCTGTATGAGTGACATTTCCATTTGTCTTAAACCCCTGCTCTCTTTAGACCAATAAAAGCTCACAAATTCGGTATTTTTTCCATCGAATGTAACATTCAATTGCATTTTCGCACAAAACTCATTTCGTTCAATTCTACGTCCAACATGTACACTCCTTTCTTTGAACCCCACCTTTTCACACATTTGTACAATGTACGTTATGTACTCCTACAGAACCCTTCACTTCCCCGCACCCAACCAAATGTGCTTAACCAAAAGCAGCAACACACTCGATAAGAGTGCTCTTGGACACGTACGGAGTACGAACCCAAAAAGGGTACAAAAGTACAAAATCAATGCTCCGAAAAACAAAAAATGAGCACGTTCCTCCACGGTCAAAGGGTGAGTTGAAAAAGGCGTACAGTAAAATAAACTGAAGCAGGAGTATGGAATGACAGGCATTGAAGAGTTAATTAAGCTCACAGCGAGCAATTGGAACTTCAGCTGGCCCGGCGCTGTTTACTTGGGGGCATACGAGCCTTTATAGAGACCCATCTGTCTATGGTGGAACAACTGCAAAGGCAGCAATTACATTTTTTTTTAAAATTAAATAGTTGTTCCAAAAAAAATACGATTAAGTCTACGCTGTTGCATATGAGGCAAATTGATTGCCAATGTCGGCGCTGTGTGGGCAACATGGAAAGCCAAGAGGTATTGACTGAGAGCCTGAATGGCATCATTTGAAATGACAGAAAATAAACTCATTGCATTGAAGTATCCGTGGTAGTTGTCGCAATGGAAGCTCATAAGTTCTTGTCTCTGGAAGAATTGGTTTAAAATATATTTAAAGGTAACTATATCCAATGACTATAAGACGAGTCTACTGCAGGGGTAATAGAAGTAGAGAGAGAAGAGACAACAGATAGACAATAGATAGTCTCAAAATAATAATAAAATATGACTGACGCTATGTCATATATTCCTAGTTCTTCCCTAAATTATCCGCTCTAGATTATAAGTGAATTAATCTGGGTGCTGGAACAAAATGTATGGCAGGACATTGTCTTCTTAATCCACTTTGAAGTTTCCTTTACCGTCTAGAGACCTTCCAAATAGTCGCCAGCAGACTATTCTACAAGGAAAACTTCCTAACATCATTTGTCCTATACTTTTTCCTAGGAGCCCTACTTCCTTTTCGGACTACCTAAATTCCACTGTACTCCTAGTATTCTCAAGATGGGCACAAAATAATAGAAAATTTAAACATACAATAATGGATGATATATGAATGCTGTCTATTGATTTTTCCCAAGCACAATTGACCTTCTAGCTGGAAGAGAACATAAAAGCACTACTTAAACTTTTCAATCGAAGATTGACGCCCAACCTGGACATCGACCTCTCCAACAAGTGTTACTTTTTATTTATCACTACACTACATTATCAGATAAATAATAAGAAAAGTGTATTAGTCCCCATCCCCTCTGCCTGAGTGGTGTCGCATGAATATGCTGAAACTTACATAAAAGCACTTATTTTTAGTATGAACCATTATCGAGAATCGCACAACACGAAGCCTTGTTTCGTTGCACACTCTTTGCTACCCGCAATCTTTGCCTTGTTCCAACTGTATTCCCAAGTTCATTTATTTTATATTTTATATTAGCAAGCGTGATAATAATCCAACAATTCCAGAGATATCCCGCCTACAGCCATTAAGCAGCGACAAGACGGACCAACGAATTGGACTACCGCTGTTAGGCACACAGATATACTCCCGTACAAGTGAACCCGCATTTCTTTCAAATAAAATAAATGAAACAGCGTGTGAGCCCGTGATCCCGTGAGCATCGCTGCAGAGCTGTGAGGGCTGCAAATGAAAATGAAATGCGCGCTGCAACTGCAACTGACAGTTCCAATTGGTTTTTGATTGCTCTGCGTTCGTCCCTGTTTGTTTCCCTTCTCTTTCTCTGCTTTCCGCCTTTGTACCAAATTTATTTCTCCAGAATAGTGTAATTCATTTTATGCACCCAAAATTCTGCAAAGTCGATGGTCAGCTTTTATTATGTTTAATTCAGAGATAGGCACACGTTGAAATGACAGTAGGTTCATTATTTTGAACATATTCAGTATTCTGGAAGCGTATGATGCTGATGAGTCAAGCTGATGAACAAGATTGACGATATTGTTCGTAAGGAATGTTCTGATAGGGATCCAAGATATAATTTTATTGTGAGTCTCTGAGAGTAAATGCAACTGACTGAGACCAAAGAGCATACAGACAAGAGTGTTCAAATCGCTCTGGAGTGATACAAATTTGAGTTTCATTCAAAACGGCCTCCGAAATGTTCATTCTGAGCAAATAAAACCCATTTAGAAAACCAAAAATTATCTTCATACAAAGTTGTTGCCTTTCCGGAGAATGTTCTGATATCTTTCCACGCAATGAAACTTTAAAAAGGACATACTCTCTGCTGAGAGTGGAAGCAAGGAAGCAAGGTAGATAGGAAGCTAAGAAGCAAAGGAAGCTAGGAAGCAAGAAAGCTATGAACCAAGGAAGCAAGGAAGCTAGGAAGCAAGGGAGCTAGGAGGTAAAAGAGCAAAGAAGCAAATAAGCAAGGAAGCAAGAATGCAAGGCAACAAGAAGCCAGGAAGTTAGGAAACAAAGAAGCAAGGAAGGAAGGAAGGAGGGAAGTAAGCTAAGAAGCAAAGAAGCTACGAAAGAAGGAAGCTAGGAAGCAAGAAAGCAAGGAAGCAAAGAAGCAAGGAAGCTAGGTAGCAAGGGAGCTAGGAGGTAAAAGAGCAAAGAAGCAAAGAAGCAAGGAAGCAAGAAAGCAATGAAGAAAGAGAGCAAGGAAGCAAAGAAGCACGGAAGCAAGGAAGCTAGGATTCAAGGCAGCAAGGAAGCAAGGAATCTAGGTAGGAAAGGAAGCTTGTAAGCAAGGAGCCAGGAAACCAAAGAAGCAAAGAAGCAAGGAAGCAAGAAAGTAAGGAAACAAGGAATCTAGAAAGCAAAGAAGCAAGGAAGCTATGAACCAAGGAAGCCAGGAAGCTTAGAAGCAAGGAAACAATTAAGGAAGCAAGGATGCAAGGCAACAAGAAGGCAAAGAAGAAAGTAAGCAAAGAATCGAGAAAGCTAGGCAAGAAAGCAGGGAAGCAAGCAAGGAAATCTGCAACCCTTTGTTGAGATTTAAAATGAATCTCTGGCCACTTTGCTATTCCTTGATTCCACAGAACCTTTCGTAGTGCAGCAACATCTCTAGGCCATCTTCTTCTAGGCCCTTTTTTTCGGCACTCATGCAATCCCAACAAACTAAGCCTGTACAAGTTCTGTTCCTATCAGATCTCTCACTAAGCCTCCTTGGCATGCAAATTTATTTACCCGATTTTCTGTTTCCAGATTGTTCTAGACCCTCTCGAGTCCTCTAACCATTATTGTAAACAGCCACCATGGAGTTGCCTTTCACTGTTTTTAAAGTGCATTATATAAAACGATACGTATATTATTGCTAAAACTCATCCGTTTGTATTGCACTCAAATTCTTGGTATTCTTCAAAGATTGAGAGCCATCACAGCCCATATAAACGCCGCGTTTATTTCCTCACTGAAGTTATCACTTCAAATTTAATGCGTCAATTGCCATTCAGACGGTAATAATTCTCCATTAAACGGCATCTTTCTTTACGTGACCACACATCTGAGTACAGCATGTAAATGGGGCGAGGGTTTTTAAAATTGCTTCCCCGCAAACCCCGTTGCTCTGCTGGGCCGTACCGAGCCACGCCATTGCGTTTGCTATGTCTGTGTGCCTATTAATTTAAGTTGTCTCTTGTGAAGCGACGCATACTCGTCCTCGTAACTTTTTCGTCCTGTATCTTTTTGCATTTGTTTTCGAGTGCATACATATACGCATAAATGTGTGCTCCAGCCACTCCCCCACTCCCTGACAGGCAGCTCTGCATTGTATGAAACCTGCAAAGAACAACAACAAAAAACTAGCCCCCAAGGCACACTTTATCACAAGTCATAAATATTTGTTGGCAACTTTTGTAGCGTAAAAAGTATCAGCGGAAAAATATTGTCAGGCAGTTTGACAATTTTGTTAAACTCGTTTATATGTAAAGCGGTGGAGGGTGGGGGAGGGTGTGGCGGGTTACCGCATGCGCCTCGAAATATGTGTTGAAAATTTTAAATTGATGGAGACATATGGTGGAGCTGAGCAAAATGTTTCTGGCAGTATGGCAGCAGAGATATAACCACAAAGTTTTCTTGAAAGTTCGACGCACTCAGATACAAATATATAGATAGGACGAAAAACGATTGAAACCATTTCTTGATGAGTAAAGACAAATAATTTGCGTAGATAGATAGATAGATAGATAGATAGAAGTGGATCCGGTCGGAGAATCGCCGAAGAAGGAGTTCAGGCATTGATGCTCATTGTACCACAAGCCTTGAAGGCGAAGTGGGAGGAAGGAGGAGATGGGGGATTTTGGAAAGGAAGTTACACCTTTTCAAACTTCTTTGACTATTTTATAAATATCAGAAGTATGTCCAGGGATAAAGAATATAAGTGGTCCATTCCCAAAACATCTGTCAGCGTCACAATATTGTTCTATTTTGCATCCTGCGAACATTTTATATGGTTCATTTAAAATTTGTATACACCTAGGAAACCAAGTCATGAACAAAATAGGTCAATAACTCATTTGGCAATTATGCAGTCTCTTCTACAAGAGAAAAAAATACTATAATTCATAGTTAAGATGTACATATAACTATCTCTTTCGCACATTGCGATTATTTGTTTACATGTCTACGACGCCAATGTCAATTCTGTATTGCGCGGAACTGCATTAAGAGAGAACGTTTGACAAAATGAATCCGTATACGCGGAGCCCATATTTTTAAGCACACCAGAGAGAACTGAAAATGGCCTAATACAATTAAGAAGGCGGAATAGTTCGTTAAGAAGTGGATGCTGCGATATGTTGAAGCAAAAAAGGTAGACGACCTTCCGGATCATCGCGGGACATTCATAGCAATAGTCCAAAAATATGAGTAAGACTCCCACAATATTTGAAGCTGAAGTCTTTGCCATCGAACCATGTATCCAAGAATGTGTTCGTAGAATACTAAAAGGCAAGCTTTATGTCAGATAGCTGGGATCGTACTACTATACGTCCCGATTGTCTGAAGAATGTCATAAAATCCTAAATGAACTGGCAAAGACAACAATGTCACACATTGTGGGGTGCCTGGACATGAAGGGCACGCTGGGACTGAACGGGCGGACTGCCTCCCAAAAAGGGGGGCGCTCCGTCCACTCATTGGCCCTAAAGCTTTCTGCGGTGTGGCTGCATGCCACTCTGCAGTAAGAGATTAAAACTTCTGGAGGAGTTCTTCACAGACCTTCCCACAACTTCAAAACTTCAACCTTCCAAAGTGCTCCAATTTATAAAAACCCTAAGGATAGAGTGAATTATAGGAGTTAGCACTATAGGACCTTATGGGCCACGGTGCTAGTACTCCTTGAAATATCAAATCTAAATCTAAATGTCCAACTGACAGTATAAAGTGAATTTTGTAACTGTTCCAATAGAATCTCACCATACGTCTAAGGACTAAGGAGAAACTTTTCAAGGCAGTGCTTATACAAGGCAAAAGTAACCATTGCATATAGTAGACCACATTAAAAACCGAAGGACCTGAGCAAGTGAAAACAAAATCGCGATTGGTCGAATGTGGTGTTTACTGTTGAATCTAATCTTAAAGCTTGTGTTCCTGAGAACCATGCCTCGTTAACCAGCAATAAACAATTTACACAACCCCCCTGTAAAAGTGAATCTGTGGAAACGCTTCGCAGAACGCGGTTTTGGGACCAAAAGCTTTAGAGTCCTCTCTGCCGCTAGTGGAAGAACCAAAATGGCGCTATCGCATTGGATAGGCCCTCACAAGCTCCAGATAATATACCTAAAGAAACGTCTGGGCCATTATGAAAAACAAGTCATTTGAAGCAGCTCTTCTGAGCGTTCCCTTTCCACGGAGTGTGCATAAAGACCAGTTGAAAATATGCCCCGACGATGCGAGGCTATAATATATATACTCTACGCTAAAGGCGAGTTTACAGTGGCTCTGAATAATTGCGTCGGAGCTGTCAATATATAATACTAATACATTAGTTTTAACAATTTGTGTATTGTAGATGTTCCTTGTCTAAAGAAATGAAGTAGTTCAAAGTCATGTACTTTCATTATCTTTTCCGCTTTGTGGACGAATTTTGAGAATCTCCATAACAGGAGCATTCTTCATTTCTTCCGGAGTCAGCTGGTCGCGGTGGAATATGTTAATTCTAGTTCTTGCCAACGCAATGCAGTTGCATAGTATGTGCTCTGTGGTTTCCTCTTCTTCTAGAATCTAGACAGAGCCGGCACCCCGTATCATCAATAATGTGGATTGTAGTCAGGTGACCTGATAGCAAACCTACTATTTTCCCTATGTCCTCTTTGGCTTGGCGAAGTCCCTCTATCCCTTCCCAGTGGGACATTCTGAGACTATGTTCGCAGTTATCTACCCTGGATGTAGCCTCCGCCCAGTAGATACCACAGTATGGCTGTGGTCCTATGAGGCTTGCTGCGGAACCGGCCCTAGTCAGCAATTTCGTAGCATTCGATCCCCGGGGTTCAGCAAATTGCAACCTTATTTGTTGCACCTAAAGATTGTAGGTTGTTGAAGTATTCTTCCACCATTTTCGATTCTCTCTATTATGAAGCTAATGCCTGTAATGCAGCTTGACTATCTGAATAGATGGCTATGTATGCGCCTTTTATACCCCTTTTCAGATTTGTACTTACGCAGATTGAGATTGCTTGAGAATTTCAGCTTGGAAGACGCTAGGCCACCTGCCCATTAGACGGTTTTGAACCGTCTTTGAACCATTCTGGACTTCTAGGGTCGACCCAAGGACCTCCTATGTCCCATTCATCACGGTCTGAGATAATAATCTCAAAATTGCGATCAAACTGTCGTTTTGGGATCATTTAATCCGTGATTGAGCAGATTATATTTTGATCCGGTATATTTTTTAAAATATTGGAATGACCATTGTCATGAGGTTCTTGTCTAGGCAACATTTTCATCTTCAATACTCTTCTAGCAGCACATTTGTTCACGAATGTATGTAGTGGGAATAATCCGATTATCGCTTCAATAGCAGAGGTTCAGCAGTTTCGCATGGCACCGGCGATTCCCAAGCAAGCCTGCCTTTGAAAACTTGTAAGTATTTTCTTAAAGGATTCTTGTATTGTCTGAGGCCACCATACAAGGGATGCATAAGCAATGATTGGTCTAAGCGTCTTTACATACATCCAATAGATACGTCAATATATACTTCAATCTAAAATTAAAAAAATGTCTCTTAGACCTGCCAAGTGATCGTCGTTCTCTCTTGTTGCACAGATTGTATAAGTAAATACTGTTTTAGTACAAAGTTGCCTTGACTATTTATAAGGGTATATTTAAAGTATAAGTTGAAGCGATCAGAAAGCATTGGAATAATATTCCAATCTCATTGTCAGAAGTTGAACATTTACAACGCACAAACTTGCTCGGGAATTTTTCCCACGATACATGGATTGTTAGGATATTAGGGTGGCACGTCGCACAATGTTCTCTCCCATTCAAAGAGTTCCTTTCAATGAAATTTATGTCGTTTCTATAAAGCCACAACTTCGTTTTGTTAAATCCATCAATTGAAAATTATATAAATAAAGAAGCAGACTAGAATCAAACTGATCTATTTACGAGTATGTGTATCCAAAGACTTGATTATACTTTATTATATAATTTGATAAAAGTTTAACTTATTTTAAGTGATTACATACACCAAATCAGAATGAAAAGCCATTAACACAAAATATAGTCGAAGAAATTATATGGTAATTTCATTTTCAATGGACTGGAAAAAGGAACCCTGGACTGTCTATAAAGTAACGATGAGCAAAATCTTGACTATTATTATCGTCATTTTTCAACGATTTTGTTAATTTCTTCCGTTGATTTACGTAAAAGGTCTTTTGTGCGGGCGTAATGTTGCCGGTACTTAACAAGCTATCAATAAAATCCAGATCATCTCTTATTTTGGTCGCTAGCGATGCCCTGGTGTCTCTATATTTCTCATATTTTCTTAGTGCGGTCCGCATTTTTTGACGCTTCCCACTTTTCAACGCTTCTCTCAAAAGTTTAATTTCTTTGTTTTTTTCCCTATCAGCGGCATTTTTCGGCTTTCTCAACAGAGGATTTTCCTGTATGATTTGCTCTATTTCCTTAACCTCTTCGAATTCAGTTGGAGGAGCTTCAGCTGTAGTTTTCCGAGGAGTTTTTCGAGGAGATTTGCGAGGAGTCTTGGTAGTTTTTTTCAAATGAGTTTTGGTGGGTCTTTTAGTGGTTGTTTTTTTCGTCACTTTTTGTCCAGCATCTCCCTAGAATATGAAGTGAAGTGGCTGTAGTTGGAGTTCTGCGAGAGCTTGCGCGAGGAGTTTTGGTAGTTCTTTTCGAATGGGTTTGGAGGGGAGGGAGTGGTTGTGGAAGTAGTTGTGATAGTGGTTGAGAAAGTGGTTGTGTGAGTGGTTATGGGCGTGGTTGTGGGAGTCGAAATTGCTTTGTTACTTGCATTTATGTTCGCACCCCCGGCCGGGCCATCTGGATCCGCATCTGCTTTCGGATCTTTTGGTCCAGGACCTCCCTGGAATAAGAAGTGAAGTGGCTGTAGTTGGAGTTCTGCGAGAGCTTGCGCGAGGAGTTTTGGTAGTTCTTTTCGAATGGGTTTGGAGGGGAGGGAGTGGTTGTGGAAGTAGTTGTGACAGTGGTTGAGAAAGTGGTTGTGTGAGTGGTTATGGGAGTGGTTGTGGGAGTGGGAATTGCGTTGTTACTCACATTTTTCTTCTCATCCGAGGCTGCGCCATCTTTTTCCTGATTTGATTTCGGATCATTTGATCCAGAACCTCCCTGGAATAAGAAGTGGATTGGCTGTAGTTGGAGTTCTGCGAGAACTTTCGCGAGTAATTTTGGTAGTTCTTTTCGAATGGGTTTGGAGGGGAGGGAGTGGTTGTGGGAGTGGTTGTGACAGTGGTTGAGAAAGTGGTTGTGTGAGTGGTTATGGGCGTGGTTGTGGGAGTCGAAATTGCTTTGTTACTTGCATTTATGTTCGCACCCCCGGCCGGGCCATCTGGATCCGCATCTGCTTTCGGATCTTTTGGTCCAGGACCTCCCTGGAATAAGAAGTGAAGTGGCTGTAGTTGGAGTTCTGCGAGAGCTTGCGCGAGGAGTTTTGGTAGTTCTTTTCGAATGGGTTTGGAGGGGAGGGAGTGGTTGTGGAAGTAGTTGTGACAGTGGTTGAGAAAGTGGTTGTGTGAGTGGTTATGGGAGTGGTTGTGGGAGTGGGAATTGCGTTGTTACTCACATTTTTCTTCTCATCCGAGGCTGCGCCATCTTTTTCCTGATTTGATTTCGGATCATTTGATCCAGAACCTCCCTGGAATAAGAAGTGGATTGGCTGTAGTTGGAGTTCTGCGAGAACTTTCGCGAGTAATTTTGGTAGTTCTTTTCGAATGGGTTTGGAGGGGAGGGAGTGGTTGTGGGAGTGGTTGTGACAGTGGTTGAGAAAGTGGTTGTGTGAGTGGTTATGGGCGTGGTTGTGGGAGTCGAAATTGCTTTGTTACTTGCATTTATGTTCGCACCCCCGGCCGGGCCATCTGGATCCGCATCTGCTTTCGGATCTTTTGGTCCAGGACCTCCCTGGAATAAGAAGTGAAGTGGCTGTAGTTGGAGTTCTGCGAGAGCTTGCGCGAGGAGTTTTGGTAGTTCTTTTCGAATGGGTTTGGAGGGGAGGGAGTGGTTGTGGAAGTAGTTGTGACAGTGGTTGAGAAAGTGGTTGTGTGAGTGGTTATGGGAGTGGTTGTGGGAGTGGGAATTGCGTTGTTACTCACATTTTTCTTCTCATCCGAGGCTGCGCCATCTTTTTCCTGATTTGATTTCGGATCATTTGATCCAGAACCTCCCTGGAATAAGAAGTGGATTGGTTGTAGTTGGAGTTCTGCGAGAACTTTCGCGAGTAATTTTGGTAGTTCTTTTCGAATGGTTTTGGAGGGGAGGGAGTGGTTGTGGGAGTGGTTGTGACAATGGTTGAGAAAGTGGTTGTGTGAGTGGTTATGGGCGTGGTTGTGGGAGTCGAAATTGCTTTGTTACTTGCATTTATGTTCGCACCCCCGGCCGGGCCATCTGGATCCGCATCTGCTTTCGTATCTTTTGGTCCAGGACCTCCCTGCAATAAGAAGTGAAGTGGCTGTAGTTGGAGTTCTGCGAGAGCTTGCGCGAGGAGTTTTGGTAGTTCTTTTCGAATGGGTTTGGAGGGGAGGGAGTGGTTGTGGAAGTAGTTGTGACAGTGGTTGAGAAAGTGGTTGTGTGAGTGGTTATGGGAGTGGTTGTGGGAATTGCGTTGTTACTCACATTTTTCTTCTCATCCGAGGCTGCGCCATCTTTTTCCTGATTTGATTTCGGATCATTTGATCCAGAACCTCCCTGGAATAAGAAGTGGATTGGCTGTAGTTGGAGTTCTGCGAGAACTTTCGCGAGTAATTTTGGTAGTTCTTTTCGAATGGTTTTGGAGGGGAGGGAGTGGTTGTGGGAGTGGTTGTGACAGTGGTTGAGAAAGTGGTTGTGTGAGTGGTTATGGGCGTGGTTGTGGGAGTCGAAATTGCTTTGTTACTTGCATTTATGTTCGCACCCCCGGCCGGGCCATCTGGATCCGCATCTGCTTTCGGATCTTTTGGTCCAGGACCTCCCTGGAATAAAAAGTGAAGTGGCTGTAGTTGGAGTTCTGCGAGAGCTTGCGCGAGGAGTTTTGGTAGTTCTTTTCGAATGGGTTTGGAGGGGAGGGAGTGGTTGTGGAAGTAGTTGTGACAGTGGTTGAGAAAGTGGTTGTGTGAGTGGTTATGGGAGTGGTTGTGGAAGTGGGAATTGCGTTGTTACTTACATTTTTCTTCACATCCGAGAGTGAGCCACTTTCTCCACCAGTTCCGACTTGTCCAGAATCTCCCTGGAATAAAAAATGAACTGCCTGTAGTTGGAGTTCTGCGAGAACTTTCGCGAAGAATTTTGGTAGTTCTTTTCGAATGGGTTTGGAGGGGAGGGAGTGGTTGTGACAGTGGTTGAGAAAGTGGTTGTGTGAGTGGTTATTGGAGTGGCTGTGGGAGTGGAAATTGCTTTGTACTTGCCTTCGTGGTGTTTTTCGAGGTTTGGGCACCTTCTTTTGTAACTGCTGCTGAATGGCCTTTTTCCTTATTTGCCTAGAATAAGAAGTGGATTGGCTGTAGTTGGAGTTCTGTGAGGGACTTTTGCGAGGAGTTTTAGTAGTTCTTTTCGAACAAGGTGCGATCGGTGAGTGAGTGGTAATGGGAGTGGCTGTGGGAGTGGAAACTGCTTTGTACTTGCCTTCGTGGTGTTTTTCGAGGTTTGGGCACCTTCTGTTGTAACTGATGCTGAATGGCCTTTTTCCTTATTTGCCTAGAATAAGAAGTGGATTGGCTGTAGTTGGAGTTCTGTGAGGGACTTTTGCGAGGAGTTTTAGTAGTTCTTTTCGAATGGGTTTGGAGGGGAGGGAGTGATTGTGGGAGTGGTTGTGACAGTGGTTGAGAAAGTGGTTGTGTGAGTGGTTATGAGAGTGGCTGTGGGAATTGCGTTGTTACTTGCATTTATCTTCTCATCCGAGGCTGCGCTATCTTTTTCCTAATTTGATTTCGGATCTTTTGATCCAGAACCTCCCTGGAATAAGAAGTGGAGTGGCTGTAGTTGGAGTTCTGCGAGAACTTTCGCGAGTAATTTTGGTAGTTCTTTTCGAATGGGTTTGGAGGGGAGGGAGTGGTTGTGGGAGTGGTTGTGACAGTGGTTGAGAAAGTGGTTGTGTGAGTGGTTATGGGCGTGGTTGTGGGAGTCGAAATTGCTTTGTTACTTGCATTTATGTTCGCACCCCCGGCCGGGCCATCTGGATCCGCATCTGCTTTCGGATCTTTTGGTCCAGGACCTCCCTGGAATAAGAAGTGAAGTGGCTGTAGTTGGAGTTCTGCGAGAGCTTGCGCGAGGAGTTTTGGTAGTTCTTTTCGAATGGGTTTGGAGGGGAGGGAGTGGTTGTGGAAGTAGTTGTGACAGTGGTTGAGAAAGTGGTTGTGTGAATGGTTATGAGAGTGGTTGTGGGAGTGGGAATTGCGTTGTTAGTTGCATTTATCTTCTCATCCGAGGCTGCGCCATCTTTTTCCTGATTTGATTTCGGATCTTTTGATCCAGAACCTCCCTGGAATAAGAAGTGGATTGGCTGCAGTTGGAGTTCTGTGAGGGACTTTTGCGAGGAGTTTTAGTAGTTCTTTTCGAACAAGATGCGATCGGTGAGTGAGTGGTAATGGGAGTGGCTGTGGGAGTGAGAATCGCTTTTTTTGCCAGTAGGCATAAAATTTTCCTCAATATTTACATCATTATTAATTATTTAATTAATAATAATTTAATTAATTAAATTTGAACCGGAGCACAGAGGGCGAAATGGTCGATCTAGCGTCGTTTAATTCAATTTTCAAAGTGTTTAATTACACCAAAATTGTGTCTCTATCGATTACTAATATCCCACTGAACTTATGTATCGATTCTATTTTGATTGACATGATCTAGTTGACCAGCTGTGAGTTGTCAAACACAACATATGTTTCAGCCGGTGCATCACTAAGCTTTAACGTGTTTTCTTTTCATTGACAAATTTTCTCTAAAGTTGCATTTGTCTCAATTAAGTGAAAGAAAATTGGGTTTATTTATAGTTAGAGGTATGTATTAAATAAAAAAATTTTTGTTTGTGACATGTGCTTAAGTGTAGAAAAAAATATACTTAAATTTGACTATACCACTAACTGCTTGAAAAAGCCAAAATAAGACTTTCGTGGACCGGAACTTCTGATATTCGTGGGTATTCTCGCTAGAATATTTATTTTAAATTACTATGTTGTCTTGTGATTGTAAACTATCCAAATCATCTGCACTCACCCGCAACTTTACATGATATTGCTTTTTTTAGGAACACTGTCGGTGCTCAGACGAGAAGTTTATTTGCTATGGCTCAAGGAGCCCGTGCCTAATAAAAAATGTTCTGCCGTTGAAAGTCATATATTTAATAATATAATTAATATCAACATGTATGATGCTAACGAAATTCTAATAAGGAAAAAAATTAGAAATTTTGTAGCAAAATTGACTGAGAAATGGAAATTCAACCACAGAAGCAGCCACAAATTTGATGAAAACAACAAGGAGTGGTTAGACGAACAACTTTTATTAGTTAATCCACTGACTAAACGTGGAAGACCCGATAAGATGTTCGACGAATGTTCCATCAAAACGAAATTCTTTGCTTTCTGATATCCCACTGGCTGGTTGCGGCAACACCAATAACGGCAATACAGCCAGGCGATTTTTCAGAGACCCACAATTAGCATCCGAAATAACCGAAGTGAATGAAGAGCTAATTTACAGATTCAGTGTCATTTTACGCTCGATTGCTTGTGGGCACCAAATCGATATTGAATCTTTTAGGCAATATGCTTTACAGACCGCAGAACTTTTTATCACACAGTATCCTTGGTTTTATATGCCGTGTTCCATACATAAAATCTTAATACATGGAGCCGATATAATTAAAGTATCACCACTTCCAATAGGAAAAATGTCGGAAGAAGCGTTAGAAGCCCGGAACAAAGATTACCGCAATTTCCGTGAGCACCATACGCGAAAGACATCCCGATTAAATACCATGGAGGACTTAATGCATGCGCTTTTGTGTTCATCAGATCCCTTGATTTCAAATTTACGCAAACCACAAGGCAACTCAAAAAAGAAGGATGTCGATAATGATATTTTACAACAAAACATTGTGTACCTTGAACCTTAGATTCATGTAGTAGTTCCGAATCGGAATAAAGAACTGTTATTACTATTGTTATTAGTATTGTAATTTTTTTTTTGCATTATATGATATAATATGTATATGAAGACTGAATAAAGCCAAAAATACTTATTTCAACAGAAAAAAATTTAAAAAGTAAATAAATAAATAAATTTTTAAAACATAAACTGTTTTTAATATTAAAGTTTAATATATTTTTAGCCCAAAAAAATGTGAAACATTAAATATATTAACTTTATCATGTTTTCTTGAATGAAATAAGCAATGTCTAAAATATGAAAAAAGTTGCAACTTTCACAAAAAAAAAAAAAAAATATAAGTATATTTTCAAAAACTTTTTTTTTGGTTCGACATTGTAACTTTATCTATTTTCAACTAAAAAAAAATATTACACAAACAAAAAAAAATTGTCCCTAAGCGCTATTAATTAAACGCCGCTAGATGAGCCTTTTCGCCCACTGTGCGGAGGTCGAGAATCGATTAATAATATTAATAATAATTACTAAAAGTTAATTTATTCGTTTGCAGATCCTTTTAATATATTTACCTGAGCACTGATATACGTCAGGAATAGTAATATCGGTAAAATAATCACGAAACTCTTCATTGTCTTCATTGTTCAGCTCTGCTCTACAAACCGCACTATTTAACATACTCGTACTGGCTTCTGGTTGCTCTATTTATATATATGTATATCCATCCAGACCATATTTGATGTCAACTACAAATTGTCTAAGAATTTCACTTATTTTAATAATTCTAGATAAGCGTAATTGGGAAAAATAGTGAGCATACCCCGACTGATACCCGAATCATAGGCACAAGTGCACAATGCTAATCTGCTTGATTGATTGACTTGCTGCGCACAAACGGAACTGAGCGGTAATACGATTTTTGCAAGAGCACACAGAGCACAGTGGCGGACGAGTCAGCAAGTTAACTGTAGGCAGGAGTCAGATGTGGGGCTTCGATAAGGAGACATTTGTTGAACTAATCTTTTTGAATACAGTGGAGATCTTTTAAATTATTTATATGAAAAGCAAAACACAATCATATATCGTCAAGTTGGATTAGCAAAGAATGTTCAGTGTCTTCCAGAAGTCATAAATCTCGATTACCTTAATGGCGGAGTTTCTTCAAGCAGCATCAATACCCCACATTCTTTAATATCAATGTATGCAGGTGAATCCAATTCATGACATTCAGGTGTCGATTCCCTCCGAAACTGCTATAAAACTAAAGTCAAAGCAACAGGCTCGGACAATGTTCACCCATACTTCCTCAAAAATAACTTACATCTTCAACAATATTATAACTACTTCTACTTCTATCCAACCAGTTGGAAAACTGCAAATATCTTACCGTAGACTGAAACGCATCATCCCAGGGGGAATATCGCCCGATAGCAATACTTCCTTTCCTAAGCAATTATATAGGTAGTGAGAGTCCAATCCTATTTCCATCCCAACAAATTGATCACTAAACACCAGTCTGGATTTAGGAAAAAAACTCAATTACGCTACAGGCATTCTAAAAGCCTGGGAAGATATTCGTTTGGGTTTGGATGAGTGATATGAGGAATGGTGATATGGAAGGTTCTATAGGGTTTTTGACTATCTCCAAGGCTTTTGATTTCTCCAAGGACTTTGACTGTTGAGTATGATTAATACAACCATACCCTTCTTTTGGGGCTGGCTGTTAGCATAATTTCATATTGATGGCTCACTGGGCAATCACATTGGATGGTATCTCTACGATTCCTTCTCAGCTTAGTTGATCTTGCCTGAAAGTTTTTTACAATGTTCTGTGTTAAGACACTTTTTTTAGTGCTCTTGTAGATTGTTTTGCCACGAGTGAGCATCACATCTATTTACTGGTGATGTTCAAGTTTAAAATTACATGCAACAATTCAATTACTTCTTTGAATATAAAACAAAAGACACCTGCATATTCAAATTATGGTCTTGATTCTGCAAAAGGAAATAAGTCCAGGTCAAGACCTTATCACAAACAAAATGCCGAAAGGACTTCTAAGTATTGTAATTGTCCATTTTACGCATATCTTAAATGGTATCCTGAAACTTAAAGTTTTGAAAAGTGTTTGTCATTATAATGATGTATAAAACAGGACAGGATGGATCCACAAATAGCGTCAGAAGCCTACCGTCAAAGCGGTCGAAAGTCTTCGAAGAACTACTTCTTCATAAAATTACTCCACTGATGGAAAAGTAAGTTCTGAACCCTTCAACACCAATTTGAGTTCCGATTGATGCACGGTTCAATAGAGGAAATCCACAGAATATCTGAATTATTTACGCGTTGGAGGATAAAAATATTGCTACTATATTTTTATCCAAGTTGCACAAGTGAGCGTCTCATTTACAAAATTTATAACCAGCAATTTTGAAGTCTTCCCTAGTATCCTTATAGTAATATTTTATAGTCCTATTTTGAATTTGAAATTCAAATATAAAACCTATATGTCAGATACCTACAAAATCCTAGCTGGAGTGCTGTAAGGGAGTATAGTTTCACTACCTTCATATCTTTTATGCAGGAGTGAACTACCAGCAGATGACCAGGACTAAGACTGCAGTTGATAGAGCAATTTATATTCCCATAAGTATACCAACATTGCCTCACAAAAACTAAAGGATCACATGAGACGTGCGGAAACATGGAAAATTAAGGACAACGAGTCGAAAAGCGTTCACATAACGTTTACCTTAAAACACGAGACGGTCCCTTCCTTATCTCTAAATGGTGTGAAAAAAGATATCACAAGTGAGCGATGTGAAGAATCTTGGCATTCAGTTGGAAATACGTCTCATCTGGTGAGAGATAGCAAAGATAAAAACTCCAATCAAAGCCCAAGGCACCCTCTATTGGCAGTTCAAATAAAATGTAAAATAAACTTCTTCATGTAAAATAAACTTCTTCTTTACGAAGGGTTCATTAAATCCATATGGATCCGATGTTTGTAGAATGCCGTAGGGCTCAGAATTTCGAACATCGAATGGATTAAACGGTTTGAATATGCTAAGCACGAAATATGTATTCCTATTGGAATTTCAGAGATTATACTAGCATGTGGCTGTATGGGATAGATTCCGTAGTGATTCACTTATTAGCAGAGTCCCTATTCATCCCAAAAGTACGCCCGGTCCAGTTGATATGTTTGTGTTCTAGACACTTAAATAGACCACTTAAATTCACCGCCTACTTTTAGGCTGAACATTTATTGTTTGTGAGATATTTCAACTTACAGAATCCTTTCACAATTTAAATAACTAATAAAAGTGAACAACTTAAATGTGATTGGCGACTCTCTCCACTCTAAATTTATGAGTATGACTCCAATTCCATCGATATTGCAGCTCTAATTGGCACTCGATATCTGATAAATATGTCTTCAAAATTTCTTTGTTATATTATTTCATCATTCTCCTCATCTCATATGATTTTTGAAGTCTTACATGTTCCCCAGCGTTCCCAAAAACACATGTTACCTGGCCAATTATGAGAGATTAAATGCAACATCAAAGCGACAAGTCTATTAATTCCTAATGTAATTACCAGTAAAACTATACAGACTAAAAACAATATCATAACCACCCCTGCCACAACCCCCAATGAAGGAAGCCTCGCAAAAGACGGCATAAATCAAAGCATCTCACTTAACACCCTCGACACCAACAACACCATCAAGACACGAGCAATCAACACGGTGGAAAATTGAAAATGCAAAAGGAAAGAAATTACCACAGCTCCGTATGTTACATCTACACCCCTCCCCGATCACTCCATCCCCCACAGCCGCACAGCAAATCAGAAAATATGCTTAAGATGAAAGGTTAAGCTAAAAACCTAATTATAAGCCAAAGCCAGGCAATCTATAATCAATAATCAAACCTAACAGAGTTATCACCGTCAGCGTAAAGGAGGGTGGTGGGAGGAGGGTGTCAAGACGAGCAATATTTTTACGATGCCAACGCATGCAACAAGGAAACCGTATGCTCCCTTCAACGAATAAGAAAGCTGGCGTACTACTTAAAGCACGTAACTATGGCAGCAGACAACGGAGCGGGAGGTGAGAGCCAGGCAGGAAGGTGGAGCAGTGAAAATTGATACTTGCTGCTTATCTGTACATGTGTGTGTGCGTGTGTATGTTTGTGTGTGTGTATTTAGTTATAGATTCACCGCTGATAGGTGGGCATGAATCTAAGAATAGAACATTGAGAAGTGAGGTGAAACTGTTGACAGGCAGAAGAAGAAAACATATTCCAAAATATAGAAAATTGAGTCATCTGGAAAAAGTTTTTTTTCCCGACTCCCAATGACACTGAGTGAAGAAGATTTCATTCTAGATGTATAGCAGACATCAGCCCAGAGAGCAACTGTTCATAGAAGTGCTGTGGCATCGTCGGTTGCCAATATAACAAATAAGCTGATTATGATTATTTTGTGTAGTCTTTCTTCGTCTCTCAATTTTTCATGATTGACAGCAGAGCTTCACGAACAAGCCTAACAATACCCCTACCAAGACTGAACAGAACGGTAGCAACAAAAACAGCCGCAATATCAACAACGTTGTCGCCTGCTTAATATTCAATACAATTGTTGTTGAAGCAGGGTGGAAGAGCAGGCGACAGATGTAGAAAGAATGCTGTTTACTTGAGTTGAATAGGTTAATAGCACACGTAGCTGATTGGTAGGAAAATTAGTTCCATCACCGGATTGTTTGTTAAGTAATTGAAAATTTGATAATTAAGTTTTAAAGTGGTTTAATTGAACAGCATTTTACTAAGTAAATTTCACTTTATGTATACAACATTCTCAGTGCCAATTGCACACTCTCGTCATGACTCATCTGTTCTCTATTTAGTTCACACCAGAAATATCAGTGTAAAGAGATATCAATATTTATGACTGGTTGTTTATGAATGTTCATAAAATGTTGTTTATGAATTTGTTATTCTCTGTTCATGACTTCTTCTTTATGACATTCTACAAATGGCTTTTCATTATTAGTTTATCACTGATGACTTCTAATTAAAGACTTATGAACCTTTTAATAGCATTTTTACATTTATTCATGTTCAGTTCGGAATGAATGAAATACCCGAATTCCAAAAGTCTGTATTAGGAGCACGATGTTGGTTAAAGGTTGCCAGAAATATAAAATTTAATGAGTTTTAGAGTGCATATTTATTTTGATGGACCTAATTTGGATTAGGGTTTTTACATGCTACCAGGGTTCTTCGATAATTCGATTCACTGTACTAAATTGACTATCATATAAATAAGATCTGAACAGTAGAATGCAATATCAATAAAATTTTATGAAAGTTTGCATAGAAAGTTCATTCTAAAGACGACCAAAGATAGCATCGGCTCAGGTAGTTTGCTAAATCGCAAGAAGTTTCATATTCTTGGTAGACAAATTGCTGAAATATGGATGCCATGGGACACGATGTACCCAAAGTGATGTTGGACTTAGTAATAAAACGATTTGGGAAGATGTATCTAAAACTTATAAGATAAACCAGAATATGATAACGTGGCACACGGGCGGTTCCCTTACTGATGAAGGAGCCGGGGCAGGTGTATGTGGCCGGGGCAAGAATACTCGAAAGCGCCAGGCAAGAACACAAACATCTTTCAAGCGGGAATTTACACGGGATACATGAGCGTTTACTTCAACCTTGAATGTAATTATCATATAATATAAATATACCCAGGCAGCAATTAAGACAACAGATGACATCAAAACTGGTGATGGAGTGTCCTGATAAGCTGAACATCCTTGGCCAAAACAAACTGTTATGGAACCAATGGGTTACGTGAGAATTTTTGGTAACGAAATAGCAGACAAACTTTTCAGGAAGGGAGCAGCCTCCCCGCTTGTAGGCCCTGAATCATTTTGTGTCTTAGGAAAGCGCAACTTCTCCTCATGCAATCAGGAAGCAGAAGACAAACAAAGTAGATTATACTGGGGAAATTTACCGGGGTACCGGGGCAATCACAAGCAAAATCGCTTAAAGGGATCTTGAACCTAAAATGTTTTAAAGCTTGCATGGAACTAAATAAGAATAATGTAAGAATCATTACAGGAGTTCTAATAGGACACTGTAGGCGAATTATCACCTAACAAATCTGGGAATCTCTAATGGAGTTTGCAGGTTTTTCAGGGATCCGTGAAATACGTGCTGGGATCATGCTCAGCACTAAAGTGAAAGCGAAAAAAACATTTGAGTAATCGTCTAAAACCGGATGAAGAAAAAAGACAGCAAAATAGGCTTAAGACTCAAATTTAACTAGGAAACTGGACTCAGAGAAATACTCTGAATCTATGAAGGGGGCACAATAAATCTCTGAGGTTTGAGCGCAAGATCCCCTTAACTATAATAGTAATTTAAAGTCAATTGCAAATGACATAATCCTCACCATAATGTGAACAGCAGGATACTTCATCGCTAGATCTGAAACCACAATTAATTCAATTTAAAAGGTGGACAGGTCCTTCAATATATAAGCTACCCTTACAATTTCACCAATACCATACATATATTTATCAGAAAGATCGGGAGTGTCATCTTATAATACAAATACCCAAGGAGAAATATCCTATACTCCTTCGTTCGCTTGCCACCTGCTGCTGTACCATGGTTTCCACCATCTCTCCGATAGACAGTGAATGAGTGGAGTGACTTAGCGTGCTTCCGCTCTGCATTGTGGTTCGATTGTAGCAAGCATATCAGTTAACAGCAGACATCCCTAATGAGGACCTCCTCCGCCTGCTTTACCTCACTGGCATTTGTTATGTTGGCGTGCCGTGGCTCTGTACTATGCGAGTTTATTGATTGCCATCATTTTACATTGTGTTCTGGTGAACAAAGCGGTTTCGTATTTTCTCAAAACATTTATAAATTTGATTATTATTTATTATTATTGTGGGTATTATATTGGCAAATAAGTCTTCTTAGGTAATTGGCATTTACCCGTTTACTATTGAATTGTGTTATTGATTAGAGCGTAGTGCTTCTCCTCTGATTCCATTGTGTTTTGCAGGTAAATTAATTGAAGAAACATTTTGATTAGCCTTTTTTGATGCTCGTTTTGAGCCTTGTCTAATCGCTTATTATCATCAATAGTCATTACTTGACAACTGGCAAATTCTCACAACAGAGAGTGTACTTATGAGTATCGAATGACTAATTTTAAGGCCAACTGAGCTCTTCGCATACCAATATAATATATATTGAATTATAATGAATTATGTTAAGAATTGGTACAGAAATTCCAGCATAATTTCAGGTGCCTACAAAAATACACCACATCAAACGCAATACAAAGCCTACTTTTAGGATACCCTACTTAAGTCTCACTCGAAGTTTAGTATCAGATATTATAAATGATTATTTCTGTTACTCAAAACGATTTTGACATGATCTTCCCTGCATCAGGTAAACATCTATCATAAGTGTTCTAACGGGACACTGGACCCTGTGAATTAGGAGATAGGGAGGCTGGGAATTAGGGGATAGGGAGACTGGGAATTGGCTAAAATAACTTTTGCAGGAGCTGCATGGGTGAGGAGGAACAAGAGTCCAATGAACACCTGATCTGCACGTGTCCAGCGATGTACAAAAGGAGAAAACTTTTCCTAGGCAACTACTTTTTGGACTCCCTGCACATTTCATATCAACAAATAAGCTACATCAATGGCATCATAAAAAGTTCCAAATGGCTGGACTTTTGAAAGGGAATGTGTGGTATCGCAAAGGGCCAATCCAGGTCTAAGTGTGCCTTTTCGGCGACTGCGCAACCTGCTTACCTACCTATGCCCAAAATTTATTACAAAATTAGCCTATAATATTATTAGTAATTACTTCTTTATGATTACTTCCATTATTATAAACAACAACATTTTGATGCATTCGCCGTATTAGCTCGCTGCTCTTCTACTGAGGCACTTTCTTAATCCAACATTGAGATCCACATTTACAACATCAATTTGTAGACTGTTGTGTTGTGTAATGGTAAATGCAAAGAATATGCTTCCTCCGCTGCATGCAATTTGGATTTTATGGACTTCATGCTAAATAACAATTGCCTACTTTTAGGAAGGTTTAAATGATGCGCACTTGATTTTGCTATCACTGACTGGCGGCGTCAACTTTCCAACTACTTCAGTGTCTTCAAACAAAACAATATATTTGATTACACGTATTCACCCCACTATCATTGCAGATATATTCTAATGATATCCGAGCCATGCTTGCCAATTCACAGGCCAGCCACATGCACAATGTGGTCCACTCATTTGACATTTTTGAACATGTTGACCACACGCAAATATTGGCAATAACGACAATTGACGACTGAGAGTACTGAATTTCTGTGTGCATACTGCGAGTGTGTTTATTAATTTTGCATTATAGCAGCGGACGCTAAGACCCGCTTTAAAGGGGCACGACGGACAGCGGAAGCCACGTTTGTTGACCGCCGCGAACACGAGTAAATTATGTAAATATATTTGGAGTGGTGTGGCGACACAATGTGCTCTCCGTTACTGTTAGTTTTGTGGCAATTTTTGTATGTTTATTTTATTTCAATTCAATTTGCATATAAATTGCAATTTTGTTTGCATGCATTTAGGCGCGTACGTACACATTTTGTGTCGTATTGAAATTGCAACGTTTATGTTAAAAGTAAGCACTTTTAAAGTGCCTGTTTGTTTTCTTTGCGTATGCAACTCACTTCCAGTGATAATAGCTCAGCTCAGTGGGATTTTCTGTATTCAACTCTATTTTTTTTGGTATGAAAAAGTTGCAGAAAGTTCAAAGTCCTTGAAAAATTGCAAGCGAATAAGTGTGACACAGAAACTATTGAAGAGAGCGAACAGCTTAAGCAATTTAGCAAGTAGCAACTCAATTTGAAAGTTTTGCAAGTCCTCCGGCAAGGATTAAATTGAAAGTGTTATTGGAAATGCAGTAAAAAGATATTTGTCAAACACTTATGGTGGGCGTCAATTTTTGGCAACACGTAAGTTTATTGATTTCAACTTATGGGAAATCAATTTCGTCTGAACAAAGGCAATGTAAGCAGAGCGGATGTGTATATAAAACAACCTCAAATAACCGACTTCTAGTTGTATAAGATCATATTTTTGTGTGAACTTTGCTTATCAATCACATAATGAACGCCTGCTTGAAACTTGTTGGGGGAATACAAATGAATATAATTAAAAATGTGGGAGTTGGGCATAAAGGAAACTGTGCCTATGCCCCGCAATTTCAAAAGCACACCTGGGAGACCCTGGTTTGAAGAACCGCCGAGGTCTCAACACTAAGGATGGTCTCACTCTTAAACAACGCTGATGGTGTCTCTCTTTTTACAGCTCCATATTACGATTCTTAAAAGGATATTCATTTGGCACCGCCAAGGATCTGGCAGGCCTATATGTGGCCTTCACGGTCACCCAGTGTAACCCAACCTAACCTTGATATCTGTAATTAGTGTGCAAAGTATAACATACTTTTAGGAGTCTCCAAGAACGCTCATGAATCTATGCTGTGCTGAAAACTGTCTCAGACGTGAGGAATTAAACCAAAATTATGTACTGAAAACGAAACAAGGTAGTATGCTATAACAGGCTCCTCAAAAAATAATTGTCAGTAACTAAATCATCTACCTAAAAGTAGGCTGTAAGTATCAAATACAATTCTTTTTCTCCACTATATGAAACCACAAAAAATATCCCTCTAGTTTTAGGATGCACTACATTCATATCCGAGGCATGGGATCAATAGCCAAAGAAATCATGTGTCGAATAATCCTATGGTGAGTCTATAATAAGCTTAAGTGACTGCTGGGATCTACAAAATTTTGGATAATCCTCAAAAAAGAGTATACTATACATATGTTACATCCTTCTTCGGTGGATCTCCAGCTTAGCCCGCTTCTAATACATATCACTACAGATCCATCCTATTCTTATCCATACTAATGCCAGTATTGTGTAATTTTAGTCTGATGTATACATCGTTTAATACAGGATCCTAAAAGTATGCCTTCACTTTATGTAATTCGTTTACGTATTTGAACGTAGCTGAAATATACAAATTTCCTCCCCACAGTCACATCAAAGAAGTTTGATTATATTGCACACCATCATCGTACCGTAGACCAAGCGAACGTTATCCTCCATATAATAAATTTCCAATTTGTTCTCCGGTTTTCCAGCTCACTTTTTTCCTTCCCTTCACACAGATAAAGGAGTTTGCAACGTATAAAATCGTAACAAAACATGCAACGCCAAATACGGCATTCAGGATTCATGCAAGGAACTGATTGTTGAGACTCTAAACAAACGACAACAACGGTACGAAATTATGCATGGCAATGACAACACCTCCTTCCTAGTTAAATGGTAAAAAACCAAGAAAAAAGTTCACATGCAACCTTGTTAAGTGGATAACAACATTCTCGTAAATGTTTTGTGTGGCAGCATAAATCGAAAATTTGGTGCAATCTCAGCGGCATTAACTGCACTTGACATCTAACATGCAACTGTCATGTTTGGAAAATTAGACACGATACTGACTGGGCAGGTCTACTGACACGAACTTCTCAATGGCACATATACCTGAGTTGAAGGATATCTCTAAATCATGCTAAAGCTTAATAGCATCAAACCCATATATTCTCACAAGAGAAACAACAAATGTTTGGCTAATCTAGCATACCCAGTTGGAAAAATGTGAATTCATCACTATATAGCCCAGCAGTGACTGAGCAATATAGTCCCCAGGGGCTGGCCAAAGAATGAACTTGGTGCAAAATGGCTCCAATTAACAGCAGCAAATGAAATGAAGATTTAAACTGAAGAACTTCTTCTTCAGAAATGATGCACCGAAAGGTGTAGGAGAGTAGGTTCAGAAAGGTACACGAGAACATGAAGTACCAAGAATAAACTACTAGAAATGAAGAATTTGGTAGGTAATCAGAACCTTTATGGAGATTTAAGCATATAATATTCCACCAGTGGAGTGCTTATTAAAGAAAATATTTATGAAGGACATGTGCTATCCTAGTTCAGATCCCTCAGCTTGTTTGCACTAAAATATATGATTTCCTGTCCGAAATTAATAACCTGACAGAAGATGTATAGGTGAGATCATCCTCATCTTATAAATAAATAAGGGCTTACAATAGATCTTGTGTGGTTTAGAGGAAAGGCACTGCAACCATAAAGATATATTGTACCGCAAAATATACCTGAATCTGATCTAATTTAGTCTATGCTGTCCTAGTTCGATTTCAAGAACTTAAAAATAAAGGGGCGAATATGAAAAAGAAAGAAGCCTGTTATGAAGAGAGAAGCCTGCTATGAAGAAATAAGTATATTATGAAGAAGGAAGCCTGTTATGTCAACATTAAATATAAGAAACAGTTAATTTGCTTTAGTTTTTAATCAAAGTGATAGGAAAATTATGCATTCAGGACAAACAACAAAAATACAATCATAAAAGAGCACGAATATGTTCATAGAACCCCACTGGATATAAGAAAAATCTTAAGGAATATACTAAATGTTAGAGAGATTGGAGTGAATAAGCCCATGAGCAGACGATGTAAATGTGAGCTATTTGGAAGCCCCTAAAATGATGCTGTATATTGCATGAAAATTGCTCACACCAAATTGTAACGTTGAAATATAAATATAGCAAATTTTTAGGGGCCACCAACAAAGCTCACATTTACATTGTCTGCTACCTATTCAAAAGTAAGAGTGATGTCAGTCATTAACAAAATTGTTTGTCTCATTGCTTGGTCACTACCATATCTTCTCCCCGATTGATCACTCACTCTCTCACTCTCTATCTCTCTCTCTCTCTCTCTTTCTCTCTCTCTCTATCTCTTTCTATCAGCTTGAACTGTAATTTAATTTCCCTTTCACTGCATAGCATGCAATTACCTCGTTCTGCATTTTTGTTTGTAAGCAGCAATCAAACATTTTTACCAACATATCAACGAATGATTTAATGCTGTCATTAAAATGTCTGCCACCTGTCTGCGAAATGTCAAACTTTGGGGGTAAATACCATAAAACAGCATTGATTATGTATGTACGAGTATTAACGTTATCGCCTTGTACCGCATTTGTTTCACAGCAGACCAGCCAACAAAAAAACACGGCTACAAACGCATTAATTAACAACAGCAACGGCGGCAGAGCTGCACTGGCGGCTGGATTTATGCAAACTCCAATAAAACAGCAACAACACCAAACATCAAGCATGGCAGCGCTGGCGGCAGGAGCATTTAAATTAATCAAGGCAAACACACACACACCAGCCACACAAATTAATTATTCACAATTATGCTCTATGTTAAGATAGTGGCAAAATTTCCGCACTTTTGTAGCATAATTTTAGGCATAAATTGTACTAAATTTAAATTTTGGTATGTAAATAAATTTAGAAAATGTCCGTATAATGCCATGTTCACAGCTAGCTATGACCATGGGTGACAATAGGCATTTGTCTGATAATGACTACCATGAAGTTAATTAAATGATGAATGTGGTGAGCTGCGTTGCGGACCATTTGGGATCACGGTGAGTTCAAATCTAGCTGCAACTAAACAGAGTGAATACTTATAATAAGGTTACATATGAAATAATGATAGTAATTCATATGATTTTATGAATAATAGCGGTGTATTTGTTACCCAAAAATAAGTCCATGAGTTCATTTTTGAATTCTAACTTTGAACGGCTTGTAGTCTCACATATGAGAGTGTGTTTTCTTGATATCTAGACTAGGTCTATGCGGACAATTTGGGATCACTGTGAGTTGGAATCTAGCTACAAGTAAACTCGGGACAGTGAATGCACGTTGCAGTGCTACATATGAAATAAAACAACAATTTATTTGCTAGATTTTAATTGTGTATTTGAAGCCTGCAAAATTCTCATGAGTTCTTGATCCTGAATCTTGATTTTGAACCGTTTCTAGTCACACATATGAGGGAGTGTTTTCTTGATATCATGAGTAGATGAGAAGATAACATGAGTCCTTTTCTGAATCCTGATTTTTATCGAAGTCTTTTTTTCTTTTCTGATTTTCATGTGCCTTCCTTATAGCACAGCATATCTACTTATAAAAGACATTGATGCTGGTATTTAAACCTTTGGTCCTGGTGAATTTCCTAATTTGGCCATGTAGGCCCTCTACGAATTCAAGTCATACTTATAAGGGAGTGTTTTCTTGGTACCAAAACTAATGCTGTACACTTTTTTAACCACTTCCCTAACTTATTATTTTATACCTACCTATGGAAGGGATTAGCGGTATCCAGAAAGCATACACTTATGTCTGGATTGGCTCATTGTGATACCGCATGAGACACAAGTTCCATTCCTTTCAAAAGTCCAGCCATTTGAAGCCTCTTTATGGACCCATTGATGGAGCTTAACTTTTTGTTTGAAATGTCTGCCAGGGAGTTCAGAAAGTAGTCGCCTCGGAAACGGTTTTTCCTTTTGGACAGCGCTGGACACGTGCAGATCAGGTGTGCGGTAGACTCTTGCTACTCCTCATCCATTTAACTCCTCCAAAAGTCATTTGAGGCGATTTCCAGCCTCCTACCATAAGTACTCAGGGCCTAGTGTCTCGTTAGGATTTTGACTAATTAAAGATTGTAGATCTTTGGATCGCCTGGCATTTATTTCAGGCCAAGTTAGTCTAGCTATTTTGCATCCTTCGCCTTCAGATCAGCATCTGCTCGATGCGTCTAACGATAATGTATTTATTGGTAGCTTACATATACTAATGAGAATACTGAGGTTTGACCTAGTTCACTGAATCGGTATTGTAGTGCCCTCTCGGATGAGTTCGGGGTGATTTCTTATGCGAGAGCCTACAATTAAATTAAAGTTTTCGCCTCCCACAATCTCTCAGGCGAAAGTGCTCTTCAAACAGTATAATCTGTCAGACGAACATGTTAAAATCTTCACTGACATCCCGCTGTCATTAAGCCTCTAGACAATGCATCCAACTCATCGAAGGCGGTCTCTCTTTATCGATCTCTGCTCAATGAACTGGCGCATGTACACCACATCTCCCTGATATGGGTGCCAGAGCAATGTGACAAAAGAGGCAACTGTGTTGCAGATGAACTTGCTAGACTCGGCACAACATTAACTGGCATCAGACACAAAGTTACTCGGTATATGCCAGCATTACATTACTTCTAGCTTCCTTGAAAAGAGCAATAATGGCAGGTGTGAGAAAAGTCCTGTAATACTAGTAAACAGCTCAGGTCCTCAGATGTACTAAAGAGCTAATTTCCATGAACAGGCAACATATTAGCTCTATTGTGGCAGTTTTGACAGGACACTGCCGTCATATCACTTGTTTGGGCCTCGGCGCGTAGGACTCCTGTCGCAGCTGCCAAAAAGCAGATGAAGAAGAGACCATTATCTAGCTACTTTGTCACTGTTGCAAAAATCCTAGTGTGGCCACTCTCTAGTGCCCTGAATGAAATCAAATCAAAAAAACTAGTTAAGATTCAACCTACTCTCAAAATGGCTGGAATAAGCATCCACACAGACTCTGAGTAAGAACACTTTTTGTCCCCAAACTTGCGGTATCACAATGGGCCTACGTATCGCTTATGTGTGTCTTCTAGCTGAGTGTTCATACTCTTGACAGTCACTTGTACTTGCCTACCTCCCTAGCTACCTACCTAGCTACCTGTCTACCTAACTACTTACCTATCTAAGTCAAAATTCTGTTCAAATTCCAATTGAAAGAATTTGTATTATTTTAGCTAAATTCAACATATTTTTCCCATTTTTACATAAACCTTTATTAAAACCATCATAGCATATAATGCCTTTAAAAGTGAGGAATTTTCCATTTTAAAAATCATGTTTGTAATTTTCTCACACAGAATCCCACTTATATATGTATAAGTTCAGTAGAACACACACACTGCCACATATATCAATCACATCAGTCAACATATGCCCCCCAGCCCCGAGTTATAAAGCGAATTAAATACTCTGTCCACAAATGTGGAGGCCGACGATATGCATGTAAATAAAAAACCGTGCTCGCGCAATGCAAAAACAAGCTCAGCAGCTGCTGAAATAACCAAATTAAATTTCGTATACAAACACCTGAGGCAATGCGAGCCTCCAGCACAGTGGCAGAGCATGAAAAACTCCACACACAAAAAAGGTCAGTGAAGAGAGAGATAAACTGTGAGCCAAGTGAATAATCGAGCATAAATCTGCACTGCTACAATTCCTTTTCTAGGGTTGGGCATAAACTGTGCGCAAAAACACACAAATTAAGTATGCAAAATTTATGCTGAAATATGGAAAACAATTGCCTGCCTCAGCCGGTGTGGGTAATCATATCAATTACTCCAAAAAGATTCGTAGCATACTTTTGGGGGGAAGTTAAAAATATGCAGCCTGCATCAATTTATTTCGGTTATTAATTAGGCACCGAGGCTACATGTTGGTTTTAATAAGGCACTGTGTAACACGAAGGGGCTAATCTAGGCCTTAGCTTACCAGCAAATGCAATATTAATTTCAAAATAATATTGGAGTTATTTGCTCACATTGTTTTGGGTGTAGGAAATATGAATAAAAGGGACATATGGCGTTTCATTTTGAACCTATTTTTTTAATTAAAGACTTGTTTAAAATTCTAATTAAATATTAAAGCCTCTAACTGGCTGTTTGAACAACTCTAACTTCATAAAGGCTTCATTGTGAACCAACCTTAAATGGATTTATGCACAAAATAAGAAGGCAGAAGCATACATGATTCATACTTGTGGCCCCCGAGGATCTATAGGAACTAATTAATGATGCACGGTGCCAGTGCCACATAAGGAAATGAGAAGTCTTTTAGGCTAACAAGGAAACCTGCGGCCTGTCAGTTCAACGGCCCTGAACCCTTCTGTGGACTATCATCACACACCCTTAGAGGTCTGCTGAAGGAGTGCACAGATGCAACAAGAAGTCAAAACTGGAAAAATCTTCCGGGGTTAAAACAGTCAAAGATCTTCTGGGGGACTTTAAAGAGCTAAGAAGCTAATTAACATGCCACGTAGTCATCACAGCGGACACTGTGGAATCAACTATCATATAAATAAGTTGGGTCTATCTTAAGATGTCAACTATAGATTTTGTGGAGAACCTCACTGCTCCTGTTCATAGACTGCGGATGTTCGGCACACAAAAGGCACAGGTGTTTTGGAGAAAATATCTTGATTCCTCCAAAATACATTAATTTCTGTCGGAAATTAACCTAACAGAACATCTATAGATGAATCTATCCTCATCTTTTAAATAAATATGGGCATCACAACAGATCTTTCGGGTGGCGATGTATAACACCCTTTCATAAATCTAATGAAATCACTGCCATATAGAAATTATGGGATTAGCCAGAACGAAACCGATACAGCAGAGGATCAAGTATTATGAAAATATAGCCCACTTTTCGGCAGTTGTATTATAATACATTACATGATATGAACTTTCGTTTCGCTCTTGGACATGATATGGAACCTCCAATTGCCTTTACATATGAGTAGAAATGGGTATTGTTTCATGCGATGACACAAAGGACCATTTCAGCAGTAGGTGTGCCTTATGAGCACCCTACATAGGCCTCCCGACTTGGATGAGTTCAGCTTTATAAAAATATTTTAAAACTTTGACTTTTAAGTAAATGCATTTAAATGTTATTTGCGTATAAATTGGGGACAGTTTCCTCGGCTTCTTTTGGAGCATTGAAACTTCTGAGTACGCAGTGCCTTTTCGTCTAAGATTTCTGCCATTGTAACCTGACTGCAAGCATTTTAGGTGTATGAGTGAGTGACTCAGTGTATTGCAGACTTGTGTGTGTGTGTGGCGCTTAAATTTTATGGGTTTTTCAATTTTGATATTGCCGCAAATTTTCTGCCATTTCCGTTCGCCATATTGCGCGACGTCGCCAGCAGCAGTGCGCTTGTTTATATCCCGCCGTCTTTGCAGTGGCACAACACTCGAGCGTTCATGCCCCAGCGCAGCCCAACTGAACTGAAGAAAAGTTTTGCGGTTGCGAAATTTATACGAAGTCGTGACATAAATTCCGTATGTAATTAGAAAGCGCGCAGGACTAAAGGGATTAAGTTAACGCGTGCGTCTACAATAAACCCAGTGCCTTGAGGGCCAATTTACTGTGGCCTCTGACATTGAGTCAAGTTTTGTTGCAGCGCTGAGATGAAGTAATATTGAAAAGTACCCAAATTAAAGTGGGCAGCGCGTATATCACAGGATTTCTTGTTTAAGAGTGCCACATTATTTATTCATGCATATGCTTTCAGTGTGTTGCTCTCTCTCAACCGTCCCCTCGTTTCAAGTAACAATTCTAATCCCCCAAATAGCATCTTTTCTGCCGTATGTGCTTCAGGGCTTAAGCACCTTTTAATATTTTAGCTCATTTATTTTTGTTACCTAAACGGCACCCTCATAAAAATCCTCATCATCATCATTGCCGCTGTCATCTTTGCACAGCAATAGCGATCAAAAATTGCAGATAACGTTTCCACGCAGAAGGGAAATTATGTGACATTAACGTGATTTCCCCGCATAATTTAGGGTCGCCTTATCAGACCATCTCTGTGCTTGTGTCTATTCAAAGTGGTTTCAAATTGTCATTTTATGGTTGGTTAAAGTTCCACATTTGTCCACTCTCTTCTCCATATATTTCGCTAAGTTTTCTGTCTCCAAGGACTTGGCAAACACGAAGTGCGGCCACATGCCATTTCAGTGAATGAAACTCTTCATTGTTCAGTTGAAGGTTTTAAAGAAATTTATATATAATATAATATATACAAAATTTATAAATAATATAATAATATATAATAATAACATCTTAGCAAGCATATAGAAGTGCAGTCACAGCAGTTTTGAAGCCCTAAGAAGGACGAAATCTAGGAGGACTTTTCCTTATACATGAAAAATAGTTTATTTTTGCTGAGTGAATTTTTTAGTCCATGATATCTGTGACTAACAGTTGTGGAACTTGGTATGCTGGATTAAATGTCCCATCAGCTCCTTTAGAATCATGTTCTGTATCAACGCCAATTCGATCAAGAATAAGGGAGGAAGCATAGCAATATAGTAGTTTAAAAAAAAAATGGCTGAATAATTAAATATTCTCGGCTATGAACTATCAGAAATTTTACCGAACTATTGGGGAAGTTCCAGAGATTTCAGCTCCTACCCTCATGATTATTATTCTTTCTAATATCGTTCACCTATTCTTAATATGTTCTCTAGAATATTATATTTTTCACTTCCTGCGTCGTTCAACATGTTCTTAATGAGATCTCTAGTATATTATATTCTTCACTTCTTCCTTCGTCTGGTTTAGATAGTTAAGCCAGTATTTTATGTCTAATAGAAATACGTCTTCAAGGCTATCGTAGGTTGGATTGTCCAGTGTATTCATCATTGCCCTCCACAAGGCTGAGTAGAGGAAGTGGCTTATGGTGTCTTTTTCATCTGGTTCTTTACAGCTTCTCTCTGCAGTAGGGGGTGTGAAGTATGCCCATTCTGGGTGCGTTCCGATAGACTAGAAGCCGATTGTGACTACCGTAGGTCTTGATTCACCCTTCGGTTTTTGTTTATCATATATTGTTGCGTATTCTTCCAATTGTAGGTCGGCCAAAACGCTTTGTTAGCCCTGCGTTTCGTTAACCTATTCCATCTGTTATTGGCTTTCCTCAAGTTTCCTCAAGTATGTTAAGGCGATTGCGCTTTTGACTATACTCAGTGGTGTTAGTATAAGTACACCCTGAGATGCTCGGGCCAGCTCATCGGCCTTTTCGTTACCCTCTATGTTCCGATATCCCGGAACTCAGATCAAGGTACTCACTAATGACACCTTTGCGAAATTATATTCGTATACTTCCAGAACTCCACTTGATAATATAACCATGGAACCACGGAGGGATGCATTGGAAGATTCCACTACTGATGGAAATTAGAGATTATTATTATTATTGACAGGCTAAAAGAACACCGCGACCTAAAAGATCTATTGTGCAGCCTCGTACCCAACTAAAACAGTCCTAGACTGTTTATAAATCTCGTAACTGCTGTGGGCTTAATTTTAACTAGGTGATTTGGAGATATGAACCCACTGCCTAGGTACTTATGTCTGCGTCTTGCCACCGCTGGGCAAGTGCATAGAATGTGTTCTGCCGTTTCCTGCTCCTCTTGACAGAGTCGACAAGAATCGTCTTCTACCACGCCTATTTTCTTCAGGTGGTAATTTAGTTTACAGTGTCCTGTTAAAAGTTCAGTGTATAGTTTGATGTCATTTCTGCTGAGGCTTAAAGAAGCATCTACCCTGATGTGTTCAGGATCAATGAGTAGTCTCGACTGCCGCATGCCTTTTTGGGCTCTCCAGTAGTTTAGCAAGACCTCGTTTTTCCTGTTCGCACAACAAGTTATTTGTGAAGCTACTGTTTACCCCACAGAAGGGTTCTGGGCCTATAAAGGCAGTGTCTGCACCCTTTTTTGCTAAAGAATCTGCCATTTCGTTGCCCTCATGTCCCTCGTGTCCCGGTACCCACATTAGCGTAACAGAGTTTCTCGCTGCTAGGGTATTGAGAAGTTTACAGCATTCCCAGACCAGCTTTGATTGGAATGAGAAGTTTATTAATGATTTTAGAGCTGCCTGGCTATCTGAGAGTATGCATATTTTGGTGTTGCGTGTACCCCTGCGTAGACATTCTCTAGCACATAACTCTAAAGCGTGGACCTAAGCCTGAAAAATGGAAGCTGTTTTTCCCATTGCAATTGCTTTTTGGAAATTTGGCCCTACAATTCAAGCTCCTGCACTGCCATCTTCCATTTTGGACCCATCTGTATACCACAACTGAGAGTCCTGTTTTATTGTTATTTCCTTGTTTCTCCAAGCTGAACGGTCACTGATGACCACTTTGAATTGCTTTGAGAAGTCTAATTTTCTGTCCATTTTGTCGAAGACCATGTGGCACGGAGAATTCCAGACAGTGTCCAGAATCTCTGCGTGCCCCGATAGATTGCCTTCTTTGCCCCGATAGGTAGCCTTAGGGCCGCGCTGGCCGCCATCCTTTTAACTACAAAGTGTAGAGGAGTCAGTCCAGTGATCATTCCCAAAGCTAGTGTGGGGCACGTTCTCATTGCTCCCGTCACACTCAAACAGGCTATACGGTGAATCTTGTTAAGAGTCCTCTGAGCTCCTGTTTGGTTGACTTTTGGCCACCATACCAACGACGCATAAGTAATCATTGGTACTATTATTGTTTTATATGACCACGCCATCATTTTTGGCCGTAGTCCCCATGTTTTACCGTACAACCTCTGGCAAGCATAGGTTGCTCTTAAGGCTTTACTAGTTATGTATGATAAGTGGTTTTTCCAAGTTAGAGTTTTGTCCAGGATTACTCCCAGATATTTCATTTCATTGGACATTGTTAAGTTTGTGGTCCCTAAACTTAATGTCCCCAGATTCAGTTTCCTTCTTATGGTGAAGGGTACCACGTTTGTTTTATTCGGATTTATCGATAGGCCTTTCTCCTGACACCAGTTTTGAGTGATGTCAAGAGCCAGTTGCATGCGATCTGTTATGGTAGAGTCAAACTTGCCTCTGACCATAATTACCAAATCATCCGCAAAGCCCTGAACTTCGTATCCGAGGTCATTGAGAGTTTGTAAGAGCTCGTCGATAACCAATAACCATAGGAGTGGCGATAGGACGCCCCCCTGGGGACATCCTTTGGTTGACCTGACAATTTGCTTTGCTGTCCCTGTTTCAAAGATTGTCGTTCTGTTTTTCAGCATATTGAGAACCCATGTTATGATCAGTCTTTGCATACCTTTCCTGTTCATCCCCTCCTCAATTGATCTAAAAGTAGCATTGTCAAAAGTCCCCGTAATGTCAACCGATGTACAGAGAGCTATTTCTTTACCCTCAAACGCCTTTTCAATTTTGCTTGTTAAGCTATGTATGGCTGTCTCAGTCGATTTGCCTGATTGGTAAGCGTATTGTTCAATATGAAGAGGAGAATCTTTAAGATAAGTTTCCCTGATATATTGGTCCAGAATTTTTTCCATAACTTTTAGCAGGAATGACGTCAGGCTAATGGGCCGATAGGCTTTTGGCGTGTGGTCCGCCTTTTTGCCTGCTTTCGGTATGAAAGCCACCCTAGCCTTCGTCCAAGGTTTAGGCACTATGCCTAGTTCCAGGCTTATCCTGAAAATGTTTGTTAGCACAGGTGCTAATACATCAAAACCTTGCCGAAGTAGGCACGGTTGTATATTATCGACACCTGGCGATTTGAATGGTCTAAAAGTGGAGATAGCCCATTTGGTTTTGTTGACGGTGAAGATTCTGCGAGCCAGTGATTTCACTATCCTCTCCGCTAGTGGCACAGCCTGGAAAGTGAGTGTCCAACAAAAGCTGTCCCGTCTCTTCCAGGCTCTCCGTAAAATTTCCGTCAGGCTTCTTGAGTGTAGAAAGTCCGTTTGAGTGATCTTTATTGAGTGATTTCTGGAGACGGGTAGCTGCTGGGAGGGTTTCAATCTCCTCACAGTATTTTTTCCATGAGTCTCTCTTAGATCTTCTCAACTCATTATTATAGGCCGTTAAGGCACTTCTATAAGATGCTCAGTCACCATTAGACTTGGCCCTATTAAAGAGTTGACGGGCTTTTTTGCGCAAAACATTTAGCTCCCCGCTCCACCAGGGTACGTTCCTAGAACGTTTCTTCACAACTAAATTGCAACTACTTTCAAAAGCCTCGATTATTATATTATTTAATTTGTTAACTTCAAGATCTAGTTCCTGAGAGTTACTTATTTTTTCACTAAGGCACGCAATATTTTGCTCTAAGTAAAAGTTGTATATCGACCAGTTGGTCTTCCTAACATTTCTCATTTCGAAGGTGCCTCCAATCTTCCCCCCCCCCAGATCACAGCAAATGTACCTATGGTCCGACAAGGAGACATCATTAAGCACCCTCCAATTAGAAATGTTATTTGATATGAATGCGCTAGTTAGGGTGAGATCTAACACCTCCCCCCTTATCGCATTCATAAAAGTAGGCTCGTCACCCCTATTTACCACCACCAGATTGTTTGTCGTAATAAAATCAAGAAGTGACTCACCTCGCCCGTTCGTGTCCGTGCTTCCCCATACCGTGTGGTGCGCGTTTGCGTCGCAACACACCACCCACTGTAGACTGCGAGTGCGACAGTACTCCGTAAGCTGCTGGAGCTCGCGCGATACCGCATCCTCTGTGTCGCCAGGTAAGTACATGGAGGCCAGGACTACGGTTCTCCTCCCTTTGGCACTAGGCACTTTTGCCTGTACTGCCACCAGATCGCGTTGTAGAAGCTCTGAAATTGGGAGGAATTTAATATTTTTGTTGATCATGATCGCTGCCCTCGGTCGGTCAACATTATTATCATAGATCAACTTACATGTTTTTGTCTGCAGACCATTTATGCGCCCATTTGTGGCCCATGGTTCTTGAATGGTTACGAAGTCCAGACTCTGGTGTTCCACCAAGGCACTGAGCCTGTAAGAGGCTGCTATAGCCCTGTGGAGATTTATTTGGAGACAGTGAAGCTGCTTCCAAGAGTTTTGCGTTCGTGATGGGGCCTGGGACATTATTTCCCAGACCGATCCTTGCGGATCTTACCACCCTTTGTGCTCCGCAAAGTTTCCGCAGCCTCCGGGTCTTTTCTCTCCCATTTCCTGAGCCTACCAGAGAGAGCAGATGGTTTTGGACGTTGGACACGTGTGTTGCCTCTCTCCGCTCTCGGTACTGGCTTTGTGAAAATGGGCCCCGTTTTCGGCTTCTGGCTACTCTGCTTTGCCCGCGCTGCAACAGATGTTGTTGGTTGCTCTTCAACACCAACAGCAGATTTTGCCCTGTTCCCCTTCAGTCTAGGTCGGAGCTGGGCACTGCCAAAGCCATAGTAGACTTTGTTACGCAGTGTGTCAACCCTTTCAGACGAGATGGGGTCCAGAGCAATTGCCAGCTCGACCTGGTCACCTTTTTGTAGGCGATGGAGCACCCGCCACTCGCTGACACTAATGCCCGAATTCTGCGACTCCACTTGCCCCAAAATTCGGTCATTTTGCCAAGATACCGAGCCGGGAAAGTAGCCAACGAAGTTCTTGGCCTTTGGCACTTTTGCCTCGTCCACCACTTTCAACTCAGCCCCCTCCCATGGCTTCATGGCTGGGATCCATTCTTCAGCCCAGGCTACGGTTTCGTCGTCCAGACAGTTGATCGTCAACCATCCAGGCTTGAAACTACAGCCTGCAAAGTGTGGCTTCACTGGGCCCCCACGAGTCTCGAACATCTTGTCGAGAATACACCGTTGTACCTTCCCAATTTCTTCAGTGGACCATATGCCCTCCGGGAAATTGCTAGGTATAACCCCTATCTTTTTGGAGCAGACTGTCTCCGCTAGAGTAGGCTTTGAGCAGGGGACCCCCAAGGAGGCGCCCTGCACGCCATGTCTTTCAGAGACACTCGCCACCCTCTTACTGGGACCAGGTTCGCCCCCAAGTAAGGTCTCCGCCTCCTTCATCTCACCACACACCGGCGGGTCCGCTGGGGGCACTATTGACATTTTATCAATGTTTTTGTTGCCCTCTTGTGCAAACCGCTTTGTCGGCCTGGAGTTCGATGTCGGCGTGGAGCCATCTGAACGGGATCTTTTAGGGGTCCATCGCGCAGACACGTTGGCTGGATTTGCCGCCAAGGACCGAGCTGTTTCCAGCGATATGCCCCTGGCAAGCAAAGCCTTAAAACGTTTACGTCCAGCTCCGGACAGCTTCACCCTAAGTTTTGGAATCTTCTCTGGAGCAGGTTCAAGAAGATTTCTCTCCTGTTCCGAGGAGATAGACACCCCAGCCGATTCCTGGCTAAGTGGGATGTCCATCTCCTCCGGCCTGTCGGTTAAGGGACCGGGTGCCCCCCCCAACAGGTCGTGCTCCATGCTTTCATTGTCGATGGGACCAGATGCCCCCTCGGCCAATGATGGCTGTTGGCTCATTGTAGCCACAATATGCACATTTGAAGGTGTGCAGTCCATTTTTTTTCATATAGGCTTAAGTTTTCCATATATTTTTCTTTAGTTTTCTTTTGCGTTTTGGTCACCCACGGGCGCCCCCGTGGTAAGGCTAATTAAAACCGTAGGTTCGCCGGACCTCGTACGGAGTTCGCTATTAAGCTTGACTCTACCCCGTCAAGCAAGCTCACTGGCATAGCTGTTCCACCGTGAATTTAGGGTGTTTTTTATGGGCCAATATGTCTGGTGAACCCTGCCCCAGGGAGTTTTCTCTCTACCCCGCCCGGCAATCGGCGACCCAAGTCCAGCAGAGACATGACCGTACTGAAAGTGGGCCATTGGTCTGTAAAGTAATTGCCGCACTTCCCCGAAGGGCTGACCAATTGTTAGTGTCTAGGCGATCCGGCGGTCTCAGTGAGACGTTCGATATTGGCCAGTACGACTACTAACTAGCCTTAACGACTGAGCAGGAATCGTAGAAAACTACTTTCAACCTGTGCGTTGAAGGTAGTTTTTAGTTTGCGTAACTGGACCATGTCACCGTCTTTCATGTGCCATGTTCCAGCACACAGTAAGCCCCTACACCGCAACAAGGTGACTACCCAACGTAGGAATTAGAGATAATAATAATGTTATTATATATAAAATCTTCAATTAACTTAAATTGGCACTCTTCCAGAACTCCACTTGAAGTTGGAACCCACCAACCCCTGAAATATCCATTGAAATATTGGAACGACATAGTTGTAAATAAAGATAATAATATTTTATATAAAATCCTCAATTAACTTAGATAGGTACTCCTCCAGAATTGGATGTTACCAACCAAACGCAGAGGGATTCATTGGAGTATTCGCATCATCTAGAAGACTACAATTTGGATACAATATTTATAATTGTTTATATTGGTTCTGAAATTATCACAAACGGAGCCTATGAACAATGTGAGTACCTTAATTCAGTTAATATTTCTTATATAGAAAAAGAAGTCGGTGGTGTTCAATGTATTCTCGACTATCATGATTCAATTCCCTCCTAAACTTGAAGGACTTCCTACAGTTTTCTCTCTATGGACACTATCAGAGATACTTGAAATCAATTCTCCACTATTGCTTCTATGTCAGAACAATTCTCCATCGTGGGACTACCAGGCAGCTCCTTCGTTTCATTACCACTAACTGACTGCCTCCGCTATCGGCCACACCCCCCACAATGTTGCAACTTGTTTAACAAACAACCAAATGCAGTTTACAAGATTTTAGTGCTACGTAAAATTTCATTTTACAAAACTTTGCATGCCTCCATAAATTTATTAAGAAAGCTAGCACCACAAATTGAACCTCTCCCCCGTAACAAATTTCTATTCAAAGCAGGAAGTCAAAATCAAGCGACGTACTGCCACCACCCAAGCGCTATTCTGGAGCGCGCCACAGCAGCCAAGCCAGACCAGACATTGAATATTTAAATGCTAAACTTTTGCGCCAGAGGCACGCGCGTATTTGTTACCATTTAGACGCGTCATTTTCCATTTAACTTGCCGACTCCCTCTGCCGCCGTCGCCCCTTCCACCACTCTTACCCCTTTGGTGTGGAGAAAGGCGGCGGCACAAGCCAACAAATAAATTGTTTGCCCCCTTTGGCTCAAATTAATGAGGTGATAGCTTCTTGTTCTAAGATTGCGCCGCTGTTCGCCGTCTCTTCAAAATCTTCTGCTACTTCTTTTTGGACTACCAGTGGCTTTCGCTTCCACCACTGCTTCTTCTCCTATGGTCCTTTGCTCCTTTTCTAGCGTTGCATGTGAATTTGAGACTTTTTTGTTGTTGTTGTCTGCCATTTTAAATTTAAATTGTGCTCAAATGAAGTTCAAGTTTATTTGTGCAATTTTCAGCATCATTAGAAGGCGGGAAGGGAAGCAGTAGGCGGCGGAACGGAGTTGAAGGATTTAATGTAAAAAGTTGTAATTTGCATTTGTCGGTGATTTAGTGAACTTTACGAGAGACCAACTGACATCTTTATTATTATTATTACAGCATTTGCAGCTGCTCGGAGAGACAGAGATAGTAAAAGTAAAAATTTAAATGTTTTCAACTTATATTTAAATTCCGTAGCAAGGCATACTTTTAGGATGAACTGGAGATATGAATCGCATTCTTAGGGATGCTGTCAGCCTCAATAGCAACAATGGAAATAATTTAGGTTATAATTGTGGCACCAAACCCAGTTATGCAGTAACTAACTGATCACAGGAACCACATAGTCAGTCATTTATATTTCTTGCACGCCTAGAAGTATGCCTTCGTTTTATCTATAATCGTATATGACCTCTTCTGCATATCTCTCTGTCCGTATTATAAGTGATTGGAGAAAAAAATCATAGAGTGGGGGCATGCCTATCGAAGTGACGGGGGTATAGTTTTTAATATTTTCAAGTGACAATTCTATAAAACGAATTGAACGTTTATGTCGCATATAACACAATAATTGTACTCCTAGAAAATACATTACAATTTTCATAATTCTATAAAAGGATTTATTATTAATAATAAAATGATTTAATTTGTTCCTGTCTTATATAATACAATAATTTTACTCCCTGAAAGTGTACTGTAATTTTCTGTATGCAAGAACTTTTGAAACAAAAATTCAAAATCATTAGAGTAGCCTACTTTTAGGCTGCTACATTTTACTATGTTGTAACATAAATATTCGATTGGAAGTCGTTTGCAAAAAATCACCCAAAACTTTAAAAATTAAAACATTAACATTTTAAAAATTTGTAATAATTCAGTTTCCATCCCATTCGATTTTATTATATTTAAGGGTGGTGCCCCTATTTATTTAAAAGATAAGGATATCCTCATCTACAGATCTTCTGTCAGGTTAATTTCTGACAGGAATTGATATACTTCCGAGGAATCAAGTTGAAGGATTTTGCTCACATCTAAGATATATTCCCCAAAACACCTGTGCCTTTTGTGTGCCAAAGGTCCGCAGTCTGTGAACAGTAGCAGTGAGAAATCTACAAATGGCATCTGAAGATAGGCTCAACTTATTTATATGATAGTTGATTCCACAGTGTCCGCTGTGATGACTCAATTTACTACGTGTCATGGTAATGAACTCTTTAGCTCTTTTAGGATTAAAGTCCCCACAAGAGGTTTGAACTGTCTTAGTCCCAGCAGATTTTTCCAGGTTTGAGTTCCTTTGCATATTCAGCAGACTTCAGAATGGTGTTTGATGGTAGTCCACAGAAGTGTTCAGAACCGTTGAACTGAGAAGCCGCAGATTTTCTTGCTAAACTATCAGCCTTCTCATTTCCCTCTACTCCTATAAGGCCTGGTACCCACAGTAGAGATAGCTTGTTGATACTGCCTATGGAGTTCAGTATCCCAATACAGTTCCATACAAGTTTAGACCTCACCAAGGGTGAGCTCAAACTTTTCAGTGCTACTTGACTATCTCGATGTTTTTCTCCGATAATTCCTGATAATATTAAATTGGGCACAGTTTTCAATAGCGTGAATCTCCACTTGAAAAAATACTTGGGAGAGAACACATTGTTTCCCAGTAGTTGTTTTTATTGTCGAATACTCCTGTCACAGTTCCGTCCCATACCCAATTTTTTGTTCTATTCATCAAAAACCTCAAATTATAATTTGTATCTCCCCTGCTTCAACTCTTCTCAATAGCCGACTCGCCATGCTACTTGCCAATAGTTAAAAATCGTTTCAATCTCTAAAAACAAACCAAATAAAACATATGGAGTTCATCGACGAGCATCGTGTATGTGTGAGAGTGTTGAATCACTCCTTATAGTCATATTGAAGGCCTTTCTCTTCGGTATCAGGTGTTTTTTGTGGAAGCCAAAAACCGGCAGCTTTGATGTGGCTTTAATGATTGTCCTTATTCAGTTCCTAAACTTGATGCTTTGGATGTCTCTGTGCTTGACAGCATTCGAGATTGGTAGTAGCATATTCTAACAGTAAATTTGTCGTAAGTAGTTGAAAAATCAAAAGGTTTAGTTTTTCATATCAAACAAAAAAAGTTTACTTTTAGGCTGCTACATTATTGCGTATTATGATAGTTTATTTCTTACTGATTGATGGTGTTGACGTAAACCAAACATCGTGTTAAGTAAACCAAAATCGTTCTTACTACTATATTTACTTTTGTCATGTTCTCTCTATTTATATATTTACCATATAATACTTAAAACATGTAAAAATGTACCTTCACCGATATGAATGCCTTTCAAGCAGGGTAAAGTATTTAAGTATTCACGCTTTTCTCTCACAGTTTAATTACCTTAATAGCAGAACATTATCGTCATTTTGTTAAATGATGTAAATAGCGGCACTTACTATTAAACCAGACAAAGCCGGCATCAGAATATAATCAAAGAGTCAATCAGCGCCTTTAAATATGCAATAATTAACATTGTGATTAAATGTAATAAATGATACCATATTAAGTTTAACAGTTTCATGTAAAGTAACAGAGGCACCCAATAACAGTGACAGTCTCTGTGAACTCCTTTCTCGCTTTGTAAAGAAAGCATTGTATTTTTTAAAGAAGTATTTCGTTTGTATATTTATTTGTGGCATGCATTAAAGAAGTGAATCAACAGTCGGCAAATGCTACTTTAAATAAGCACCGGTAAATATAATAATTAAACATAATAATTCAGGTCGTGTTAAGTTTAACATTTTCAGAAAAATTAACAGGAGGACTCAATAACAGTAACAGACTCTGTGAACTGCTATGGAAAGAAGTTGTTTGATTTTTCGAAGTGTTCGTTAGTTTATGTATATGCATCAAAGGAGTCAATCAACAGTCAGTGAATGCTTCTTTAAATATGCAGTGATAAAATTTACCATAATAATTGATGTCATGTTAACCTTAACAGTTCCATGTAAATTAACATATATTTATGTTTCTGATTAAGGGTTCATTAAGGTGTGGGTTGCAACCCCTAAATGCATATTTTGGTTTTTAGTTTCTATAAATTTATGGTAAAACGTTTTAATATAAAGTTCGTATTCGAATGAAGAACTTGATATTAATATAAAATTCGTAGTCGAATGAAGAACTTGATATTAATATAAAATTCGTAGTCGATACTTGATATTAATATAAAATTCGTAGTCGAATGAAGAACTTGATATTAATATAAAATTCGTAGTCGAAAGACGACCGAAAATTTTAGTAGAAAAAGGTTCGAAATTTATAACCACTTGCGAAAATCCGATTGCATTGAAATCTTTTGCTCCCAGACTTAACTTCGAATTTTTAATTTAGTACTAGTACAAGGCACGATTTTTATAGTTTCTCTTATTGTGAATTGACCAGTTTTGCTTTCGAAATTATGGTCGGTTGTAAATCACTCCATGGTTCATACAAAATGCTTTATAGAAATTCTGTTTATATTCTCAAAACGTTCACCTCAGAGTAAGTGAAATTTAATTATTAAGTACAAAAGTTCTTATAATTTCACAGACGAATGCATTGCAGCCTAAAAGAATGCATCATTTTATGTCATATTTGTTGTAGTGAAGATATACAACTTTTGAGATAACCTATTCATATATTACAAGCCTCCTTTAAGGGTGCAACATTTAATTCTCGGAGATAATACGACCGTCTGTTAACTTTTACAAAATGAGGACTCTATTGTAGTTGTAGAGGATAACTTTCACCAGACCTTTTGGTGGCGCCCAAATATATGCTACAAACTTTACATATCAATTATACATATTTTGTATATTATTTGGCGTCACAGACATTCATGAAAATTTTCTGTTAGAGCCGGTAGGAATTAACTGGTGTTCGATGTGAGATAAGTATCTCAAGTAAGTACTTCCAGCAGTTCCAGCGGTTCCACCGAACTAAAGAGCTGCGAACTTACTGCCATCATTAGCCAACATGTTTTCATATTTATTGTACCATTCATATTTATTGTAGCTTTATACCAATTTGACACCTCATTCTTCCAATCATCCCCGTTTTAATCGCACTAGCTTACATTCTTTTCCACCCTTACCCTATCACCGGCTCATGACTTTTATCAGCTTATCTGTTAATTGCACATACGAGGCTTATTTCCCACCACAATCCCTGCCGTCTGGGCTGCATCATGTCAATTACGGACTTGTAAGTAGCGCCCAGAACGGGTTTACTAACCACGGCCGACACACTCAATACTGGCCGTAATGTGCATGTGGCAGCTACTTTCGGCATTAAAAAACAATGTTGCAAACGTGTTTGCCAATTTGGCTCGTTTGGGAGAACGCATTACAAGTTAATCCGCAATTTGCATACCGTAAATGGGGGGGGGAGAGTTGTGTGTATGCGGAAAATGCGTTCCAGTGTCTGTGTGCTAAGGTTACTTAGCCATGAGCAGAGCGCCTGAATCCCCTGTGTACAAAAATGACTGCGGTGATTTACACATTCTTTCAAAGTAATGCCGCTGACGAAAAGAAATTGTGAGTACTTTGGAAATTGGAAACAAGTTTAATAATGAAAATAATTTACTTAACAATTTAATAGAAATTTTTAAAATTTTTAGTTTCTCTAGAATGAGTACTGGAAGAACTTCAATATGAATAATATCACAAATAAATTCTTCATAAATTTACATTTCTGCATCCAGTTTTCTAACGGAAGTTTCTTCATAAGTTAATCTCATCCTGATATTTACCTATGAACCCCATCTCTTTTCAAAGCAATTTCTGGTTCCCATCGACATTGATAATGATATTATCATTCTTTAAAATCAATCCTTTGGCATTATGTTGGCACTTATCTTTGCTTTTATTCTTCGAACAAAGTATTGATCTACTTCGTTTCAAAGAAATATTGATCTAATTCCTTTCAAATGAAGTATTGATTCCTTTCGAAGAAGTATTGATCTTCTCCCTTTCAAAGAAGTCTTGGAATCTAATTCCTATTGATATAATTACTTTGGACTGCTGCTTCGAACTTCTTCTTCTTTTAGTCTCCTACCTATATTTTAATTCTACGTTATGCTTCTAGTCTCCTCCTCATATTTTAATTATACCGAATGCTTTCAAAGCAGTTCCTTGGGGGTTTTCCGAGGAGTTTCTTCTTTTCTGATCAACATAATGTAATGATGATGATGATCCATTTCCTATACAACACATTTGAAGTAGTTGTTTTATTTTTGTTCTTCTGCTAGTCTCCTTCACTTTGATAATCTCCGAATTCTTTAAACAAAGATCTTTGCTATTCACTTTGCATCTTCTTCTGTTCTGGTGGTTTATTTGAATTCCTTCTCTTTTTTATATGCCCCGATTATTGCTATCTTTTGCGCAGATTTTGGTAAATGTTCATTCAATTTTTTATAGCATCAATTTCTTCTTTGATGGCGCTACAACTGAAGATCGTTCTTTTCCGCCTCAACGAAGCTTCAACCGTTACCTCTGCTATGCACGCGCTGGCGCCAATTAGCAAGGCCAAATGCAGACATGTCCTCAACACCTTCTATTGCCAACGGAGATTAGGTCATCCACTTTTGAGCGTTCCACCACAGTGTGTCGAAGAATACTCCTCCTCAGCCAAGGCGTTCACATCCATTTGCTCAACGTGACCAAGCCAGCGAAGCTTTCAGCCAAGGTGAGTACCTATCGTGCGACTCTTTCAAGCTCATGTTAGAGAAAGTAATTCGAGTTGCAAACATCAACAGCTCTCGCAACATCAATTTCTTCCTCTTCTCTAAATAAAGTTGTGCAGCTCCAAAATTGTCCCGACCCATAATTTCCCCTGAAAATCCAAAGCTGTTCACTGAATTCTTGCCACCGGCTAATGGAGTCCTTATTTAAATAATTTGTAAAATGGAAACATCAAATAGAATCATGAAGGATGTGTAGAATCTTGAAAGATATGTTTCATTATGACTCTTCAGTATCATAATATAGATCAGTATCATAATGAGTCTATAATCCATGATTGCTCTGAAAGTATCTCAGGGAATTTTGTGATGTACTCCGAACAATGTACTGGGCCAAGAAATACCCAAACAAAGAATTCAGAAGGTAAGAAATTACTGAAGATATAAAGCATATATATTGGCACAAAATTATAATACTTTGAAATCTATGATTTTAAAATTATCATTAGGACTCCAACTCCAATTCCTATTCGGATATTTGTTCCAGTCCGACTAAGAAATGTACACAAAATTCAATCAAACTAATTCGCTTTTTCCTACATGTACGGAGACTCTGCATGTGCTTTCGATGCCATCTCTTCATATCCACGATTTCGACCAACAATTTAAAATTTCAAGAACGCTAACAAATTTAAAAACTTCCCAGACCACAACTTCTGACACCATTATGTTCCTCAGCAAAACTAGTTTAATGCATCTCTCAGAACCCACACTGTAAAGGAAAATGTTTAAACAATTATATCATTTACAAGTGCCAATTCAGAACCACCCTAACGATTATAACAGATCACTGCTTAAAATCTGCCCAGATATCTTAGCTATATAGAAAATTAAACACCTTGAAAATCAGATCTACACTTCTCGAGTTATAACTGAATTTGTAAATCCAATTATTAATTTTGGTCTCTGAGGCATTCAACGAGCACACACACAAAGTGGAAAATAACCCCTACTACTCCCAGGATTAGAATACAATGGGCATCAATTTCCGGAGTGCTTGGAGACCTCCCTCTACAGTGGATCTTCGGCCTCCCCCAATGATATCTTCTATATATGTAACCCTTAAATTATCAATATTTATTTTGTTCAGTTTAATAATGAAATATATACTTTTTAAACTAACATCATCAGTCTTATCGCATGTTACTTAGTATCCTTAGAACCCTAGTTATATATAGAAATAATAAAATTTGTAAAAACTTGAAGTTATTGAAGAAAGTAATTCGAGAGAGACCCGCTTGGCAAACGTCAAATCATCGTGTTGTAGTAGAAAATCATTCCCTTCTGGAGCGCCGCAAGAGATTCAGCAAATGGTAAATGTGGAGTTTGGTTCTGTGAAAGCAGTTACATGAAACCATGAAACTGTAGAATATTGAGGAGCTCCGTTTTCTTACCGTGAGCCGGGGTCGTCTGCAACCGTCTGATCCACGCGATTTCTAGCCTCGAATTCACGCTTCGGTGCTGGTATTTCGACCACAAAAGTGTCGGAATGCTGTTCGCTATTGAGTTTCTTATGGGGTGCTGATAAATCGCCTCTATACGCTAAGGCATTTTCGGGAGCAGATGTGGTGGTGACCCGACTTTTACCCAGGCCCAGCAGAAGTTCCTCACCTGTGGGGAATACATGAAATACAAACAAATGAAGCCTTTTTTCTTGGCTCTAGAATAAAGAGGAAGCTATTCTTCGGTGAGATTACACAGACTTGTTCTTACTCACTCGCCGATATGGCACGTCATCGACCACTCTTTATATTCTGACGACTTACCTAAATTTTCCAATAGATCATCGGTCAGCAACAGCACTCCCGTTGAATCCTGCGCCGGTAGACCAATAAAGAATCCATCCAATTTGAGGCGAAAGTTTTCCCCGCCCTTCTGCCGCTGATCGTAGTGGAGATCGTAATCGTCCGGCGGCACTAGCAGCTCCAGCAGCGAATTCTCATTCTCACGCTGCACGATGGGGGCACCCAAATTGAAGCAGCCCCAATTCAGCAGCGCAAGCAGCGTGAACACAAACAAACGATTGGTGAACTTGCACATATTTGCTGGGCTTCTTCCTACGAGTGCGCCTGCATGAGTGCCGCTGTACCTGCTCGTGCACCAACTCAACTGCGAATGAGGCACGCTGCCACGGCGTAGCCACCAAGAAGCATTCTCTGCAGCGTCCCGAGTGGTTCTGTGAGTCGGGGTCGGGGCTTTGCTGCCAGTTGCTAACGCGGCGGCGACGGCGATCTGGTTTGTGCCGTTGCCTCGTTGTGCTGCGCAGGCTGACGTGATTGCATAATGCGACGGGGTCTGCGCCGCTTGATTGCATTAGCAGATGAAGGCACGCACGCATATTATGTAAGCGCACTTCGTTAGCTGGCTGAGAAGTGGCTGGGTAAGTTCTTTCATTTCATATTCACTTCCTACTTGCACGAGTTGTGCTTGCAGACGAGTGCATCTGCCTACTTGGACCGCTGCTGAAAATGTCTCTTGCCAAGGTATAACGAAGTGTTGGTTGGGTTTTTGTTCTGGGAAGCGTTTTTAAAGATATTGTGAAAGTCTTCCGCAATGTTGGTAGATAAGCACGACTAGTAAATGATGCTTAATTGGTATATGAAAGACCAAAGATGGCAGATCGCAAGCGATGGAACAGTTTCCAAAGATCGAAAAGTGGAAGAAATATTGTTAATAACATAATCCAAACACTTGCGGGTCTGAGGAGTTAGAAGATAAAGAGGTAGCAAAGAGGATATGGAGACAGTGTTCTAGAATAATTTCTGTGGTCTATTCCACGTCCTCTCTATTCCATTTCCTCTGCAATATTATGCCTACAACATTTATGCTTACTTCCATACATATCCTTCACTTCTGCCCCTAGTTAGGTAGGTAAAATGGCTGACAACCCTCCGTTCGCCCCAATGTGCACAAGTGCGGTTTTGATGCCATATCCTCCCAAGCCTAAAGATGGTGATATATGTACTCTAATGTGAATTGCAACCAATCTGAGTTGTTTATAAATTTGGTTAGGTCTGACAGTTCTAATATAGAGCAATGCCCCAGACTCTCTAGCAAAGGACTGTTGAAATAATTGAGTCTCCTAGAGCGATCGCAAAGAAAGTGGACGCCTGTTTCTCTCTCTTGTGGGTCTTTGCAGCTCCTGCAATGAGCCATTTATTCAAGTAATTAAAAGGATCAACACAGTAAATAAAAATCACCTAACCAGAGGTCCCACATTTAGATACCTCAACGTTTGCGGATGATACAGCCATGTTATGATCTAAGGCATGCCCCATAACAGTTATAAGCCACCTTCAGAAACACCCTTAATTCTCAGGAAGTCGGTTATAAGCCACCTTTAGAAGAGTCTGGCTAGAAGAATCTGGCTAGAAGAGTCTGACTAGAAGAGCCTAAACATCCCAGAGTTTAGAATTCGATAAGAATTCTGAAATATTCTTAGGAGATTTGTCCATAATTTTTTGCGGTTCCAGGTAACAATTACCTAAGTAGCAAAGTCTGGTCCAGCTTAGACAGTTACATTGACACAAAAAATGTTCAGATGTTCCTCTTCTTCGTTACATAATCTGCAATTGTCGTTTTGGCTTACCTTTATGCTGTATAGGTGTTTCCCCAGTTAGAAAGCCTGAGACTATGCGAGTACCTGATCTCGTTAAATCTAGAATTTCCATAGTTCTTTTACGGGATGTTTTTGGCATGAAGATATATGCGATTCTTGCATCTTTTGTTTCCATCCTCTATTGATGTGATTTCACCTCTAGCCAGTGATTTAGGATGTATTTCATGGAACTCCATGGCAGCCCACAGAATGGGTCCGATCCAATAAAGCTATTGGCTGCCCCTTTCCTAGCGAGTCCACCTGCCTCTATGTCCGCTGTGACCTGTCACCCAGATCAGCTGCACTCTGTTGTTAGTTCCTGATATTTTCAGCAGATGAAGGCAATCCGAAACCCGTTTTGATTTCATGACAAAGGAGTTCAGCGCTAGTAATGCTGCTTTGCTGTCAGAGTGGATAAGGATGTGGTTGTATCTCTATCTAGTTGCTCTCTTAGGCAGATCTCTATAGAGTGAGTGTCAGCCTGAAAAACAGAGCTTCTCGGCTCATGCTTGTGAATAAGTGACTTATTGGTTTTCACTAGAAACCCCAGCCCCAACTGCCTCCTTAGTTTTTAACCGTCTGTATGTACAATACGTGAGCATTATAAGCATGATCATTATACCATATATACATGACCATTAAAGATGGCGTTGGTCTATTCTGTTCCTAGTTAACCCCACTCGGGAATGTGACCTTGAAGTTGTGTTTGAAGTTTTACTTAGGGCGACATATATCACTTCGGGAAAGATTAATCGTTTGTGTTTCAGTTTCGTCCCTAAGTAAGGATGGCCGCTGGAGCACTGAACCTTGTTCATTTTCTGAGATGAGCTTTACTGCGAATTGCAGCGCATCTTTCTTGATGAATAAATAAAGTGGAGGTAGGCTTAATAATACCTCCAGGCCTGCAGTCGGAAAGGCAATCAGAGCCATTCTTTGAGACCACTTTGAACAATTTACAAAAAATAAATGTTATATTCACACATAGTTATATAGCACATAAATAGTTAATTAATTCCATTTAAATTACTTCATTTTAATTTATTTAAATTTATTTTAATACTACAAACTACAATTTTTATTCTATTTATTTTAATCTTTTTAGGTATATAATTTTTTTTATAAATTGCAAACCACTCCCGTTACATCTTAAATCCGTATTAAAATGCTGCGAAAAAACACGGAAGTGCCCACGCCAAAGTAGTTCATCTCAGATTCGTGCAGCAAAATTTCAAGCACAACAACACACAAAATAAAAGAAAGGCACACAAAAGCCGCTTCAAGTATTGTTAAACGAATAGCTGCCACACCCTCCCAAAGCAACACACAGTCAAACCCAGCGCGCTTACGTTGTCCCACACACAAATCCACACACACACAGCTACACCACTTGGCCAAATGCTACGAGTACATGATACCAATTGTCTAAAATTGTATAAATTGCAACTCATTAGAAATGCTAAACAGCAACGGAGGCCAAAGAGGCAGCCAGGAAAACCCAGCAACCTCAGTGCTCCAGCGCAGTTCCCTGCCAGCGTGAGGCAAGTGAGCGTGGCAAGTGCATGTCTTCGGTTTTGAAAGGAATGCAGTCGTCGGGCACTGGGAACAGAGTGGCTGGTACATGCTCTCGTAACTCGAGAAGATTGCATGCACTTTGTTAACTGGAGCTGCTTGGGTCGGTCTGTTGGAAATAAACTCATTGCAGCGAAAATAATTCATTTGATATTGTGTAGGATGATAGAGGAAGATGGGATCAGGGAGGAATGCGGGAATGGATAAGAGTAGTTTAAAGGTTAGTACGTGTCTTAACTGAAAATGTTACTTAGTAGCAAATTGGGATGGTACTCGTATATATTAAGATATAGTTAAGAGCTGCCAAGCATAGTGATGCTTAAATCTTGTACAAGAAAAAGAGAAAGCCAGCAGATATCTAGAGCTAGCCGCTTCCGTAAACAATAATTCCCTTGACGGCTTCGGTAATCTCCTGGTAAGCATGCTAGATCCACTTTTGGGGGATTGCGGGTTCAAAGCCGGTACAGAGCAGGGTCTGAAATCTTTTTATTTTCGAGTCGAAAGCATTAGTTGCTGGTACTCCGCTTCCCCAAACTTGTGCAATTATAATTAATTAATAAATAAATAAATAAAAGAAGGTTAAAATGTACGACGAAGAAAGATAGAAACAGCTTCTAGAGAACACAGCGGACCACTGAATGGAATAATATGTTTTCCAAATACAATCCTAAAGAAAAGTTCACAAATGAACAAGAATAACAACGATGAATGAATGAGAAAGAATAACACCCGAATCTCTCAACAAATTTCAAGTGCTGAACAACAACAATATACTTAGCGTTATAGAACACGGTTAATAAAGAAGTCCTTAATCATTATAATCATCATAAAGATCATTAATAAAAGGTCATAAACAAAAATCTTATAAGACTTGTTATAGAGCATCACGACCGGCTACATATATTGCTTTATTACTTCTAAGAATACTTTCACCTTTCTAACAAAACTCCATTTCTGACTCCAGGACACGTAATGAAACTAATCCCTCCAGCTATACAACAACTTTAACCGAAAATTAAGGTCCATATTTTTAAGTAAAACTCCCTTTTATGAGTTCTAAATATATTTTATCTTAGTAAGGTTTCAGATTATCCCTCCAGGGATAAAAACACAAAACTTTAAACGAAAATTAAGGTCGATACTCTTAAGGAAAACTGTATTTTCTGAGACCTGAATAAATTGCGTCATAGTAAGATATCAGATCATCCCTCCAGAGAAACATATACAAAATTTGACCCGTGAATTAGGGTCAGCATTCTTTAGCAAGTGTTTATTTTCTGACTTCTGTATAAATTACATCTTAGTCAGATATCAGCATTGAATACCTTGACACCACGCTCACAGTTCCTTAGATGCTAGATCAGTCCTACTTTGTTTTGGATTTCTTATTTTCCACTGAAATGGCGAAGGCCCTCTTTAGATACCAAATTTTCACCTGGTGTTCGACTCTCGTCAAGGATATTGAAAGGCGTCGCAATTTCGTGCCACATTCACCGCAATTATTTGTTATTATTTTAAGGGCTTTTGCATCCTGTTTACAAAATAAACGCCCTACCATATAATTAACACTTAGCAACGTAATTATGCAAATTGCATGCACTTGCCAATAAATACAACCAATATCGATGAAATTTAATTGCCACTTCGTCTGCGACACCTGGCAAGGAAGTCCATTTAAACATGTCAAAAGGGCAGGCAATCATACGTCTATGAACACGCCGACGGACTTCATCACTCACGACTCAGTGCTCGCCATTCAAGTTGTGAACATGTGGCGCCACATTGTCAGCCAACTGAAATTCCTTCACTTACAAACATTATCCTTCTTCATTATTGGCATCGACATACGAGCAACGGAGCAGCAGGCAATATTACAGAAACCCGCCCTATTCTTCATCTACTTTGTCGGCACCTTACTGATCAGCATCTCAATGGGTAGTTACGCGGTAAAGTATCGCCATGACATCGATCTGGTGGCGAGCGTCATGGATTTATTTATATCCGGCTGCTTGGTCGTGGTAAAGGTGATTGTATTCCTACCAAGGATGAGGCGTTTTGCGAACCTAATTAAAAACTTTGAAGAACTGGCTGAGAAGGGTGAGTTTGAGTGGTGCCAAAGTCATCGTAATGCATTTTTGCGACTTCTTTGCGCGTTGAATGGGATTAATTGACAGGGTTTAAGAGCGATCTTAATGAGCAATTCTCATTTGGAAAAGAAAAGTGAGGGAAGCCAACGATCATAAACTAGGGAGCGTCTATATAAAGGATTCTTCCGGATAGATGAATACATAGAAAAATCAATTGGAATAGAGAAGTGAGAGACGCAGGCAAATATCATAAACTAGGGATCGTCTATAAAAAGGAACCTTTTTCTATGATCGTATTATACAATTCTATAGCAAATACAAGCAGTATAATTTCTGCAGCATTTTTTAACCGATATTGGTACAATTTATGTCACTGTGCAGTCACGAGTACGCTGAGAGGTGCTCTATCGAGGCTTATCGTTCAGTCATAATTTCATCGTGTCGCTGAATCTACTGTTATAATTCCAGAACTCTCATTAGTATCATAAACCAACACCTATCTACGGTAAAATCGTAGCTTACAGAGTACTTGCATTGCTACAGATGTGCATATCCTAGCAGTGTGGGTAGATTAATTTATTATAAAATCCAGGCATCAACTTTGAAAAATCCTTTATCAATATTTTGACTGTACACACATTTCATTATGATCAAAAAATCATTATTAAGGTATCCCCAAGTCCCCCCACTTAAGTGCCACTTAGAGGTCATTGGTGTAGTCATGGTCTAAGAGTAATCTCTTCTTGCTACTTGCAGCTAATATCCAGGAGTGTGAATTGTGGAGAGCCGAAAACCTGCGGGAGCAGTTGTACATCACCGTGTATCACTTCGGTTGCTGGTTCTGTGGTAGCATGTTCCTGGCCAAACCGTTATTAGCGCAATTCTACAGTTATTTCACCAATGCCAGTGTTGCTGCCTCATTGCCCATGGCGGGTCTGTAAGTAATCGCACGCTATTTGCAAATCTGGTGCTCGTCTATTAAATCAACTCTTTGCAGCTTTCCTTATGACGCCTCCCAGCCTCTCTATTATACGCTGTCCTATATTTTGAATGTGATTTATGTGTACTTCTGTGTAGTCGCTTCGGTGGGCATAGATGGGCTCTTCTGTTGGTTTGTTCATAATACTTCCGCTCACTTTCGCATACTTCATCTGCAGCTGGTGACTATGGCCGAGGATATTGTTGCACCCAACTCTGTGGTCACCTTTAGAGGTAAAATTGGTGCCACCGTGCTCTATCATAATCGTCTCATCCAGTTGGCCAATGAGTTTGAAGGCGTCTTCAGTCCCATCATATTGGCTGAAGTGACTATGAGTTGCTTGCAGCTGACCTTCTTTGCGTATCAGTTGGCCACCAAAATCGAACTGTCCAAACTGCCACTAATACTTATGGCCTTAGCCGTGATATCCACACAATTGGTTCTTTATTGTTTCGGTGGTCAGAGAATACAGAATGAGGTAAATTCCAATGAACCGAGTACTCGATTGAATGTAACGATTTGTGTTCTCATCTGAGCAGAGTAACGTGATTAGTGATGCCATTTATTTGCTGTTCCCCTGGGATCGTATGACTACGGTGCAGAAGAATTCCTTGCTGCTGCCGCTGCAGAAGGCGCAACATATCAACACTTTAAGCGGTTACTTTTTTGTGGCAGATCTGAATCTTCTGGTTTGGGTAAGAAGGAAATTTTTAAATTGTAATTATAAATTCTGGAAAAGTATTCCCTTTTTGGTACTCGTAGGTGTTCAAAACTGCGGGCTCTTTCACCACTCTACTGTTGGCGGTAAAGGAAAAGAATGAAGATGTGGCCCAATGAATATTTTTATAAAAAGATATTCAAGGGAGTTTTTTAGTGCACACTCTTTAATATTATGTTAATTAAGGGCAAACTTTAGAATTGTAATTTTTCAGCACAATAAACTTGATGGTAGTATTAGGGTAGTCCTCATATGCTATATTCCAGAGAACTATATCTAGTCAGGCACAGCTGTAGCTGCGCGTTCATAAATCAGAACACAAAGGAAGCGCGCTACTTAGGATGTCAGTGCCAAATACCTCGAACCTGATTCTAGCGAAAGCGGGCACCATCTCATCTTCCTCTCCACAAGCCGGGGAAACCACCCTTGCTGCTATTCCTATCATTTGCATATGCTTAGTCTACGTAAAGTAGCCCGTCATCAGTCCTACCAGAAGTCGGTAGTCTCTCCTACCAAGTGACCAAATAATCCTTGAGGATCTATCGGAAATAGCCTTTGCTTTCTCTCACGGCCTCCCAGGCGTGCACAGGCAACCCAATCACTAGAGTGACATACAGCAGAAACAGCAACAGAAACAGCAACCAGTACATTTGCAACAGTAACTCATGATGAGTTGATTTGTTCTGTCGCCAAACGCTAATTTTCTGTCGTTAAATATTGTAGTGTCTGTTGCAAATGTACTGTCATCTGTTTCTGTTACCGTTTTTGCCATTTGTCACTCTGCACTCTAATGTCCTAATGGCAGCGAAAGGTATGAGAAAAACAGACACACAACAACATCACAATATCTCAAAATGGATCGGAACTAAATATTCTTACATGGCAAATTAGTTTTTAGGCGACCAAAATACTTTGGAAATTCGTGTGGAGCCTTATTTTAGCCATTTTAAAAGTAGGTCGAATCTCAACAAGTCCTTTATATTGATTGATTTGAGATCGTCCACATCATGAAAAAGGGGGCACCCGAGGGTTTTCCAACTGTGCCCGGAAAGAGCCGGACAGTGACAATGTAGATGGACAACCGTCTCTTCCTAATCCTCTTCTGGACAGCTGCAACAAGAGTCACACCCCAAGGCCCAGCCTTGTGGCATGACAACCAAAGAGACAGTGCTCTATAAAAACTGCCTCAACAAAACCTACTAAAGAAGCTAAAGCCCCCCACATGTTACCTCGGTGATAGATTTTATAAGGATTAAGATGATAGAACACAACCGTATCTACTAAAGTCTCCAAGGGCAATCTTGGGCCCACTTCCAACACGTAAGCTTCAACACTCACTGAAGATAGGCTTGAATTCATGCCCATCGGAGCATTAAGTCAGACAATTATTTTATACTCAACTCATCTTACAAATATACAACAGATCTAATATACAAACTGTAGATTTGGAATACCGCTTTGGAGGGACTCGTAATCCTTCGACATGAGAACACAAACCTCACGGCAGAAAAACTTTGTTCCATTTTTCTACTTATTGTCTTGTTTCGGAAACTTATCAATCCGTACCCTCAACACAAAATATCTGTTTATTACACACCCATACAGATTTTAATATAATTTCTTGGAATGTGAATTGAAGAAATCAATGCTAACATATCGGATAAATTTCTTTTCTAAAAATACACTAGATTTGATTTTAGGTTACTGGGTTTTGTTTGTTTTTATAATTAGAAACAAATTTTAACCGGCTTTCAATATAAAATAAAAAATGTGATTCAGAGACGAAAAGAAATTGAAAAAAATTTATTTCAATATAACACATGGTCGCCCTGTGACCCTGTAGGAAATATATACATAATCGTACTTCTCTAAGAAGGCTTGTTTATTTTTATTAAATCCTGGAGCTTTAGAAGAAAACTCTTTAAGATGATTCAGAGTTTTAATGAGATTGCATTGCCTGTCGTAAACGGTCAAGTGACTTCAATATTAGATGATGAAGAGTTCTAAGGAGATGAGGAAGAGTTCTCGTGAGCTGACACAAGTGATAGATGTGGAAGAAATGAAATGCAAAGTCAACTTTGAGTTCCACGAGTTTAGACAAGAAGCAATCCATTAAAGTTCCCTACATCCCGCCGATATAGAAAAGGAGGCAGTGTCGAAGTGCCACCAAATAAAATAAGAGCTCTTGTATAGTTTATTCCTATTTCATTTTCAAGGCATCCAATTAAATCTTCTCCGCTGCCAGGAAACATAACAATTGATTTGGGTGAAGTTTAGTGCTCATTCTTATAATAAGGAGCTCAGGAGCTACATTCAGCATAATAAGTTGATTGTTGTGTGCATATATCCTTCTGTTGACTACTTATCAATCTATGGAAGAGCTGTTCATGACTGCACAGACACCAAATTGAAATCTATAACCGACTCGTTGGTTCATATTTTCCAGGGTTTATATAAAAACAACGCTGAGGTCAATAGACAACCTGAGAAGGATGTCATAAAATTATCAGGGCCCGACTATGTGGGAGTATTGTTTGAAGAGTGTACTAAAATTTCTATTTTGACAGTGAATATAAGCACAATTTCCACAGTTTTCTCTGATCTTAAGTGAACATCATAAGAAAATGAGAACATAATTTGGAAGAAAATGTGAACATAATTTAGAAGAAAATGTGAACATAATTTGGAAGAAAATGGGAATATAATTCATAGGAACATGTGAACATAATTCATAGGCAATTGTGAACAGAATTCAGAGGAAAACGTGAACATAATTCAGAGGAAATTCTGAACTTAATTCAGATGAAAATGTGAACACAATTCAGAGGAAAATGTGAACATAATTTGTGGGAAAATGTTAACATAATTTAAAAGAAAATGGGAACATAAAGTGTGAACATAACTCAGAGGAACATGCGAACATAATTCAGAAGAAAATCTGAACATAGTAAAATATGAATAAAATTAAGAGGAAGATGTGAACATAATTAAGAGGGAAAACGTGAACACAATTCAGAGGAAAATGTGAATAAAATTCAATAGAAAATGTGAACATAATTAATAAGAAAATGTGAACAAAATTCGGAGGAAAATTAATAATTTATAGCAGATGAACATAATTCAGAGGAATTTGTGAACAGAATTCAGAAAAAATGAGAACATAATTAAAAAGAAAATGTGAACATAATTCAGCGGAAATTGTGAACATAATTCAGAGGAAATTGTGAACAAAATTCAGAGGAAAATGTGAACATAATTTAAAGGAAAATGGGAACATAATTCATAGGAACAGGTGAACACAATTCATAGGAAAGTGTGAACATAATTCAGAGGAACATGCGAACATGATTCAGAGGAAAATCTGAACATAGTAAAATATGAATAAAATTAAGAGGAAGATGTGAACATAATTAAGAGGGAAAACGTGAACACAATTCAGAGGAAAATGTGAATAAAATTCAATAGAAAATGTGAACATAATTAATAAGAAAATGTGAACAAAATTCGGAGGAAAATTAATAATTTATAGCAGATGAACATAATTCAGAGGAATTTGTGAACAGAATTCAGAAAAAATGAGAACATAATTAAAAAGAAAATGTGAACATAATTCAGCGGAAATTGTGAACATAATTCAGAGGAAATTGTGAACAAAATTCAGAGGAAAATGTGAACATAATTTAAAGGAAAATGGGAACATAATTCATAGGAACAGGTGAACACAATTCATAGGAAAGTGTGAACATAATTCAGAGGAACATGCGAACATGATTCAGAGGAAAATCTGAACATAGTAAAATATGAATCAAATTAAGAGAAAGATGTGAACATAATTAAGAGAAAAACATGAACACAATTCAGAGGAAAATGTGAATAAAATTAAATAGAAAATGTGAACAAAATTCGGAGAAAATTTGAACATAATTCTTAGGACCATATGAACATGAATTTTGAACATAATTCAGAGGAAAATGTGAACATACGAGTAATACAGGGGAAATTTTGAAAATAATTGAGCGGAGAATATGAGCAAAATACAGGGAAAATTGTGTATATAATTGACGGGAAAATATGAACATAATTCAGATGAAAATTGGGGATCTTTCAAAATATGTTTTAAAAGCTGAATTAAAGTAGTTAGGCATGGATTTGATAAACCTCATCTATACAAGGGAGCAGAGGTGTTAATGTGACTTCCAAGAATTTTCACCTATTCCCAAATTCTACGCTGGTCTTAAAAGGAATTCACATGCTGCAGTTATGGATGGTCATAAATATGGATGGGCATGTGAAAGAAAAACACTGACGCCGAGTGTGGCAGGTGTGACATTTTGAAAGATTTTCAACACTGTAAATGAAACGTCAACATCGCTCGAATACCGTTACACCAGTTCCATTCACACACACACACACATACACACACACATACACATACTCATTCACAGGCTTAGACATTCACTGAGGCACCGCTATGCATTCCATTTAGCGTCTGTGTGTGTGTGATTACGTGATTATCACATTCATTTCAATGATTTATGAAAGCACCTGATCTCAACGTCAATCTGTGGTACAAAGAAAAAGCGAACGTTGTGTTCATTCTACTCAAGTGCATTTAATCAACGTTGACGATCAAGTTCAATGACTGGCACAGAGGGAGCGCCGGACAGCCAGAGGCACAGCGGAGGCTCTTGTTAGCGAGCTCATCTGAACGACAAAGTATTTTACTACAATTCCCAGAGGAGGAGGAGTGTCCCATGATGACAAGAAGCAAACAAAGAAGAAACAAGTTTTTCCTATACTCTGCGAGAGATGCTGGTCGGTTGGGTGGATGGTCGGTGGATTGGTTGGTTGGTTGGTTGAAAGGAAGAAACATATACAGAGCGGCACAGGTTAGTTGGGAACGTCTTTAAATTGATATCAACATTTCGTTGTTATTCTGGTTGGTTCTGGCAATGGCGCAAGTTATGTAATTCTCCTATTATAGTATTCACTTCCTTATTTGAAGCGCAATTATGCCTGTTTTCAGTTGACTACAAAGTAGCAATTGTCATTAAGGAAATATCCTGGCAATTTAGTTGCAAACATGTGCCCACAGGGACCAGAATTGATCAAAAGTTCTCACTTTGCTTTTAATAAGCAAAAACTTAGTCTAATCAATTTCAGACTATACCGCATCCATATTTATGAGGTCTCTAAAATGGAGTTATAAAATGAATCACAAAGACTCGAGTGGCAAAATTTACTTGGATTTCATATGTCTACCTTGGTATTTGATGAAAGACAGTTGCTAAACCAACCGGGGTTTCTGGCATTATTCGGAGGATGAGAAGAACAAATTTTCCGGACAAACTTCAGCAATCTTTCCATGAAAGGTACACAGAGTTTCCTATATAAGGAGCTCAAAACTTCTCATATAAGTTATTCAGAGCTTTCCATATAAGGTACTCAAAGCTTTCCACATTAAGTTCAGAAATTCATACTTCTCGTCAGCACTTGATACAGTCAAAATCAATGGTAAAAAAATGTCGAAGTCTGAAAACCAATCAAGCAAAGGACATGATACAGCTCTTTGACTGGCTATGTGTGAGAATGTGTGTATGTGTGTGAAAGTATCAAATCTCTGTATCCTATTTTTGGGGATGCTCTTCGCTGGCCTTGTTTGCTCTCTTGATCTCTCTTGAACCAAGAAGAATTGATATTGTCGTCTGCCTATACCAAAACCAATCTCTCTTGCACACAGAAGAATTGATGTTGTTGTTGTAAGCTCCCGAGCTTAATTGGTTTGGGCACCTGTGACCTCATTTATAACTTTCCTTGCATTTTTAACCAACACTGAAGTAAAATTGCTCTCTTGATATCTCTTGAACACACAACAATTGATGTTGTTGGTGATTAGTTCCCGAACTTTATACTTTATTGGACATCTCTTATTTAATATATAATTTTTGATGCATTCGAAACAAATACTGAAGAACTAAATATAAAGGAGTTTTTGCAGGACTCTAGGCTATCTATAATAATTATAAATATTCAAAAGAGAGAACTATAAATAGATTATATATCTATCTATTTATTGTTCGATCGTTTCGATGGAGAGATGATAAAGATGGATAGATGATGGATAGATGATGAGCACATGAACGGATGAAGTGATAGAAAGGTTGATAGATGGATAGATGATGGATACATGATGAATATATGATGGATACATGGTGGATGGAGGAATGGATAAAGAGATGATAAAGATGGATAGATGAATCGATGATGGACAGCTGAATGGATGAAAGAATGGAAAAGATGGATAGATGGATAGATCATGGATAGATGATGGATAGATGAATGGATAAAGAGATGGAAAAGATGGATAGATGGATAGATGGATAGATGGATAGATGGATTGATGGATAGATGAATGGATAAAGAGATGCTAAAGACTGATGGATGGACAGATGATGGACAGCTGATTGGTTGAAGGGATGATAAAGATGAATGGATGGATAGATGATGGATGATAGATACATGATGGATACATGATGGATACATGATAGATAGATGAATGGATAAAGAGATGATAAAGATGGATAGACTATGAATAGATGAATGGATGATGGATGATGGATTCATGATGGATACATGATGGATAGATTAATGGATAAAGAGAAGGTAAAGATGGATAGAATGATAGATGATGGGATGATGGATTTATGATGGATACATGATGGATAGATGAATGGATAAAGAGAATGTAAAGATGGATGGATGGACGGATGATGGACAGCTGAATGGATGAAGGGATGATAAAGATGAATGGATGGATAGATGATGGATGATAGATACATGATGGATACATAATGGATACATGATGGATACATGATGGATACATGATAGATAGATGAATGGATATAGAGATGATAAAGATGGATAGACTATGAATAGATGAATGGATGTCGATAGTAAAGATGGATAGATGATGGATAAGGTGAATGGACTAAGAGATGGTAAAGATGGATAGAAGGATAGATAATAGATAAATGATTACTTTAGTCATAGGTGCTTCTTTCAACAAATTGTAGACCCCAACCTATTCAAAGTTCCTTAATTGTTAACCTTTTCAAAGTTCTTTAATTATTTAATATGGAGATCTCTTTAAAGAAACTTCTCGTATCTGTAAAACTGTTCGGTTGAAGGTCAAAACATTAGAGTGATTAGATCATATTCCCAGCATAAAAGTGTCAGAATATGCTTTCGAATAATTCCATTTCTTCACTCAATATCCGATACAAACGGGTCTGATCTATACCAACGATTCTTCAGCTAATGGTAGTTTGAGCTCTTACAATCATCATGCATCAATTTATTTACCTTACCCAGTTGTGTAACGTTAAAAACGGTTCAGGTTTATACTATATAATACAAATTGAAAATATAGTGTTTTGTTACACCGGCCTCCTCCAATAGGAACCGATGAACAATTCATTTCACGCAATATCTTCATAATTACAATTTTGTGAAAGTCACAAATGACCCTCGAATACGTATGAGTACCTAAGAGTATCAGCAAATGACTATAGGAAGTAAGTATAGACTTGGAATGATGAGCATCTTTTAGAGGCAAATCACATTTAGCACTTGAATGTGAAGGCGAGCATTGAGGTTCATGCAGTTCAGAGGAAATGTTAGAAACGGACGGAGAAGGGAACGAAAACACTCACTAAAAATTATTCAATCAAATATTCCACCATCTTCTTCCTTGAATTTGAATACTAGTTTCCATAAGGAAAAGTTCTGCTCTGTGATATAATGATAGAAGATAACGTTACAGAAGAAAGGGAGGGCACTTAGGTCGAAAAACTCTCGATCATCGCGCAATTCTCTTCTCATTTAATGTTGATTCTTAACAGCTGATTTTGACTGTAGTATTGGACAAAGATAAGGAGTTGCTCTCAGGTCAATTTATAGAAGGTGACTTTGATGAGTTCAGAGCGAGTAATTTCTAATAACTAATGCGAATCCTGGTACTCTGAGGCCAAATTATAGATGGTGAATGCAGATTAGAGAGCATAATTACTTCAATATACTGACTCTGGATAGTCTGAGGCAAAATTATAGAGGGTTATGGCAGGTCATAGAGCATATGTAGCTCATAGAGCATAAGTATTCATATATGCTGAAATGAATCGTTCTGCCATCATTTGATATCTAATTGAATCTGACTACATTCAAGTAGTAACCTGCTTCACCTTCTTTTTATGATAGCATCCTCAATGGTACCCAAATAATTGAATGCCTTCTTTATCTATGTACGTGAGTTTCGGCAAAGCTCTCACACCTTTATCTCTGAACAAACCATTCCACCGTAGTTGGGTTTCTGGTATTTACCTCTGATCACGGTGGAATGCTGAACAATTGTAAGCGTTGTAGATGCGTGTTAATGATTTGCTAATTAAATTAGCGCTCTCATCGTAGAGGCGTCCACATAAATGCCACTTCCCCTGTGCTAGCCCGTTATACTTGTAGGCCGGGTGGCGCCCGACCTGGGCGAGGGCATGAGTGTGTGCCTACCACTTCCGTAGATTGCATAGAAGCCTCCTATGCTCGGCGAGTACGTTTGCTTTTGTAGTTACAATTATGAATCCACTTAAATATTTACTATCGTCGCTCGGAACATGAGTTCACATGCGAGAACACATTTCGTGTTAATGTTCGCGTTTGCATTGGACTTGAAGGATTTTGCATAAAGTGTTTGAGCAAATAAATGACTTGTGTGTGTGTGTGTGTTCTTTATGATTGTTACTTTTATTGATGCGCACTTTTTATTGTCAATTCAATAAACAATTTCATGAAATATTTATATAAAGTTTGCTTCAATTATATAAACATTTTAAAGTTTATTCATTCAATCAGGAGGCAAGTGAGTTGATGAGTCCATCTTTGAGACCTGAGACGATGGTTCAGAGGAGTGGGACAATTAAAATGCAACGTCAAAGAAAATCAGAAGACTGCAAAATTGTTTACAGTCCTCGATTTTGCTAGGCGACACTATTTCACTGAAAATCAGCAATATAATTTAAATATAATTAAACAATAACTTAAAATAAATTTAAATGTTCAGATAAATTTTACACTGAAATTCTGCAACTTCATTACTTGAACTTAATTTAAATGTTCAGACCTAATTATAAGTTGATGACTCTCCTCTTTACTTGTTTAATTTAAATTGCTCCATTTGGGAAAGTAAATTTAGTTTTGGTATTCTCCAAATCTGCAAATCAGCAGCTCAAAATCAGATTTCTTGAAATTAGTAATTGACTTTTGGTAATTGAATAATTTAAAGTAAATTAAATTAATTCAATTTCTTAACTAAATTCTTTCTTGTTATTCAGATATTAAAAATGATATTTTCATTTCTGAAAGTCAGAAAATTAGTTTCTGACATTCAGTGCCTCAGATTCGAAAGCGAATGTAAAATTTATTAGAAAAGAATTCAATTTCTATAATGAGTATTTTACTGAAATATAACAATTATATTTCTCTTAATCAATAGATAAAAATCAGATTCTACATTTCTTAAAACTAGTAATTCACTTTCTGAAATTCAATCTCATGCTAAGTAAATTTAATTAATTCAATTTCTACCGAAATAATTCAATTTCTGATATTAAGTAAATCTTTTCCTAATATTCAGACATTAAAAATCAGCTTTCCATTTCTTAAAATCAGAAAATTTGTGTCTGAAATTCAGTATCTTAGTTATTATGAATAATTTTCTGAGTAAATTAAAGTAATTAAATTACTTAACTAAATTCTTTTCTGGTATTCAGCTATTAAAAATTAGTTTTACATTTCTTAAAATAAGAAAATAAATTTCGGAATTTCAGTACCTCGGTTATTGTTTCGTAACGAAAAACTTAAATTTAAAAAAGCCAAGAATTCAATTTCTGAAATTGAGTAATCTACTGAAATGCAACAATTACATTTTTGAAATTCTGCTGATATTCAGAAATTCTCCTATAGAACTTAGTTACTCAATTGCTGATATTCAGATATTCTCTTATGGAACTTAGTTACTCAATTGCTGATATTCAGAAATTCTCTTCAGGAACTTGGTAACTCAATTGCTAATATTCAGAAATCCTCGTCAGGAACTTGGTAACACAATTGCTGGTAATCAGAAATTTTATTCTGAAATTTGGTAACTCATTTGCTGATATTCAGAATTTCTCTTCAGGAACTTCTTAAGTCAATTGCTAATATTCAGAAATTCTCCTCCAGGAACTTAGTAACTCAATTGCTGATATTCAGAAATTCTCTTCAGGAACTTGGTAACTCAATTGCTAATATTCAGAAATCCTCGTCAGGAACTTGGTAACACAATTGCTGGCAATGAGAAATTTTACTCTGGACCTTAATAACTCATTTGCTGACACTCAGAAATTTTTTTCTGGAACTAATATACTTAATTGCTGATATTCAGAAATTCTCTTCAATTCCGTAAATTTAACAAAGACTCTTTCTAAATAGTGATAACACCATTGATGAATAGTTTACAGCCCAACGAATCGATTGCTAAACACAGCATTAATTTACTGAAAATCAGCAATTCTGTTTTTCGTGATCTTAATTGATCTTCCCCTACCTTTTTTATCCAATTAACTTTTATACAATTTAACAATTTTCAGAAATAGATTGATCAGAGACCATGCTACAAGGGATCCAGTAATGGTTATCTCCGTTTTACTGTTAAAAGGACCCATTATAAATCCTAGCTCTGTCGAAATATGGAAAAGTCCCAAACGCCTTACAGAGATTACTGTCAAATTTTTGTTCTGCCAGAATGATTTTCAAAGAAAGGATTATAGTTACTCTTCTGACTGATATCACTTGAATGGTTTGGCTTTATGGTTGTTGAAACCACTCTTTATTTCCCTCCAATTGGTTCTCTGTTCTTGAAGCTTTTCGTCAGGATAATTACAAAAAAAGTTAAACCAGAAAACAGGTGGTCTCTCTTTCAGCCTCTCTCTGAATAGTCCTCATATATGATCTCAGTTATAAGACAGTCGCCTCTCACATGGTCTCTCACAACATAATTTCGAAGACTATTACCTTTGTTTTCAAATATTATTACAGTATTCAGTCTTCGAATAGCCTGCATACCCTTCTGACTCACCCCTCTAAGTGGTCCCAGTGAGCCTCTTACGGCACTATTCCGGCAATTTACTATGATCCCTATAGAGTTTATAAGATTTCTTGAGATCCAAATGATCAGATGATCCCCGGAAAAGTCATCAAATGTTTTTAATCAAACTTTATTTAAATAGTTTATAAATTACACAAATATTAATTGTATTATTAAAACTATGTTTAAACTTTTAATTATAAAGTGTTTTAATACTAAATTTCGTTAAAGTTTAAACAAACACCACAAAATGTGTTCGAACAGCTTAGATTAGGGAAAAATATTAAAATTTAAACTATGCAGTCAAGAAAATGCCATGAGCAATGATTGAGACCCTCCGCTTACCTTTCCGCTCATTTGTTCTCACTCTTCATCTCTCTCTTCCATTATTTCTCTCTCGCCGATTAGTAACCTTCGATTTCGCGGCACACACCATAACTATCGCGACGATGTCCCGGGGCACAGCGCTCCATGCCATCACTGAGCAAAGCCTTGGCGTCCGCATCGATGAAGCTGATACTGTGCGAGTCCAACTCCAGATCATCTTCGGCCGGAAAACTGGGCGGCACTATAATCTCGCCGATGTGAGCTTCGTCTAGAGACTGCTCGCGGTCCTCCTCAGAGTTGAGCTCAAAGCTGCGCGAGTTGGTGTCCACCGTAAGGTAGCTGGGCAAGTGAGGGACATCTATAGGGGGATACAGGGTGCCAGCGCCGAAAGAAAGATCCGATCGGTAGATGGGAAAGTGCGAACGTCGTGTGGGATAGACGCCCAAACTGTTGGAAGCGCTGACGCGACTCGAGTCTAGGTAATTATCACCACGTATGGCGCGCGACACGCGATAATAGCCACTGCCATCGGAGGCTATATTCAAATTGGAACCTGCCTCGGCGTTATTTTGCAGGCCTGAGGCGAGTAGCTGATTGTAGGTCTCTAGAAAATTGCCAGAGGCATGACCGGCCTTGACGTCTGGCGGCAACGCTTGTATGACTGTCGGTTCCGCGTCCAAGTGGAAAGGCTTGATCAGATGCTGGTAGGCCAGTGGGTATGGCGGTGGCAAAACATCGACAGGACGATCGGGATGGACACGCGACTGAAGTTCATCATTTGAACTTATGTCCACGTGATATGGTGTACGACCTTCTATGAATTCTAAGGGACCTTGCGATAAGCTGCTCTCTACTATGGCCACTGGTTGTGAGTGCGTGTACGGGGCCGATGCAGCGTAGCCTCGCGCACTGACTCCTTCTCCTGTCGCCGGCTGCCTTAGCAAGTAATTAAAGTTCTGATTATTATTGCCTGCTCGCAAGGAGTGGCGGTATTTTGCTGCACCTGGCTGTATGGCGTTAAATGAATGCTTCCGTTTGCTCTTCGTGGTATGCGAATTGCGCCTCAAGGACGACTTGGTCAGGAAGTCGAGTAGACTCAGGCCCTCCGCAGGACTGGGCGGTATCAAGACGATCATGAAATTCTCTAAGTCGGCGCGTATATTGTATTGCCCCTCTTGACGCTGATCATATGTGATGATGCGACGCTTTGACGCGTCATAATTATCATCATCCGGCACAGATGCTGGCGCAACTGATGATACCGGCAGCTCGGACACCAACTCCTCGGGGATTGGTTCGACCACCGGTGGTGCCGTACTTGGCAGAGCGGCTGTAGTGGTCAAAATGCTGGTGCTCGGTTTGGCCGCCGAAATCGTAGTGGCGGCGCCAATTGTGGTCGCGACGGTCTCCTTTGTGGGTTCCTCGGTGACATCTCGAGGTCTCTGCTGCGCGATGTAGCTGGAGGATCTGTAGCCAGACACAGCACTCAAGAGCACTGCAAAAATTATGAGTCCACGCATTCTACGTTCGAATTTCGAATTGGTAGCAAAATTTTCACTTCAATATCCCAAAATAGAAAAAAAGAAAAACGTTCTGAACGCGCACACCTTCAAATCGCAACTGTGCGCCTCGACTTCTAAATGAAAAGTTAACACTTCGTTCAGTTGGCTCAGCTTTGACACTGACCATCGTCGAAATGTGAGTTCTGATTCTACCTTTTTGTTTTTGTTGTTGTTCTTGTTGTTGTTGTTGTTGTTGTTTACTTGTTTTTAGTGCGAGTTTTGTTGTTTTTCTTGACTTTCGCCGCTGCGCATGCGCCGCGTGTGTGTGCGGTCGTATGTGCGCCGGGATGGGTACGTCCAACCCGTTCGTGCTCCACTCGCTTCATGCACTTTATCATTTCTTTCTTTCGTGTGCTCATTTCAGTGTGTGACTTTTTTATTGTCTTTTTCACTTTTGTTGTGTTTAATATTTTCTTTTTATTGAAACCCAACTTACTAAATAGTAAATCGATTTTCTTCCCACCGACAGTTGTTGTTCAATAAGCGTGGTTACTTAACTGAACGGTTATTCGGCTCAAAGGTTATTCGATTACTGTTATCATCACAATTAATTATGTCTGCAAGGGGTTGGGGGAATGCGTACTAGCAACTAAGGTCTTCGACTGGAAGTCAAAAAGATTTAGAAAGAAGCATTTTTCAGGTCTTGCCCGGAGCAGGATTCGAAACCCACGACCCCTGAGTGTGAGTCCATCATTCCTACCACTAGACCACGGAGGCTAGATATATGAGGTCCCTATCGTCGAACAAGTATACATAAATGATCGAAAGCTTCCATGATACCTTAGTTATGTATAAGAAAGACCTTAGGAATCAATAATCTTCTAGAGATATTATTAAGTATAGGTAGAACAAAAGAAGAAGTGAAGAATATAATACATATTCTAGATACCATATAAGAACATGTTGAACGAAAGAAGAAGTGAAGAATATAATATTCTAGATACCATATTAAGAACATGTTGAACGAAGGAAGAAGTGAAGAATATAATTATTCTAGTGAATATATTAAGAAGAGGTTGAAGGAAGAAGTGAAGAATATAATATTTTAAAGAATATTCCTATTAAGTAAAGGTGGAACGAAAGAAAAACTGAAGAATATAATATTCTAGAGAATATTCCTATTAAGAATAGGTTGAACGAAGGAAGAAGTGAAGACTATAATATTCCAGAGGACATATTAAGATTATGTTGAACGAAGGAACAAGTGAAGAATATAATATTCTAGGGAACCTATGAAGAATAGGTTGAACGATATAGGAGTGAATAATAAGCATGGGAGCATGAACTGAAATCTCTGGAACTTCCCCAATAGTTGAGTAAGATTTTTCAAAATTTATTTTCGAGCATATTTTTGGTTCGGCACACTTTTTTTCCTTGTAGCAAAATTAACTTTTCTAAACACGTATTTTAAAAAACACGTATCTGAGCTTAGGCAACACAGTGCACGGGTCTTGAGAATGACTATAAAACTAATTTGAATATCATTTAATACATAAGTTCATATTTGTTCTGGTATTAGGGAAGTTTATAAATTAATCCCATCATATACCCTCTATATCAGCATTATCAATGGGTCAAAAAAAGTTATCTTCTGTATTGTTAGTTGTTATCTATGTTTGATGAATTTTTTTGTGGGTCTACGGAACGCAAAACAGCCCACAATAAAGTTTTTACATTTTAAAGTCATGTACGAATATTTCAAATCTCCAAAATGATTAATTGATAATTTCTCAACCGACTACTTGGCCACTTTAGAAAGGTACTCGATAGAATCAACATCTCTAGTACTCAGTTATCCTCCTCACCCGCTTAGCTTGGAAATATGATTGTATTTTTGTTGTTGTTGTTCTTCTCTTTGTAATTGATAGCATCTTCTTTGCGGTGCAGTGAGCTGCATTTCCTGTTTTGTTCCTCTGCTGACGAACGAATGGATACCTACTCTCTTCACACCATGGGATGCTGCGGTCATTGTACTTAAATTCTACGTTTATTATATGTATGTACGAGTATGTAATGGTACTATGAACACCCTACACCTATATGAAAATGTGTTTACTTTGTTATTATATTTATTAATGCAATTATCAGATCTGAAACGTGCTTTCAATAACATGAATTCCAGAGTGTCAACACTTCAGAATTTTCCAGCACGAGTACTCAGTTGCAGTGCCATTGATTTTTATCGCCTTTTAAAGCCTCTCCTTAACTTCCAAAAAACTCGTCCATACTCTAACTGATGCCTGGTGACGTACTGAAAATTTCTGTTAGTGACCAGCAACAGAACGAACTCTTAGGCTTAACAGTGACATCGACCGCTGTTAATGCATTGAACACTGTAAAGATGCAGATTGGCTTAAAGCAGAAACGGCAACTGAAACAGAATCCAGTACATTTGCAACTACTATATTCTGTTTCTGTTGCCGTTTCTGCTGCATGTCACTCTGTACTTTAAGATAGAATTGGTCGCCGTTTAGCTTTGTGTAATTGGAAGAGCAGTGCCCCTTTTTCTCAGCAAGCAATTAATTAATAAATTTATTAAATTTTATTAAAGTTACTTATTTATTTTCAAACAAAAAGAAGGATCACCCACCGAGCAAAGAATCTAGCAAGGAGAAACAAAAGATTGAGAAGCTTTTGTCTACGGACCACACTAGCCGCTTCAATCACAGAGTTTAAAGTAAACAGCAACTAAGTTGATGTTAAAATTATCGCTGCTTTCAAAGTCACTATCACCGGTCGAAGTCAGTATTATAGTTAGCAGTTCAGAGTCACTATCGAGGGTTACCCAAAAGTCGCTGCTACGCTTATCACTGGTATGTAATTATCCAGGATCTCAAGAGATTTTTTGTGAGCAAATATCGGGACTAGTTTTTCTCATTGCCATTGCAATCTTATTTCGCTGGGTACTCCTGCTACTTGCCATACAAATTATAGGGTATCACAAGAGCGACCATAACTGCATTTAACCTTCTTCTCTTGGAGGATTTTTATTTCTGTTGCTATTTGGTTTATAAATATTAATTTACATATTTACGGCTTAAAGCAGCTGTCAACTGCTTACGGTAAATTTGAAGATTTCGTTAAACAGTGTTGTTGTAGTGATTATTTTGTTGGTTGTTGTTGTGATTGTTTTGTTGGTTGTTGGGTTGGTTGTTGTAGTGGCTGTTTTGTTGGTTGTTATGGTGGTTTATATGGTTGTTGTGTTGGTTGCTGTGGTTGTTGTTGTGTCTTTGCATACATCTGCAAAGTAGCTGCAAACGTGATGACAATAATTAAATAATCATTATTAATATACCGCAATAAATTAAATCAGTAGTGAAATCATGCGTTGCCACCATTCTGAGGAAGTGTCTGTACAATGTATTATAAGACCCTAATACTTACGTAGTATAGTTATAAAATAATATGGGAATTCTATACCTGATGAGGTCTCTTTCTCTCTCTATAGTTAGGTACAAAATACATTTCGTTTCAAACCAAACCTGATAAGGAGCACAGAGCAACTCCCAAGACAATCGCTGTTGATTTCGGACACAAAGAAATACACTAATACAAGATGGGACAATAAAATAGACGCATCCTTGGAATATGAATATCAGTTCTATTATTTATCTTTCGCCTCAGCTAAATAGCTTTCGACCCACAGAACTTCTATCACATTACCAAGATGGGGATGATAAAAACTATCTGCAATCATGGAGCAATTGATCTAAGTGACCTGAGTGAGGATCATTAACTGGGAATAAATTCATGTACTCATATAAAATGAAACTATTAACATGAGTGTGTGGATCCTGTCATCCTTAAAGTGAGCGATGCTAATTTGACGTGTATTAATTCAGGCTCTGAAGACATTGATGACATTTTATATAGTTCTGTTGTATACATATATATTTAAAATCGTTTGAAACTAATGTCGAAATTGACAAAAGGGCAGTGATTTACATATAAGGCCAGAGACATACATATAAGTTGGGTTTTTGTGCAGTATCAGTCTTGTGTGAAGTCATTCTCCTCTGATAATCATATCTACGAATATCATTCAAAGTAGCCTTCGTCCTGGCAGATGAAATATAAATGATCGATTCTGAGAGGTACTTCTTGAAGCAATGTCACGACGAAAGGAATGACCTGGATATGTGGGCCCTCAGTCAACGCTTCAATTTTAGATTCTTAACGATTTCGGCTACTGAACATGCCGGAGTTTCCTGCCTTCTTTTTTCTATTATTTATTTTAGATTGTTTCCAATTTCCAATACTGAACGCGACAGGAATGACTAAACTAGGCAATTTTTCGGCATTTAATGTTTCTTCAAAACGGTCTTCAGTCCTTGGAAAAATATGGTCCCCCATGTCCTGGAATTCTTGGGTAATTTGGATGGGTGAGATATTTACTTTCACAAATTGGCATCATATAGATCAGGGATTCATGTGCTACATTTCCAAGTTGGCTTTTCAATCCAGACTCATATTCTTCCATGCGGCTACCAGATTCGTGAGAATATTTTTTGTTACACTCCCAATTAAGTTATTATTATTATTATATCTTCCAACATCATTAATTATAAGTGCAAGGTGTTGGGGGAATGAGAACTTAGCTACAGAGGCTTTCGACTCGAAGAGAAAAGTTTTTTAGAGAAAGAAGCCCGTGGCAGGATTTGAACCTGTGACCCTCGGGGTGTGAGTCTAGCATGCTTACCACTAGACCACAGAGGGCGGCCACCCCAATTAAGTTATGATGCATAGTATAGTAAGAGAATACTACAATCTTTGGGGTGAACTTTAAAACGAAGTCCCGCGTGTATGTCCCATGATTCATAAGTATGTTTATAACCTTATATGTATGTAGCTGCCTTCATATATATGACCCTGACCTCATATGTATATCCCTGCCCTTTGGTGTATATTCCTGTCCTAAGGTTTATATCCCTGGAATTATGCATATATCCTTTGCCTTATACGTATGACCTTATATGTCCCTAGGATAATATACATATATACATCCCTAACTTTATACTTATATCTCTATCATCTATATGTCCCTAGCCTTATGTGTGTGTCCATGGCCTTACATGTATATCCCTGACATTATATGTATACACCTGGCCTTTTGTGTATATCCCTGGCCTTATGTATATGTCCCTGGCCCTATGTATATGTCCCTGGCCTTATGTACGAGGGCGGATTGATATTGAAGCTACCTAACGCTAGATGGCAGCACAAACACAACTTTTTTTTAGAAATAGCGATCTGTCAAACGTTAGCTGTTAAAATTTCTCCCAAATTCATCGATAAGTTTGTTTGTCGTTTGAAGTAAGCAACTTTTGTGTTTCTTGAAAAATGGAAAAAAGCGAATTTCGTGCAGTGATTAAACACTATTATTTGAAAGGGAAAACGGCGAAAGTGACAAAAGAAAAGCTCGATAAACATTACGGTGAGTCTGCTCCGTCAGATTACTTGGTAAAATATTGGATTGCTGAATTTAAACGCGGCCGAACAAGCACTGCAACAATACCATCAACAGGAAGGCCAAAAGAGGTGGTTACTGAAGAAAATATCAAGAAAATCCTCGATATCGTTATGAATGATCGCCGAGTCAAGTTGCGTGAGATTGTTGAAATGGTAAACATATCATATGAACGTGTGTTCAACATTTTGCATGTACATTTGCATATGAAAAAGCTATCGGCAAGATGGGTGCCGCGTTTGCTCAGTGTCGAACAAAAACGAGTTCGACAGACCACTTCACAGCGGTGTTTGGACATGATAAAGCGTAATCCTGTTGATTTTTGGCGTCGATTAATAACTGTTGATGAAACGTGGGTCCACCACTACACACCTGAAACCAAAAATCAATCGAAACAATTGGGTGGAAGCTGGTGGAAGTGCTCCGAAGAAGGCGAAGGCAGTGAAATCGGCTGGCAAGGTTATGGCCACTGTATTTTGGGATGCACACGGAATATTGCTCATCGATTATCTTGAAAAAGGATCCACAATCACAGGAAAGTATTATCGTGCATTATTGGATCAATTGATTGATGCATCAAGGAAAAACGACCACATTTAAAGAAGAAAAAATGCTCTTTCTTTAAGACAACGCACAGCTTCAAACAGCATTAGATACGATGCTAAAATTACGTGAAATACACTTCGAATTGGTTAATCATCAACCTTATAGTCCAGAATAGCCCCTAGTGACTTTTTCCTGTTTCCAAACTTGAAAAAATGGCTCGCAGGAGAAAGATTCATCTCAAACGGAGAAGTGATTACCGAAACTAACGCGTATTTTGAGGGGTTCCCGAAATCGTATTATTCAGATGGTATAAAAAAGTTGGAATATCGTCTTACTAAGTGTGTCGAAGTAAAAGGAGACTATGTTGAGAAATAAATGGTTTTTGAAAAAAAAAATGTTTTTTTCCTACTTAGGTAGCTTCAATATCAATCCGCCCTCGTATATGTCCCTGGCCTTATGTATATGTCCCTGGCCTTATCTATATGTCCCTGGCCTTATGTATATGTCCCTGGCCTTATGTACATGTCCCTTTGCTTATGAGTATATCTCTGGCCTCATATCTATATCCCTGGTATTATAAGTATGTTCCTAACCTCATATCTATATCCCCATAATTATTAGTATGTCCCTGGCCTTACAAGTATGACCTTATACAAATGCCCCTGACCTTATAAGTATCTCACTGACGTCATATGTATATCCCACGTATTATATAAGTATGGCCTGGCTTTATGTGTGTTTCCCTGGCCTTATAAATATGTCCCTGTCTTTATAAGTATGTGTCCCTGGCATTATCTGTATATGGCCTTTAGTGTATATCCCTGGCCTCATTTGTGTCCCTGGCATGATGTACGTATCCTTGCCCTTAGGTGCATATCTCTGCTCTTATACGAGGTCTGTTCAAAACGTATCGCGAATTTTGAATTTTCGCGTGCTACGGATGTTGGATTTTCGATCTTTTTGTTGTGTTATGTTGGTACTCATTACCCTCACTTATGTTGACAATCTCGCCCATTTTGAATGTTCAGTCAGTTTTTGACAGCTATTGTGCGTGGACGTGTTTTAGCTTGTATTCGATTCTTGTCTATCTCCTCAATCGTGGCGTAGCGTCGTCCTTTCATGGGCCTTTTCAGTTTCGGGAACAAGAAAACGTCACAGGGGGCCAGGACTGGGGAATACGGTGGCTGCGGCATTATTACAGTGTTGTTTTTGGCCAAAAATTCGCGCACAAGTAATGATGTGTGAGCAGGGGCATTATCATGATGCAAAAGCCAATGTTTGTTCTTCCACAAATCCGGGCGTTTCTGGCGGATTGCTTCTCGCAAATTGCGCATTACTTTATGACATTTACATTAATTTTTGAACAGACCTCGTATGTGTATCCCTGGCCTCATATTTATGTCCTTGTAAGTATCTCCCTGAACTTATTTATATGCCCCTTGCCTTATGTGTATATCCCCAGCCTTTCAAGTATGTTCCTGACCTCATATATATATTCCTAACCTTATTTATATATATCTCCCTAACAATATGAGTATGTCCCTGGCCTTAGGCGTGTATCCCTGGTCTTATAAATATGTTCCTGGGCTTATATGGGTATGTATCAACCTGATATCACGTATTTCGACTAAAAAATACCCCTGTAATTGTTTACTGAAATCCATGAGGGATACTAGGATCCCACTTCTTAACAAATATAGATAATCTATATCAGTCGGGTGTTAGCAACCTTCTTCGCTTTATAAAAGGCTCAGGTTGGTTCAATCTGGAGGGAGAAGCGTAGCCATGTCTTGCATCCCCGGCTCACAACGGACCTGGTGGTCTAAGTGGCGTCACTGGTTTGTTGGTGATGCGGCTGCCCAACCTAATTCCCGTGGCTATTCCCACTGAAAAAGGTGGGCCAGAAATTAAACAAAAATAATATCGTATTAAAATGAGTGTAATCATTTATTTTCTTTTTCAATTTCCATATTTAAATATTCAGCTTAAATATTTATTTGTGCTTGTGTCATTTATTTATTTTCTTTTCTTTTTTACTTATAAAATCGTTAATTATATTTTACAAGCTACCGAGTAACTATTGTTGTATATGAGTTTGTTCAGTTTATAAAATTACATTAGGTTTTTTATTTTATATAATAACTAAAAAAAATAAACAGCCATGAGCAACGGATTTTGGTGATCACTCTTTTGTTCTACTACTTTATGTTGTGTTCTCTGCGCGACGAGTTGAAACATTTTACAACATTCGATTGCAAACTAGGACAGCAATTAAGCAGCTTAGACTAAGCAATAATTATGTATAAACTTTAAATATGTTGAAGACAGAAGCACTGCCTCGCAACAAAAGCAACGCTCACGATATAAAATATCCACAAAACAGAGAGCACAATTCTTATTAAATAAATAGAGGTTCAAAGCGGTTAAGATAAGCATATTTTATCATAAGTAAAATACAATAACGTTAATACAAAGTCAAATACTTCAGTAGTGAAAGTTAATGCAGTAAAGGAAACGCAACACAAGACTATTCGATACATTTACAATAACCACGTAAAGGTAAAACGCATACTTAAGACATAAAAAAATAGCTACGCAAATAGAGAACAATACTAAACATATTATTAAATAGAATTTCTATATAGCACATTGAACATGGACATTTGTTGTGTCAAGAGGGGAACACAAAAATATTAAATAGAGGGGAAAATACTGAATACGCTTAAATTAAATAAATTTATAATATACACAAAAAACATTTAAACATACAGCACAGAATAATACGAGAAGCTTCCGAAAGTCTTTCATTTGTGTTGTATTTGTTAAAGAAATGCATTGTTAAGTGTCTTTAATAGAATATAAAATAAATTGTTTGTATGCGTATTAATAATAAAAAAATAATAATGATTGTTAATCTCCACTATTGAAAAATAGCCTCCATAGTTGCTGTAAAGAGCATTTACAGCTATTCAACTTTATTTTGTTTAGCGTGGCTGCGCTTCTCCACGGAGAAGCAGATGCGATTGAAGTGCTCGCACATTTGCTGGACGACATTTGCGCCGTAATGCCAGTGCGTCAACGTTGTGCCAATAAAGAGCATATAGACAATCAAGCGCTCCAAGGGGGGCACCCAAAGCGCCACCGCTATGGAAATGACATAAACCGGCGTCATCCAATGGAACCACTCACAGCGCGTATTCGACATTTGTGCAACGATTAAGCGACACTGCAAACAAACAACACGGAATTGTTAACTGCGAACGTTAATTAAGCGGCAAAAATGCTGTGCCAATTGAAAGTGAAGGTGTTAAAAAGTAGTGTTAAATGGGAAATAGTGTTAAACGGGAAATTAAATGCGATTTAGAACAAAACGGTGGACACGAATGGCACATAAGCGAGCTTTGATTAAACTAAAGATGGGCGATGTAAGGTCAATGAACTTGTGAACAGTGAGTAGTGATAATCTCCTGACACATAAAGTACAATGCTGACCCTTAAAGTACAACCGTGAATGCCAAGTATCTACAGTAACTGAAGTAATAAATTCCTATGGTGGCCGACTGAATGTCCTGCTGACTAAAAATCTGTCTACCCAGCTCTACATTCCTTCAAACGAGGGGTCTGAGATATTCAACGAGCACTTAGAATTGAGCCATTTTGACTCTTCTTTGCTCTAGATATGAAAGAAGTCAGTAATTAGATTTGTTTTTTTATGGTATGTATAAAGACCACACTAAACACCTGCATCACAAACTGGTTCCAAAAAATTCAAGCGGATCATAGAAGGTTCCACGCAACAGTTGAATGGAGCCTTGTTTCACAGAACGTAATTAATGAAGAATGTGGATTTTTGGTATTAAATTTGTGTGTTTAACATATCTCGAACATTCGAACACTCCATATAAGAAGCACTATATTCCTATATTTACTGGCAGTCTACAGGACCCAACTAATTTATATCATATTTGTATCTAACTAGTTTCCAAAGCTGTATAAATCCGCAAAGTGGCAGCTCCCTTGCTAGAGGCCAATATGGCTCAATGTGACACCACAGGTTTCCAGCCCTACCTCTAGTTGTCGTAGCAACCGGAACTAATGATGAAGCGAATTCGGCCTTTGGTATGAACTTTAGCTATGTAGACCAGGTTAGAGCCTGGTAGAATCCTACGTGTTCTCTGCTTTTCCTAACTGTATAGAGCCCATACCTAACATGTGAAGAGTGGTTTCCTACTCCTCTTCGTCTCGGCAATTCCTGCAGAAGTCATTGATAAATAAGGTGACCTAAATTTAGTCTTCTAGCAGTGGCCATTGATTACCCCAACCAACGACTGATATGAACGTTTCGTTTGATTGTATACACACAGAAAGTCAATGACCTCATTGCATTTGTTTCCCCTGGTACGGCCATTTCAACCCCGTAGAATGGTTTATCTGTCTATACCAAAAGCACCTAGAAAAGCAAACTTCATTATTAAATTCAAAGCTATTTAGCAAAATCAGGTGAAATAGCTACGCCAAAGAAGTCCAGCAATCGGCTCAAAAGGGAAGTAGCAGTGTTTAAAGCAAAAACAATAACAACCCTTAAAACTGCTTATCAATTATCACAGAAAAACATTTTACTGCCAAGTTATTTGTGCTGGCACACGACTCACAGTTAAACACTTGATATTCACCGGAATTTTATGAGTGGGCAGGCACGTTAGTTGTAAAGAAAAAGTACAACAAGATAATGACTTATCAATAGTCTTAAAGAACGTATTTACAAATCAGACAATCGTGCGCAGATAACGTGCCAGTGTGAGACAAACTTACGCTGATATTAGAAAATATTGTACCGCTGAGCATAAACATGGCGCGCGGATCCGTCTCCATAATATTATTGGGCGACACAAACGGCCACACTAACAGCAGTACCATGAATGTCAAAAATGGCCACAATGGACGCATGGCCTCCTTAAAGTTACGCATTTTGCCAGTGCGTTGAGCATACGAACTGTGGAAATACATGCAAACAAAATTTAGATTCCCAAACTGGTACATTATATCCACATTCAACTTACTTGTAAACATTGATGATGACCATGGGTATATTTGCCATTGCACTGAAGTGTAGCACGAACTCCATCGCATTCCCCAATGGTATGCCCAAGGGCAGATCACGTTGCCAAAACTCAAAACCGTACCACCAAGTGATCAAGTACATAGCTGTGGAGCCCCACATGCTCAGATCGTAACCCCATGGCAGATACAATACGCCCGTATTGTACTTCTCCCAATGCGAGACATAGAAATTGAAAAATACCATCCAACAAACATAATACATGCGCATCGGAGCCACAGAATATGTCAGACTGCGTCCGAATATGCTGTACAAGCATGTGGGTATCAGCACAGCTGTGTATGAGTCCAAGCCGTGATCAAAGAGCTCACCCAAAGGCCCCGATAGTCCAATGCGCCGCGCCTGCTTGCCATCAATGCCGTCCAGCGTGTAGGCCAAGAATATGTTCAGAGCAGTGCAAAACCACACCCAAGAAGGTATGGGTTTGCTGCCCGCCACACTCGAACTGGCATAGAAATTCCAATCATAATAGGAGAGCAGGAAAAAGTTCAATGCGGTGCAAAGGAAGCCAAGGAATGTCATGACATTGGGCGCAAACCAACGCGGGAAGAACTGGAAAAACAAGAGAAATTCAATTTTAATATTATTACAAATTAAATGAAATTAAATGCAAATTTCAACATCAATTCTATAGCTATAAATAGAAATAACTGGTTTATAATCTTATAAAGCAATCTTACTCCTCCTCGTGGTATACCTATCGACACCACTTAGCTTCAAGGCGGTAAGACCTATCAACAAATGGAGCGACATGAAGAGGAAGATAAATGACAATCTTTAAACACGAGTAAATCAGTTAATTAACATCATGGAGCATCAGATTTGAGAGATACGCCAAGTATTTAAAGGGCCGCTATAGTAGAAATAAGGTACAAGAAGAAAACCCTAGACAGGATAGGTTATAATGAGTATACTGGCTGGGCGTATATACCAAAGCCCTGTTAGCCTGAAAATTAATGCAATAGTCGGGCAGTTTAATATTTGGCCTTTCTGATATTTAGTTCAGTACAGTAGACCACTGCACCTCCACTTTCTGCCAGTTTAGAGCCGGCCCTAATATGCGCTTCCTCATTCTGGGAAAGGCAGGACACAAGCAGAGAAAATGCTCGATGTCGTCCTGTTCTTCCTCCACACAGGTGACACAGCTTGGACTTTCGATGATACCCCATGGTTACCACAACCAAGGATCGAAGATCTTTCATTCGTAATGTTACAAGGAAATTTGCAACTCTCTTGTTTCGGCTCTCTACGAACCGCTTTCTTGAATTGCAGACAACTAAACTCCACCTACGGCCCTTATGAATACTACACATGGTTCTTGATCCAATCAACAGTCCTGCTAAACTCATACCGATAAATGACTCTGGTACCACCAAGCGTATCCACAGTACACCAGTTCGCCAGCTACTTCGTTCCCCCGTACACTACAGTCCGGAAACACAAATAAGTTCAAGTAAATGCGACCCTGCGACGACGTTAAGTCTTGACTAACATTCTTGGCCAATTTTTGAAGTGGTTATGCGATTTCTGGGGCCTTCAGTGCAGCCTGACTGTCACTCTAAAGACCCGTAATGCGTAATGCGACGAGTCTTTGGACTTTTTCAATGTGTCAGGCGCGTAGGTTGTTCTCTTTACTACATTCCAACACACTACAAAACTATAGGGTAATATAGGCCTAACAATGGCTGTATAGCACCAGTGCATAAGAGGATGAGAGACCGCATGTACCTTCAAGCATTCTTTTGCAGGAATACGTAGCGTTGGCAGCCTTCTTTACCCTCTGCTACACATTGTGCTTCCATAGAAGTTTGGGGTCCATAATTATTCCTAGGTATTTTCAATGTGTTTTTATGGTCTAAACTTCAGCTTTGGTGGCCTCCACGGTGGGACTTTACCTTTTTCCGCTTTGACACTTAGGCAAGAGGAAGAAAATCTGAACATAAAATTCTACTTCCTTCATTTTAAATTTTATAGCCACTTCCTTCCGTTTCCCTCATTGAAGATTGCTAAGTGAAATTAAACTATGATATTCCATATATTATGATTATATATCGTACACAAATTGGTGGCATTTAAGCACAATTTCCTACATCACAACAACTTTACTATACACACACTCGTATCCCTTATACCAGATTATTAAATGACATTTTATATTTATGATTAAATTTCATAAGAGCCAGAGAGCACTAATAATGTGGACGCAAAGCTTCAAGTCTATAGAATAACAATTTTATTAAATTAGATTGACAGTTGAAATGTCAATTAGGTGAAACAGCTGATCTCTATAAAAAGCCACAAAAATTAACGATCGTTAAAAACGATCAAGAAGAAGAGTGATTTCAACTTGCAACCACCTAATAAATGCATCCTGATTGATGAGCAACAATTTTGTACATCACGATACTTTTACTATAAACATTGTGTCATAAAACTTATAACATAACATACATATAAACCGTGACATTTGGCCCCCATTTTTTGCTTAGTACCTCCTAAAAGTGACGCTATATATATTTGATTACTACATCTCACTATTATTATAATCTAGTGCCTTTATTTTAATTTTAATTATTATATTAATAATAATTAAATATAACTCATTTAATTATCGATATAACAAAAGTAGAAACGGCAAGAACTAACAATGAGTTATTTCTGTTCTGTCGCCAAAAACTCATTTTGTCGTCAAATTTGGAGCTTCTGTTGTAAATTTACTAGATTCTGTTTCTGCTTTATGTCACTCTGCACCTTAAGAGACATTTCACTGCGGTTCCTTACTGTACCTCACTTCTTTTATAACTGTACTGTGTATTTCTAATTAATTCACCTCTCTACTATTATCACCCCCTGACATTTCCACTATAACTGCCACTTCAGCATACTTTCTTACCACACCTCACCCCTGGCACATACTACTAGACTTGAGCAAAGACTGGCACACTTAATTTAAAATAATAATTATTGATTTTTGAAAACAATAACTATGCATCTTATGAGCTCTCTTGCTACCTGCATTACCCCCTCCCCCTCGATCAATTTCGTATCCATCAAACAACTGAAAGTAGACTGGTTTGCCCTGTTTATATAGTTGCCTTTTTAGTATATTGGCATTGCTTTGCGGTGCTTTACCTTGACGAGCCAGTTCCAAAAGGGGTGCATAATATACACGCTCAGCGGAGAGGTATCACGTGCGCTGTACTGCAAAATAAAAGACAATAGAAAGTAAGCATATGGGCCCGTTGTTAAAGGCATAAATTCATTAAATTTTACCTTGTAATGATCGAAGCCATTGAGATGCTCTTCCGTCAGATATTTGTAGTCCAGCAGCCGCACCACCGACATGTTTTCCTTGTGATGTTTCTATGCCGCTGGGGAACTGAGTGACAATTGGCGAGCGTTTTACTTTAATTTAAAGTAATTCAATTTAATTTAGTTAAATTAAAAAAGTGCCCATGTGCGTACAAGGGAAGCCGACACAGCAAAAACAAAAAAACAAAAAAAAATTTGCTTCCAATACTTTTCTTGTGGGAGGGGAATACAGACCAAGAAAAAATATATTTTATGTATTCAATGAAAATTTTAGTTTTCCCACATTTTTTAAAGATTTTCTGTTAAACGATACAGAGTTAATTTACAAAAATTGACCGAAGTTTCAATTCTCACACAAAAATTGATTTGGAAGTCAGCTCACACGCCGAGTCAGACAATAATTTTTTTCAATTTAGCGGCTGGAACACACACACGCACTGGAGAACAATACGCTCGTTTCCCACACTAATTCACCGACTTTCCTTATTTTACTGACACCAGGTAATTTTATCTACTGTATAAATTCTAATATAATTTAGAAAATTGTTGAGAAGCTTTAAGCGGCTGCAGGTTTTTTAGATTCTCAACGAAAATTAGAAACATGTCGTTGGGCACAGCAACAAAACTTAGCAATAGAGCGCTCACACTGAAACTGGAAAACAGCAGAGCACATTTGTCAAACGAGTTTGCCGATGGGAACACAATAAAGCGACTAGCGACAAAAATATTTTGGAAGCTGTATTTAACATAATGTATCGACTAGCTATAATTCATGGCAATGTTCATGTTCATGTCAGAGTAGCTGATGGCTGTCAATATATAAAGTGGCCAAATTATGTTAAAGCATTTTATTTTATACAACTGCTTTGAACAGTAAAACAACGAAGATGCGTTCTCGCATTGAATGCTTTGAGTTAAAAAAACTGCAACCAGAAATTGAAGAGATTGTTATTCCACAAACACTCAAATTCTCAATAAATATTTATTAAATTCATTATTTCGCTTCTATTAAATTTAATTTGTGCCTTTTTTAAATATACAAACGTTAAAATCGAGTGAAACCAGTGAAACTTCAAATTTATGTCAGGGTTTCTAGCAGTACTGCTGTCTTGACATAATTTTTAATTTTTTTTTGTTATGGCATTAACATATGGGGTCTACACCAAAATACATTTTCCAGGTATTATCAATAGAAGACCGCTCTCCAAATATCGTTCTGTCACAGTCATAATAAGTGTCAAAATGAAAAAACAGTGTTGCTTCTTTTGTAAATTTTAGCCGCTATTTTCGGGCTTTGCACTTTTTTACGTAATAAGTAAAAACTCAAATGCCCTTTTTTGGTTTTTTCATTTATTATTATTTACAAACAAAATTATACATACACACATACAACAACTAATACAACTTAAAATAATATTTTAAATAATTTATTATTGCCTATTATTCTCTTTTTTTTTTTAGTTGCTAATCTTCTATTTCAAAATTTAATTCGAAAATACATTCGACATTAAAAAAAATATTTTTTTATCGCATTTGGTAAATTAACTTCAGTGCTTAATTCCATTAACTTATCACGGGAATTGTTGCAGTGCACAATTTTATTTCCATTGAACTCTATAAAAATTATCTCTAATCATTTGATGTGACACAAAAATATTTCTGAAGGCTTTTTAAGACCTCCGTTTGAGACTTGGTCCACCGATGTCCAAGTGCTGCCTTCAAATTCATGTTCATTAAGTTTAAGTTTTCGAATAATATAGCCTGCTATATATTCCAAGGCGTCGTCTCGTAAAGTGTCTTCATTGTAACTGAAATCATCGAACACAATAACTTGTTTCCAATCACAATAATTTACTATTTCCCTTTTTTAGTTTGTTACCGTATACAACATTCGTTAAGAGAGCAGATTTGACACATATGTTGACCGTTTTCCTCTCACTCTCACAATTAATAATACCTTGTAAATGTATGTTGGTCTCCACGTAACATTTTGACGCTAAGACATAAACATTGCCATGAATTATAGCTAGTCGAAACCCTACACTGCGGCCACACGATCAATTTCTTGACCATCAAGTCGCAATACACTCATACTTTTTACAAACACATACATATTTTTAGTACTTGATCGTCGACTTGATTATCAATTTATGTTTCAAGACGAGAATCAATTCGGCTTTCAATTATCTGTCAGCTGTTTCGTGTGGGTACTGAGTAAAAAAAGGAAAACCCAGATTAAATTTAAAAAAAATGTATCAACCTTTTTTTAAAATACATGCAATAAAATAAAAATATAGATAAAATGAAGATTATTTTTGTAACGAATTTATTGACAAGACAAGTTACAACAGTAGTTGCAATTGCGTATGTGGTTATGCCACCGTAATAATTTTTCTTCTTCTGAAGAAGAATTATTACGGTGGTATAACCACATACGCAATTGCAACTACTGTTGTAACTTGTCTTGTCAATAAATTCGTTACAAAAATAATCTTCATATACACAGAATTGACGACTATTGACTTACTCACATTTACAGAATGAATACGGTAAAAAGGTGACAACTATGTCTACTGACGAATCTTCACAAGAAATTGTAAATGCATCCTTAGAAGGTTAGTATGATCAGGCTTAATTAGCCTGCCACTAACGAAAGCAATGTGCTATGACACCACTGAAATGTAATAAAAAAACATAGAGAGAGACCTAACTGAACAAAAGAGGGGTAATAATGAGACAGAGTTGATTAGAGTGTGTGGTGGAATGAGACAGTACATGAACAGAATTTGATCAGTCAGTTCACCACCTGCAGTTAGCGTAGTTGTCTGGATGGACAGATTACAGCAGCTGTAGCCCAGGTTCGATTCCTGGGAGGGATCATAATTGGTGTGCTGTTGATTTCTGAGCACTGATGCACGAGACAGCAATAAAAAAGTACTCTCAAATTTAAAAAATGTTTAAAAAACACCAACTAAAATTATTATTTTCACAAAATTTTTTGCTGTAATGTAACTGTTAGACATTCTCGTACTACAAATAAAAAAAAAGTTTATAATACTTTGAAAACAATGAAAAAGTACTAGTACCAAGACACCTGTTCTTTTTATGCGCCATACAAAAAGGTACCCTAAATGGTACGAAAGTACGTAGTTGTGCAACAGTGTTTCTGAGACATAATAAAAATGCTTGGGGAAAAATTGCCTTTCATTGAAAGATCTCTGATGAGGACAAGTGGCGTGTCCGAAATAGCTATAAAATCTGCCAAAAAAGTTTCAATAATTCTTCTTCTTCTTCTGAAAAATTATTACGGTGGCATAACCACATACGCAATTGCAACTACTGTTGTAACTTGTCTTGTCAATAAATTCGTTACAAAAATAATCTTCATATACACAGAATTGACGACTATCGACTTACTCACATATAGATAAAATAATATATAATAAATGTATGATAATTAAAATATTTTATTATACATACATATGTGACGACGGCATTTTGAAAATAAAATTGAATACCATCTTGCCCTTCAAGTTGAATGCAGCCTACGTCACAGACGCAACTGGAACAGGTTTTGACAGACAATACATGTGAGAACTTGAAGGGCAAGAAATTGATATTGTGGCCGCAGTGCTATGTAAGCACACAATATTCACAGTTAAACAGTTAAAGGTGCAGAATGGCATAAAGTAGAATCCAAGTATATGCCAAATTTAACGACACACGATTAGGTATTTCTGTATTGGCACCAAACGCTCATTTTCTGCCGTTAAATTTTGTAGTTTCTGTTGCAAATGAACTGTATTATGTTTCTGTTGCCGTGTTTTCTTGATGTCACTCTAGACATTAAGAGTTAAATGTCAACCTGAGTAAATATGCTTGTGATAATAAAGAATGCCTGAAATGTTTTTGTTACTAAAATGTAATTCTGCAAATAAAAATATTCGTAACTTCTTACTGTTTACTATATAAATAATATTGTTCAAAATTCAAATTTCTGCTTTATTAAATAAAAATTTCCTTTTTAGCACTACACTCAACACAAGGTGCTAAAAAGAAGCGAGGGTAACATCGCAAACCATTTGTTGACAAGCTTGTCAAACGGCCAAAGATTCATATTTTTTTGCTTGATACATCCAAATAAAGCCTCTAGTTGGGAAACACTGTATTTGTGCTGCCACTATACGATCTCACCATAATGAATTTATATAGTGAATCGAATTCTATCAGCTGAAGAATGTACTACATTTTCAAAAAGAAAGTAGATACAGGAATCATTCATTTTCGGTTTTTCTCGTTCTCCATATACACTATTTCCTTTACTACAGCAACTAGCAACAACTAGTAACATAAAAATATTCATAAACAAGCACTACATATTTAAACTCTTCGCTATATAATTACTGTGTTAGACCAAAGACAATATACCACCAGACTGTGCAAATCGCTCTTTAGAAAACAGGGGACATGCAACACATGGCATCGCTGTGGACCTGCTGTCAAAATGTAACATTTTTCTGCTAAAAATGATTATAACAGCGGCATATTAACAGTGAATTTAAAAACAAATTTGAAAAAATTTAATTTCAGCCAAAAAATTTCTAAATTATTAAAATGTATTTTTAAATATTTATTGCTATTTACAATATATATTTTAATAAATAAATTACTATTATTATGTTAATTGTATTTTGAATATGTCCATATATGAAACTGCATCGTGGCCAATGTTTGGCCACAGCAACAACCCTCTGCTGTTGGATTAATGAATTCAAAACAGTTTGACTCCCTAAAATGCCGCAAAATTGCCGAAATTTTTGCTGGCATCGGTAGCTCAAGGGGTAAAGCGTTGGCCTATCAACTTTATGATGCCGGTTACAAAGCCGCTGAGAAAAGAATTTCTTTTTATAATTTTTAATTGTTAATCTTTTTTTTAAAGAAAACTTATATGTTTTTATAAAAAATGATAAAAATAATTTACGATTTTAACATAAATTATCCAGTTTTAAATGATTTTGCTGAGCCACATTTATTTGCTGCTGCTATAGCAGAACACTGCAGCAATGAAGTTTAAATATTCTAAAAATAGTCATAACGGCGATTCTTAACTCGCATACATAAATTCATGTGCGCATGAAATTGTGTTAGGATTTGTACGATTTCAATACCTTTATTGATGTTTGTTTTGTGATGCTTCTGCGCATTTCGTCTGAAGAGCTTATAAATTTCACAAAATCTAATCCAATCAAATATTTCGTTCTTTCATGTGCAATTTTGGGAATTTGTTGTATTTCCGTATATACTATATTAAGCAAATTGTTATATTGATTTTATTGCTATGGTAAAGGAAGAATTTTGCAGATGAATTAAAATTTGTTCTATTTATTTTATAATACATTATTTACAAAATAAAAATTTACTTAAATTAATATAATTAAATGTATATTATTATAAAATATAAAAAAAACATGCAGTTGCATAGAACTTAGACAGAAAATAATTAAAAAATAGAACTAAAAAAAAAGTCCCAAATATTATTCACGAATGTAGGTCAAAAGAGATAATTTCATTCAAATTATTTCCTACATACATATATAAGTGGATACACATCCAAAGACAATTTCACACGCACAAAGAAGCACAAAGCAGTAAGAAGTTTTTGCACATTTTTATTAGTTTCCATAACTCCAGTCTCCACGTCAGGGCGAGTGAAGTATTGAGTGGCCGGTTGTAGTATTTCGAATGGCGTTTGTGCAAAAACATGCCAGCAAGTCGACTTGGGTAAACCCTGCACACATCATGTCGACATTTTTTTAAGAAAATGTCAAATGAAATGGACAAAAAGATGCACCTTATATTAAAATATGTTTTACTAAACTTTATTGATCCTAATATAAATTTAAAATTTCTTGGATTTTTAAATACTTGAAATTATTTTTTATAGATTTTTGATTATAATAATTTTCGATTATGAAGTGGTTTATTATGCGTTGGAACACAATCATGGTTGAACTACATTTTTCCATAGGAAATAAATGTTTATATATATATAGGTTATTGGATTATATACGGTTTTATTTACAAAACTTTGTATATCAATGCATAACAAGAACATACTCGTATGTATGCCTTTATTACTAGATATTGAAGTTCAGAAAATTTACTTCAAACATGAACTATGATACGTAAGTAGGCAACGTGAATAGGCAACAGACGAACATATGAATATTAAAAGATTATCATTAAGAAGGAATGGTTTTTATTGTCATAATAGGAAAATTAAGAAATGCAGATTTAATAGTCTTATTATTTATTAATTATTAGTATATTGATAACATAAAAAATAATACAATTTAGATTAATAAGACATTAATATCAAATCTAACCAATACTATTTGTTCATAGCTATCGCTAGTCAGCTAGTCAGTGAAAAAATGTTAAAGTGAACATTTCCAATGCTAAAACGACGCATATTTATAGTAAATTTAATTTGAAATTTCTATTTCAAACAAAAATTTGTGAAAATTACAAAAAAATTTTAATTAATATTAAAATTAATGCACTTTACAATATATATTTTAAAAAAAACTACTTTTAAAATATTTCTACTACTATATGTAAGTTAATTGCATTTGAATAATTTCATTTACGTAGGTAGGCATGTATATTTCCATAACTAATTATGGGAATATTGTAAATTTGTAAAAGAAAATGCAAAAATTGGTGTATAAAATTAATAAATAGTAATATGTATTTATTTAATTTATTTCTTTATCCCCAAAAATGTCACCATCGAATTGCATCGCAAATCTTCATGGCTGCACCAGCAGAAAACTAAAAGTTATTTGTTGTGTACAGAATTACAGAAATTTTAGGTAATTCAGAATTGCACCAGCAAATACTTTGACTCTCTAATATACGCGAAAATGGACAAAGATGACATGAGTATCTTTAGCTCAATGGTTTGCGCGTTGGACTTTAGTTTTTATGGCTTAAGGTTCGAGCCCCACCAGAATGCTTTATTTATTTATCAAATTATTTTTTTTTAATTAATAATCATTTTTATAAATAATAATAAAAGTATTTTACTATTTTCCATAAATTAACCAGTATTAACATTTTACTGGACCAAATCTAGAGCAGAATTATTTCATGTCTGATAAAGAAGAAAATGGTATGAAATTCAATCTTGACAAATCATATCCATACATACATATGTACATACATACATATGTACATATTGTGTTTTCATCATTTTGCAGGTAGCGAATTGTGCCATAAGAAACATGAAATTAACATAAAGCGTCTCGATTGGAGTTTTTGTTTTATTTTGGGCTTCTTTAAATATAAAGTGAAGCAGAATTAAATTTGTCATGAAATTTTGGATATTTCAATATTTTCAGTATGGACAAACACAGTTTACTCTTTCGAATTTATATTTCATATTTTCGCTTTAACAGAATGCGATCAAACATTTTTTGAGTCTATCCGAAGAAAAAATTATTATGCACATAAGACCAATTTTGTTCAAATTAAGCTCATATAAAATTTACTATGAATCTGTTATGAATTGTTTTTAGCAGAATAATGTTATGTTTAACATCTGTTAACGGTTTCAGGGCGATTGCCATTCAATTCCATTCCTCTCCTTTGCCAAAGAGAGCGACGCAACCTCTATACGTAAATACTCTTTGGTTAGACCACGCAGGCAAATGAAACCCATACCGCAACAAAATGGAAATAGTCGAATCAGGGAATACTAATAAGGTGGCCACAAGGCCACAACAACAATTTTATTAAATTAGATTGTCAGTTAAATTGTCAATTTGGTGAAAACAGGTGAAAAGCCTTAAAAAAATTAACTAATGTATAAAATTAACATGAGAGTGATTTTCCTCTGCAACCGCCTAATAAGTGCGCTTTGAGTCACATGCTGCACTGAAACGCATCATAAAAAACTACGTTTTATTTGCACAGTAACACGGAATCACTGTAAAGCGAACAACACACGGTCATGCGGCATGAACTGCATATATGTGTGAATATAATTAGTGAAAATATGCATGTAGGCGTCACACATACGATGCATGACGCAAAATCCGAAATATTTGGATTTTCCGCGATGCATGGCGCCGTTTTGACAGCATGCTTGACTGTGTGTACGTATACTGAGTCTCCAAAAGTATTTTTTCGCAATTCGACATTGTTGTCCACTTACCGCAAAAGTTTTAAGAAATGAATGTTTGAAGGCCTCTGCGTGACCATGTATTTTCGAGCTTCATTCACTTACACGAGATGCTTTTCAATCGTGTGTTGCCCGCTTAAAATGGTAACAGACAATTGTGGACATGATGCAATAAATTCAAGGTGAATGCATTCAATTTTATTTTAAAATAATATCATTATTCATGTCCTGAAGACGCTTATATTTCCGTCAGCTGACTTAAGGCAATAAAAGACAACCAACATCGATTATAAGTTTTCCAATATAATCCTTGCTTGCTTTTGTATTTTGCTGCGGAATTTATTACACTATTTTGCTGTCACTTCTTCTGTGATCATGGCGGAATCATATCAGGTGATTACTTGCGCGCTTCTTTGCAAGGCAATTCTTTACGAAATCTGGTTTGTTGGTAATATTCTGATTGAAAATTGTCCGTTTCCTTGATATTTGAGCCATCTTCATTCTAAGCAAAAGACGTTAGGGTGACCTTCATCCCCTTCTATGTAAAATATTTTCCATATTTTTTCCACATTAAGAACGTATGCTTTTTTCGTGACGATTTGATCCAAAATAATCTCTATTCCTATAAAAAATACATTGTTCGCTTCCATTTTAATTGCCATTATTTACGTTTATTATTTTTATTTAAATTTGATTTCAATTACATTGCTTTTAAATTTAATCTGGATGGGTTTTAATTCTCTTTCAACGGACGTTTTAAGTATTAAAAAATGTAGTTCACGTTGTTGAATCACATAAAATCATAAACTTATACATTATTATGCTTAAACATAGTACCATGTGCAATTAATAATCATAATTAACAAAGTATAAAAGAACTGAATTACTAAATTAGGAATATTCTTTACCATTTCAACTAAAATCGTGCTAACAGAACCTGCAAATTTAACAATAAATAACAAAATTCACATATAAAAGGTTTAACTTACTCTCTTCAATGCTGAAAGTAACTCTATTTAGGCTAATTTTACAATACGACACATAAAGTTTATGTAATATCTGCAAAAATTCTTATATATTCATGTCGTGTAAGCTCAGGAATCCGTTTACAATTACACTATATTGTAGTGTACTCGTAATCTAATTGAAATATGTTAATAAGTAAAATTGCACAAGTCCCTAAAGAGCTGAGGAAATATTTAAGGATACAAGTTGTGTAAAGCACACTTGAGTGAACTTGTATCTACGAACGACTTTGATTTTCTATTGTACGAGTATTGTAGTGACGAAAATACTTTAGGAGTAGTATCCACAGAATACTGGATCTCTTCGCTAATAGGAGCTTCCTTCCTAGTTTGGGAGTTGCTGTTCAATTCAGTGTGTGCTTATGACTAATTTGATTTCTTTGGTCGCCTCCTGGTATTCCCCGGACAACCAGTGGTACTGAGTAGATGCAATTTCCAGCCACCATCTAAAGGCAAATGTACATCGTCATGACAGAGGGGACATCTGGCGGCACCAGTTTTCAGTTCTGAAATAAAAATTTTGGCATAAATGCAGAGGAAACTTGTTTTTTGGAGAAAATATGCTATTCAGCAATATTTGAAATGATAACTTTGAAATATCGCTGAAAGGATTTTTTTCTCTCTCTTTAAACAAAGAACGTACTAACTAATTTAGTGTATGTGGGTTTCCCCACAACATAATATGTACCTAATTGAAGTTCGCAGAGAAAAGTGAATACAACCCAATATTTCCCAAAAATTTTAGGAACAAGAAACATAAATTCCAAGCAAGAAGCACTAATAAGGTAGCCGCAACGGTACAACAACAATTTCCTAAATTAGATTGTTAATTGAGTTGTCACTTAGGTGAAAACAGTTGATCGCTAAAAACCTAAAAAATTTACGAACCTAAAAAACGATAAAGAAGAAAATTGATTTTCCCTTACAACCACCTAATGAGTGCGTCCTGGGATCAAGAATGACAGATGCCAACAAACAATTGACAGCAATTTGCCATCTTGTATTTCTGTCATTCTTGTCTATGGATGAACGCATATATTGGAAACTTTCTCTGGAGTTTATGCTCAGCATGGATTACATGGTTTATTATGGTGACAGAGAAATTATTATTTCCTGATAGGAAATGATTTTATAAAACACTGAAGCCTTTTAATAACTGGAATAACTTCATAGTGACACAAAAAACCATCGCCAAGTCACTATTATTTATTTATATATCGTCGTGGCTCCTTACCTCTGCAATAGTCTTCCATTTGATGTAGATCAAAGAGTTGCTTATGCACCGACTCTGTACACCGCTCACAGATGACATAACTGTCCTTCGCCTCGCATTCCTCTGCAAAATAGAAAATTGTTCAAGTGCCATTCCAATTTAGCAAAACTTTACACTCACTTGTCAGATGATAATTCAGAGCAGCGACTTCTAAAACCTGACTGCATTGCGGGCACTTGGTGAGAAAAGGACATGACTTCCAGTAGTGACGATCCAGCTGTGATTGCTCGCCACCATTGTAGGACCAGTCGCAAAATGGACATCGTCTTATTAAATTTCAAACAAGTAATACAATTGCTTAAGAAGTTGGCATATTTTTCTACTGCACCAATACTCACATCAAGTCGGGCGGCTCTTCCAGAGATTCTGAATTGGAGTTTGAATGTGAACCCTTCCGGGAGCTATTGGCCGATATCATTGAACGCTTCAATTGCTCGTTATATTCCTGTTTCCCGTTGCATGTGCTCAGTCCACTGCCACTGGCATAGCCATTACTGGCTACGGCGCCACCACCTCCAATAGAATGACCACTTTTACTTTTAAGAATACGAGTCTCCGATCTGTGCATTGGACTGGACTGAGAATCGGGTGACTTTGAGCCGAAACCATACGGACTGCTGCGGCTGTCATCACCACCCAGTTGTAAGTGTTCCGCATTTGTATGCACGTGACGGGCCTCATTACTCCGGTTCGATGGCGGCGATGTGGGATCACTTGAACTATGTCCGGAATACTTGTTCGCATCTAGCATATCATTTTTACGCTCTAGGTCCAGTTTATCAAATTCGGTAAACAGTTGACGATAGAGCAGATTGCGCCTGGTTATATCATCATCCGGCGGCAGCTGTTTACGCACCAGACGTGGATTCACTTTGTATACCAATAAGAGAATCCTTTCGGCTACTTTACGTACCGGCTCTGCCGGATGATGTATACCGGAACAGCCGCATTCGGACAGAGCTCGACAAGTCAAACCACTATGCTTATCTGTGCTGATACCCTGACTCAACACCAATTGTTCCAGCATTTGCATGCGACTCAACGCCAAACGGGGATGCGTGGCGGAGCTAACAGTACGAGAGAGTGCGGGTGCCACCAAATGTTGTTCGGCCACCTCGGGACATGACGCTATGCTGAGTATGGTGTGTTGTGCTAATGTGTGTATACGCGCAGAGGGATCACCCGACTTGGCCAAAAGTTCCGGCAACAAACGGTCCACACAACGAGCCACCTCACTCTGCGTTACGCGTCCCGGAACATACTCCAGAAACAGAACACGCACCGTTTCAGTGGCTTGGCTAAAAACCGAATACACAGCATCACGAACGCAACGATGGAGTAAAAGAGCAGCGCTGCGAGCTACTTTATTTGAACCGGTCGAATTCTCGCTGTTGGAATTCGACGCCGACTCCACGTCCTGTCCCTTGAGAAAGTTACGCAAACGCATGAGTCCATCTTCTCGATCTTGAAATTGACGCGAGTAAAACTGTTCAACCTAGAATTTTAAAAGGGGTTGGCTTCAAATTCTCTTGGAAATGGGCGATGATATAGGTAGGTAGTTGCAGGAAGCTTTGCGGATACTCAAAGTTCCTAAGACTAAAAACATTATTTGATAGTAATCTCACCATTTCATTGCCGAACACCAAAATGGGCATGGCAGCCTGACGACGTTCACGATCATTTAAGCGCGAACGGCCGCGATTTGGATCCGCCTCCAGCAAGGCTGTACCTTGGCATTCCCTTAAAAATTCATTAGTATGTGAACTGCGATTTGTTTATGCAATATGTGGTGGGCAACAAACAATGATAAAAGAAAAGAAATAACAAAAGTCAACTCAAAACAACACCGAAACGTTTATAAGGTAATACGAGACTAAGAATGTACGCTATAACGGTACGAGTATATCACAAAATTATATCCAAGATATATGTTTCGTATGCAACAATTACAAATCATGCCACATCAAGTCATTCAATCTTAAACTACTCGTAAATAGGGTCACCCATCTAGCTAATTTATTACTGCATCAGCAGGTCACGACATCTAATGAGGTTAGTGGAAGTGTCTGAAAACTTACTGTCTCAAGGTTGGTATGGCACGTTCCTCATAGTCCTCGTACGAGTTACGTGGTGCACTCTTGTTTCGTCTGCGCAACGAACCCTGTCGACTAGAAATTGGCGAACTGTGGCGACTAGGGCTGCGTCCCACATTCAATTTCGGCGACATGGGTATTTCGTCGTGTGATTTGCGCAAACTCGCATTCGAATTTGTGGATAAATTATCGCTGGCATTGCTGTGCGTCGCACCAAGAGAGAGATCCGTTGAGGACTTGTCATCTTGTGCACTTTTGGGGCTCATGGTGGCGCCGAAGTGTACCTCAGCTAAGGCCTGGGCCACATCTTGTAGACTAGGAGCAGATGGTAGCACCGGTTTCGAGGAATATACCTCTGAGGCCATATCATTCGTCCCTACAACCATACCGTCCGGCTCAAGGAGGTCTTGCACCAGCAAATGTTTTAATACGCCCGCCTTGTACATCTCGATTTGCTCCTTCCTCAGTTTGGCTGTAGTGAAATCCTCCTGTTGAACCGCTTGTCGTTTCGCCAGCGAATATCGTCCCAGACGTTCACCAGATATTTTTAAGGCGGTCATGCATAGTTTCAGTTTGCGCGCATACTCAAATCGTTCATCACTGACGGCTTTCGCTTTCTTCTCCTCCATCTGCCTTATAACATCGGCAATGGATTCCTCAACGTACATGGAGAAAAGTAGGTCATCACATATCGAGGCCAAGGCGGGTTCGCCAGTGGCCGTATCCGACGTCGACTGTTCCGTGGCCGAGCCATTTCCTTGTTGCTGTTCAGCGGTGCTCTCTTCGGTCATCTTGACTTTTTCCAACCCTTCACCAAGGACATTTACAGCAATTATGGCAATCTGGCCCTGCGTGTTGAAATCGTTGCGATGCGCCTGACTCAAACGTAACTTCAGATGGGTACCGCGTCGTGGATTGACTGTAACGCTTTGCAGTTCTCGCGATTTGTAGTTGGTGGCGGCGTTATCGGAGAGCGCCACAAATCCGAGGAAATCGAAACATTGCGAGGACGGTGTACTGGGTATACCCTTCGGTGAATAGTGCAGCCACAATTCAACTTTTTCAGCTGAAAGCAATAAGTGAAAGGAGTTTATCATTTAACTATAGAGCAAGAATATGTGTGGATATACTCACGAATCAAATACTGGTGGGCTAATATTTGTATACGACAAATCTTGGCCGGCTTGTGAAAGCGTAACACAATGTCATGTGGTGTGAGTGTGCTGCCGGGAGCGCTACGCCAACCGTGCACTGACGGGCCGTGTGTATTCAGTTCACTGGAGGGAAATGAGGGATCTTCATCTAAAAGTACACAAATGGATGTAAGAGATTTTTGTTTGCATGTCATGACAATTGAAAAGAAATTAATACATAAGCGTCGATTTCTGTACTGAATATCCTATGAATAAAAGTTCTGGTCAGTTAACCTAAATATGAACTCAATGAACCAAAAGTTTTGCTAGAAACACAATCCCCAAACATTTTTTTCACTTGGTTATATTAGATTTATATCGGTCAGGTGTCCAGTTCTTGGACACTGACTATTTGCAGAATTATTCTCAGCAACGGAATCGGTCCGTAAATCGTTCATTCCATTCGTTTTGAATTGGTTGAGTAATGGTTCAACAATTGATGAGGGAGTTCACTCCGTAATTTATTCAAGTCATACAATTTGAAGTGGTTCACAAGTGACTCAACAATAGAGGAGAGAATTCTCTTCGTAATTCCTTCAAGCCACTCACTTTGAACTGGTTAACAAGGGACTCAACAATTGAGGAGGGAATAGATACGGTAGTCTTGAAACCGAACGCCAAACCAGACCAAACTTAAAACAAATAAAATCGTCTGAACGGAAATGAACGCAATCAGACAATCTATGATCTTAATCTCAAAGGAGAGTTTCTAAGCCAGAATATCATCATATTATCCGACAGTCAAGCAGCCATAAAAATCCTACCATCCTGCAATATAGTTCCAAGATATGAAATAATTTTTCTTATTAGTTGGTTTCAGGCAAAGAGAAACACTTTGGTCTGAATCAAAAAGTGAGTTTTTGGAGTATTTTATATAATTATTGCTTTAACAGAAGTTACTGCTTAGACTTGACTTAATCCTAAGAGTCTCCAGAAACTATATTTATGCATATAATAATGGAGCAATGTCGAGTTGTTTATAAATTTGATTAGGTCTGAAATTTCTAATGTAGAGCAATGCCCCAGACTCTCTAGAAAAGTTTTTCCGAAACATTTGTGTGTCAAGCGAGCGAAAGCTGAGCAATCACAAAGAAAGTGGACGACTGTTTCTCTCTCTTGTGGGTCTTTGCAACTCCTGCAATAAGCATTGAACGGAATACCCATTTTTTCAGCGTGCGTGCCGATAGGTCAATGGCCCGTGCAGACAGCTATAAGGTTCCTAATGGTGTGTCTTGGTTTATTAAGAAGATGATTCGTTCTTCTTGCATTGTAATTAGGCCATTTCATTTTCGAAATGGCACATGTCACAGTGTTTTCCAACTCTTCTGAACCTTTCCGAGGAAGTGATTACATATATTTCCCTTAACAACGGCTAGGAGGACGCCCACGTCGGTTGGTCGGTTATATTGGCTAATCTTACTTATATACTTATATTGACTAATAACTTTTCGTTGTTCGTCATTCCGCAAGTAATAATTTTCCCTTCTCGGGATAAAGTTCCCTTTTGCATCAACAACAAAAATCCCCCTCCATACAGTGTGAACATTTTGCCCGCTACTATGCAACTTGATTGGCATCACAGTACAGGTTGCGTGTAGGTGTCGTGCCTGAAGTTCGCTTTTGGTTCGTTCACTCTGCTCGCTCTTTTTTCAGTATTCGGTCTGGCCTGAAATTGTTCGGTTTATTTTTTGGACTTTACTTCAAGTAACTTTATTAAGTTGCTGACTTTTTTTATCAAAATTATCTGTGAAACTTTATTTAGTTGTGTTTAATAAGAACATGTCGGACCAAAGTGCTACACCAGCGAATTCCACCTCACTGCAGAATCCTTCCATATGGCTGCAAATACAAAGACTCCTCAACACAATTAACCATATTTGTATTGGTTTGGTGGTTCTATTCATGACCGCATTATCGAAAAGTTTAAATTTCCAAGACACCGCCATGCACGCGTGGATGACCACCATTGGGGTATGTTTGTTATCTTGCTTGAACTTTGCCATTAGAGACATTTTGTTGTTGTTGTCGTTTGTTATTGACATGACGTAATGTTTGTTTACAAGTTAACAACTGGTTATGTTGTAAACTATGGTAAAGGAAGGTGGTGGTAACACTTAAGAGAGTCGTGGTAGCGCTCTAAAATAGAATTTTACTTGGAGGAAGAAATGAGTAATTGTATAAGAAAATGGTGAAATTAATTTGCTTTCAGGTGGAAACTGAAAAAGGCCGGTTAAAGAGAAAATAACTCTGTATATTTGCTGAGTCAAAAAACAACAAATACACTGAGCCGAACGATTTAATTGCAGAAATAACAAATTAAATCGGATTATATATAATGTTTTATTTTTAATTTGTGTTTATTTGCTTTTGAAACAATGAAATCTCTCGAAAAATTTAGAAGAGAGCTCAAACAAAAACTGAAACTTCTCTTTATACGAACAATTAGCAGCAAGATATTATATGGTGAAATCGCCCTAGATGGCGTTCAAAGAACTTATTAAAAACTGTACGAGAAAAATAATATATTTCACAAAATCTTGCAATCAGCACCATAAAAAATTTATATTGACTAATCTTATTTATATTCCTTATATTGACTAATCAATCTCAAATTTTTGTGGTTCGTCATAGTACGCGGATGATAATTTTTACTTCTGTGGCAAAATATTGCATCCGAAATAAAGTTGTATAATATATTAAATAAAATTTCCACGATTTCCTGAAAACCTTATAGAAACCTTTTAAAATTTGCAAAGTAAAACGAAGTAAAAATATCACAAATAAACGAAGAAAAGCGGATTAATGCCTGTTGTACAAGAGGCGAACATTTCTGTCAGGTGAGGCGAGTGTACGCTGAAGGTATTTTTTCTCGCGCGTTCAGCCCACAAATATAATGATTCAAGTAAATACGATACAATCAGCAAGATGTATGATAAGTACATAGACCCAATCCGTTTTTGAATTTCCAGAAAAATGTTCTCTGAAGAAAGGTCACATTAGGACACATAGCACACATAAAATTGTTCTCCCTCTGAAATATAATTCTGCAATGGATCCACTATGACCTCTAGCATCGAAGTGGACTATAACCAATAATAATAATCACCTATATCAAAATTTTCAGATGGCATCTGAAATAAAACTACCAGTCTTCTCATCAATACAATTGGTAATGTTCTTCGGGCTACCTTGTATATGCCATGATATATTGTGTAGCTACATAAACCGGTTTGAAAGTTTTGTATAGTCATCATGAATAATAGAAATGAACTTATGAATGAATTAATGACTTCATAATACTCGTATTGTTTTCGAATTAATAGTTCAAAATCAACAGTTTAAAGTAATAATAAATAACATTAAATTAACAATAAGTACTTAGTCCTAATCACGCCATATATATTTAAAATCGAATAGAATCACTGTGGAGAAATATCATAATGAATTGAATATCACCGGATTGTCCTCGCGAAGTGGTTTACAGGCGACTTCTGAGTTTAAATTCTAGCATTGGTATGTTCAAAGCCTTCCACGTATGTTCAGAGCCTAGCACCAGTCAAAGTTCTTTCGGAGTCTACTCATAGGTACATTTAAAGCCCAGCACTGGTGTGTTCAAAGCTTAGCATTGGCATGTCCAAAGCCTAGCATTGGTATGTCCAAAGCCTAGCATTGGTATGTCCAAAGCCTAGCATTGGTATGTCCAAAGCCTAGTATTGGTATGTCCAAAGCCTAGCATTGGTATGTCCGAAGCCTACCACCAGAGAAAGCACGTTCAGAGTCTATCTATAGGTACATTTAAATCCTAGCTCCGGTATGTTCAAAGACAAGAATTGGTATGTTCAAAGCCTAGCACCAGCAAAAAGATATTCAGAATCAACCCAGAGGTACATTTTAAGCCTAGCAATGGTATTTTCAGACTCTAATCATTTAAAGCCTAGCACTGTTACGTTCGAAGCCTAGCATGGCTATGTTGAGTATCTAGTATAGGTAAGTTTCGTGTCTAGCTAAGGATTATCCGTAGAAAAAATAGGATCCAGTGGAGCGGAAGAGTTTCATACTAAAGTGAACTCTACTGCCAGTCGATAACCTGTGGCATTATTTCAAAGTCACGTATTTTCATATAACTAGTCAGAGTATTCGTGGATTTTGTCCCTGTGGTTGCAGCCTGTTGATTTGGCAATTTGACCGTTGCGTGTTTCAAATTACCTTTTTATTTGCTATGTTTTTATCATTTTGTTTTTATTATGCTATTGCCGCTTGCTGATTGCTAGCAGCAGTATAGATTACATTTAATAAAACCTGTGAACAAATGGGGCCCTAATCTAATAACCTCAGACTTGCATTTGATTGATTGACTAAAATACGTTTCTATGGTCTTAGTAGAAAGTTTATTACACCGAATCTCCAGGGTAGTTATTGGACAATTTTAATATTACCAATGAGCTGACGCAATCACAGATGGCGCTAGGTAATTCTGTGACTCAGCTGATGTGTATTTCAAAAACGAAAGATACAGTTTTATAATATTTTCTGACTAGTCTCTCTCTCAGCTCTCTTTCTCTCTCTTATAATGAACATTTGGTATTTCAACTTAATGAACTAATTATCACGGCGCCACCTTATCATGTGTCCATATTTTGTACCGCAACTCACCACATTCATCTGTTTATTTTCATCCTCTTAGCTGTCAACACAGTTTTCCTTCACCTCTTTAGAATAAATGGGGGAAAAATGCACTGTACGCTGAACTCTCCATATTCATGTGTGTTTACCCTTATGTACCTTATACATAACAATTACACTTCCACCAATTATGCTGCTCTACTTTTACTCTCTCGCTCTTTTCCGTTCCGCTTTGTAGTTTCATTTCCTGGTTGCGGAAGCGCTTATGTCGCATTATCCTGTAAACCCGTTAACAAATCGCTTTTCGCATCGCACCAGGTCGAAAATACACGGATTACTGCAAATGGTAGGCGGCAGCATGGCTCTGCTGGGTTCATATGGAAAAATCTCCAGCACGGAGGAGCATTTTACCACACTACATGGAAAAATTGGTAAGTGTGGAATAGAGTTCACTGGTGTGCTCACATACATTTTTGTTATATCTCCTCTTATTTTTTTAATTTACAGGACTTGCTGCCACATTCATGTGCGGCGCTAGCCTCTTGGGTGGAGTAGTTAATTATTTCCAACCGAAATTTGCTCACAAGGTGTATGCACCGGCGGAAATCAAATATCGCCACAATCTCTTTGGCATGGTCACGTTTACGCTGGCCATGGGGACCATCCTTTTGGGATATCGGACGCAATTCTTTTACAAATACGTTGATGCCGCATTTACACCGGCAATCAGTTTGGCCACCGTTTTAGTGTACCTGCTGACGATGATAGGGCCGCTCCAATCCTTCTTGGACAAGAGAAAACACAGAAATAATCGACGAAAGTGAAGCGGGACATGAATCCGCAGAGGACAACAAATTTGTATTTCAGTTGATTAAGAATTTAGATCAAACATTCATGGTTCAAATGAGAATAGTCCGAACTCTGATAATGTATTCTTAGCTTTATTCATTAAATAATTTAGAGGTGAAAATACTAAACTGGATTTTTCAATTTTAGTATTAAAATGGCATATTTTTATAGGATATTTAAGTACCGCAGAAACATGCGGAGAAGCCCTCGAATAAAATCCACAAGGCAATGGAAAGAAAGGACGGTGCACATAGAAGAGGACCCTTGAAATGGACATGCAACTGGGAGAAATCTACCGGAAAATCTTTTAAAGAAAAAAAAGTCATCGCAAGGGATCATAGATCCCACAAAGGACGACAGGAACCAAGAGAAAGAGATTTTTATGGGGTAGTCATTATGCTAAATAAAATTTATAGAGGAATTGGAGTATTTTTAAAGCCAACTCAGTTAATTAAAGACAACTAAATTAAAGGTTGGCCGAATTATGCCAAAACCAATTAGAAAGGTTAAAGAACTGTTAACACTTCTTTAATGTTTATGTGAAGGTCAGAGGAAAATGACTGGATAGATAGAGATGATGGTGCTGCATAGACGCTCACCGCCTGAGCGGTACCTATCTTACCTTACACTTAGGTGGTCAGGACGTGTGCAGTGCTCCATCCGTGGTATCACAATGGGCCGTTATTTATGCCTGAGCGTGCTTTTTGCTACCACTCCAACCTAAACCGAAACCTAGAGATGATGTGCCGTGAGTGGTTACTCTGATGTCCGCATGAACTTTCAAAAAAAACTTTTACCTGCTCAACAGATCCCTGAATCCCATCGGCAGTTTCTTAAATAGTTGCTAAGATTATTGTCCATTGTAGAAATATGCGAAAAGACTCAACTACTAATATAAATTGAATGTAATTACCCGAGAACTCCACGAAGTGGCTCATTTTCGCACTCATTTCTAAGGACGAAAAAATGCGCGCCGTCTGGCTTTTGAGAATTTCTTATCTGCACATTCGAAGCTTTGTCATGACTGAAATTAAACAGGCAGAAAAATGCACACAAGTAAATTGCAATTTGTATTTGGCTTAAATCCAAAAGAATCTGCCCAACTTTGCAGATCCTTTCGAGGGTACGCAAGGTTTTTGCCTTTTTCCTGGCATATTCTCTTGCTTGCGAACAATTTTTAATGCATTGCATATAAATTTTTACATTTTCCTTTTTGTAAAAAGGACAAAAATGTTGAGGAAGGACGCTGAGTCTACTCATATTCACATACAAATATACCAAAAGGAAGCGGCATTTCCTTTGCGACGACAGAGTCCACAATTTTGCCACAGCATAGGAAGCAAAGACGGCAAAATGAGTTAACAAAAACGCTGAATCCGCCTAAAGTTATGCACTAAAAATGATTTAGTAAATGTCAATAAGCATAATTTAAGACGCATTGCCCTGCATCTGGCCACGACGTTCATTGCCGCGTGCCCCTATTGCAAATTGCAGATTTATTACCAGATGTGGGCAACCTTTCGAAGAGCCCTTTTTATTGTCTAACCTTCTAAATACGCAATAACCGCAGAGATTTTCTCTCTTTTTTCAAGTGTATTTCATACAATTTTCAACTAGATTCTTATTCATATTTACTGAGTGCTCGTATAACAATGAAAGTGCCAAAAGTACTGCAGAAGCGACCACAGTTCAGTGTTAAAAATAAATCACAATAAATGTCAAAAAGGGTTACGAACAAACGGAGAGGAGCGCAAGGAACTGAAATTAGGTGCCAACAAACTTTTTTGGGCAACAACACAAATTAAAATATTATAAATTATTGTCGGCAAGGTTTGGAGGGGATGTGAATGGAAACAGAAGCAGAAATTCTGGAAGATAACCATATCGAATGGCCTAACTACCAGTTTCGAGGAAGCAACAGAATAGCCTGGAGAGAATATGATTGGGAGCAGAAGCATATTTTCCGGAATAGGAGGAAGAAACGGATCGGCTTGGAGAGAATATGAATGGGAACAAAAGCATATGTTCGGGTAGATGAGTATATCGAGAGTTTTGGGGAAGAAACTGAACTGTTTGAAGAGGATATGAACAGGAACAGACGCAGATTTCTGGAAGAAAAGTATATCTACAGGACTAACTGCCACTTTGGAGGAAGACTAAGTTCAGTTCCTTCATCATCAAGCAGAAAACTCAGTCCCTCACGCCCTTATTTTAACCGCGGCGACACCAAAGATGCCCTAAGTCAAAGAGCAGCTTATTTTGAGGAGCCTTCAAAAATTCTCATGATTCTATTCACTGGCTCAACTAATGGAAAGATAAGAGGCAATTAATGCATGAATTGAAAGCCAAAATTATACGGCATTTAACACTAATCGCCTGTTTGACTAATTACAAGTAACCACCCCAATGCTAATATTGAGTCATGGCAGAAATTCCGGCGTATCAAGAGTACACCAATTACGCAACCAGTCCACGCATACAAAAGGTTAGAAATTACACACAATACGAGTAAGAAACTTGTGCCACTGAACAAGCAAACAAGCGAAATGAAATGTAAATGAACAACACTGTAGGAGACGCGCACAAGGGAAACGTGTCAAACTATGACGACTGCGTGTTGGAGCATTGGATTAGAATACTCTACAAACTCTTCCCATAAAAACTAGTATTGGAATTTCTTTCAACATGATAATAAAAACTTAGGGTTCATCAATTTGCTGCCTAAATAAACAGCATTATACAAATTACTTAACAAATCATGCGTCTGAAAGTATGCAAAGGTTTTTCCTGAACCACATTTTTCCACCCTTAACCCTCTTCTTACAACTGAAGCACAATCAAGCAAGTATTTTTAAATAATCGCATTCTGTTTTGGTTTCACGCTCAATAGCACACTATCCCCAGCCGAGCTTGCCCGCCTCGTTACCTATCCCCCTGACTTATCACTTATTACCCTACTTACATACAAGGACGTCGTATGCGGTCTCGTGCGATATCTCTTAGCAGGTGTTGATATTACACCCCCATTGATGGATACAAAAAGAGGGTGATAGCAAGAAATCCATGTGGGTGGTTATTGTATATCGTTGGAAGTGATGTGCTGTGTGCCCATGTCCTGACACAAAGCGAACTCGTTTATATTTATGGCATTGCTGTTCTGTTATTCAAACATACATGAAAATATGAATTATTAAAATTTTACTTCACTTAGAACAAGTATTAATTTGGTTTTCGAAACACAATCGTGAAAATTGTTATTCATGGTGTTACAAAAATTACTTTGCGCTAATAGTTCGATTCACTGGCCTGTGTCTTAGTCAAACAAAAACTTTTCTTTGGTAATATAGCAGTTAATTGAACAGGAATGCATTTAAGTGGACAAATATTAATTATACATAATCACAGAGTCGCTTGTGATATCTAGATTTCTTGGAATAATTGTTCCAGTTGTCACAAATACCCAAAAATTCGGCTCTAAAACAAATTCTACAAAGTCCTTATTACTTTTTCAAGGAAGAAATTATTCTATATTATCAAAGTCTGCAATTCTCTATTGTTTATGATTAAGAAGCCTCTCAAGACTTGCCCCAGAAATGTAGAAATGTTTTTTGCTACCATCACTTCCGTTTTGATAGCCAAGTGACCTTCATTGAGAATATAATCATTCGGTACATTCAGATATACTCGTATTGTGAATATTCTCCTTAATTTTTCCTCTTTTCAACCGAACTCCTATTGACACAAGCCACAATTTGCGAACGGGTTCATTTCTGAGAAACTAGGCCGCCAAACCTTATTTTCGGTTTCAATATAAATTTTTCAGATTTTCGCTCCACCACACAAATTGGGTGTGTTCCTTCGGAACGCGATCTCAAATTCCTATCCATTCATCATTCTCCACACACCAGAGTACACAAAAGCAGCAAACACAATTTTTTGAAGCCACCTTCGCACTTATAAAACCGAAATAAACATCAGCTGAAAAGATGAGCTGAAACTTTCAAGGCTCTGCTAGTGGCCTCCAAAGTTGAATCCTTAGAACAGTGCTTGAAAACTTACTACAATACACAAAAAACAAACCCTCTACAACCCAACTTGCTCACATGACTCATTAGTATAAAAATGTGTACAGGATAACAACACACGGAAAACTCATAAAAGGACCCAAAACTCCACACTCGCGCTCACACACATCTGAAGGACTTTTCAATTAATTATTAAAATGGTTGACTTTGGGAGCAGGTGTAAACTTGCAGGAACTTGCAAGGACCTCAATAAAACAAGTGTTAATGTATCCAAAAATTAACAAGAATTTAAGCGGCGCCATTAATCTTTGCACACGCATAGGATTCAATAGACATCTACACCAACACACAACTAGTCATTGAAGCAGGAACCCTGCAGTGAAACCAACGCGGTCGGACACTATCGCATGTATATGTATATATATATATATATATATATATATATATATATATATATATATATATATATATATATATATATATATATATATATATATATATATATATATATATATATATATATATATATATATATATATATATATATATATATATATATATATATATATATATATATATATATATATATATATGCATATACATGCGATAGTATATGTATATATATATATATATATATATATATATATATCTATATATATATATATATATATATATATATATATATATATATGCATATACATGCGATAGTATATGTATATATATATATATATATATATATATATATATATATATATATACGAGTATATATATGACTCGTATATATATTTATATATGTATATGTATGTATCATTACTAATAAGTAAACAAGCTACTTCCAACTAGGTAATTTATTCCAAAATTTGGATTGAAATTAAATTTTATATATAATAATTAATTCCAAAATTCTATAATTTGTTGTCAAAATTATAGAACTCAACAGAAGATAATTTTAGTCACTACAAATTAATTTTATATAGGTAAGTCAACCTTTCCATTTCCATAGAAGTAAAAAAGTGCATACTATTGACTTCAGATGTGAATTGGAAGCAGATGCGATATTCCTACATATATTAGGAGTGCAACTTTTGAAACTACTGTAGTGAATTAACATATATAAATATAATACAAATATAATATATAATTAAACTTTGGTTTAGGGGAATTCCTTCTAAATTAAAATATATATATATATATATATATATATATATATATATATATATAGATATATATATATATATATATATATATATTATATATATATATATATATATATATATATTTATTATATTATTATAAAAAAAACTAATAACTAAGAAAATATATTTAGTAGATACATCCGAAATTGCCAAATTTGATTTCTCTTTCTAATATTCTGTTATTCATAGAGACAGTTATTTTTCATTGATAAATGAATAATACTTTATAATTACTACCATTCAAATTGCTTTTCCAATAGGCCCATACTCACACTTATTCATGCTTAGGAACTGATTTCAAATTTGACTGCAGGGGCATACCGATCCATACGTACGTATGCATGTGTGTGTGCTCATTTGTATGTAACTCAGTGTGGCAATGGAAATTGTGTCAAAACGTACGGTCTCTCGCTCCACTTCCGCAAATGTGTATAAACATAATTAATACTTTTTAAAAATAAGCATTAAATATTCATAATTACTGCAGTGCATTGTTATGGTGTTTGGAGCTACTTGAAAGACGATTGCATGATTTATCGATTTCTCTAAAGTGGCTGCCAGACGCAGCTCTGCATTGTTTTCAATCAACTAAAATTTAATATTAACTGCTGCACACACACACATGCATTCATATGTGAGTGATATATATAAGAACGGAAACTGTGGTTTGGACTCCCTACGCAGTTAGTTGAAACGTGAGAAAGGCAGCACTTACCAGTGGCGAACACTACATTAAACGGTATCTTTCTGGCCATCTTCAATTGTAGTTTGCAGTGATTTTGTTGTGTGAACCAAGCAGAATTGCTCTTTCAATAAGCAAAGCATTTAATTTTGACTTTCTTTGTGGTAATTTATATAATTATCGCTTACTATTAAATTCGACCATAAATTAATTTAACAAACACTTTATTGCACATTATGCTACAATTTAACTAAATCACATTTCTAAAAATTGTTGCCCTCCTTTTTGTGTGCAACTGCATTACTTATTACAACTTCCGGCTCCATGCGTCCGCCTTTCAAAATTTTACTCCTTCGACTGGTCGTAGCATAAATAGTAGCACACATTTACCGAGGCTCTCAAAGAATTTCATTCGGGACTTGCGCATTCCCAATGTGTCAGATATCAGCTGTTTACTCCTTGTGGAAGAGTAAATTGCCATATGACAACATGAGTATTTATAGAACTTGGTTTTTCATGCACAGTTGCATTAGTTTTTAAATCTAAATCTCTAACAAGAAATTCCTAGGATTACTCCTTCCCTTCTCTTACCCTACGTCTCCACGGGCAATTTTTGATGGCATGCCATTGGCAATTTCAAGCAAATTGCTTGGCAATTGGAGACTCCAAATTGCTTCAAGTTGGCAATTTATGTTATGAAATATGTTATGCCATAAATTGCCAACGTGCTGTGTTGGAATCAGTTGTCATTTTGTTTGTTTGACAGCCTTTTTTCATTTTTTCGTGACGCTCACAGTGGAAGCATCGTCGGACATTTTCGTTTTACCGCATCTATTAAATTAATAAAAACGCTAAAATGAATGGAGACTGTGCATTTGCATTCTTTGTAATAAAGGATTCACCCAGAATTTCGGTTTCCTTCTTTTTTCCTCTTCATCGTATAAATAAAAAACTTTTTCAAGCGTGGGTACAGCGAACTAGATTGCTTGACGGCATTTTCAAAATGACAATGGCATAACATCGCAATGCCCACCATTAAAATATTGCCAACTATTGCAATCAAATTTGACAGATGTTATGCCATCAAAAATTGCCCGTGGAGACGTAGGGTTACTGAAGCGCACTTAACCCTGCAATATTTACTTTGGGTATTAATGGAAAGGCAATGCGACCTACTGCAATCAGCATTCGTCGTCAATAAACTTTTTAAATATTTATATGTACATATATCCAACAGATCATCAAAACTAATTGTTTTTATTTCCCTAAATATGTGATAGGAGCCTTAGAGAAAGTCTTTAAAGATATGCAACATTGTAAACAGGGCACTTTTGCAAGCACTGTACCAACTTTCCAGTAGCCACCAAACTGTCCTTGTTATTATCTCCCAAACACGTCAACCACTGTGTTATAAATTCCGGCAATGCTGTGTCTTTAATTCCTAAAATTGTATATATAAGTTTATAAATTAAGAAGTATGGTCGAAAAACCACACAAATACAGCATCCTGCTGCCCACATACAATGAAAAGGATAATCTTCCAATTATAATATGGCTAATAGTTAAATATATGAGTGAAAGGTGAGATTTCTGGTCACCCACTTGAGAGCTTGTTTTAGCCCATATCAGACATTGTATAGGTTAAAATTCATATTTTCTTTATCTGTTCCATCATTTTATTATTAATTTGCTTTTCCCTCAGCGGCTACGCTTACGAGATAATTGTTATCGATGATGGAAGCCCCGATGGCACTCTGGACGTGGCTAAGGACTTGCAACAAATTTATGGCGAAGGCACCATCTTGCTGAGACCACGGGCTTCCAAATTAGGCCTGGGCACTGCGTACATACACGGTATCAAACATGCTTCCGGCGATTTCATCATCATTATGGACGCAGACTTGAGTCATCACGTAAGTTGGTGTTATTTTCTTTCATTCTTAAACTAAACACAGATTTTCTTTGACTGCAGCCGAAGTTCATACCGGAATTTATTAAACTGCAAGCTACCAAGGACTATGATATTGTGTCTGGCACTCGCTATCTGGGCTCTGGTGGAGTTTACGGCTGGGATTTTAAGCGTAAACTTATTTCGCGTGGCGCCAATTATTTATCACAAATACTGCTGCGTCCCAACGCTTCTGATTTAACCGGATCATTCCGTCTGTACAAAAAACATGTTTTGGAGCAATGTATTTCCAGTTGTGTCTCAAAAGGTTACGTCTTCCAAATGGAAATGTTGGTGCGAGCGCGTCAACATAGCTTTAGTATAGGCGAGGTGCCCATCACCTTTGTGGATCGTGTATATGGCACTTCAAAGTTAGGTGGAACTGAAATCATACAATTCGCCAAAAATTTGTTGTATCTCTTTGCCACCACATAGAAAAAGGGAGGTAAAATTACTGGACCACTAGCAAAGATGATTGAAGAATTTGTAAAAGGCATTTAAAAATTATTGATATTAAAACTGAATATAAAAGCAATATGGTAAATAATTACTAAGTTATATTAAAAATTGCAAAATGGGGTAACACCCCTAGATTATCAATTAAACATTTTATCAGCAAAACAACATTACGATATTTATATGAAAGGAATAATTATAAAGAAAATTGTTCGCACTGAAACATTAACACACTTGTAAAAATGTCTTTCCTATTATAAAAAAGAAACGGAAAGAAGCACCTGCGAATATCACTTTTCTTCTAAAGACTAACTCTATGTATAACGAATGTATCATGGTCCAACGAATCAATGAATTTATTCCATTACATCACTAAGAAAAATATAAATAGTCACACGGAGTACAGAAGGAATTAATTTGGTGGAACCTAGGGGTGGGTTTTGGTATTTAAACATTTCCTCTCCAAAAAAAACGATAAAAGTATATATGTATTTTATAATCTACCCCACGAATTTATTTTGGCTTCCACCCTGATGCCTTCACTTCTAAAATTCGTGTCCCTTTGATAGTTACTTGAAGATTAATCTGGGCAAATTATATTGCTTTGATCATATCAATATATATAGTTGTGAAATATATAAGCTAAAATGTGGATACTGCCGAAATATTTATAAATAGTTTTTAATGAAGAGAAAATCACCTAGCATATATAAATCATGAGATTATATACAATTTTGGACTACTACCAGTAAGAACCGCTTGTAAAGTAAGGGTTAATAGATACCTCGAATATAGATGGCGCCGTGCAGGTCTCTTTTCCCAGTATAAGGGGACAAAATTTGCAAATTTTACATCGATTGACATATGGTATATTTTTTCTTAACATTATGTTTCCCAATGCTGCCAAGTTCACTTTTCAAACAGCAACAACAAATCAAAGTAATCTGATTGTCAACAAGGCAAGCAACAACAAATTAAACATCGTTTTATTCCACGCATAGAAATTTGTGCCAATCTGCATGAAAAATTTTGCTTTTCATTTAAACTCATAGTGGAAATACCTGAAAAGTATTTCACAAATTGGCGAAAAGTTCGGACAGCTGTAGAATAAATCTAACCTTCGTTTGCAAAAAAGAACAATTTCCACACGACGCGCAACACAAAGACGCATTTAGAAGCTGTAACTGCGCTACTCCCACACATACAAACACAAACACTCGCAAAAAAACGCATACGCGCACCAGTCATTGCAAACTTCCGCTAGCAGGTCTCATCAACCACCGCCGTCACCACCTAAATGTCTGTTGCGGACTTTCTTCGGGGCCTCCCCTGTCATAATGCGCAAAACTTCTCGCAATTTAATATCGAGCAAGGCCTGCGAACGTCACAGAAACGACCTTCCGTCTACCTACCAACGGAGGATTACCCATCGGAACAGCATATCGTTATGGACAAGCGTTGCGTGCTCCTGCGGTACCTTACCCTCCAATGGGACAAAAAGACGCTGCCACGCAAACGTGATCACACTGGCAATGAAGCTGGCGCTGCGGGAAATGGTACACCGAGTTTGAGCTGTAAAAAACGGCCACGTCTCGAAGTGGACATCAACTAAAAGCTAAAACGATCAAAGATGAAACGAAAGAAAATCTAATGTTTGGAAATATTTGGCGTTTGTTTTAAGTTTCATTATCTATTCCTTAAAATTATATCAAAGCATCAATAGCCGAACATACTTTTTCTAGCTCTTGATTATAATTTCGTGTATCATTTATTGTGTTAATGTTAAAACATTTTGCTCTAATTAAAATAATTCCTCCAACGAGGTCATATAAATTCATCATTTGCAGAAATAGTCTTAGAGAACTTTTAATTTAAAAATCTTTAACTTAAGTTTTTTTAAGTCTCAATTTAGAGAAGCTGAAATTAAGTAAATAAATAATTTGCAATTGCAATTTGTCATTATCAATGAACTTGGATCATGGATTGTAATATTCCCGTCTAATGGTAATGGTGGCATTTGGCCATAGAAAGCTGATCCCGAAGCGAAATTGCTTCGCTCATAAATAATGCACGGCATATAGGGAGTCTATATAATGGATACTGGCTCAAAACTCCTTAGTCGGATACAGATTGTTCAAATATCGCTGCATATTGAGCAGAGGCAAATCATTTGAAAGCTAATTTTCGATCAACAAAAGTTTCTAACCATGGCAAATCGCATTTATTTCAGTAAACAGTATTTACATTTTTTCTATTAATAACAATAAATAAATTTGTCTGTTGCCAATAGTGGAGCAGCAATCCTTTCAAATGCCACACACATTTTCATCTAAGCATTATTCAATGGTGTAAGTCCTTTGGATCTGGTTTGCCGTATAGCTTCTCCCACCAGGCCACGAATTCCTTCTTGCGTTGCTCACGTTTGGCAAAGAATTCTGGATATTGAGCCTTTTCCAAGGGATGCCAGTAGTCCAACACCCAATCAGGCGGTATGACTTCCCGCTCGTAAGCGCAACCACCTGGGCTTGTGGCAACTGCAAGCAATAGAAACCAATTAGAAATTTTCTATTTACTTTACCATTTAAGACGCGCACATTTGCGTGGTTGATAGTGAGTCGTTTCGAATAGCTCTTTCTGTCCAGCCGCCAGTATGCGACCGGCCTCAGCCATATCCTTTATATGGCGATTCTTTTCAAAGCGCTGACGCAGCAGCACTGCACGATAGCGGAAAATATGTCTGAAATTAGTATAAAATACATTAAATTGTGAAAGAAATTACATAACTTGGTATTGCTTTCATTCAGTCCATGAATTTACCTCCTATCGTACCATGCTTCAAGGTTGCGTATGGATTGCTTGTACAGGCTACACACTTGGCGAGAGTGCGAGACAATTCCGGGTACTGGAATCGACATTTTTCGTGCTAACTCAACAAATTTGATAATATAATTTCTCCTGCTACACAAATTCAATAATTTTTGTCTGTAACAACACAGACACAACTGACAGAACGATCTACAAAAAAAAAAAAAACAATCGAACCGACTGTCAATTTTAACAGCACAGTCTGTGCTGTAGAAATGAAAATACACAACTCTGTTCACTTTAACAGTTTGTTTATATTTGGAAATTAAATATTTCCCAATATTCACATAAATAACCCGCAAAAAATGTTCATAGACATTAAATAATGTTGAAATTGTAGACACCAAGCAATATACCATAATCATAATACTCACCGCTAAACGAAATATTTCTTTAGCAGTGGATTGGGAATGCGGTAAGAAGTTGGTAATTTTATTCGAAATATCGTACTGTTAATTAACAGTCTCGGCTTCTGTATACAAAAATTTCCCAATATTCAAACGAATAAAGCAGTAAAAATTTATGGAATGGAAATAATGTTGAAATTGTAGACATCGAATAATATATTATAATCAATAAATTCACCGCAAATTTCTTTCTTTTGGAATGGGTCTGAAATCCGGTAGAAAAGTTGGTAATTTCATTCGAAATTAAAATACGGAAATTCTGACTGTTACTGTTAATTAACAGTCTATAGCTAACATTTCACGGCAATTCCCTGAGAAATTATCAGGAAATATATCCCAATATTCGTCGCCATTTCTACTTCCGCCATTTCTTGCTAAAAATAAAAAAAGAACGTCGTCCGCGCGAAAGTTTATTTTAATTGTGGAAGAAGTGGGAAAAATATACAACTAAATTAGAAAAATTGCAGAACTTGTGAATCGGTGAGTGTGATTTATGAATTCTGTGGTAAAAATCATGAATTTGTGTGCTTTCTTTGAATAAAATATTTCGCCGCCCTTTTTCACGTTTTTTCTATTCGCCTGTATCGTTGCTTTTTGCGACTTTACCGTAGCCAACCATTTTTTCGTATTGTTTACACAGCGTATTAACGCTATAAAGAGAGGGGCATAGTAATAGAAAATATAAAAAAGTCGCACTTTGTGCCTTGGTGCTTCATTTTTGTGTTTGCTTTGTTCTTAAGTTGTTCTTTTCGTTTTGTAGGGGCAGTTCATTCACATTTTGTTCACACAGCAAGTTTGAAGAGGGGAAAAGAGCAAGAGCGGAGGGAAATATGTCTTCGCCAACAACAAATTCTGACGAAGAGCAAAGCCGGTAAGTGCATGTATACGTGTAAAAGTTTCTATGTGTGAGTGAGTTTGTGGAAATGATATATTATTTTGCGGCGAAAAAGTATGGCGCGCCTATAATGTAGTGTTGCCAACTACTTGATACAATATTAAAGAAGGTGTATACGTAGATATTTTTCATATTTTATGAAAGTCAATCTAGTTTTTGAAGAGATGAATGAATGATTTATGAATTGTGCGGTTTATTTATTTTATACTATAAATGAAAATTAAATTACTAAAAGGTTCCTGGTCAACTGTTTAAATATAGTTTTTATTCAGAGGCTATATAAAATAAATACCAATTTGAAAGAAAACTTGCGTCCATTACATAAATGTATTTGAAAATAACATTAATATTTTTGAAACACTAATTATTTTTTTATTTTAATATAAATTTAATTTCTTTTCTTTTAAAATTCATTTTAAACCCCATTGGTTTTGTTTTAATAAAAAAAAGTTCAATATCTTAATTATTTTCAGTTGTGATTTAGTGGCGAATCTATTTAAAATTTCAGTTCAAAATCATCACAACACCACGACACTTCGTCGCCTAACTCTACATCGACGCCATTATCCACGCCAACGTCGTTGCATTCGTCCAGTATATTACATGAGGGCACAGGCGGTTCCAAACGCAAAAGTGCTTTCTTACCATACCGTCCACAATCAACTGTGTTGACGAATCTACAACGCGGCAACACCGAGGCCACCTTTTGTCCTGTTGAAGTAGCTCTCTCGTTTCATGAACGGGCTGGTCAAGGTGAAGTCAATGAGGAACAATTGCGTACGGAAATTGACCGACAGGTAGCTCGTGGTGACGATCTTAATTTTAAAGATATATATGGCTTCACCGCACTACACTGGGCTGCTTACTACGGGCAATTGAGAACGGTGCACCAATTGCTATCCGCCGGTGCAGATTTACACGTAGAAGCTCCCGAAGGTGTTACACCGCTACTATTGGCAGCCTGTGGAGGTCACCATGACATAGTGCGTTTATTGCTGGAGCGCGGAGCTGTTTCCTCGCATATGGATATTATGGGCAACACGGCTCTAATGTACGCTGCTGCTGGCAATTATCCTCACACATGCAATGAACTCTTAGCCAAGGATCCTGATATGACGGCAACCAATGAGAATGGCGACACGGCATACTCTTTGGCGGTTAAAAATGGTGCTGTGCTAGCCCAAGCCGTACTTGAACAATATTTAACTGCGTTGTTGTCACTGTAGAATGGAAGATGCATTAATTGTGTGTGGAACCGTCGACGATGTCAAGGTTAGTCTTTTATTTTTGTAAAAGGAACAATCAATTAGGGTAATAAAAAGCTGTAAAGAGAATTATTTGAGAATATCTGATTTGTAGCTAAGAAACAGAATATTTTAAAGCAAATCCGATATTTAAATAGAAAGTTGGTCAAAGCATTCATGGCAATTGACAATTTTTTTTATTATATTTGTTTTGCCTGTGGGGTCCAAAAAAGTTCTTTTCCGCATTTTATTTGTGTTTTGTCAGTGCTTTTAAAACTGACGAACGTAAAATCCACAATCGCTGCTGACATGCGGTTTAAAATGCTCGTCACATACGATTTGTATATGAAAACAAAAACAACAATGGGCATACATCATATAAATAGCACTTCCGTTTTTAAATAATTTTCAATCCGCAAAAAACGTATTTACGCATACAAGCGCAATTATAAACACTCGTACTACGTGCGATGCCATTCCAATCCATCCACACACGATACTCACAAAATGCATTCATTCACATTTTTATACTCGCAAACACACACACACTCATGTGCCACTCTTCCACGGCACATTGTACCCCACCGACCTCCAATTTACTACAACCAACCAACCACACTACCCGAAACGAACAATTTTAATTGATGAAATGGAAATTAGGCCTCAGTGCAATGACTGCGCCAGGAAGCCAAAGATAGAGAAGCAGCAGCAGAAAAAAACGAGAAAAAAGAGCGTAGCAGATTGGAGTGTCAACTGCAGTGAGCGCATGCACAATCGTTGCAACTGCGTCTCATTTTTAATGTGCGTTGGGTTTCTCTTCTTCCAGCCCAACAGAGGGAGAGTCTGTTAATTTTCCCCACATATAAATGCGAAATTGAAAAATAGCAGACGGAAAAAGGAACAAAAAAACTACCAGACTTGTCATTGATGACGACGCCCTGATATCTTTATATTTTGAGTTTTCTCCTCCTGTCCAGATATTTGATGAGAGTAGTTGAGTTACTAGGTCTTTGTTGGGAGTAAAGTCATACTTTCCGGTGTTTTTCCATAACTGATTTTGAATAGCTTTGCAATTACTTAAAGTTTTTTTTTACTGTTCTTTTCAATCACATGTGATTTTTAACAGATATAACGTGGTAAAATGAATTCTGTTGGATTTTAGCAGTGATTAGGTATATGATGTATTTCCGTTTCACTAAATTTGAAGAAATATATAATGAACATGGTTATTATTTTACCCTCTTAGATAGATCGTTTGAGAGTTTATAATCGGGCATTAAATGCATCATTTAATTTTTGATACTAATTTGGGAGCAGTTAGCAACATATTTATATTAAATATACATAAATAAATTCTATTTGATTTTAAAAATTATCCTGCCATGTTTCTCTAATATGCAATTTCTACATATGAACTTATAATAAGATGTTCTTATTAAGAACTTGTGCTCGTAACATAACCAACAAATTATGTTAACATTCCAATTAAATAACAGATTTTTAGTTAGCAGCGGAACAACACCAACACAACATGTTTCCTCCAGGTGCTGTTAATGTCACATACCTGTGTAGCTTTTGTACAGTGATTCTTACTGTAAAGTAACAGAATTCTACCAACACAAATATTTGTTTTTTTCTAGTTTGATCACATATTTTTGTAATTTAAATGGTTTTGGTCATTTTTCATTCCACTTCAGTTTTTAATAAATTTCTTGTAATATAATGTGAAAAAATTTAATATAATGTTAAAATAGAAATGGTTTAAAAATTCAAACCAATTGTAAAAACCAATACTGTTATTAACAGTATCTCGCAGAATCGGCAACTCTGATTTACTGGAATACTACAATTGTTTTAAGAGAAAGAAAAAAAGAAAGTTTATTTAAACAAATATGTTTTAAATATAAATACTATTAATATTTAAAACATATAAATTCAACAAAGATAATGAATTAAGTTTCCAAAATAGTAAGCCAAGAAAATGCCACCAAAGAGTATTAATATTGAAATTCTCTCTTCACTCATTGATACGAAGTGAGTACGAATATAGGAATAACTCAAGTAGTGAAATAACTTATTATAGCATAATGAGTAAATTTCGGTTTCATTTTGGTACGAACGCTTGATGGATCTGTACGTTTGTGTTGTTGTCTTTGCATACAATTTTGCGGAGGAAGGATATCCGGCGTTTAATTAAGAAATAAAAAAGACCTTAAATTAATACAGGGAGGGAATTTATGATTATACGCAATTTTCGAAACTACAAAGTCAGTGCATAAATAAAACATGTAATATTTAAACATTTGTTATAAGCAGCTACGCAATAAGTGAAAAGCTGCGCTGAGTGGTAAATGAATGAAGAAAAAAAAATAAGTAACTGTATTTGTATTTTTCCGTTATTAAAGAGAAAAATCTCAAGCAAAATCGTGTGAAAGTGCGAATTGGTATTAGTAAAAAACGACGGTAATTCAAATTAAAAGAAAGACCATTTTAAGTGAAAAAGTAAGTTTAAAAATCACTATTTTTGTAATAGTTCATATAGAAGTTATGCATAAACTGTATTTGTATATAATTTGTTGTTCGTTACTTTCCGATTGTTTAATCTTGTAATAAACCTATTTACCAATCAGTAGCGTCTAATTCCACGAAGAAATTAAAAATCATTCTCCCCTAAAATAATTTCTCAACGCCATCGTAAATTCCACCCGTCTGCATGTCTGTCCGTGCGTCCGTCCGCATACCTCATAACAAAACGAAAAAAATCCAATTTTGAAAAGAAGAATGAAAAAAGTAAAATACACAAAAAATGCGCCGCACCATTTTTCTTTTTTCTACGCCTTCTTCGTTTTCCAACAGAGTTTTGCAGTTTTTTGTTGTTGTTAACTGCTGCCTGCTTTTCTGTTTGTTTGTTGCTTTAATCACAGTGAAGAGGGGAGAGACTCAGCCCATAAAATGTTATTTTTTTTTACAGTAATAAATTTATTTACTAAATATTTGCAATCTAATTTATTTGTTGGAAGTGGTAAAAAAATTATATTTTAAACTTAACGTTTATTGCCGTTGTGTAGCGTTCCCCTCCCCCTACTCTTATATTTTCCAATATATCTTGTTATCTGTTAAAGAGTGAATGAGAGAAAAGTAGTACCAGCATTACCGCAAGCGTTGCCAACTTTTGGCGCGCATAACTATAGCTCAGGATATTAACGTAGGTTAGTTTCCTCTTGCATTTTTTTAAAGAATTATTTTGCTATTCTTGGAAAAAGAAAAAAACAAATAAGGTCTGTATTTTGTCGTTGCTATTGTGCTTTAAAGTTAAAATTTACTTATCCATGCTTTAATTATTCAAGGCAGTTAATTATTGGTTGCGGTAGTCTTAACGGAAAGTGAAGATTAAACAAATAGCAATAAGCAACTGTTAAAAATAAATTAAGAACCAATAACAAACTGGATTTACAAAAATTACTTACAACAGCTACCCTTTAAATAAAACTACCGTGGTTCTAATTAGTATGACTCAAGTCCCGGGCATCTGTCTCATCATGCAACTGTTGATTTATGTAACGTCATGAACCAAAGAACTGGAAGAATAAGTTATCATGTTTTGAATTTTTGATAGTGATTTAGAGAGAACAGGAAACGCACAATAAATTACCAAATTTTCAACCAACAGTAGTAATTCGAACTTTTTATATGTATATAATTATTTCATGCTATAGAAAGAAAGAAAGTCTTGTAGCATTCATAATTGTTGTAGTTTGTTGTTTAATAAAGATCCACTCCTATTAAATTAGTTTTTTCAACGCATCTGTAATGATGACATAATGGGATTTCCTTGGAAAATTTTAATATTTTTTTCTTTGTCTGTTGTATTGATCTTCTTTTTGGCTATCGTTTGTATACATAATTTGTTTTTTATTTACTCAAGCTGCGCTCTTTCTATACAAATAATAAAAAGCAAATTAATTTAATATCGGTCAAACATTTATAGTATGATAAATAATATTGGCCTTAATTTCATGTTTTATATTTTTAGCATCCATAAATGTTTTAACTGTCGGTTAAAATTCTAAATTTATAGTCCCGATCTTAAGAGCATCATCAAACATTCCAATGACGTTGTTGGGCTAACGTTTACTTTCTTGTACAATTAGTTTAATTACAAATTTTCTTCTCGGATTTTGCATGTTAAGTGCGTATAATAAATCTTTACCAAAATAGCTTTCAGTGTTTACTCTACCCCAGTCATAAGTTTCTCGGAAATTAGGTCAGAACGCAACATGTGCACCTCCGCGAACGTCATAAAATTTAAATGGTTTTTCGTTTTTTCTTTGCAAAACCCAAAAAGAAACTTGTGAATTTCTTTTTCCGGCAGTTGGCAACGCGACCGTTCCTTCTTTCAACATATTCATACCATGTGTGTGCTCATTTACGTTAGTTGGTAAATTCAAAACAGTCAGAGAGCGAGTACGGAATAGTGCACAGCACAGAGTTGTGTTGCTGCCTTCTCTGTCTTGTACAAATTGCGTTGACTAGAATGCGTTTGTTTGTTTGTTATATTTATTTGTGTGTATTCTAAATAAAAACAATTTCCATTCATTGCTCATTTCCCAGAAAAACTGCGGGCGGTGTGGTTAGCAAGGAGCTGTGTTGTTGTTTTCGTCTGAACTCCACTCTCTTAACAAAAACAACAAAGACAAAGCAAAGAGAAGACTAAAGTAGAAATACAAAATAAATAGAAGAAAAAACCTGATGATGGAAAAAGGTCGTTGAAATGGAATTTTTCAACTTGAGTGAGAATAATGTGTGGCGCATGTCTGCTAGCGTCGTCCTCCTATTCTGAAGGTTTTCTGTATATGTGTTATTTTTTTTCCCAATATGCCATTCACTTCCAATCATGGCTCAGAAAGTTGCGTTTTTGTAAAATGTACAGAAAATATAATTTTTTGTTTTTATTACCAAATTTTATCCATCTCTGTTTTTGCATCTTTTTTCTGTGGAAACCCTTAGAAAGGTAATGGATCACTGGAAGTATATCCTTCGCACCTATATCTTCTACCTTCTGTAGTTGGGAGTAAATGGAAGGAATACCTATAATTCTTTTCGTACAATTGAAGGTTGTTGAAGTTTGACATTACAGAAAGATTTCGCCAATACTTTCTTCCAATGTGCCATGGTTGTTGCTAACAGAATTGATTTGTAGGTAGGCAGGAGTGGCGGCAGCTTAGTTCACCAAAAGCACGCTTGAGCACATCTAATGGCCCGTTGTGATACCACGGTTTGTTTAGCCCTGTTCCAGTACTAACTAAATTTGTCTTACTTAAGATGGTGATAATCAGCGCAAGGACAGCGTCAAAATTGATTTGTAAGTCTTTTAACATAAAATCAATACATATTCTTTGTAAATTTCCATCTCATTCGAACAACGATAAAAATAAGGTTTCCACTTTAGAAATCTGTAATAAACCCAACCCCAACCCATTATTATTATATATACAAATGTGAACGAACGTAAATAAGATATATATACTTACGCGGCAATATAAATTCGTTATTTTTATCTGTTTGGGAATTGTTAAATTTCGCTCTTTTCATTTTACTGCCAACCGTGATATTTATTTTATGAAACCATTGTAATTGATATGTTTAAAACATAAGTTGAATTCCTCAGGTGGTTCTATCTTATTAAATGTTTCTAAACAGTCCAAAGATCATAATTGAAAATTATATAAAAATAATTTGTGAACCTTAATAACCCTGAGAGAAAACATATATGTACATAGAAGTAAACTAAAAATCTCCACTTCTATTTTCAAGATGGTCAAATAAAAGAAAAATATTTCTAGTAATTGATCTGTTGAGATAACGAACAATGAGCATTCTATGTTCCACATGTTATACCTACAGTAACGTCTTCAATGTCACTTGATTCTTATTTACCTCTTGACTCATGGAAAATCTACCCAAATATTACATCACAATAGAATCATTGTAACTATATTACAAGGTGGTTCGATCTCCCTTTAAACAATCCATATTTGTTTAGATTGCTGACTAAGTAGTTCAGTTTGTCTTGAAAACATTTTTTATGATCATTATAATTATAATCATGTCTCTTGTGAGATCAGATCAAACGTTCGTATCAAAAAGAAGCTCTTTTATACTAGAAGGCAATTTTTATTAATTTGAAATAAGTCTCACTCAGACACCACTTGTTTGTTCTCTTGAATACGTTCGAAATTTAAGTCTCGAGAGAGAGAGACACATTATCATACTTGACCCTTGTTTCCGTTTCACATAATAGTCGCTGATATCTCTGCATATGAAACACAATCTATGTACATTTGTTGCAATACTGACTTACTCTTAATTCATATAAATATTGAACTGTGCAGCAAGTATGCTGCATGAAAGATTTCAATATAGGTTTTTTGTTGATTAGTAGTGAGGTTGCTGCAGCAAATGTTTCTGTTCTTACTTGATATACTTATTACATATGTATGTGTTCCCATTTAGTACTGAATATTAGCGTTGTTTCAGTACTTCCACGTGGTCGTCTCACAATTAATATGATGCTCTACTTAGGTTTCTTGTTTCCGTTGTTTCACACTTATTCCATTGTTGACCAGGTCAAGCCTTAATGAATGTAGAACAATCGTGCAATTTGTCACGTACACTTGTTTGTTTGTACTTAATGTATTTTGGTAACTATTATGTTTATGTGCATATGTATTCCTGTGGTTTTCTGCGAATTTCTGAGAGCCCCCCGGGAAGTGTGGTACCACTGCTTTTTCGAAACTTTACATTATCTTTAATAAAGTTCTTGCATATTTTATATACTTTTATATATTTTATACCTTTACTAAAACGAAATCTAGCTCAAGTTCCGAATGTGTCAGGTGGGTTTTCCCCCTTTCTAGTATGTGTTTCGTCTGATATTCTCGTCACTTCCGACGCATTCAATTGTAAGCATTATGTTGACATTCTTCCGCGCTGTTAGTCAATCAAACAGGTGTAATTAATGTCAGGTGCGACATCTTTTCAGCTGTGAATGGATATACACAAAACGAAAAAATTTAACGTTTCTTATTTATAATGTATGCCAAACACTTGTCTTTCAGGTTTAAACTGCCAAATAAATAAATAAATAAAAACAATATGTGTACAGTAATTTGAGCATTTATCAATAACGCTCATCTGTCGGTCAATTCCACGAACTATAAAATAGCTACAACAACACAGCATAACAAAAACATGCACAATGTTGACGACCGCAAAGCGACAGCAAACGAGCGAGCGAGCTAAGCCAACGGCCAACACACCATCAGCACATGGTTTTCCTTTTTGGTGAAACTTTTTTTATTTAACGTAGTTCATATTCAGTTTTGAATATAACAACAGCTACCTACATAACTACCTACCTTCCTACCAATAAATGCTATTCTTGTTTAAAAAATAACAGAAAAACTACTCAGTCTCTCTCTTGGGATCGTAATTTCTGCTAAAGGCATATAGTATATGAAAGAAGAAATGAAGAAGATACAAAGACATTAATAAGAAAAAATACGAACCAAAATAAAAGCGTACGAAGCGAAGAATATATCATCATTATCGTCATCGTTAGTTTCATTACCGTCATTGGCCGCATTTTTTCTCACATTCTTGCTTGACCATTGATTCCAATAAACAGAACAGCATTTGTAGTCGCTTCGGTTGGTATTCGTATTGTTGGTCTATGTTGTTGTTTGTTTGTCTACTTGTCTGTCTGTCTGTCTGTCTGTCTGTCTGTCTGTCTGTCTGTCTGTCTGTCTGTCTGTCTGTCTACTGCCGTCGCATTCGCTGCGACGATGCTTTCAACGTACATACATATGTATGTAAGTGCTTTTCCTTTTTTTCTAGTTTATTTCTAAATCCCATTTCCTGTTTAAAATGTGTGCTTGCTTGCTTGTGTGTGTTTTTCGTCTCGTACGTCTTTGCTGCTGCGTTTTGTTAGTATTTTTTCTTTCCTTTTTTGAATGCGTCCTGTGTTCATGTTCATATGCGACTCTGCGGTCGCTGGTGTCGTACGCGTCGTTTGCTTCGACGGTGGCTGCGTTCTCTTCGTTTGTGCTGCTGCAGCGGCGGCTGCTGTCAGCGTATTTGTTGTATCATTTAATCTCGTTTCTCTCCACCTCATATGGTAGTAGTAGTGTAGCGTAGTAGTTTGTTGCGTACTGTACGTGGTGGTGCTGGCTGCCTGTTTCATTATTTGAAAATATGCTGCGTTCCCATCCATACGTATGCGCGACATTATTTAACCATCAGCGGGCTGGGCTGTCTATCCATGGTTGTTGTTTGTTCGTTCGTTCGTCGTCGTCATTGTTCCAAGCGAGCACAATAACAGCGTACAACTCGAACATTGCTCGTTGCGTTTTTCTTGTTACCTCAGATCAGCTCTTCTTGTCGTTTGTACAGTTGCAAAGCATTTCAAAACTTTTATTATAACAGAGCAAGCAACGAGTTCATTGCTACTTGGAATTGTTTTTGTTTTGCTTGGTCTTTTCGTTTGTTATTGTTTTAGCCTAGTATTATTGACTTGCGCAAAAGGGTAGTAAATGCGATTTTTGCATTGAGCTTAAGATACAGAGTAGACAGACAGTGGTGGCATTTCCAATACTTATTTTAGTAGAAACAAAATAAAATACAAAAGTAATGTATCTGAGCAAACACACAACCGGCGGTACTGAAAATAGTGACAATTACGAATTTAATGTTTGGGCCACCCCAACAGGATGTAATATGCCAACATTCGTAGGATATTGCGTACCGTTTTCCGAAGATCGGGTAGAGTCCAAAGCATTCATTGGTAATACACATACTATGTAAATAACAATTTGGACCAAATTATTAAAAATTAAATTTTTTTTCAAAATAATATTTTTTATTGATTATTTTTTGTTAGTTTATAATTTTTTTGTCTTTTCTTTTATCTGATATTTTTATTTTCTTTTCAATATTTTGTATGTTTTTATTTTTGGAGACCCTAACAAATATTTTTTGTGTGAAAACCACCATAGTTTTAATAGGGCTGTTTGTATATTTATTTTTGAAAATATTTATTTTATTTGATATTTATTTGTTATTTAATTTTGATTCTGTTTTAATACATTTTTTATATTCAATTTTTCTTTTTAATATTTATTATATATTTTTTATTATTTATTTTTAATTTAGTTTAGTTTTTTTATATTTACTATGGTCTGCCAGTGTTTTTATGCTTATTATTTGATTTCAATTAATTTTATAATTTGAAATCTTCATCCATCCCTTCACTCTGCTCCATCCCTTCTTTGGAACTGCTATTATTCTTTAAAATACCATTACATTTCATTACAGCGTGCAACGACTCGTATTCTATTTTTCTGCTGTCCGCTAAAGACGTGTGCCCGCGCCTTTATTTTACTTATACTTTGTATGTATAATTCTTTTATGTTTGCCGCTCGCTTCTTCTACATCCGTTTTCTCTGCTAAATTGTGTCTTGGCGGTAGTGTCGTCTCAAATGAAAATTTTCCCTTCCGATTCGTCTGTTTTTGTTTGTGTACTTGCCGTGCGTGCTTTCCTCGTTTATGGAAATTAGAAATTTGCGCCACTTTTTTCCCCCAATTTCAATGTGCTGTTTTGCTCTCTTTCGTGTGTGTGCGCGTGTGTGTGTGTATCTCTCAAGTGTTTATGGTATTCTGAGCAGGAACAGGATGTTGTTGAGACAGACACACGCTCTTCTTGAGTGAGGCGGCACTTTGTCGGCAGTAATAAATTTCTCTTTCTCTGAAGTGGAGTTGCCCGAAATATTGAGCTGGTTTTTTTTTATTGGAAAATTGCCCCTAAGTGCTTGGTTGATGTGTTTACTTCAACAAAAATTGAATTTCGTGAAAAATTTATATCAAGTTTGGTGTTGTAACAAAAATTTGTTTAATGTCTTAATTAGATTGGTGGGTAAGTTTTTCCCTGGTATACTTCTACAATTATCCTTTTCTCCATTTTCGTTTCAATTTTTATTATTTTTTGAATTCTTAAATACCACCATCATCCTTCTTATTGCGTCCTTTCCACAATGGAATTACGAATGTGTGTTTGTGTATGCGTAACAACCAACATTTTGTTTGTGCGCGAGCAGCGTTGTGTGAACACGCCTAGGAATTTGCCAACGCGAAGGAGCTGTCTCTTACCCACTGAACTGGGCTGATGCGTTGTTGTAGGCAAAGTTGACGGATTTCAAGAATATTTGTATAATTTTCAGATTAAGCATTTCTTGTACGTCCTGCGATTGACTTCAGATTTACCCTGTGGATGTGTGTGTTTAATTATATCTTTTAAAATTTGACGTTTCCCCTGGAATTAAATGAAATAACATTCGTTTATACTTATTTATTTCCAGGACTTCTCTCTGCTGTACCTTCCTGACCTTCAGCTATTAAGTTTAAAGCGTTTTTAAGGATTTTCATTAGAGAGCTACTTGCACAGCTCAGTTTTACTAACAGAAGAGATTTTTTAAATTTATTAAAATGAATGAAAAATATTTGTAACACATTTAACAACAATCTTTTTTCCACAAATTTCGCACAAGGTACTCTGATATTTTTGACATCACTACAATGTACCCGGGGTACAGTCCTTCCGTCTGTCCACTTGTGTCTCCTATGTGCACTTAATAAATACTATAAGTATTTTGTTTTTCTATTCTTTGTTGTGTTTGAGCATTCACCACATTTCTTTTTGTGTTTATCTTTTCCCTCCGCCTCAATCGATTGTAGTTTTGTTCACTTTTTACCCGTGCCCTCGCTCGCGCGCATACATTGATCGATTTTAAAAATGGGTTGTTGAACCTGCTCTGAACTGTACTGTGAATGGCTGTTGCATGTGCATTCCCGTGTGATGCCAAAGAAATGAATGAAGTCGAAGTCTCGGTAGTCAATATTTGCTGCATTCCACCATCATTGTCGTCTTGTCGTCATTATTAATATCCAACAGCAACCATCTCATCATTGTACTGTTGTTGCATACTTGTTATTAACCGTTGTTGCTACAGCTGCGGCCGACAAGTCTTCCTTCATTCCTTTCTAGCTCATGGCTTTATTTTTTAATTTTGTTTTTTATTACCATGATGTGATGGTAGTTGTGCTCCAAGCACATAACATCAAATTTCCTTCTCTCTGAATCTCGTTTTCGCTGCATTGTTGACGCGCCAGTGCCGAAGCATGTGCAACGGCGGTATCTAAATTTCTCACTATCTCAGTCTGCTGTAACACCAACCGCCACTGCCATATTCTTCTCCCTTGCTGAGTAATTAGTTTTGTTATATAAGTTGACTTGTCAATTTACTCCCATCGTGGCTGTGTGTTGATTCTGTTCGCTCCCGTTTCTTGTAGTGTGTTTGAACCTTCAGCATTGGTTCGTAAAGAGCGGCTAAATCGTCTCCTTGCGTTGTGATGCTCTGTGTGGGTGGCGAAAATGTGAAGTCGTTTAAATGTTGCGATCCGTCGGAAGTGGAATGGAAAGTAGAGAGAGGAGGTGGTGGGTGGTCGGTCGGTCGGTTTGTCTGTCTGTCTATCTAAGCCGCACGCGCTCATTGAATTACTTGGTTGGTTGGTGGTTGTCTAATTAGATTTCGCACTTGCAAATGACTTTTTAATTTGATTTCGCACCCTCTAAGCGTTATAATGGGAACAGCATTGAGAGAGAGAGATCGGCAACTGTGAGATTCTGTACAAATTTTTTAACTTTGATTCTTTCAAGTGACACTTGGTTTCATGTCACACGTGAAATGTGTTAATATAACGGAAAAGACGATTTCCCCACATGTCCACAGTATTTTATAGGGGGGACTTGGCATACATAAAATTCTCATTTTTTAGAATTTGAAGTGCTTAAAATACAAGATATTTTTTCTCATTAATTGTGACTATTTTTAAATATCTGCCGCCATTGAGAGATAATTCGCGCGAATTTGAGAGATAATCGTACACTTTGTTTAAAAATAATTTTGGAATTGTATCTTATTCCGCCCCCTCAACAATTCAAAAATATGTTTTTGAGATTGGAACTTTTTTGACTGTAAAATGTCATCATAAGTGAAATTCTTAATAATTATTTGTTTGTAATTTGGATAGATTACAATTGATGTTTGAAGTTAGGAACAATTTCGATATCGGGTATCAAAAACATCGACTGAAGTGAATACATTCACGACTCTTCCTTGGAGTTATTTTTTGAGACACCTGAAAATATGCTTTCACACTTTACTACCAATTATCCATAAATTTGATATGCAATGTATAGCATATTTTCAGGGGCATCAAAAAATTAAAAATAAAATTAAAAATTAATTTATGATCATTGTGCTATCCATCCCCACATTTACTCATACATCCTCTGATCCGCTTTTCCTATTTTATTTCGTCGAATATCCTTCGTCCAGCAAAATTAAGTTAAATTTTTTTTGTTTATTTAGCACAAAATCTAGTTCCCTTGAACCTTTTGGTACTCATATTGGCATTAATTTTAATAACAACCAAACATGGATCCACGACCCCAAAAGGGAAAAGTTAATTAAAATTAAAATTACTTTCAAAGTCCCCTTATTTTTCTCTAATACTAGCATTGGCTTATTAACAATTAAACTAATTACAGTTACACTTGCCTACTTCATGGTATTCGTCGTCATCGTCATCATCATCATCATCATCATCATCATCATCATCATCATCATCATCATCATCATCATCATCGCTACTGCCACTTCTCGCAGTCGTCGGTCGTATGCCTGTCTACTCATTCAGTCAGTCACTCATTCGTTGGTTCGGTTCGACCCAGGCGCAGACATGCCTCACTCAACTAAACCAGTCTAAAACGGCGATACAGCAAATTCCATGCAGAGTGTTGACGGTGTGCGGTGTGCAGAGAGGAGTTGTCTTCCCTCGTAATACAATCGTGGTCGTCGTAGTAGTATGCGGCCACAATGTCCATCCGTCTGTCCTATGTAGTGCCGAAGAGAAATTTTGCAAGCGACAATGAGAATGACCTTAAAAAATAATGCGACGGTCGGTTGATTTTGGTCGGTCGTTGCCGTTGTTTTCTCAACATCATCATCATCATTATTATCATCATCATTTTCGTTGGTCATTATCAACATTTCTGTGTTGTTGCTTTTGTTTTGCAGCCTGCATTGAGCAACATTCTTTTGCAACAATTTTTCGTGTCTGCGCAGCGCTGCTGCGGTGCCGCTGTTTGTTTTTTCGTTTTGTATTTTTTTTCTATTTTTTCCAACGAGACATTTATTTATTTGCTTAAAAAGGAGAGTCAGCTCCAGGTTTTTTTTTTTTTACCAAGTTCCATCCGGCTTTTTGGTATGTGTGCGAGCGTGCGTTTGTTTGTTTGCTAAACAGAGACCATGAGAAAGCTTCTTACGGGGGGGTTTGTGCACGCTAATCACGCTTTGAGCATAATCAAGTTCGCTTTGGCAAAATTTTCCCTTTGGAACTGGAGCCTTTTATTTTTGTTTGTCATCCCTACATAAAGAAGACCCAACATTTTGGAAGTTCTTCGAGTGGGACGACATGATTTTTCTGCAAGTAACATTATTACGCCGTAATATTCAGCATTATCTGTCCCTGAATATGAGAAACAGAATGAAGTCTGCAAAATATTCCATATTTATATTTGAATCCACTTCCTTTAGTTCCCTCTCCCTTTTGGGTACTGTTTATTGCCTATTTCCTTCTACCCTACTGACTTTTACTCTACCCTGCCTATTTCTACTCTACCTTACCTACCACCACGTTTTCCATTAACTTGTGAATTTCAAGTCTGCGTCCTTCTTCCTTTTCGGCAATTATCGGCGTTTTTTGCGTTTCCTTTTCGAGTTTACTGTTCCGTTTTTGTTGCAAATGCAACCATGCGCATTTAACGTTTGCTCTCTCTTAACTCAGTTTCTCTTCGGTAGAAATACAAGGAATGTGCTTCTATTCACTATCGCCGCTTCACAAAATATTTTCCCTCCTTAATTTTTCTAGTTCCCTTTTTGCCAACTTTGTTTGTTGTTGTCGTCGATGCGTCGTCGTTGTTGTTTGGTGCTCTTCCTGCTGCTGCTGCTTCTGATTCTGCTGTTGGTTCATGTTTTGTTTGTGTTTTGTACTCGCGGCCCCATCATTTACGCAGTCGTATTATGAGCGAGGATAGCATAAAATGCAAAAAGTATTCCGCCGCTGTTTGGTTCAACGCCCTAATATCGTCTGCCTTTCTGCTGCTGTTTTCTGCCTGTTGAGAAAAAGCTTCTTGTTTTGCTTCTGCTGCTTTGCTTTGCTGCACGTTTGTTGTTTTTGCTCATTGCTGCTGCTAATGTGGCTTTTACGCAAGTTATTGTGGAAACAGCAATATTTTATTTTATATATTGAAACAACGATTTCTATGTTCAAAAGAGAGTCGTCAGTAGTTGTTTGTTTCTTTCCTGTATAAAAATATACTATGTATTGTATTGCGGGCCCTAAATCTGATTTATCCCCACAATTTAAGTCTGTCCTTAATTTGATTTGCTTATTTTGGTTACGATATTGAATTTAATTTCATAAGTAACACTGCCGGGAAAATGTTTCTCCATTTAAGTATCACATAAAAAATTACCTGGGAGTTAGCTGCTTTATTCCAGATAGGGTAGGGGCAAGTTTGTTTTTTGATACCGAACTTGTTGTTGGTGTTGGTGCTTTTGTTGTTGTTTGTTTAGGTGTTGCTTTTACCTTATCACCAAATTGCGCGCCAAAAATTGAAGTTTCTTATCAAGAAGTATGACAAAATTGTAGAACATTACTTCATCATTCTTCCATTCACAACGTGGCAGAGCATATTACTGTGAGATTATCACCCAAAGGATGTCATGATGTTTAACAGACTATAAAATGGCAGAATTGACATTTCTCTTGTTGGGACTCTTTTTCCTTATACAGAACTTCAGCTTAAAATAAAACTCTTTGTTTTGTAATGTCTGTGAACATGTTGCTGGTGTTATATATCAGTTCAAGGATTTATAGATCCTTAAGAGGGAGACGGTCTCATAAATTTCCATTAGCAGATAGTTCACTGACAGATTGTTCGGTTTGAATAAATCAGAAAGTTCAGGTATTATCGGTTTAAGATTTTTGTTCTACCTCTTAAGAAATATGATTTATAATTGAAAATATCTAAAAATTCCCTCTCTATATTCCAGATTCTACTCGGAAGCAGAACACAATTGAAATAGCCAAAACCAAAATTCGTGTAAAGGTACGTTTATTTATTTCTTGTATTATCACTGAACTTAAGTACTCTTTTTTCTATGATGTAAGTGTTGAAACGAAGACGACATCAGTTTAGTTACGAAAGATTCGAATTTTCGCGTATAAAGCGCTTGATTTCTATATTTTCATGATAATTTGCGCCAGACAAACAGCAAAATATTTGCAAACAATGGAAGATTCAAAGGTTTATTGCTATGTGCTTCTACTGCAACCCTGATACCGGTGCGGGGGAGATTGGTTGAGTTGGTTTGTGGCATATAATTTTGATATATTGGATCTATTGTGTTTTGGTACACTTGAACCTCAAGACAACATTTCGCTCCCAGACTTTGATGCAATTGTGGGTATAAAGGTATCTCCGCAGACTTGATGTCTTCCTGTTGAACTATAAGCATCCTAGTCTCACAATAATAGGGTCGGGGGTTCGAATCCTGCCCAGGGAATGGTCTCGAAATGCTTATTTCTCATTATTTGTCCAGTCGAGTTCGAAAGTCTTGGTTGCTTTAATATTCATTCCCCCAAACCCTTCAGACATTGAAGTATTGCACTTTTGCCAACGTTAAAGGTGGAGTCCTCTGACATAATGCTAGGTTCAATTTGATATTTCAGTTTCTTGTTTTACATTTACTGAAAAAATTCCTCAGTTTCGGCTCCCTTGGTTAATATATCCTGGGTTTCAGTATATTTCTTTGTCTCATCATATCTTTATGTCCAACCGCCTTACTTCCAATGATAGCTCATGTCGGCACCTTGCTTTCTATTTTTAAACTTAGGTATACATTTTTTTCTTTGAATATATTCAAATTTCCAGACCACATTCTTTCCCATTACTGGTGCCTTTTTCAGGCGCTATTTTTGTTTTAAGAATGAACGGCTTGGCTCTTATTTCTCTGCCTTCTTCCTGAGCTCCATCATTCTTCCCCCCTTGAAATATGTGTTTCCAGAAAAGATCCTAATCGTTTTCAATTTATAACTGCAGGCGGTTTTTTCGAATTCAACTCATTAATTAAAAAAAGTAAATGTGAAGCTCTTGACTGGGGATTTGTACGTGCTGTTCTGTCGCTCTTGTGAGTGCCTGTCTGTGTATGGGAACAGTTTTTAAATTGCCATGTGCATAAAGCAGCAGGGAGACAGACGCTGGTGGAGCCTCGACTCGCTCTTCAATAGAACCATTCGCGATCCATACCAGGTCGTGCTACTCATGCATTCATGCGACTTGGGTTGTTTACGTTTTAAATTTGGCGCGAAAAATTTTGTTTTTCCCCATGTTCGCTGCCCTGGTGGAGGAGCAGAGATTGCTTTTTTCTTTTTGTATATTTTTTAGGTTTGTTATTTTCGTTGTACATGTCAAATAATAAAAAGACAAGAAAATATTTCTGGATTGTGTTTGGGATTTGCAGGAATTCGTTTTGCTTGCTGTGTCTGCTGCTCTGAAGCCGCATCGTGTGTGTTTGTGTTTGAATGTGCTTGTGTGTGAGTCTCCATATAAACAGAGGAGCAACTGCAACATTTGTTGATGTTCAGTTGCCTTGATGCTGTTGTTGTTGGTGCTGGTCATGTTGTTATTGTGGTTGAGGCAGCTCCACTGGATTTACCGCCGTTCGTCGTCGTCACACTTTGAAATTGCACCACAGAATCAAGTCAATAACACGTTGCTGCCGCTGCTGTGCTCCTACTGCGGCTGTTGCAGCAGTTGTTGTGGAAGTTGCTGGTTGCAGGTATGCCTTGTGGTGGTGGTAGTGTTAGTGCAGCATAGGAAGGCGGCGGTATGCTGAGCTACCTATCAAAAGACCCATCAAGCAGGTTCCCCAAGCCGCAATGTTGAGCAGTGCTGAGCCTTCCTTCTTCGTTTGTTGTTGCCACTTTTGCCCCCTCCTCTGCGTTGTCTGTTGTTGCTTTGTTTTTATTTTTAGCTGGTAATATTTATGCCATTTTTTTTCTTCTAAATAGTTGCGCTTAGGCTGATTTTTCTGTTTTGCAGCAGTTGCGTTCCAACGCGTCACGAGTCAAGTTGCATTTTCCCCCCAGTGCGGCTGGGCTGGGAATTCGTCTCGGAACTTTTGTAGTGTTTCCTTCTTTCCTCATCAACTCGAGTTGTGCAATTTTTTTCAATTTACTTGGTGTCTTATTTCCCTCTTTGAGAATATAGTGTTTTAAATATCGCGTGTGTTCTTTGTGTTTTTTTTTTGTTGGTGTTAAAATTATTTCTGTTGTGTTTTCATTCCATTTACTATAAACAATTGGCTTGTTTCTCGAGGCCCCCTTTTGCATATTTAGAGACTGATTAAGAAATATGATTAAAAGAGTAAATTAAAAAAGAAAACATGCCGTGGCCGGGGCAACAAAACCAAAATCGCATTGTTTTTCTTTGATTCTTTGCTATTGTGAAAATATTTTTATTACTACGAAGCATTGTTTTGATTCTATAGTTCAATGATCCTCCCACCCTGTTGCAATTTTTCACTACTTCTGTGTATCTCATGAACTTGAGCCGAGCTGCCCATTTACATTAATATTTATAGAACGTGAACATAAACATTGAACTAGTTTCGTTATATACTCATTGAACTAGTTTCGATATATACAAACTATTTGTAAATAATTTGTACATAATACATCCATTTTATATAGTGAGCCTGTGGATGGATCCAAAAATACACTCTGGAATAGTGGAAAATGTCGAAAAATAATTAATACTATTTTGAATACTTCCTATAGTGCAATAATACTAGATAGAATATAGTTCTATAGTAGACATAGAATACGTTCTATAGTAGACAAGAGTTTGGGGGGAATATTCACGATGGGTCTGACAGTTTCAGTTAATTGGACTGCTCTGACTAACCAATCGGAGAGAGCTACACGAATAATTTAGGTGTAGAAGTCGAAGAACACTATCATAAGTAAATAAACTTTTTGTAAGTAATTTGTACAGAATATTAAACCATTTACATGATCCTCCACAAGAATCGTCCGAGAGAATCCATAGATATGCTTACATTAATTTGAGAGAAAGTTTTATTGTTGATACTTTCCAATACTATTTTCGTCACTGTGTCCTCATCTTCTATAAGTCCCAAATATAAATTATAAATTACCAACTTTTAGGAATTTATTTGGTCACTAGATATATTTATCGTAGGCAAAGCGAAGGATATAATATATTCATTTAGGCAAATTTTGCAATTAAGCCTTTTGTTCCTGTAATTTAAGGAGAGATGATGTCATAACGCTGTAGGTAGTAGTCCCCTTCTCCGTGGACATCTCCTTCGTTGTGAATCATCTCCTTCGTCCGTCAAACAATGATAGAAGTAAATATTTCATGATATATCGTTGGAATGCACCTGATTGCTACTTAGTTTTGGGATTTCAGGAGAAAATGGGCAATTTTGAGGGAGAATTCTCAGTCACTCATACTAGTGTAATTTTGGATAGTTTCCTTATCCCTTTTTTTTTGTTTATACAGATTAAAGGATATTCGAATATGATGGAATTATATGATTGATGAATAAGTAAACATATAATTATATAAAAAATATATACTTAAATAAACAAATATATTTAAGTAAATAAATATATTTTAAATAAATAAGCATATAATTAAATAAATAATTAAATAAGCTATAAAAACTTCCAGGCAGATTTTCATCAATCCAACGCATAAAAGTATTAGTGGAAAGCATAAAAACATATCTCCAGTAGGATTTATTCAGCATCTTTATTTGGGGTAATATGAGAAATATTTTGCAGTAAAGCAATCATATAACACACCTTCTCTGTTTCAACACTAAATCCATACCATATCTTCTATATTAGACAATATACACGACAAATCGTTCAATCGATGTATAGGAAATTTAGTGGATGGTCAATCAAAGAATCAACAATCCCAGCAAAGAAAACCACAATCGTCACGCGGCCGCACCCGTCGCCCTCCGTCAAATTTTTTTTCAATTTAGTTCCTTCATTATCAGTTTTGCTCAACGCAATTCATTCGACGATAAACACGATTAAAGAAAAACCAACGCACAATATGCTATGTTTGACTTGTGCAAAACCCACTGTGAAAGCGGTTAAACCAAACTGAGGCAGCGCAGAGAAGTCAACAGCATTTTGAAAAAGCGTCTCCAGCTCGACTTAGCTTTAGTGCTCAACTGTTGCTGTGTTCGTGTCGTTGTTATTGTTGTTTTCCTTTCCTTTCCGCAGTACTTGAAACAAGACGACATCGTTGCCGCCAACGTCTTGCAGAATTCTCAGAATTCTTGACAGCATTCCAGAATGCGCGTCTACAGATACACAGAGCCACACGGATACGCACACGCCAGATACTCACACGCCAGATACTCACACGCCAGATACTCACACGCCATATACTCACACGCATACGCATACGAATACACTTGACTCCATCTTTGAATAACAACCAACTCCGCTAGCGCACCCATCTCCAGTGAAATTTGTACTACAAACGCCACGAAATAAAATCATACGTACGCAAAAAACCGATAAAATTTGAATAATTCCGTTTTGCTCTTCTCATCCAAACAACAACAGCAACAACAACGCGCCAACAGGATATTTTCTGCATTACGTCTGTGTTCTCATCTCGCGTTTCGCGTCTCGTTGTTGTTGGTACCAGAACCATCCATACAAGAAAAATTCCCGCGTTGGTGGAGCGAGTTGTTTGTTGTGCGGTGGTCCGCTGGGTTGTTTTTCTTGCTTTTAGTCTTATTTTATTTTTTTTTGCATACCATTCTGAGTAGACTCTCGTCTTAAGTCTGTGTGCCTTTCATGCCAATAAAGAGGCCAATACGCGCCTATTGGTTGACCGCAATGCACACAAATACCTGAAATGCTGAAGACAAACATGATTTTATTCCTTGCTTTTCCTCCTTTTTTTTTTGGCCATGTTGTTTACCTTATATGCTTTTGAGTTTAGTTCAGTTTAGCAGTGGCGTCCTTTTTTTGCTGCACGATTCGAACTTAATTAAATTGTAATACAGTTCGGAATTGCTTGGGTGGGTTTCGTAGGAAAACATTGTGCAAAATGGAGGAGGTCCTTCTTGATTGTATTTAAAGAAAGTATCTCGATGTTTTCAGAATAAATATTCCCCGGGACTATGTTTCATGCATATATGTAAGTCGAAAAGGAGTCCCCGGAAGTTTTTTTATTTTGAGTTTCAGGATTTTTTTTTTCCTTCAAAGAGGGAATTCAGTTCAGGAAATGTTAACAGTGCTAGAAGTGAATCGGGTAGCTGGGTAACCGGGTATTATAAGGTCTTATCTTTTAAAGAGTTCCAACTTTTCCACAATGCTCTCAACTCACTCAGCTCCTATCTTAGTGTACGCTGACGAGTATACCAAGGCTGGTTGTTTAAATGTTGTTTATTTTTCAATGTGTCTCCGATCTCCAATCTCTATGTATTCTCTCCCTCAATTTCAATATATTCTCCGTTAATTTCAATGTATTTTCTGATTTCCAATTTCAATATATTCTCTTCGTCAATTTCAATATATTCTCTTCGTCAATGTCAATATGATTTCCGTTAATTTCAATCAATGTATTTTCCGATCTCCAATTTCGTTCTATTCTTCGTAAATACAAATATGTTCTCCGGTCTCCAATTTCAAAGTATTATCTTCGTCAATATTCTTCAAGTTCCTCGGCCATCCTCACCATCGGTTTAGTGAATGGTGTGAAGTTGTTCAGATTCAATGAAAATGGTTAAATTTTATCTACGGTAAAAATTTTGATAACTTAAATTTTTTGTAATTTATTATCTTGGGAAAGGTCCTGATTGACTTTAATTTATTGGGATGTCGTAAATGTTGTTGGGATAAGTAAAATTATAATGGACTATCTAAGATAATCAGGGGCAAACAGCAAAAACCTTGTTTTTATTCAAATCAAAGGAGCTTGTTAAAAAAAAGTTTGGCCTCACAATAGAAAAAATAATTCATCATACGCAGTGGATATACATTTTTGTTGTTTTATTGAGAGTTGTATCGAACTTCGCTTGTGAGCCCTTAAATACCAAAAAAGGGTTACTCTGGTCGTAGTAAATTAGTGTACGAGGGGTACTATTTTTATTTCGGGAATAGCAAATAATAAACATTTTGAAATGAAAATCGCTTTATTGTTTTTCAAATATTCCCCTTGATGTGATCAATAACACTTTTGAACTTTTTTTCGTTCAAACGATTTGTCATAGCAGTTTTTCCATTCCTCTAGAGACACCTCCAAAACATGGTTTTTGAACGCTTCAACTGCTTCTTCGGCGCTCGTAAATCGTTGACCACGCAGTTTACCTTGATATTCGGGAGCAAGAAGAAGTCATTGGGTGCCAAATCAGGGCTGTACAGAGGATGAGTCAACAATTCTATGTTTTGACTGCTCAAAAATTCACCTGTTTGACGAGATGAGTGAGAGCTCGCATTGTCATGATAGAGAATGATTCGTCTTTGGCGGTTGGTTTTACGAATTTCTCCGAAGACTTCCGTCCTACATTGTTCAAGCGGAACAGTGGCCACATGACCCATTCGGCCGAAGAAACAGGCGACCATTTGCTTCGCTGTGCCTCTTCCACGAACAACTCTTGTTGGATTTAGCTCGTCTTGGAATACCCACACGGTCGATTGTTGTTTTGTTTCCGACTCATACGCATATATCCATGATTCGTCACCTGCCACGATTTTATACACGTTTTTGAAGCACCACGGTCGAACTTTTTAATCATTTCCTTACACCAATTGACACGAGCCTTTTTTTGAGCGACTGCCAAATTATGTGGGATCCAACGCGAATAAATATTTTTTGCAGCCAAATGTTCATGCAATATTGAATGTATGGAAATGGAAGTAATGCCCAAGGTGGTGTCCTCTATCTCACGATATGTCATATGACGATCTTGCATTATCAGTTCACGCACTGCATCGATGTTTTGAGGCACAACAACCGATTTTGGACGACCTTCACGGAGTTCGTCGGCGACCGAACTACGACCACGATTGAATTCACTATACCAGCGATATACTGTGGTTTTTGATGGTGCTTTATCGCCATACAAAGAACTGAGTTCATCGACACATTCTTGTTGAGCTAATCCACGTCGAAAGTTGTGAAAAATAATCCCAACGAAAACCTTCTCTTAAAATTTCCATTTTTTGGCCAAATTGATTTTCTTAACTCACTGTTAACACAAAACAAATAGCACTTGTACATCAACACGTTGTGAGTACGTTTATGCTAAAAAATGTCAAACTTTATTATGGTGTTGCCAGATTTTAGCTATTGACATTAGTGTCGCCAGTTCCCTAAATATAAATAGTACCCCTCGTAGTAGTAGTATCCTAGTAGGTGAAGGTGAAGAAGAGTTGGCTTGGATTTAAAAGCTTTTTGTGTTCGGTGATCATGAATATAAAGTGTATAATCAAAAACAAACTGGGTTGGCAGTAGAAGAGATGATAGCCCTATATTTTTTTTTTGTAGTACACTCATCCTTGTAATAATAATTTTTGTTTGCCTTCCTGATTTAAAATAAACAAATCACACTGATTTTTCCTTGTGTGTTATCAAGTGTCTCGTAGATATCACTTTCATATTTATTAAATTAAAATTTGTTTTGGTTACATCTTTTTTATTTTTATACCAATTAAATTTTGTTCGGAAAACAAATTTTTCTTCATAAGGCACTGCCGCCTTTTTCTTCCTTGCTTACTTTTTTCTTTTTCCTCCACCCCCCTTATCAGTTTTTATAATTTTTCCGTTTTATAATTTTTCAGTGCCCTTTCTTTCGATTGGTTTTCTGCTTGTTTACCTTTTTTATCCCGCTTTTATTACTCCCTTTTGTTATTGTTTTCTTAACTAGCAGCTTATTTGCTGTTGTTATTGTTGTGGTTGAGTTCCATTTTGTAACACCGCACCCCACTCGCCACCCCACTAAATACTACTTTCTGTGTTATTAAGCATTTAATTTTTTTCTTACCTTTTGCTTTTTTTGGAGGGAAAATGTTGGCGTCGTTCATCGACGTCGTTTGTTGTTTTGCTTTAATTTGATTTTTTTAGGCTTCCTCCCTCCCCCACCACCTTTTTTTGTTCTTATTGTATGTTGAGTTTGTAAAGGTTTGAAGTGGGTAATTCGGAATATTTCCACCGGTACTTTTCTCAGATGGCGCATGCATGATTTCTATCTAGTAACGACGGGATATTTTATAAACTGGGTTCTAGTAGTTGTATTCAGATCCTTTATAAAATGGACATAGAAGTAGAAATAGGTGTAGACAGATATTTTTAAAAATTGATATAGAGGTACGAAACCTCTATATAGATAGGGCATATAGAGATAAAAATATATAATAAAGAACAATAAATTTTCTTCCCACACACATTCATAAGTATATTTCCCTGTAGATGATGATGTTGTATTCAAATTTACTGAATAAATACTCCTCGAATTTTTTTTTCTCATTCCCTTGGTTGTTATTATTCGGAATACAACTGATTATGAATGAAAACTGAACGAAACAGTTTTCTTTTTTCTACGAGTAAAGGATATGGATGGGGGTGGAAGAAAAATCTTATTGTATTGTTTTTATTCAACATACTGCATATTCGTCTATCTAGGGAAGTTCAGTCTTCCAGTCCACGGACAGTATTGTCCCCAAACTTGTTTTTACATATAAATTGTTTCTGTATTATTGGCGTATCTACTGAGATTGCATTGTAAGGTGGTGTCATCGATGAGTAACCACAGTACTGTTCCTTGGTTTTAAGAGTTGCTTCTATTTTTAATCTAGCCCAATAACACAACATTCAACAAGCTTATTCTGCGACAAGTGTGAAACTGTATATTTTTTGTACTTTTCAACACTTTTTACATACAATTTTCCTCCCCTTCCAGTCAGACAGCGCCTGGGCTTCACAGCCAAAGCGCCACCCCATCGCCACCCCATCGCCACCGCCACAGCTTCGCTGGAAGCATAATTGCATTTTTGTTAATTTTCTGTCTGCATTTCCCTCCTCATTTTTCAGTTGTGCATTTTTTTTTTATCTATGTATATTTTCTTGTTTTGCAGTTTTTCCAAACATTCGCGTGGATCGACGACCGACGCGCCCGCCTAGCATCATAACAACGAAAACATCAGAAAAAAGAAAACACAGTCGCTGCTCTCTGCTTACGCTGCCGTCGCTGTCACTGTCGCAGTTGCCGTCGTCGCGACACCCAATAATGAAAGCAAACCAACTCAAAACACAACAAGCATAACGCCTGAGACCAAAGGAGGGTGTGGAGAGAAGAGGACTACGTCGGAGTCGGAGTAGTGTTGTGTTGCAATTATTACTCTTCCACTCGACTTGCGTTGCGTCGTCAGTGTCGTGTTGTGTCGTGTGGACTGGGTGGCTCGAGCAGAGTTTGAGTTTGGTGTCTGGTGATGTGGTATGTTGGCATGGTATGTGGAAACGACAACAACAGCAACAACAACTACAACAACTATGTATGTATATAAACCGCCCAAAAGAGAAGCAAAGTAGTAAGATTTCTTTTGCCGCAACATTTTTACATGTTTATTCATATTTTATTTTTTTATTATTATTTTCCTCATTTAATCGTATTTGGTTTTGTGTTTTGCTGCTTGTTTTCTTGTAACATTTTTCTTCCAAGTGCGAGTGTAGCAGAAGGGAGAGAGAGGGGTTTTGGGTGCTATGCTAATTTATGCACTTGTATTTGTATGCGCGTTTGTGTGAATATTATTTTATAGTTTCTTTTTACCACAGTTTAATAAAACACTGTAACAAAGTTGTAAGAGTGCTACGCGCCTGGGGGCCGGCATATACAATTTCTGGCACACAGTTAGTTTGTGGCTTAAAAATTTCTCTTAATATCTGTCGTACTATTATTCTTTTGGTATACTAAAGGGTGTGGTTCTCAATTTTCCAGCTATTTTATGGCACTATGTCAGGTATACTAAACTAGGTTGTGAATGGAAATATAAATAAATTTATATAATAAAAACAAACGATGCAAATGAAATAAAAAATAACAATAAATAAATTTAAGTGATTCTTAAATCGTAAAAATTTATATAAAATTTAAAAAATTACTTAAAATTTGAAAAGCAAAATATGTGTGTAAAATTAACAAAGTTAAATTGACAAAATTTAAAGAATAACAATCATGAAATTTTAGATATAACAATAAAACTCAAAAATTACTTAATAAAACATCAGAATATAATATTTTATTATTAACATACAATGCAGAAATTAACACAGAATTTAAAATGTTTCATTAAAGTTACAAAATTACATGGAAAGTGAAAAGGATGTAATATTTAAAAATAACAGCATTTAAAAAATAACATAAAATCACAGAAAACAAAAAAAATCATATAAAATCACAGAAAACAAAAAAAATCACATTTAAAAAATAACATAAAATCACAGAAAACAAAAAAAAAATCACATTGAAAAAATAACATAAAATAACAGAAAACAAAAAAAAATCACATTTAAAAAATTGTACTTAAAGAAAATTAGTTTTGAAAACATAGAATTGAAAAACTAACATAAAATTTAAAAAAAGTATTTTCAAATAATATTTAATTAAAAAAACATTAACCTTCAAAAATTATGCTTAAAGAAAATAGATTTTAAAAACTTTTTTTAAATTTTTATCATAGTCACGTTGTCACCACATTTCTCTATGTCATCATATCAGTTTCTGGATATACCCTAAATAACCCTCTTAATATACGAGTATATCTACTCATACTTGGGTGTATGTTCCTCGCATTATTTCAGTATTTATGTACACACTCGCTTCAATATTTGTTTAGATATATAATTGAGTTCCAAATAGTATTTAAGTATGCTTTTCCACCTTTAATCAATCTTCCTTAGTGGGATTTTCGTTTGTTTGACTAAATCATATCTTTAGCTAGGGTCGGTGGTGCTCACCAACCATCAACCGCATTTTCATAGCTTTGATGGAACTTGTTCCTTTTTTTATGTGTTCATTTGTTTAAGCTTCTGCAGATATTTTCATCCTTGAAACAATTTTCTATAGTGGTTTTATATCACGTCTTCTCATTTCATTCTGCCAATGTGTGTGTGGGAATATGTGTCCATATTGCTTACTGAGCTCTAAGCTCGTCTGTCGCTGGTTGTTGTTTTTATACAAATTTGGGGCTGGCTTTGTTTGCTGAATATTATGTGTATTTATTATTATCATTATTTTCAATTTATCCAAATTTATCTCCCTTTTTGTCGCCCTCTTCGTTTACACTTTACTGGTTTGTTTGTTTTCGCATTATTCGATTTCTACGTTTTACACATTTCGTTCGTGTGGTTTCTCTACGCCTCCTTCTCCTCCTCTGCCTCCACCAACGCCTACTCCTAATAGTGTGTGTTCATCGTAGCTCTGGGAGTTTGTGGTGGGGGCTCATTCATTCATTCATTCATTAATACGACACTTGTCAACTCGTACGTCCACACGTACGCGTCATTGCGTCTTGTCTGAGTCTGAGTGCTTGTGTACCGCGCCTTTAAACTGCGTCTTTATTAAAAAAAAGTAGAAAAAATACGCAAAAATTTCCGTTACGCGTTGCATTCCTTTGTTAATAAATGCGTTTAGCATTTCAGCCAGTTTTCCCCGGTGTGGTGGTGTGTATTGAAGAAATTGTGTTGTTGGTGTTGTCATTTATGTGAAAGAATGTGAAAATAGCAACGTTTATAGACATCGTTTGTTGTTGTGCTGTGTACAATTTAGTAGTGACTTTGACCCACTCATCGACGAAATTCCATTTACCTTTCCGCCACTGACGAATGAACGGAAGAAATTCCGATGGTGCGTTTTCATTATACCAGATGAACGGAACTAAAATGTCGCTTATATTGCAGCGGAGCTCCCCTGGGAGACCGAGTGTTCCGTGCTTTTATAAATAATACAAGATTACCATTCTTTTCTCTACTTGATATTTTTCGTCTGAATTTTTGCCTGAATTCCTGCAGCATCACTTTTTTCTTTGTCATTTCTGGCTTGTATGACTTGGTGAAAACTCATCATTAAACTAGGTCACGTTATGTTACAACGAAGCATTTGATCCCACGGAGGTTTCTCACTGCAAATCTGTCAATATTTCGAACACATTACGAGGTGTCAGTGGAGAAAGACACTGTTCGAGTGGGGGAAAAACTGTTCCACAAGTGTAGAAAAATTCGAATCAATCAGTAGGGGAGAATTCAATCATTGGGGGGGGAAACTGTTCAACTAGTGTAAACAAGGTCTGATAAACCAGTGGGAAAAAATTCGGTTCAAGAAGTCTGATAAACCAATGGAGAAAAACTTGGTTCTGCCAGTGTAGAAAAACTATTCAGTTGAAAAAGAATTCTTCATTGCTCACAGGTATGAGGTTTACACCCTGACCTCTCTAAATATGGAGTGAAGGAAAATTTCACTGGGGTTGTAAACAGAATAAATACGGCTGATAGGTATCTGTTTTTAGGATATCAATAGAAACTGAAGGTACAAACGAACATATTTGAAAAAAAGAACGAAAAGAGTGAAATAATCTTCTTTCATACCGTTCATTAATTTCTTGTGTAGAAGAACTTTTTCTAACAGTGAGGAAAAGCACTCAGTTCAAAAAGTATCTCCATCATATGAGGTGTAATAAAAATCGATCGAATTATATTATATATTACTATATAGGAAACATTTCCCAGGAAGAGTCTTTTTCAGCATTGGATTCATTAGTATTTACACCTCTTAAATATATTTCAACAGGCTCTGAATCTACCTTAAGCATATTAAGCATATTCACCATGATCATCCATCTGTCGGCGTTTAGTGCAGTTCACCATTCGCCTTAAAGTTGGGTTTTAATAACCGTTTTGTGATTATTAATTTCTAATCCCCAACATTTCTTGATAAGTTGAAGCGTCAGTTGCGAATTGGATTCACACGCTTCCACAGCCCCGTGTCTCCGACCAGATCCGCTACCAGTTCGGTCAAGCAAGCAAACAAGCGAGCGAGCGAATCTGTTTCAGTCTCTTGACACTTTCTAAATGAGAAATCGAGCGATCTTGACCTACGCGTGCAAGATCACTCAAATTATTTGGTTATTCAACTTTTTTGTATAATATTTTTTTTTCTTTTTATTACTTATTGAAATTTGCGTTTCATTCAAAAGAAACATTTTTGTTTTATTTAAAATTTCATATCGTGAACTTTGTACACAAGATTGGTACCACACAATTTTTGACGGAATTAATATTAATTTTGTATTATTACAATACAGACAAAAATAAAAAGGAGAAGAGAAAAGCGGCGCCTTCGTTTGATATTTCTGATATGACTATTTATTGTTTTTGTTATTGTTGTTTTTTTAATTGACAACAACAAGAGTAATGGGAATTTTTAATGGTAGAGTTGGCGACGCTAGGATCGGATCTCTGTGCTTTTCGGTCATCGTTTTATATACAAAATTTCCATGTTTTTTCATTGTATTATCAAATAATAGAAGACTGCTGGAGACATGCGGACATTGAGCTCAAGTGGTTTGTGCAGTTCTTCATTGTCGTTGGTTTTTCGATTTATATGAAAAGAGAAGTGAGTGTGTGTGTCTCGCCCACTGTTTAAGAAATCAAATTGTTTGCAGAGTGAAATTTAATTATTATTTACTTTATTAATTCATTATCAATTAATGTTGCTAATTAATATATGCTATAAATGATAACTGAGCAAAAGTCTCGAGAGACAAAGATTTCAAGAACTATAATGAGGGAAATTTGAATCAAAAGTCGAGAAACCTTTACAAATATTAAAGGAGACTAGAAAACCAACCTACCTAACCGATAATCATTTTATCACGTGAAAATATAACTTGAAAAATAAAATATGATCATTAACATAATATTAATATAATAATTATATAATGTTTATATAATAATTATTATATATTATTTATATATTATTTATATAATAATTATATATTTTTTATATAATTTTTATTATATATTATTTATATAATAATTATTATATATTTATATAATATATATTATTTATATAATAATTATATATTATTTATATAATAATTTTTATATATTCTTTATATAATAATTATTTTATATTATTTATATAATAATTATATATTTTTTATATGATAATTATTATATATTATTTATGTAATAATTATTTTATAATATTTATATAATTATTATATAATATTTATATAATAATTATAAAATAAATATATTTTCCAGTATTAATATTATGGTGTTATTTTATAGTATCAATGTATTTATATTAAAACTTAAAATTTTAATACTATTATAATATTAATATTACATTATATTAATACTATTATAAAATTTCTCTTATTATTGTTATATTAATATTATATTATTATATAGTATAATATTAATATTATATTAATACTATTATAAAATTTCTCTTATTATTGTTATCCCATTTCATATTTTTTCATATCCCCATAACTTTTTGCGTGGACTTCAATTTCGAAATTTCAAGGGACACTCTTCTTATTCACCCCTGCTTTCAGCATAAAGTTTATTTTACAACTCACCACTACTCTTGCACAGACAAACGATAGTTATTCATAATGAAAACATGTATAGAACTCAAATTACATGGAAAATAAAATAAATTATTAAATTATAATTATAATATAATTAATTTTATAATATTAATATTATTGCTATTTTTCATATCCAACAAATTTTTTCTTCCACCACAATTTCGAAATTTCAAGTGGTTAACATTGGGATTCTCACCACTTCTTGTTTCACCCCTGCTTTCAGGATAAATATTTATTTAACCACTCCCCATTATCCTTGCTGATATGCATATCCATATTTATTAATACTAGGAAACATGTTTTTTTAATATAACGTGTTTTTTATGATAATGAACCAGTTTTAAACTGTTTTGTTGTAGGGTGGTGAATATTTTATCTTAGATATTTAATAGTTGTTTTATTTAAATATTTTCACTATTGAATGAAAACTCCCGGGGATTTTTTTGCTTTATTGAAATACAAATTATGTATTGGATTGGATGGAGAAAAAGTTGTTCCCCCCGAGTTTCTATTCATAATAGGTCTACTTTTTGTGTCTCTCTTTGGTAGAAATGTATGTCATATATTTGAGGAAAGTTTCTTATCAAACAAATTTATATTTTGTGCTTCTATATTTCTTTTTTATTTTAAAAGTTGTTAATTTTGTTACTGTTGTTGTTGTCTTTGTTCATTTTGCATAAAATTGCGTTATTTACTTTTTGTCAATGTGAATCGAATCTGTCGATGATTTTTTATACGAATGCGGTGCTCACATTTCTCGCGCATTTTTTTTGTTGAGTCGTCTCTCTTTCTTTTGGTGGACTGTGTTGTTTTTATCGGTGTTGTTGTTTTGTTTTTATAATTGTTGTTGTTGTTATTGTTGCTGCTTTTTGATGATTTCTTTCTGAGGAATTGTGTCATTCTTCAAAGTGGCAGTGAAATGTTGGCTTGTAATTGAAATTCATATCACAGCCAGCTTTGAGGAGCGTCACGATTTTGAACAGAGACAGGCAGGTCGACCGAACGATCGACAGGCTGCTCTATAGACGGCTTTAAATTTGAATTTAATTCGTGAAATATATTTTATTTATTTATTTAAGCGCTTAACAAAAATGAATTTAAAAAAGTTGTGTTCAAAAATTAATTTTAAATATTATATTTTTGGTGTTTGATATAATTGATGTTAGTGATATAATTTCCATGGAATCAGCATATATATAACAGACCGAAGGATAATGCCAATAGTCCTTCTTGGCAATGCGCCTGTCTTAGCCTCACAAAGTGGTTGTGAAATGCTGCTTTTGAACGCATATCACAGCCAGCTTTGATGAGCTTAGCTGGGCGTTTGAGTATCAACTTTAAATTGGAGAAAAATAAATTATAATGATTATTATAAAAATTTGCAGCTCTTCAGTTCTTTTTTATTCCGTTGTATGTGCACGGATGGATCCTTAAAAACATAAAATGTTGGTTATCTAAGCCTCATCAAGTGGTTGTGATATGGATACTCAACGCATATCACAGCCAGCTTTGATGAGCTAGGATAATCAACGGAATACAGCAAATTGAACAAGTGAAACGTGAAGGATTTAAGTGGTTGAAGAGCATACAATTATTAGTGAAGAGTGAGAGAAGAGTCGGGGTGAACAAAACCAAAACAAATCGCCAATATGTGTTATATTCTTAAATCGTTTGATTCTTAAATTGTTTGATTCGATAATTTTTTGAAGAGGAATGTATTTAACTACTTACATAACAGAATAATACTTACATAGAATAGTACTTACATAGAATAGTACTTACATAGAATAGTACTTACATAGAAGAGTGCTTACTTAGAAGATTCTTTACATAAAAGAATAATTACATATATACAAATATACATATAAAAATACATACAAGGAAGAATACTAACACAGTGCATTACTAACATAGAGAAATACTGAAGAATACTTACATCGATGAATATTTAATGTAATATTTAACATAATACTTAACATAATACTTAATATAATACTTACATAGAAGTATATTTACATAGAAGATTATTTACATTGAAGAATATACTTACATAGAAGAATGTTTACATAGAAGATTATTTACATTGGAGAATACTTACATAGAAGAATGTTTACATAGAAGATTATTAACATTGGACAATACTTACATAGAAGAATACTTGAAGAATACTTACATAGAGTAATACTTACATAAGAATATACTTATATTAAAATATACTTGCATTAAAAAATACATACATATCACATTGAGAACATAAATATACATAAAAAAAAACAAATTCATCACATATAAGTAAGGACAGTGGATTGTATATTCTCAAATAAAAATATTGACTCATCGCAACACACTCCCTCAGTGTACGTTCCCTTAATTGTTCTTTAAATTATTCTTGAAATTGTTCTTTGTGGATGGGTGGATGTGATATGCGCCCTTGGCCTCGGAGTGTCAGTACTATTTTCTATTTATTTGTTGTATTTCGGATTTGTATCCTTTTTTTGTAAGTGTTTCAGTGGGTTTGCGAGATGGTCGGGGGATGGATGTGTGAATGTAAATTTGTGGTTTCTTAAATTTTCTGAGTAATTTTAATTGATTTGGTTTTAGGGCTCTATAATTTTGAGTAGATAATTTTATTTACTAGAAATCAGTCGCTGCTGTAATTTTTTTTTCTTTTTAGCTTCTTTCATTTGCATATTGCCATCATTTCATTTGCACCTAATCTTAGTTAAGTTTACATCTTCAATCATCAGAGAATATTCTCAGTTCTCGATACTTTGATTGACAGATAGTTGCGTTTGTCAATATTATTGAATTGCACAAAGTGTCGATTTTTCATAAGACTTTTCCTAGCTGTTGTCCTATGTTTATACACATATTTTTTCCTCTTTCGCCGAAGTAGGCAATGGGATCGATCTGTTGGTGTTCCTTAGTATCAGAACCATATTTAGTCCTTTTCTGTGGAAAATCGCTCGCTTGAATTATATCCTTATTTCCATTTCATGTGAGAAATGGAGATGAAGTTAATCGGCAATTTTTATTTAGAATAGTGGAACTGATTTATTTTATTTCAGAGATAGTTTAGTTACATAGAAGAAACCCACCCTATTATATTGAGGATTTAGCCACCGAACCTCAGTGAAATGAGTTTGATTTGACATGGGTTCCATGAATTCATTCTATAACAAAGTGTTCTCACAAACAGTCAAACACCAATTCAAGATTAAATACATATTAGTATTATTATTGGTAAGACCTCTTTCGCATAACTGTGTTGAGATTGATCCAGTTGACTGAGGAGGATGATTGAAGATGTAAATTTTTCCTACCAATCATGTCACATTTTTTAAAAGACTATTTAGTTGGATTTTTAAAATTCATTGGAAAAGCTGCTCAACTGTCTGGCCTTGGTTTATTAAAAAAAAGTAAAAAAATACAAAAAATAATTTTAAAAAATTTACAGAATAACAAAAAATTACAAATTTCCAAACAAAAGTTTACAGAAATTTTAAAGTTTACAATAAAGAAAAAGAAATACAAATTAAAAAATATTTAAAATATCCAAGAAAAAAAATTATTCCAAATTAAAATAATATGAAAAAGTTACCAAAAAATATTTAAAGATTATAAATAAACAATAAATAACGTTCAAAATTTAAAATAAAATTCAAAAAGCATTATTACCGTTAAAAATAATTTAAAAAGAAAAATAATTTTTGTTTAATATTACTAAAAAAAACCATTCAAATTAAAAATTTAAAAATGCTTTAAAATTAAAAAAATGCCAGTGTCTTTTGATTTACTGGTTACGTTATAAAAATCATGTTACGTGAGTATTTCATCTATTTTTGTTTCTTCCCCAGGCACATGTGTTGACGTGAAAACAGAGAATCTGAAAGCTTAACGAACTTTGAAGCTCTGCTACTGGAATATTAACAAGCGTAGAAGAAACTTAAAGCTTAAAACACCTTCGAATCTATACTTTTGGAAGAGCTGAGCTTTAAAAGCTTAACACACTTTGAAAGCTCTCTTTAAATTACAGACCAGACCGCGAGCAAACATCCTGCGCTGCAGCACAAGGAATACATTTAAGATTTAAGACATAGAAACAGCGAATTTTAATTTGTTTAACTATAAATAAATAATTGTAATTTTAAAAGTTTTTAATTATTTTATTATTTATAAAATATTGCACTTTTATTTCTTTCTTTTTTTTACTCATATTCATTAAAATATAAATTATAATATACATAATTAATATAAATTGATTTTTTTAGAATTGTGATACTCATTTTCTTCACTTTTGAAATTATACAAATTCATTTCATTTAAAATCATTTAAATTGTCCTCGTCATCCTTTTTTTTTAAACGTTTATTATAAATTTTATGTGTGTAACGAATTTTTATATATAAAAGCAGTCACTATAAAAATACCAAAAATAATAAAAAAAGCTGTTAACATTTAAAACCAAAAAGCAAAAACCCCCAACAACAACAACAACAAACCCTCTTGTAGCTTCTAAGCGCACCTCAAATAAAATCAAAGATTTATTTTAAACTATATTAAATTATAAGTTTTAAATAAGTTCAACAGCAACTTAATCTAATCACGGTATTTTAGCAATAATTCACAAAGTTTGTTAATTATTACTTACATTACATTCTATTCGAAATTGTGTTAAATCTTGAAAATTCATAAATTGTAAGCACATTGTTAAAATAAGCAATTTGAATTTGTATTTTATTGTAACCTTTCATTCCAATTCCAACATCCACTCAACCGCGCCCACTCGCATAGATAGATTATTCCATTCCGTCCGCTTGATTGCTCTCAAAATGTCCAAGTACTCTAGATTTGCGGTACTGTTCACTTTGGTGTTTCTATTAACCCAGACGCAACGCCCGGCCTCTGGCTGTTCTAGTCGCGCCGTGCCCAAACCACGCCCCTCAACCTCTTCTTCGTCGGTTTCCGCTACACCTATGACCACCACGCATGCGCCCCCTACCACCACAGCCACCAGCACCACATCTACAACCACAACAGCACCACGCCCTAATATCACATTCCCCACGTACAAGTGCCCGACCACCTATGACACCTATTACTGCTTGAATGAGGCCACTTGCTTCTCGATCAAAATCGGCGATTCCATTATGTACAACTGTGAGTGCGCGAACGGTTTTATGGGTCAGCGCTGTGAGTACAAGGAGCTCGACGGGTCCTACTTGCCGAAACGTCCGCGCCCCATACTGGAGAATGCCAGCATTGCCAGTGGCGCCACTTGCGCCTTGCTCTTCGTGCTGTTCATTTGCTTGAGCCTGTATTTGCGTTACGATCAGAAAACCAAGTCCTTTGGCTTCGACGACGATTCATACTTGAGCAAGTGCCGCTACTGCAACGATAAGCGTTGTTGCGGAGACGCCGATTTGGTCAGGGATGTGGACAAGCACCGCTCCGACTCCTCTGTCTTGAGGCAGCATATTGAAACCATCCCCATGTCTTTTGCCATTAAGCGCACTACGAAATTGTAGGATGGTGGTGGGTGTTATTAGAGAAGGATTTTTCCTTGTGGAGGATTTGTGGTGGGCGTAATTTATTTGCATTTGCTGAGCGTTTTTCCTGGTTTTTGTGTGGAACTGTTGCTATTATCTTCTTTCTAGTGGGAATTCAACTCTTCAAGCATGACTCGTTATTTTGGCTAATTTCATGGCCAAATCATGATACGCCTGATTAATTAGTTGCCACATTAAGTCGGTCCAGAACGTATCACTAAAACAGCTTTTTATATATGAGTATTCTAACACCCTATAATAGGATCTGCCTATTAGTTGTCAGTTCTACCGTCAACATTCACGGCCTTAATACAATTCAAATATCTTTTGAAGAGGAGCATGTAGTCTTTTTGAATCCCTTTTCACTTCTATTTGAATATGGAGTATGCTTTTCTGTGGGGTGTAACTGGAATTTCTCCAAGTACATCAGTGGGGGATAAAATAATGAACTTCATGTGGATCAGTCCAAATTGAGGGAGGGTTGAAGCAGATTCTTCATGTTTGACGATAGGAAGCTTAAGCTAAAAGTTCCAATCACTGGATAAATTGTTTCAAGTATTAGAAAAAACCTCCTTCAATGGAAACTGTGGGTGGGGGGGGGGGGGGGGGGTTAATCATATTTGCTCACTTTACTGAAGAAGTGAGCTTAAGCGAAAAGTTCGTATCACTGGATTGATTATGCTTTGACATACAGAAACCCCATTCGGCTTCATTGAAAGTAATCCTGCATAACAATAACGTTACCTATGAAACAGTTTCTGGTTTCTGAACACCACAGTTTCACTTCTACCTCTAAATTTCACATTTATCACTGTGGCGGACAATTCGCAGCAGTTTCATTGCGTTAGTATGCCAGAGAAGGCAACAGTATTGCTTCATATGATGGAACAGTAGCACAATTGATGACTATTTAGTATATCAGTGTCGTTATTGGAATAGCCTGCTCCCCTAGTTGGAGGATATATACGTATTATAAGATATATAGCGGCCCTAAATTTGAACGACGTTTCACTCGAGAAGATCGGTCAGCAAATGCAATTATGACTACCGTGCCACCCTAGGACACGGGAGCTACGATATATAAATGTTTCAATAGCAAGTTAAAATGATTTATATAGTGATAGAGAGCACACACCCGCTGCTTTTACGGTTTGTTAAAAACCGATTACTTGACTTCGAATATTATTCAACACTAATCTCACAATTAATACTGAAAATGCCTTTTAGAGAGCTTTGCTGCGTGTCTATGCGAGTATTCGACTCTACTTTTTACACTCCTTGAACCCCATTTTTTCGTCTCCAAATTTATGCTTAGAGTCCTAAACTGTTTTTAATAGTTATGTAAGTGATATTTATTTTATTTATATAGCAAATATATACATGAATATATGCAAGCAAAAAAGTATTAAAAAAAATTAAATGCAACGCTAAAAATAAAATGTTTTTATTTGAGTTTCAATTTAACAACATTTCCACAATTTGCTGTAAATCACACACCAGAAGGGTCCGTAAATGCTGAGCAGGAATATTAGAGCGATCATCAGTTGCAGCATCAAACGGAAATCTGCGAAATTGGCCGCGTCCAAGGAGTACTCCAGGAAAAGGTCCGTCTCGAATGAATAAAACATGCTCAGCATGGCCAGCATGAAGGTAACCAGACCCACTACACTGTGCAGAGCCTTGTTGAGCAACGGTTGTATGTGGCTCTTCAACTCGGTGGAGTACAGAGTGCATAAACCGCTGAAGAGACTCAGCAGGCAGAGGACGAGGGTGCCCAGACCTGATGAGTAGAAGCACAAATATGGTCAGTTTTAGAGTTAGTTGCTAGGATTTGAGTAGGATTCCCAGAGAAGTATAAATGCACGCAATCCAACCCAGTATTGTTATTGCTTTGTATGTATTTAGTTTATAACGGGGGGGGGGGATAAATAGGTAAAAAACTACTGATTTCTGTAGTAACGATAAACCTCGATTTATCAGCCGGGGAAGTTTCGGAATTGACAGCAATTGGAAATACATGCACTGAAAATGTTACGCCAACACTCTTGGTGTGGCTCTTATTATTGGGGACAATTCTGTTCAAAGATTATCCATTATTTTCCATTATAGATGACGTTTTTCTGGGTTCTGAAAATGTCAGCGACCCACTAATAACTCTATCCAGTTAACGAAACCACTTCTGTTTCTGCTACTCTTCTCTTGAAATTGGTGCACTATGTGGGCTATGTGAGGGTTCGATATAGCCTTTCTCCAACAGATAAGCCATTTCCGCCCTAATAAGTTGCTTCCCCGGGCTCTTGGGATAATATCTGTTATGCTGGATAAACCCGGCGCGCCCGTAAATCTAGCGTCAAGAGCGTGTATATAGTGGATTACTCGACAACAGATTCTTGTCTTACGGACGTGTACCATGTCACTCATTCAGTCTGAGGTCATACATTTACCTCCTATCCTCCACACTTCAGGGACATGTCTTGCTTGTCCATCAAATCTAATCCGAGGAGAAAGTCGTATGACAGTTTGGGGAGCTTTATCTTCTTCAACAGTTATCCTTCAATCACCTTGATTTAGAGTTCCTTAGTTCCAGTTCCTTATAATTGTATGTTCAGGTCTAAAATGTGATTTAAGGATCTTCTCCGAATTTCAACGGAAATTGAAAATTCAAAGGACATTCATGTGAGTACGGATAATGGGGAACAACTTTTTCGAATATATTCTACATTTTGATTCGGTTATTGTTAATAATAGATCAGAATATTGGATATATGATGCTTTCTACCTTCCTTTAAGTAGAAACATTTTCTGAGACCCAACTTTTGCTTTTTTGTAAGAGGTAAACTATTTGAAGATACAAACTTTTTTTACGGAATAAACAAATCCCTAGAGACTGAAGCTGGGGTTATTTACAGATAGACTTTTTGAGCAGCTCGCATCTGACACTAGTAACAGCAAAGCTCGTGAGCTTTGGAGAGAAGCGAGAGATGAGAAGGATATATCCTCTAGAAGTAGCCGACCAAGCATTGAGTGCTATTCGAAGTAAATCGGAGGAAAGATTGTCAGAAGTGTTTAAGAGAGACAGATGTTTGTGGGCAGATGGAGTATTATAAAACAGAGAGAGCTTGTCAGTGGACTCTAGGAGACATAGGAAGCGGCTTCGTTTATGGAAAAAGAAAATCAGCAGTTCAGGAAAGCCATGATATACACTAAACACGTGCTAGCGATGCAGAGGTATGTATCGACCTGGGACATACAAACGCCAACGGTGTTAGCACTAAGTGCAGCAGTGCGCTGGTTGCATTATTTGACACCTGAGGGAACGCCGTTAGTTTCAATTCCGAGAATCCTGTTGAGGGAGCCAGGTCTTTTGTCTAGCACAGCTGAGACTGGGTTTGGCAAATATCTTCAGAAGAAAGGTTACCCGAACAGGAGTGCATCATTCAATCAACAGATATTTGGATAACATGTGTTTAAGACCCCAAAGATTGTTTTCTTTTAAGTGGTAATTATTTAAGACTCCTCTTTTGTTTTCTTCCTAGTAATAAAATATTTTAAGTCCTCAATTTTTCTTTTCTTTCCAGTGGATAATATTTTGAGAGCCCAACTTTTGTTTTCAGCGCCTATAAATATGCTAAAATGTGTAAGGAAAATGAACACAAAGACAGGACCTGAGCCATTTTTCTAGGATCAAAGACTACAACAAATCCTGACTCAGTCAACATTGTACAATTTGATTGTTTAAAGCGGAGTGAATCAGGAAACACTTTGCGGACATTTCTCGGCATAAAATTGCTTCAGAACTTTTATTTTCCATCAACAGCGTAAGTGCTGGGGAAAGGAGATGGAAATCCAGAAGTGAGTTTTATTCAAAGAGTTTGTTATAGAAAAGAAGATTTATTATAAGTAGATAGTAAACTAGGTGCATTCCACAGTAAACAGGAGTTTTTTAAAATTGGTATTTCTAGTCAGGCGTTAAGTCAGAGGTGTCAGAAAGGTAGATCCTTCACTGATACTGTCAACATTTCATGAGACTTGGACTAATAAAAGCGGAGTTATTGCGTCGGAAGTGACGGTACAAAAATGAGCATCGAATAAAGAACTAATATTGGTGAAACTTTGATTGAGACGTTTCAATTGATGAATCAAGTTTGTGGTGAAGATTGTTTATCCCATGGCAGAGTTCATGAGTGGTATTCGCGGTTTAAAAACGGTCGTGAGGACATAAATGATAACATGTTGGCCAACCGGAATTCGTGAACACCGCAGATTCTATCGAAACCGTTTATGAATTCATTAAAGAACAGTCAAAATCTTCATTAAAAGTCATGGAATTGGAATTGAATACCTCAAAAACATCAACCTATTGAATTTTGACCAAACATTTGGGCTACCGAAAAGTGTTTACACGGTTTGTTCCGCACAAGTTGACTGACGACCATAAATGGCTCACAATTCAACATGCGAAGGGCATCATCAAGGAGGCCAAAAACGACAAAATCTTCCTTTACAACATTGTGGCTGGTGATGGAACGTGGTGTTTTCAATATGATCCAGAAACCAAGCGCCAAAGTGCCGAGTGGAAGGCGCTAGACGAGCCCAAATTCCAAAAAACCTCGTTTCGTGAAGTTATAGGGGAATACAAAGTTGACATGCTTTTACGATTCCAAGGGCACTATCCACAAAGAGTTCGTTCCATCTGACGAAACCGTTAATGCACATCTCTATATTGGTGTCTTAAAGCGTATGGTGCATCGTATTTGGCCGGAGAAGGCTCGTATCGACATCTCAGCCAACGATCTAAAACATTCATTCGAAATGTTTTTGGACCATGCAATTCGCTACATTGAATCAGAAGGGAACTGCAGAAAAATGCATCATTTATAATTGTGTGCTGAATGAGTCTCACAGAGCCTCGGATTTCTGGGTTAAAACAGTGCTTGCAAAAATGCTTATAAAGGATGCATTCACTGCGTATGGATTTGTAAGCAGTCCCAAGAAGGACATTTTATGTCCTACAGAATGAGTATTTTTGATAAAAACGTTTTAAGAATTTTTAAATAATTTAAATTATTTTTTTTAACACAGAAAATAGTGACAATACTCTAAAATACGCTAAAATAAAACTTCAAAAGTGTTGTCTGAAAAACACAAATTCGAGAATGATAAGGATGCGCCGAAGGCAGGAACGAGAGGGACGATTTCTAGAACAACAAAGCTCTTGGAGTGAGTCGTCAAAATTGATGATTTCTGGGGTAAGTGACGCAGTAATTCCACAGACTAGAACGCAGCAATTGCATGGAATGGAATGCAGTAATCAAACGGACTGGAATATGGCACTGAGTGGAGTGGTAGTGATTAAAGACGTTGTCTGATTAAAAGACACCAAAGCAACCTCATTGATCCTTAGCAGTGGGAGACCTTAAAGTAAGTCTGGCCTCAAGGGTTGTTGAACAGAGGAGTAAACAATCTGAGTGTGTCTTTTCATTAGTTTTTTTTTTTGGGGGAGTTGGTTACCCGTCGATATTGTAAAACCATGGGCATCAATTTCCTGAGTACTTGGAGACCTCCTTCTTCGGCGGTTCTCCGGCTTACCTCACTTCTATAGCAAATTTGGAAGTACTTGAAAGGTGCTTGCTGAACGCCTCATATACTCATATACCTAAGCTCGTCTGTGTGCTCACATGTTGACGGGTTTCAAAGGAATGGACGAGGCAGTGTGAGCTCTGCGAAGTCTTTCTAAGCTGTTCTCTGCCTCATTCAATCATTTTGTCACGTCCACTGAAGTCACAAAAGTTATGGTTTATCTAAACTGATTTCGCAACATGATAGTGATGCTCTCTGATACCTTTAGTCGGACGTATAAAGTCAGTTCTGTCATAATCTCTCGGATTAGAGTAAGATGAAAATATCCTCTCTATTCCTGGAAGAAACTACATGGAAATTTTTCCAACATCACAGAGAAAGAAATAAATTGTTGCAGAATTTTTCGTGAGGACATTTGCGTCAGAAACGGGCGGATTTATACCATTACTTGATATATATTTACTTTTATTTGAATAGGAATCTGTTCGATTTTTAGATTGGAATATTCATATGCAATTCTAAATCCAGTCGGAGTAATAATGACGATAGTGTAGAAGGAGCTCAGTTTTAAAAAATGATCTCTCGAATATCTGAGTTCTATTTGAACTCTACTCCAATCTGGATACTAACTCCGCTTAAGAATTTGTCCTTAAAAAAATGTATACGAGTATATAACAATTCTCATCATCATAAGGCTGTATACATACTATAGTTCCTCCTCTCCTTTATACATCTTTGTACGTACCGAATTTCCCGTGCAGACTTTGAAAGTGTTCCTTTTCCAGACCTAGTTTGATTAGAATGCCCGCTAAACCGATAACAGAGCCGCTCAACTGCAGAATCCAATGGGTGCGCGTCTTTTCCGTGCGGCAACACGGCTGCGTCCAAGCATTGCCACGATAGTACGTCATCAGACCCTCCGACATCAGACACACGAACTGCGACAATTGAGAAAAAATGTTCTTTTGTTTTTATTTTCATTTCTCCGATATCCGGTCTACTTAACACTTGACATACACCCAGTGTGCATAGCAGCGCGTGCCACGGAATCTCCTGCATTCTCAGCCGCAGACACATCCAGCACATGTAGATCGTCACGAATCCTATCAGCAGCCGATTCACCAGCGCCAGCACAAACTCCACACGTTCTAACGTTAATCGCTGTCGGGAATTGGAAGTTGGGTTCGCAGGCTCTGGTCGACATTTTGGCACTTTGTTCACCACAAATTTGCCCGATCGCGTCATTTTGTTCCAAGAAAATGTTCTGTATCGCGGAATTGTTGTTATTGGCAGATATTGTTCTTGACTGGGTGATTGTGGGTGACTGGCTCGATGCCGTAAGTCTCCTCCGCTCACAAATACTTCTCTACTCTGCATGTTCTTCTAACATTGTTACTTGATTAATTGAGTACGCGTAGTTATGTTTATCTTTATACCCTACACTACTCTAACGACAGGCTAGACTGACGTTAACCAGGTTATATTCGACAGACAGTTCATGAAATGCCGGGTCAACTTGATCATTCTAATCATCCTGTTCATCATAATCCCCCTGTGCATTATGACGATTCTCTTCCTCGTGGTAATCCTGTTCATCATGATCCTATGTTTATCACGATTATTCTGTTCCTCATGATAATTCTATTCATCATGTTCATCCCGTCTATTATGATCATTCTCTTCTTTGTGATAATCCTATTCATTATTATCAGACTGTTCCTCGTGATAATCCTCCATCCATCATGTTCATTACTCTGCCCCTCAAGATACTTCTCTTCATCATGACCATTCTCTTCCTCATGATAATCTTGTTGATCAGATAATCCTGTTCATCATTATACGTATGCTCCTGTTCATTATGATCATTCTGTTCATCACGATCACCTCTTCATTATAATCATCGTATTGATCATGCTCATCATGATCATCCTGTGTATACTTTTCATTCGGGTCAGCATGATTATCCTGCTCATCGTGATCAATCTATTCAGCACAATCAAAAATTCAGGGATGCCCACCAAGCGATTCGATATCATTAGCCTATATTTTAAGGGTATATCAATCGGTCGTCTACACCCACAGGGACGAGATGAAGATGTAGTTTGGCCTAAGATTTGAAAGTCTTTATATAAAACCATAAAATATCTGTCTATATGTTTATTTACTATTGAAGGGAAATCGTTTTTCTTTCATTCCATTTGAGAAGTACGTCAGGCTTTCTACAAAGACCTATCTTTGCATGATTGTAAAACTTCACGCTCACCTGCTCACCATTCTCCCACCTCATTTAGTAGGGTATTTCGCAGTCGTTCTATACACCTTTCAGCCTTCTTTACCTGTGTCAGTTGCATTATCAGTTTAGTGGCTGCCTTCGGCATGCAGTGGCTTGAAGGTAGTCTATTTACGTATACCAAGTCGCACAACACGAGAATTGCGTCTCTTCCGCAGACGTTTCCAATTTGAATACATAATTTAAATAGCAACAATAAGTAATTTTTTTATTTTCGCAATTATTATTAATGTGCGTCGAAGACTGAGGTGGGCTGAGTTGGACTGAGATGTGAACTAGAGTTTTTCTGGTCGACAGTGGGTTCTTTTATACCTATACAGGTAATTATGATAAGTGATTTTATTAATTAATTAATTTATTTATTGAATTATTTATTTATTTATATTATAATATAATTATTTATTATAATATAATTATTTTACATACAAAAGTGAGTTTATTGGGTCTAATCTTTGGATGCTGTGTGTTCTAAGTAGGAACAGTATCCAGTGTTAAAACAAAAATCGTATATTCGTGTTATATTCTTGATAATCAGGTGTGAGTGAAATTCCACTTCGGATACCACCGGATATCAGCATAATCCTTAAATGAACCTTGGTCAGTGTGATTATACCTCGGATTAAATTAGAATACCTCTGATATAGTTAGAAACTTCTGATACGGTCATAGTTCTTTTGAAATAGTCAAAATTCTTCTGATATAGTTCGAACACTTCTGATATACTTCTAGTCAGAACACTTCTTATTCAGTTAGGATATTTTGCTATAGTTGGAACACTTCTGAAATATTTAGGTAACTTCTGATATGGTTGGAATACTTCTGATACTGTCATAATTCTTCGGATATAGCCAACATTCTTCTGATATAGTTAGCATACGTCTGATATACTTCTAGGCAGAATACTTCTTATACAATTAGAATACCTCAGATATGGTTGGAATACTTCTGATATACGAGTAGATAGAGCACTTCTGATACAGTTAGAATACTTCTGATATAGTTCTGTGGTTAGATCACTTCTAATATAGTTAGAACACTTTTCATATAGTTAGAATACTTCTGGTCAGAATACTTCTGATACAGTTGAAACACTTCTCATATATTTAGAATACTTTGATATAATTACGGTAAGAATACTTCTGATACAGTTAGTATACGTCTGATATAATCTGCATACTTCTGATGTAGTCAGAATAGTTGTGAATAGTCAGAATACTGCTGATATGGTTAGAACGCTACCAATTCATTATATAATATCATGAAGGATACTAACGGAGTACTGCTCTTAGCTATCGCATAAATGTATTTTATGGTAGAGTAGAAACTTCGTTTAGTATCTGTTCCTCCGAGGTATTCTATAAATAATATCTATAATAAAAAAATCATTTTAATAATGTTATATTTATCTTTCTATAATAAATGTTTAAGGATAAGAGATAATTTACAATAATAATACAAATATACATGATTGATAATATACATAAAGGACATCGCTATGCCAAATGCCCTCACTTAGTTTATCTGAAAGTCCTGACAAAATTAACGCATTTATTGTAGAGACCCTTGAGTGGCCCGATGCACGTCAAAACCAGCGATATCAGTGTTAGTAATTTCATGAGACCTTGGAAGTCCGTGGATATTTTGTGTCTGAAGAAGCCTGTCTCGTAGCCGTAATACTGCGCCACCAGAGCAATCACGAAAGTGGCCAAACCCAGAAGATTGTGGAATGTTTTGTTCAGCAGTGGACTGAGGAATTTTTTCACTCGCGTCGAGTACAGAGCAGCCAAACCGGATACGAGGCTGATCAGACAGAGTATAAGGGCGGCAAAACCTTCGGGAATGAAAAATAGTCAATGCTCTTTAAATGTGATTCGGATAATCAAGGTACCTAATTGGCCGTGTGTGGATTTCAGTTTGAAGCCCTTCTGCACACATTTAATGAAACCACCGGCTACGCCCAAACCTCCTCCCAGCACCTGCAGGACCCAGTGTATTGTGGTCTTGGTGTTCCGCTTGTAGTTGTACGTGAGCACGTTGCCATTGTAGTGGCACATGATCGCCTCGGCCATGAGGAAGCTGAACTGGAAATATATAATTAAATGAAATCAGGTTTATTATAGCAACAGATTGTGAGGGTCCATTCCAGGTTCCATTATAATATAAACAAAATCAACACTAGAAAGAAAATGGAGGACTATGAAGCTAGTATAAAACTAAACTGAAACGACACCTGAAATATCAAATGACCAAAGGCCCCGATGACTCGTGCATCATTATGGGTCTGGCAAAACCAAAATTCAAACTAATGATAATTGACCCAACAACATTGACACCCAATTCCATATTTATCCTCTATTTCACTCCAGTTTACACTCCTTCCTATGCATACCTCAAATAAGAATAGGATTGAAATATGAATATGGACATTGTTAATATAAGGGAGGACTATAATTAACCCGATAACTTGAAACCTGACCTGAGCTGATCGTGAATATGCATTAACTCCGATAAGCATATGATTGAAATAGGATTATGAACAATCCTAATCAATGGGAGGACAATAATTGTTCCGTAACTTAAGATCTGAGTTATTATGAATATTCTCTAAAATTTTTACACTTGAATTGAAATATGATTCTAAGCCTTCGAATAGGACTGCTCACAAATGAATAATATTCAAATATGAAAACGAAATCCCTTGGAAGAAGGACGGTTTATAGTTTTCTATATATAATAACCTTTCTTCTTCTGATTAATGAACTTTTGAACAATCTTTCATTCAAGCCATACATAAATAATTAGAAATCAATTTCACCCGGTTTCACCCGGTGTGAATAGGGCTCATTACTTTTTTATTTTTTGTCCTTGGAGTCATTTAATTTTTATTACTGGTATATATATTAAAGCCTTGATGGATGTCTATGCACACTCTTACCACATTTATTGTATTTTTACCCTTCTATCAATATACCTCTGAATTGGTTTTTATCAATTTGTTCTTGATTTTTTGGATCTCTTTATTAGAGACCAAGGATTAAAGGAGTCAAAATACGTAGCACTGTTATTAATATGAAATCAGAGGAATTTTTATTGGCCAGGTTAACAATTTAAAACGTCGTCATTATGAAAGGAAAATTGCTACTGAAACTGTCCACCAATTACGATGGTTCCTATGTTCAAATTTATAACGATGAAATATTTTCTCATTAGTTGCACTTGCAATATGCCTTGGAAAGAAAAATGTCGAGGGATTATTTTCTCATTGGGTAAGTTGCAGATCCGTTATTTCCAATTTTATAAAAAAAATTTTGATTGAATATTTCTCATTGGGCCACTTCCATTATTCCCAAATTTACACCTTTGGGAAAAAAGTTTTGATGGAATATTTTCTCACTGGGTATTGTTGCACTTTCCAACTGATTTGCTGAGACTAAACTCTTAAGCTATGCACGCACTGAATGCTTTTTTTTTTAAATCAAAAACTTTCGTGTGAATTCAAAGTCGATTTGTGACCCTAATTTTCGAAATTTAATTTGCTTTTCTCGTACTACGGTTGTACGATTTTTATCCATTGTGTTGGGTACAAACCATCAATTGAATTAAATATGTGAACCACAATCCTATAATATATGGTTTGGATCGCTATTTGAATAAGTGTGGCAGTTCTTTCGGCTGATGTAATAAATAATATTGGATAAAATGATTCCACTACTAATTTGTACAAGTTTGTTCAAATCGGAGTAAACATACGGCCATGTGAATAAATATATACGATTATAATAATATATAATATAATTATATATATAGTTAAGATCCTCATACATATGTCCACCTATTTGTGACTTCACTTTTAAATCTGATGATTATAATTATCCATATATATATATATATATAGCAAAAGATGTATATATATATATATATATATATATATATATATATATATATATATATATATATATATATATATTTCCTCACATTTTATTCTCACATCTGATTATAATTATCCTTCTTACATATTTTCACCATTATTTTTCCCTACATTTTAATACCAGATCTGATTATAACGATATATAAATATATATAAAGAAATCCTTCCTAAATATTAAATTCATTGTTCCCCTATTTTTTTCTCAAAGAATCCCCGTGAATTAAAAAAATACACTTCAACACTATAAATCCATTAAAAATGTGATGCGAATACTGCCACAACCGGTTTTTTCAGCAGGAAACGGTTTCATTAACTTTATAAAACGAGATCAGCACAAAAGCAACTTACGCCAATTGTCACCAGCCAAGCGTGCAGCGCCGTGCCCGCCAGATTCAAGTGCAGGCATTGCCAACTCAAGTAGATCGTCACGAAGCCGATGCACATCTGATTCAGCACATTCAGCAGGAACTCACAGCGCTCCAACATTTGGCGCCGCTCGGTGTTCGGCTTTGAGTCCGCGGGCATTCTGGTCAGGCGCGAGGCGAGCACCGCAAACGAATCCTGGGTACGATGCGAGGGCGGTTTGCTGAATAAATTCGTTGACGATGCGGTCTGCGACACGTTTTGATAGCCGACGAGCACCGACTGTGAGGAGAAACCGGTTGTCAGAGCGAAGTCGTCACCGTTGGCGTTGACGTTGGTGTCGTGTGGACTGCAGTCGATATTCGACCCGTTGAGTGCGGTGCTACCGTAATCGATGCGTGCCGAACTGGCAGTGGCAGCGTTACTGGGGTTCTCCATCTTCTGAGGTGATTGTGTTGTGAATTTTCAAATCACCCGCCGCTGTTGTTGTTGCCGTGTCGTATTTGTTTTTGTTCTTATCAAAAAGTTTTGTTTATTAGTTTTAAGGCTAAAATTGGCGTTTAACTGATAACCGCATTTGTCTGGAAAGTGTATGAGATTTTATTTATGTATTTAAATGTGAGTACATGGAATTTATGGGCCTTTTTTATTCGCCAATTAACGTGCGAAATCTCTTTATTTGTTCTGAACGGGATTCACATTTCGCAAGCCTTTTGCCAGACTTACAATTAAAAGTCTTTGTTTGGCTTTGTGGGGCAATAACCAAAGAATAATCCTTGATAATGGATCTTCCTCGAGCAATGCCTAGACGACTATAAACTAAAGAATCTCCGGGGCAAAATGGAATTAAGGGGATTTCTTTACATGTTATTGATACCAGGAAATTCGCATGATTATGTTTTCTTATGCTATTATTGAGATTTGTTGTGAGTGAACTCAAAATAAATTCGTAGGATGGGTATTCAAGAAAATCCACATTTTCCGTCAGCTGATCTGATCGTTGGGTATATAAATATAAACAAAGACTTCCGAGAAATCTCTTGCAAATCTTCAGTTTGAAATTTGGTTTCAATCAATCAAATCCTGACGTCTTTACGGGTAGCTTTCCAAGAGAGGTTTTTGTAGAATACCTAAGAAAGATTCACTTATGAAATTCTAGGAGCATAAATCATTAATGTAAAGAACTCTGTTCTTTGTACTTTAAAAATGTATTTCGCTCCTGACAACCTTGCGAAGGATTGATTTATAAAATGCTAAAAAATATTGTGAAGGTCTTTGTACTGTACAAAGGTATTGAAAAATATATTGTGCCCCTGACAACCCTCCGACTATTAATGGCAGTCAAAATGATGGCTCGTTCCTAGTAGATATGAGCAATATCAGAACTTGGACAAACTGTTCGGAGTCTGTCTGCCTGAGGCATGCACCTACATCGGTGTTAATATCTGGCTTTTTAAATAAATATAAATAAATTTAAATAAAAATAAATACAAACAGAACCATGACGAAAATGAATGTATTTAAATTAACTTATCTGAGTTTACTAGAGTGCTCCATGGATTTAGACAACTAATTACTTAATAGAAAGTATTCAAATCCGACTCACCCAGTTTTTACTAAGTATCACCGGGTTAACATGGTAAGGTCTGAAGCAATAAAGTGACGATCAAGGAGAGACACATAGAAACTCTTTGAGATGATGGCATTGAATTAAATCTTCCCAGTTATTAGACATATTAACGCCCGACATGGAATTCATTAGGCATGGAATACCCCAGAAAGATAGTGTGTTATTCTTACATATTGATAATATTACAAATTCTTAGATTTAGTTAGGATAACACCTTGAAAATTGTTTAGTAAAATATAAAATCTCATCAGAAAGTGCTTAGATTGCTTCGAAGACAAGAAATAATGTGGAAGGGAAGACCAGAAATCATATGGAAGAGAATACCAAAATTCCTGTAGAAGAGACCAGAAATCATGCGGAAGAAAATACCATGTGGAAGAGAAGACCAAAGATCATGTATAGAGAAGAATCAAGTACTACTTAAATGCCTGTAGTATAATCAGGAAAAATCTCTGTAATAACGGATAAAAACATCTTTTCTTAATACTCCTCCGAAAATTAATAGAATAACTTTAGATTTATTCCAGAAATAATGCATAAACAATTTATATTATATTGGAATACATCCTATTTGAATTTCGTTGAAACTCAAGAATGAATGACTGAATATTTATGATCGATGGAATAATTAATCCTCATAATTATCGATGGAATAATCCTCATACTGATCGATGGAATAATGTTCATAATTATCGATGGAATAATCCTCATACTGATCGATGGAATAATCATGATAGGTATGAAAAACAACTGAGGTCTTAAACACAATTGAGGTGGAGGAAACTTCTCAATTCATCTTCTATCTATCTATATATATAAAAATGAATGTTTGTGTGTATGTCCTTTATAGAATTGTAAACTATGCATTTGATCATGTGATGATCTTTAGCAAAGTTGTTGTGCATGAGCCCAGGAAGGTTTCTGAGTTCGTACCGGTCCAATTGGACAAAGGGGCGTGCTACCTCCCATACAAATCACAAATTAAAAATCCATTATTTCTGCTCCGGTTAACAGTATGTGAACAAAATTTGGTACGTCGGTTAAGTGTACACATTCTAAGTGCTGTTGCAAATATGGGCGGGATTGGACAAAGGGGCGTAGTACCTCCCATACAAATCACAAATTAAAAAGTCATTATTTCTGCTCCGGTTAACAGTATTTGAACAATATTTGGTATATAGGTTTAGTGTACATATTCTAAGTGCTGCTGCAAATATGCACGGGATTGGACAAAGGGGAGTGGTACCTCCCATACAAATGAATTGAATATTTGTATAATGTCTTTCCTTCAAATTTATTTATTTAAACAACTCATCCGATTTCAAAAAATCTTTGACCAGCTGAATGCTACACCCCCCCTACAATTCAGGGGTAGCGAAGCGCACCGGGTACAGCTAGTAGTTAATAAAAAAGAGAGTGCGGCATTTGCTTAAATTACTGGATATATTCTCTTGTTTAATAAAATAGTTTAGTATATAATTTTCTATTGAGAAATTTCTCCTTGATTTATTTCTCGCATAGAGCTCAGTTCAGTTAACGTGGCTATTTATGTTCAAATTTTATTTGAATCTTATTAAAATGCTATTTAAAGCCTATATAAATGCTACTTCAAAACCTGATGAAATATTCAGGGTAGGTCTGAAGATGGTATTCAGAACATGATTTCACTATCACAATTTTGTATTGTAAAGCAATATTTTTCTCTGGCCTCATTTGGTGTATTTTATTTAGGTGTTATTCATTTATATATTATATATTTATTCAATTATATATACATAAATATTTTATATGTATATATCTATTGCCATATTACATAAGGTGCTATTTATATTTATATATTATATAAAATTCACTTGTTTATTATCTCACAAGATCGTTCATCTGTTTCATTGTTGAAAGTAATTAAAACTTTATTCCGCACAATTTGCAAGTCTAATGCTTAATTAACGTGTATTTGAACTCTCTGCCATACAATCTGCCTGTCTAAACGATTTTCTATGGCCCCAGATCTGGGGTTTTCCCGAATTTCCTAAGAAATGATAAGAATTTTTATTGTTGGCCTCGAAAGCTGAGTTCAGTTTACATAAAGTAGATTAAAACTTAATCTGAGTTTGAGTAAAATACAAAGTAATTCTCTTAAATATTTATTTACATTTTTGTTGAAACAAACGCAATTATTTTTTATTGATTTTTTAGTTGTATTTTTTGTAATCCACCCACTTCTAGCGCAAAAACCCGACTAAAGAATTTCAATATGCAAAAGCCTCAGTTAGATACACGATGAAGCTCAAATTCATTGGGCTTGACAAGCGTTTGTCAGCGAATGATGCTCTGGGTTGGGAGGGGGAAGCACTCGACTACATGCTCTAAGTGCGATCTATACGAATTCGAGAAATGACAGCTTCCACGTATAAAGTTCGTGAGGTATACGGTGGTTACCCGCACTTATACGAGGCTAGGGTGGGTGAAAACTGAGGTAAGTTGAGGGGTTGAGAAGGCCGGTAGAACTGAAATCATATTAACAGAACAAGGCTCACTAAAGAAGTTATAGAATTAAATATAATAAATATAATTTATTACCTTACTTCATCAAAGAATCTCGCTTGGAATATTGTTAGAGTAAATTAGTTTCGCTCAAAGCTCGATCACTGAAGTAATTAAAAACGAAACACTTGTTTGATAGTTAAACTGAAAGTAGATTCAAATAGAGAGATATTAAAAAGTATCACCCACATATTCAGAAGACTGAAAAAGACTATCAGGAGACAAGTTTCAACTGGAGGGAAAATGAACCCATAATTTACTGAATTTAACAACATCTTTTGACTACAGTTTAAAAATATTTGGACTAGTTTCCCTTTACATCTACTACAGTCCTATATTGTTTCTGCCTGCAAGTCACAAATAATCTTCCAAGTCACAACAGTACAGAAATTTTACCATGTTTCTCTATTTGGAATGGCATTCAAATTCATTCCAACACACTCCATACGCAGTCATTAGCGCAAAATGCCTTCATTTATATCCTATTAATTTTGAATCACAGTTTAGGACTTGTTGTCTATGACTCGCAGTTTACTACTTGTAGTTTATGATTGAATATTAGTAATGAGCAATCCTTAATCAACTTACGCCTCTTAATAGAATCATAACGTTTAGCAATGTCCTGTCAAAAACGACGATAAGACTATGACATCACAAAACATTGCAATTAAGGCCACAAGCCATAAAGCTGTATTTAAGACTAAACAACTCCTTGAAAAGTCTTGCAGTTTTAGTCCCAAAATGTCCAAATTGCTTCACATAGAAATGGTGGAATGGTTTATGGCCATGCCAACAGGCAGGAAAGGTCAATCACAGCACTGTACAATTAAAGGTCTGTCCGCCGACTTACAAATGATGAAGACTCTTGCAAAAGCAATGGAAGTCCTATTACAACAATCTATCACAAGAATATTAATCTATTGTCAGCTCATGGTCAGGCCATCATCAAATGACAAGGTAACATTGAAATCACAGTAAAAAACCCGGAAGAACGTGCTACCAACAAAGCGCTGAATTGGTTATCAAAACACAGGAGATACAATGGCAAAGAGAATTAAAATGAGCACTTGAGACTGAATGCTTAGAAGCCATTCATTCCAGTCGAAAGTCCATAATACCGAATCACAGAGAAATATGTTTAACTATTACGGTCATGAAATGGATTTCTTCTTTACGATCAAAGAAATTCTGGAGCCCACAAAGAAAAGCAAATAATAGAAAATAGAATAGAAGAAAAAGGAAGAAGACCTCAGTCTATACTTCCGAATAGAACAAATTTAGGATTCTTACGTGGAGAGAATCACAAAGAAATTTAAAGTCACACCAGAAAAATTTGTAATTATTATCAAGTAGGAAGACACAATTGGAGTATATGCTCACCACTTGTACAGCCTACTCATGAACAAATATCCGATTCAATTGGAAGGATTACATACATTTCTAGAACACTGTATAGCAACCGGTAGAACGGGTGTATGACAGGTCGTGGTAGTGGACTTTCATTTTTACTATAGAACCATGGAATTTTTAGTTTAGAACAATGGAAACAGGTCAGAAGAAAATGGATTTCATTGTAAAAAACCAATAATAAGAAAGTGGATTTCATTGTAAGATATCTAACATGAGATTCCTGGGGCATTCCAAAAAGCATTTTTTGGTCTATAGACAGATGAGGACTTGGAATCAAACTTTCCTTGTTTATTTATTATACGTTACACCATAATAAACCTCTATGGATCTCTACATGGCCTAAGTGTGTTTTCTCGCCGATTATCTGTGGCCTAGGCAGCCACTTGAACCTTGAACCTAAAGCATAATAAATTATATCTGCAACGGTTTGGGAGAATCAGTGCTAATTAGGGCCTTCGACTCGAAGAGTAAAAGATTTAGAAAGAGTTAATTCGACACTCTGGGTAGGATTGGTTCCAGCAAACCCACGACAGTGAGACTAGCAATGTTACCGCTAGACCACGGAGACCGGTTGAAGCAAACTTTAAACTGAGGGTTTATAAGGGATTCCCCACAATTGTTTGTATGGTTTCGCTCTACTTCTAAAGAAGTATGATTTAATTATGAATGAATGAATTGGTTAGTGAAAACGACTTCTGCTCATAGTTCATAAATCATTCCAAGCTAACAGAAGATCATATCTCAGAGAGGAATCAGGAAAGTGACGGGGGTGGCATTCTTTTCATCTTAAGTCATATGTAACTCATATATCAATAGAAATCATTATGATTCTAATCTGAATAAGCATCACTATCAGTTATTTCGTGAATAACACTCCAGATTTTCTTTCCCTACTGAATTAAATAGGATTCATATAGAAATGTGAATATTTATACGAGTATTGGAATGTTTTTCTTTAATACAATTCATATGCAAGGAATTCTTCAGAATAGTGCTAAATAATTACGAACATCAATCCAGATTCGGTCTTCCAGGTGTTCTTCAGGGCGATCATCTTTACATACATACATTACAGTCTCTCAAGAATAATTACTTATATTGGCACTCCAAATATTGAACTCTTCTTGAAAGGCTTTAAAGATCTTATCGGCTTTCTTTGCCTCTTTCATTACCATTTCTACCAAACATGGATTTTTGTTCAGTCTTCAGGCTCAAAGTGAATGTTCATAATTGTTATGCTGGTGGTAGCGTTCGTATTGAAAATTAGATTGCTCTCAACGCTCTTTTGTAGAGAACACGCAATAAGAAATGAAACTAAGTAAATAACGTTTAGAAGAATCGTATTCAATTTCTATACCGCAAACGACCTTTAATGGATTACATTACCCTTTTTTGAAAAGCTGGTTATATATTTTCTTCATTTAAAGTGTTCCACTTTCAATTCTGCGGTTTTATATTTTTGTACTCCACACACACGCACGACTATCACTAAGGGCCAAAACAGATGTGTTGATAATTCAGTCGTTGAAATGTTTGTGGGGGAGTACCCACAGATTTATATTATAGAAAGAGAAGTTGAAACATGAGAGATATTCATAATAAAGTTAATAAAAGTTCGAACTTGATACGGGAACTTTTTAGTTTCATTTTTTATAGTAGGCACACCACATCATAGGTAGCGAAAAGGGTGGATATTGTGCCTAAAAGGTTGACTATAATAAGGGTGGATATAGTTGGAAAAATCGATGGTTAATTGGCGATGTCTTCACTGCCAGAGAAAACATTCGGCGGTAGACTTTCATAAATAAATTCTATTCATATTTATCAATACAACTGTAGAACTCACTTAACTTATGTAGTCGAACACTTATGCCGGTCAGATCGGCCAAGATGTGTATGTGGTGTAACTTAGAAAGGTGAAAAAGGTTAATTTGGTTTGTGGCTTCGATTCAGGGGCTTCAATATGTGGTACCAATTTAAATTTTAGATGGTTTGTCCATAGAATAGAAACACTTTTCACAAATATTTGAAGTTTGGCAAAACATCTGTGGCCATTGTTGCCAAATTTCAGACACAAACTTGGTGAGCTGTACTTTTTTTCGTTATCGTGACGACGAATACGGTTTAAACTTAAGTTAGAACAAAATTATTAATCGTCGTTCGCGGAGTAAGAATAGTTTTTATTGTTTCCCTATACTCGTATAAGCATCTGAATATCAACAAATAATGTTTTCATAAAACGTTTGAAGATGCTCCCTTTTGGATCAACATATTTGGGTTTCCATTCAGATCATCATGACAAGGCTTCATTTTGAAAGTTTAGCCTGCAAAACTCGGCCTTAGGAAACAAATAATGAAGTTCTTAGAGCGTAATCGGGATAGTCGCCTCTGAGACGGACATATATTTTTCCTCTTCGAAACTCTTCTTCGTGCCCCATAGTATATGCGCATATACGAGTGTGTGCTAAGATTTCTTGCACAGAGTTGAATTACTTATATGGAGGTACTTTGTATGGGATTTTAGGATCAATACTTCGCTGTTCAGCTTTGGTAACCTCCACGGCGGTATCTCATACTTCCTTCTGAAGAGTACTGTATCTGCTTTCTGCACGTTGACGCTTATGCCAGCCTCAGTCGCCCACTCGCATGTATTTTTTTAAGCAGCAGCGCTCCTGAGGCCATCGAAATGCTTCAAGGTTTACATATCCTTAACTAAGGTTCGATTTGTGCAGGGTGTATTGGGTACGACCTTCACCAAACTTAACTTTCTTCTGTATGCAATTATTCCAAGTTGACTTTGGAAGATATTGAACTCATTTTGTGTAATTTTGAAATAAGCCGCCAGTCATCGATTTCTGTATTGCGGCATTTCGCCGAAGTATATGGGTGTGTCTGAAAATGCCACCTCTCAAGCAGTTGGTCAACTTCACTTAATTGGCCTCACGTTAACGTTATAAGTGTGTACATAATCTATTCAATTGTCTCACTTGGTTTTACCCCAAACTGTGTACTCGCTCACGTCTTGATAAGGGCCTTATCTACGCCGTCGTTCTCACAGACGTCTGTGCACGTACTGTGATAAGAATTAATATATCAGTCATCATAATTTTAGATCAATCTGAGATTTGTTTATGCGTGTTGTCATTGACTGGTGGTGATAGACGTGTGGACTTACAGGTGTGAACGTACGGTGGACGTAGGTAGATACGATTATGAGTTGGTGTGCAAACATAATTCTATATATTCTATATTTGGAACTGAATTTATTGGCAATCACAACGCGTTTCCATTTCTCGGTTTGTTGTTGGTTCCTCACCAGTGTGTAAGGATACTTGAAATTTGTGTGGACTGATTAAACGGCTTTTACATATTTTCTGTTGATATATTCTATTAAATGTGTACTGGAAATTGGTCAATAAAACATTTGCTGATGAAGGTCCACTTTTGTTGCGTTTCACCTGTGACAACGAATTATTTATTCAGCCGACATTTCTTATCAGAAGCGTCCCGTGGAGCAGTCAGCTCCTAAAGGGATTTCGCTTAGATTGTTTCAGTCCACTTGAAACACCTTTCACCAAGTGGTAATGTCCATTTGAGTCCCTGGAAGATGGACGATATTTGGAGTAAACGGTGTTTGGTCCATGACGCTCGTTTGATTTTTGGTTGAACCTTTGCGTACAAGGAACAAGATAGATGTGTGGATCAAGGTTTCTTATCTTCTAATTATTAGCTCACAGCTGACCTTCTCTTAAACATTTTCAACGATTTAGCTCGAGAAATAGAAAACCTTTGTTTGATATTTTGATGGCAAACAGGTTTACTTAGCGTGTCTGGACTGTACCCGAAAACTAGCTGAAGTGTTACTAATAAATGTTTCCATACCTATTCGCGGGAGTTTCATGCGAAGTAGTGTATATATATATATATATATATATATATATATATATATATATCATGTACTATAAACCCCAGTATATCACTCAAGCTATATACTGCACTTCCTGTCCAGTCTGAGCTCAAATCTAATCAAGTTTGGCTGAACATAAATTTCTCAATTCTCGTGTGTTGCCTTGGATTAAATATTGACGGTTGATAGCCGAATGTTATATTTTCTGCATTTGATTTCTTGTTTTAAGTCACTGCTTTAATTTATCGTTCAATCATGGGCCTTCACATAAATTAGAACCCCCAAATCAATATTTATTTTATAAACTTTATTTACATAATTTACTTTGCTATATACAATTAGGAGTACACACTTAGTACATAATTTTAACACATATGATCCTTAAAATTATAGTTAAAATATATTGAACTGGGTGGAGAAGGGTTGGAAGCTCTATGAACTTATAACGAAACCATTTAAGTGATCTAAACTCCTCTTTTAATGTTATCAGCGTCGTATAAATTTAAATTGATAAATAAGAGAAAGAAACAGCGGAAATTGTTGCTATTTTGTTGCTGCCAGGGCACACTAAAGAGGTAAAAGTACAATCTCTCACTTTAGACCACCCTTTAGAGCCAATTGAGCATTCTTTTCTATGAAGGACTACCACTCTTTGCCACTCTACTCTCCACGGAAGCACCAAATCACTATCTCCGTGAGAAGTGATTTTTGCAGTATCAGTGGAGATAGAAATATGCCTCATATTTTGACGTGAAGTATTATCTCCCTGAGATCAGATCAGTTTATATAGTTCGCTCAAGTTTAACATATGTAACTTAAAGTAATGATGAAAAGTAAAACTGAATTAATATTTCCTCAGCTCATTGCACTGGAGAGTTTTTGATATAATGCCTTCAGTGGACCAATACAGGTCAAAATTAACGCCACCAAAGTGACGCATTTTATCAGTATCTGGAAGTCAGCTGTGGTGTTATATTTGAGTATGTCCATGTCGTAGCCATAGAACTGGGCTGATAAAGCCAGCACGAATGTGGACATGCCCAAAAAGTTGTGAAAACTTTTGTTTAGCAGTGGACTCACGGTGGTTATCTTATAGAAGCGCTTCGCGAACAACGAAAATAGTCCGGTCAACATGCTCACCCAACAGAGAATGAAAGCGGAGAAACCTAGTTTGGAAATGGTTGAAAAAAAGATACATTATTATTTAGTGTGAATAATTTTTATGAATAGAGAGGAGTCAACTTTCTTCTTTCGTTCAGTAATTTATTCACTCACTGTCTAATTCCTTTATTCTCGGACTCTTTCACACATTTATGCACTCCCTTTCTCATTCATTTAATCTCTGACTCTTCCACTCATTTATTTTCTCAGACCTTTCACCATTTCTTCATTCATTGCTCTTCCTTTTTTATTTATTTATTCAATGGGTTTTAAAAGGACGCGGATTCATTCATTCATTCATTATGGAACCTCTCAATCAATCCGTCACTCACTATTTTACTTGCATTCACTTTTCAACCATTAATTCTCTGACTTGATTCATTTATTAACTGACTCTCTCACTCATTCATTCATTCATTTATTCACTCACTGTCTCATTCATTTCATTCCTGACACTTGCACTCATTGCACTCCGTAAATACTCAGTCGGTTCATAATTCTTTCACTGATTAATTCACTGACTATTTCGTTAACTCATTCCCTTACGCACTCACTCACTCTGTTATTAATACATTCCCGGACTATGTCTCTCATTTATTTACTCACTTTTTATTCCTTCCTTAACTTACTCTTTCAGTTATTCAGTCCCTCACTGCTACATTAATTAATTCTCTGATTCTTTCATTCATTGATTCACTGAGTTTTTTTAATTTTTTATGAAAGTTCTCACTGATTCATATATTCAATAAATAGTTCATTCATATCACTGACTCATTCATACATTTATTCAGTCACTATCTGATTAATTTAATCACAGACCAATCCATATATTCATACATTCATTCGCTCGTTGTATCATTCATTTAATCGCTGGTTCTTTCAAGCATTTATTTACTCACTATTATCAGAATTCCTTCACTCATTCATTAACTCACTCTTTCATTAATTTGTGATCTGACTCTTTAATAAATTTATTCCCCGACTCTTTCATTCATCTATTCATTGTGTTTTATTAATTTTTGTATGAACCTATTCACTCATTCATACGCTAACTGTTTATTGATTCACTAACTATGTATTATTCATTTATTCTTTCTCTCGCTTATACTATTCATTCTCTCAATCTTTTCACGCTTTCACTTACTCTTTATATCATGCCTTCACTCACTATTTTATAAGTGCTTTCACTATTTCAGGCATTAATTCTCAGACTACTTCATTCATTTATTCACTGATTCATTCCTTTACTCAGTCTTATAATTCATTCACTAACTCTTTTGGTCAATCATTCGCTCTCCCTTTTATTCATACATTCTCTAATTCTTTAGTTCATTCATTCAATCACACTCTCTTTCATTTATTGATTGTTTTCTTCATTCATTCACACTCTTTAATTCACACAATGTTAAATATTTATTAACTGACTCTTCCACTCGGTCATCAATTTACTATTTTATTCATTCTTTCAATCAATATTTAAAGCATTCATTCAGTCACTACTTCTTCACTGACTCTTTTTTCACTTATTCATTTTCCAAGACTATTATTCATTACTTCACTCATTCATTGACTCACTCTTTTAATTATTCGTTCACTAATTTTTCATTTAATAATTCATCCACTCACTTAATCTTTGATTCACTTACACCCTCACTCACCACCCAGTCTCTCACTCCATCACTCTCATTCTCTTGCAAATATTAAAGTCTTACTCAATTTGCTACTAGAGTTACTTTGCGGCACTCCTGACTGAAGTATTAATATTAGAGTGCCTTTGCCCTTACTCACCCAATTTGCCATGTAATGAAAATAGTGGCAATTTATCGAGATCCAATTGTATGATTGCCCCGGCTACGCCCATTCCTCCGCCCATCACTTGCAGCACCCAGTGCACTGTCGTTTTAGTGTATCGCTTGTAACTAAAGGTGAGTGCATTAGCATCATAATGACACATGATCCCCTCTGCCATGAGAAATGAGAACTGCAAATGTAAAAAACCGATATAACTAAGCAAACTCTTACGAAGGGATACAAAGTTCCCAAAGTATCCATCCTTTGTTCTCAAATCGGGTTAAACTTTTTTATAACAAATTAGAAGTATATATTTTTATAAAGCCGAATTTGTTGTCTTGAAATTTCATCCTAGAGCTCAGAAACTTGGAATTAATTTAAAGGACATAGGCTATAGAATTCTGATGGCATCTATCTGGAAAGTACCAAACAAATAAAAGTAAAAGAAAGTTATTCGGGTGCGTCCCAGGTATTCCCTGACTATATTCTACAATTCATGAGATATTTACGCCCTTAAAATGAAAGCTAACATAGCAACATTTTTATAACAAAGCTTTTCAGGGTATCATCTTTTCCTCCATTTGGTTTGGCTTACGTCTTCATCAATCGCAACTTCCTATTTAGATTGTCATCGGTCACCATAATTTGTGTCAGTTTCGTTTCCTACTTTTCGTGAGTCTTCTTACCTTCCATCGTTCTCCTTCTGCCTCTGTATATCTTTATAATAGAGTAACCCTCTTTTGTTTTATTTCCTGTAGAAATTGTGAAAATCCTGAAAATTTGATACTCGAAACCGAGGAGGAAATATTCATGATAGAGTAAACAATTTTTTTATTATAAATATGGCTTCTTATTTTACAGTTCGGCGAAGCCTTTTTTTTCTTTATGTCCATTTTTGCCTCGTCTGTAGGGAATATTTTCAAGGATCTCTCCTACTTTGCTCTCCCTAGTTGTTGAGGAAGTACCACAATGGTGTGATTTTAAATGAACTGGGACATCACAGTACAAAACAGTTGCACTGGATCCCAAGGCGTGAATGACGCACAGGCAACGAACATGCCGATCAACTAGCCAAAAGAGCTGTAACAAGCCCCGAATAGGCCCTGAACCTTTCTGTGGACTACCAAAAGGCCATACGCAAGAATTATTGAGGTACATCGGAAATTTACCGGGCAATGGATCAGTAATTAAGTCAGTGTCAGGCCAAAACATTTTTGGTCTCAGACAGAGGAGTATCTAAAGAGATCCTCATGTTAAGCAGAGAGGACCTCTGAATCTTCACCGGATACCCGACGGGCCACTGCGCACTCAGGTAACTGATGTTCTTCAAACTCTCAACTGTGCTTCATCAGTCCATTTGCCCTAAATGAAGAGTCGAAGATCCTGGCCGGGTGTTTTGTTATTTATTGGTTTCCCCATAATTTTTTTTTAGTCAGTTGATCTTCATATTCCATTTGGTTTATTCACACCTCAACTTGTTCTTTAGTTCCATATGCAGAGCTAATCATGGACGATTATTCATCTTTCTCTCAAATCGAGATGAATGCTCATTTTCAGTCAAAGTCCCACAAAGCATGCTTAGTTTTCGGACTCCTCTAGATGGATATTTGCAGTCCTCTAGATGGATATTTGCCATCCTCTAGATGGATATTTGCAATCCTCTAGATGAATATTTCCATACCTTCATTCTCAGACCTTGAATATACCGAACTATAAGGACCTTCTTTCAATTTGACTCTTAAGTGAATATTCAAATTTTTTCTGTCAGCCTTGAATGATTCTAATTTGAATATGTTCCTATCACTGACGACTGTTAGAAATTTATTCAACCCCAGACAAGGAATATATGTGTGAGAAATCTTCTCTATCGACGGGGTGAACTGAGTATTGGAATCCTACCGAAATCCCAGGGAATAAGGCTTTTTGTGTTCTTACTCCACCACTTACTCCGATTGTCACCAACCAAGCGTGCAGAGCGGTGCCCTTTAAACCCACGCGCAGGCACAGCCAACTCATATAGATCGTCACAAATCCGATGCACATCTGACAAATTATGTTCGCAATGAATTCCAGGCGTTGAAGTAGACCCCACCTATCTTCACTTGGTTTGGCCTCTTCACCCATTTTATTAAAGAATTTCACCAAATGAGATTCGCACAAAATCAAACTTAAAATTTTTTTTTTACTGCTGATCAATTTAATGATTCCGCACAAAAGTCCTTAAGGACAAATTAGGCGCCACTTTAATGAGTCACTTTATTGAAACAGCGTCAATTGGCACTGTTTCTACGCCGGTCCCTCGATGGTGTTCAACTGAACGTAGTCTCTTCAGGTGGTGGTGGTCTATTTAACCACTTGTGCGAAAGACAATTTATTTAAATATCTATTTGATAATATTTTACCTCTCAGCTCGGATTATGGGACTTAAAAGTACATTCGAATGTTTACTTAACAATTCTATGGAAACATAGGAACACAAATTTATGTATGTCGGCATTTATCGGAGAATTAAGTAGGTGGGGGCTTACATATACGGCGATAAGACTACGTGCTATGCGACTCATTAGGAAGTGAGCATTACGAGTGTACCGTGCTCTGCTCGTGGTGATTTTAATTGAGGATTTCTTCATATTTGTCATGCATATTAAGTCTTCATAATATCTTCAATCATTCATTGACCGGAAATGTTTCGCACTAACTTTGCACTCGTGGCTGTGTCCGGTGATTCAATTTTCAATTGATTAGATTAATAGAGATCGGAATACCAGACGGCTTTCAACACTTTGACACGCCAGTTTGTTTAAGTGCGTTCTGGGTGTACCCAGATAAGGATATCAAACTTTTATTTGTTTTCATGGAGAATTCACAAATTAGTCATTTCAGCGAACACACCACTGGTCTTTGAACCAAGCAATACTCAAGTGATAGGTTACTTAAGTCGGAGATTTATCTGCCGGATGAGGTGTCAGGAAGTATTCGTAAAATGAGTAGGTAAAGTCTTCAGTTATGATGGCAACCACAATGAAAGTTTTGACAGCTTCAGGAGGGGAATTCAAGACTTCTGCTTTGCAGTTCAAATTGAAACCATGCTACTCCTTTTCCTTTATTTATAAGGAATAAAATCAGAGGATTTGTTATAAAATTTTTGGAAATTTCTGGAGTGGAATTGAAGACATGTGCTTGCAGTCCAAAACGGAACTATTCCTCTCCTTTTCTTAGTGCATTATGCCTGACATCAGCGGATTTGATATTTAGGACATTTAGAGAATAAGTTGTGGAAGGTCGGCCTCTGAAATGCCTTCGGTACTGTGCTGTGATGGGGTGATTACAGGGCGATTTCATATACAAAATATTGTATAGAACATGAATGCCTAGTTTCCATTATATATCATACAAATAGTATAAAAGTTAACGATTTTATTTCATCAGAAGTTCATAGAACTGGGTGATAAAATAAAATCTTGAAATGTTTTTTTCGATTAAAATTGCAATTTCGGAGTGGAATTATATAAACCAGGATCGCCTTGAAAGTATCTTTTTACATGATGATTTCATTCCACACTTTGCTCTAACTGCTATCGTAGTCTATCAACGATGTGGTTCTAGACAGTAATATGAGTTGCCCTGATATATGTTACTTCGATATAAGTTACCATAGAATATGCTACCTTCATATATGTTGCCTTATTATATGTTACCTTGATATAAGTTACTTCAAAAATGATGCCTTGATACATGTATTCTACATTGATATAAGTGAGATTGATAAATGTTACCTTGATATATGTTTCTCTGATAAATGTTACCTTGAATAAGTTGCCTTGATGTGAGTTACCTTGATCATTTGTAATTGATGTAAGTTACCTTCATATATGTTGCCTTGTTATATATTTTCTTTGATAAATGGAGCCTTGTTATCTGTTGCTTTGACATATTGTCTCTTGATATATGTTACCTTGATAAAGGTTGCCTTGATATGTGTTCTCTTGATATATGCTATCTTGATATGTGTTCGCTTGATATATGTTAGCTTATATATGTTGCCTTGATATGCATTGCCTTGATGTATGTCCTCTTGATATATGTTACCTGGATAAATATTACCTTGGCATACATTGCCTTGATATACGTACCCTTCATACTTTGATATATGTTAACTTAGTGTCTGTTACCTTGATATATTACGCCTTGAAATATGCTATTTTGATAAATGTTACCTTGATAAATGTTACCTTAATATGTGTTCTCTTGATATAAGTTACCTTGATATACGTTACCTTCATGTATGTTACCTTACTATATGCTATCTCGATCAGTGTTACCTTGATAAAAGTTACTTTGGTATTGTGGGAAGTTTTGCAAATAATAAGAAATCTAACTTAGAACCAGAGATTATACATATACTCGTATATATATAAGTATGAAAGCAGCTGAAGTAAGTGATATGACCTACAAAAATATTTTCATATAGTTGGGAGATGAGCAGATTAAACTTTTTTCGTCTTCCATAAACTCAATACCACGCAATCTGGTTGCAAGTCCACATTTACACCATGATAACCTGAGACTACACTCGCAATTTAAATCATATGTGAATATTTGATGCCACAGGCTGATCCTCGACGAGCGGGAATCATCATGCAGCTGTCAAGATGAGGATGAGAAAGAGACCATAGTCCGTAAAGTCTGTCACTGTCCGGCCGTCTCAAATAGGAGGCGGAAAGCGCTAGGGTGTCCCGTGTTGGAATGTCTTGAACGATCTCAAATCAAAAAATTTAGGGGGCCTATTAAGATTCTCTCTCGACGAATGATAATAACGCTGTATAAGTTCCTCAAACTTCTCGTCATAATGTATGGCGCTGAGACGTGGACAATGACCACCAATGATGAGATGCTATTGGGAGCACTCGAGAGGAAGCGTGAACGATGTGTATCGAAGAAAATGGAACGCAGAGCTGTATGAGCTGTACGCCGACACTGACATAGTCAAGCGCATAAAAATCCACCGGCTCCGCTGGCTTGGATGAGGACGCTCCAGCTTTGACACACGGTGGTGAAAGGCTCAGAAGAGGACGACCTAATCTCCGTTGGAAAGTGGTGGGGAATCTGTATGAGCTTGAGCATACCAGAAGCGACTGGCGAAGCGCCCAAGTCCGATAATCGGTTGTAGAGCCATCAAAAGAAAAAAAGAAGACTCGCCTTGCTTACAAAGTGGCTGCAGTACACCCATGTTCCCTAATTTGTGGTATCACAATGGGCCTCTACATTACCTGAGTATATCCTCGGTTCGATTATCTGAATCTTAAACCTTCCCTCTCCATCTACGATATGCTACTAACCATTGCATCTCAACTGCCTTTCACCATATAAATCATAATAAAAAATCAATTTAAAGCGAGCCCGTTGGAAGCACCCAATTGCATTCCCCACACACCCATTCAGACCAATTTAATGTACGTAATTAGTAATAATTAATATTGATTTTTTGTGTACATTCTGAATTTGCCTCAGTTTTAACAGCTAATTACCAATAAATGACCGCTGAACGGTAACAAAAAAAAAAAAAAAAAAAAACAATAAAACAAACAAAAAAAATTTGGCAATGATCGCACACGCAATACTTTTACTTTTTTTGCTCGAATGTTTGAATGTAAAATGAAAATAATTGCAATAATTACAATTTGAAAATAAAACATTTTATATCATTTAAAATGGGCACCTACAACAACAACAAATTGTGTTACAGTTGAACAAACCTTGAGTGTTGAGCAATCAAGTACATCGAGTTATACGGATAAGGAATCTTTGAGACACTCTACACCAGCACTGCGAGCAGTATTTATGTGGAAAATATGCAAGCAATTAAGTTTACGGTAGACACTACTTTCTTCTAGTTCCTCAGGCTCTAAAGATCTGGCTCCATTGTATAAAGGGAAGGCGAAAGATATTTCATAAATAAAATATTTTGATTCTTTGATGTATTTTAATAAACATGTAATGAAAATGTTTGTGTAGAGAGTAACGAAAAGAAGGGATAGCGGAAGAGAGGCTGTGAAATCTGGTCTAATGGAGAACAATACCAAAACATTGATAGAATTCAAGTGGGATTCTACCACCTCACAACTTACTACAACAACTACTATTGTCGTATTTGTTCCATCATCTTCTTTTCAAATGAATCTTATTTATACCAAATTATTCAGACAATCTATGCCCAAATTTGGTGTGTACCAACCTTAACGCCATTGGAGTTTGATTCTCTTTCCCATTGTTGCTGATTTATCTCAATTTATTTACTATTTTGTTTCAAAATTGCTACCAACCTTTTATTGTTCTTCTAAGTTAAAGTTTAAAGTTCTCCTTTCCAATTTATCTGATTATGAAAATTTGTTTAAAAATTGGACCCAAAATTGAGGTCTGCCAACCTTATCGTACTTGTTCCCTTCTATTAAGTTCTCCCTTTACTGATTTATCTTGATTTATTTAGGTGTTTAATGTCCTTGTTTTGTCCTAGCATATTCTCCATTTTCATTGATCCTAATTTGTCTTAATGAATTTAGGGTCTGCAAACCTTATCGCAATTCTTCTTTAATTCTGTTGAAATCTTTTTTCCCATTGTTACTGATTTATCTTAATTTATTTAGGTTTTTTTCCTAAAATTCTACCAACCTTGTTTCTTCCTTCTATTAAGTTCTCGTTTCGCATTTTTCCTGACTTATTCTAATTTAATTAGGTATTTGATGCCAAAAGTAGAGATCTATCAACCTTCTTTCGTCCTTCAAAGAAATTCTTCTTTCCCATTGATCCTCATTTATCTTAATTTATTTAGGTCAAATAATGTCAAAATTTGATCTCCCAACTTTGTTTCGTCTTTATAATAAATTCTCCTTTTCCATTGTTACTGATTTGTCTTCTTTTGTTCAAGTATTTAATCTGATCTCAGAGGTCTTTACCATTATTATATTATCATATTGGTTTCAATCTTCTGAGAGATTTTTTCTCCCTGCTTTCATTGGTTTAGGTGCCAAATGTGGGGTCTACCTACTATATCGCATTTTTCGCCTCTTTCTTTTAAGTATATTCTAAATTGTCTTAATTTATTTGGGTGTTTAATCCCAGTATTGGAGATCTACCAAGCTTGCTTCGTTTTTCTAGTATATTCTCATTTCCTATTGTTCCTGATTTATCTTAATTAATGAAGGTGTTTAATTCTAACTTGGGGTCTACCAACCTTTTCGTATTTGTTTGTACCTTTCAAAGGGTTTCTTCCCCATAGATACTGATATATACAAATTGAGGGTCTGCCGACTTATTCACATTTGTTCCATCCTTAATAAGCTCCCCTTTACTTATTTAATTCATTTATATTATATACGAGTATATAATAATTTACTTTATTTGACTCTTTCTTAGTTTCCTCCGGACATCTCTTTTAGCTCCTCTTTATTTCTTCCATCCTTGTAGACATGAATTTCTTTTTTATTCTGTTTTGTATTGTCTTGTCTTCTAAAACCTATCTTATCTTTATTGCTTATCTGCTTTGTATGTTATCTTCTTAATATCTTATCTTCTCCTCTTTTTGATTTTCTGCTTTGTTTCTTATCGTCTTATCTTGTCTTCTCTTCTATTGTCTCGAATTTTCTCCCAGTCACTCCTCTCACTTGCATTTCATCCTCTTTTAATTTATCTTATCTTTTCTTCAATTATTTTATCTTATCTCTCTTAAGACCTATCTGCCGTTCAACCTATTCTTGCACTAACTCACCAACTCCTAAGTTGAACTCGTCAAGTGACTTTCCACAATTGGTAATTCTGGAAATCCCATTCACTCACTTTGTGCATCGGTATATTCACACTTGTTCAGTGTAGGGTGCAGAAGTTCAATGCGTCACAATTTCAAGATAAATTATACACAAAAATATTGCCTGCATGCAACTAGACTTGTTTGTGAATCATGGAAGGCACTTGACCAAAAGCTTCGAATATGCTTCAGGGGAAATACTCGTACAATCTATTTTTAGTTGGTTCCAATTTTGTGATACCCTACATGCACTCATATTATGGTGGGTCACACACTCGGAGTATGCGCTTCGTTGAGGGAGTTCACAAGATTTTACTTCTGGCAGAGCCTGCGTTTTTCTTGTGATGCTTCCATGAAGGAACAGAGTACTTATCGCTAAGTTTCTACCATCTTTAAGTCGGCCTTGATGGTAGTCATCCATATTTTTTATTACTGTTGTGGACATTGGGTGGTGATCTTAACTTTATATAAATAAAACTGTATCTGGGGTAACTGAATCTAAAGGCAACTACTTCTCCCTGGTCAGTAAACTTCTCCTTGGTGAGTAAACTACCACTTGATCAGTAAACTTGTAACTAAACAGGAAGGGGTCTTATAAGAAAAATCTCTCCTCAACCAGCTTGAGAGTCGCTGGGGGACAAAAAGAATGCCAAAGTGTATAAATAAATGAAGGAGAGTCTGGCGTTTTGTTGTGATTTCTTCACGAAGAAATCCAGTAACTATCGCTAAGCTTGTACCTTCTTTAAGTGTGCCTTGATAACTGCAACTTCGAACTCCGCCTCACTATCGTATCAAGTGTATTGGGGATGTACCTCTTCACTGATCGCTCATAAAACCCGGCGTAAATTCTGACGTAATACAATTTTATATCCCAAATGTTAGTATGCAAATTTTCTTGGAATCTTAAAACTTTATAATCACGCTCCGAGTTCCATTCGTATCTGAAAGTCTGGTTTGCGTACCGAGCTGCGGAGCTTCATAAATAAATGCTAATAAATCTTCTAAGTACTTGAACACGATAGCTTTGCTAACGGCTTTGAGGAGGACGTTTTCGCCAGTCGCGTGTTGCACTTCCGACGATTCAGTGCGGCGTATCGTTGATCTGTGTTACAAATTTCTGCTGTAATGAACGGTTCTTTTAATTGTTCATAATCGATCGCTACAATTTCAGCAACGGGCGAAGTGGTAAGTGAACATGTGATTGAAATAAGTGGTGAAAGTAAGTCATCTTCAGGGCTAATTGGAAAAAGTGAAGTTAAGTCAACGTGCTTGTGGTGTTCCGTGTGAGTGTTCCAATTTAAACTTTGCAATACCAGGTCTAATCAACCGAACTCCAGAACATTTTCACGGCTGTGTAATCTAAGGCGGGTAATTTGGGTTCTGGTTTCGTCACGCCCTGCCTGTAGGGCATGTAGGATTCTTTAACGACACCATAGTCGGTGATATTCTCATCCTAGGTTTAATGCCGTTCAAATAAGAAATATCCATTTATACATTTTTCTTATGTATGAGAAATGTGTAAATTAGTCCTGTAAAAATCGATTGCAGGCCGAATTTGATGTGTTGATGAGGCAATAATTATAATCAGTGATGGGTTATCTACTCCACTCCTCAACTTTCGTCCCTGAACTGAATGAAATAAAGTGGACCCACAGCAAAGTATGTATGGTAAAGATAAAGATCAGAACACTATAGGAGTTGTTGTTAAACAGGACGTTAAGATACATCAGGAGTGTTAAACAGACATCAAGACTATTAAAGAGACAAATATATTGAAATGAAGTCTCTACAAATCCTTTGGAACCACACCAACCCTTAAAAAGAGAACACTGAAGCATAGATCCTAACCCATGATCAAAGTATTTATATATAATTACAATTTGATGCTGCTCACCATAGTGAAATTACTCGGTATGGTGAAGCAAATATGGATAGGGACAAATTGAATCCCTGTTGTGACATTTAAACAAAAACAATTTGAGCAGATGGAATCACAATCCTTTGTGTACAATAACCTTCTAAGTGTGGCAGTAGCGGTAGCTAAATATAAAATCCTGTGAAGGCTTCACCACCTCTCAAAAGAAATTCCTCTCTACATACTCACTGAATATCCACAAAATAGGATTTATTGACATTTGTCGAAAGGAGATTTAATAAAACCAAAGAGTAGGTAAAATGGCTAACAACTCTCTTGTCGCCCTAATTAGCCACAGTGCCGTTTTGATGCCATATCCTCGCGAGCCTAAAGATGGTGATATACATTGATACAATTACAATGAGCCGGAGTTGTTCACAAATTTGGTTAGATCACAAAGTTCTAATCTAGAGAAATGACTTCCGAAATATTTGAGTTTCCAGCGAGCAAAGGCTGGGCAAAGAAAGTGCACGACTCTTTCCCTCTCTTGTAGGTCTTTACAGCTCCTGCAACGAGCATTGAATGGAATGTCTATTTTGTCTGCGTGCGTGACTATAGTCCAATGATCCGTGCAGAATGCTAGAAGGTTATTAATGGTATTAAGATGGGTTTATTAAGAAGATAATTCGTCCTTCTTGCAGGCCACGTCATTCTCAAAATGGCACATGTTGCAGTGTTTTTTCACCTCTCATAAGCCGTGAACCTAAGGTTACGTAGAAGGATTTTCTTACAACTGACTCAAGGAATATTTGCGGTCATATCCGTTTCGTCTTCTTACCCTCCTGTGATTTCTTTCACACGTTTCTCCTAGTATCTACGACTGGGGCTGATTCTACGCTTTATTAAGGCTTCGAAATGGTTTCCCGAGAGCGAAAAAGAGTGAAAAATATCGAGAGAGAGTGAAAAAATGAGACAAAAGGCGGAAAAAAGCGACAGAGAGCGAGCCTATCTAACATTTATTATTATTTATTAATTTTATTGTTATATTAAAAAATAAAATAATATGAAAAGATATTCGAAGTAGTGTTGGTCTATTTTTTAGATTTGAGCAAAATCCTTATATAATCCTTATATATATATATATATATATATATATATATATATATATATATATATATATATATATATACATATATATATATATATATATATATATATATATATATATATATATATATATATACATATATATATATACATATATATATATATATATATATATATATATATATATATATACATATATATATATATATATATATATATATATATATGTATATATATATATATATATATATATATATATATATATATGTATATATATATATATATATATATATGTGTGTGTGTGTGTATGTGTTTCTAGGTTTCTTTTATTTTCTTGTACCTCACACCGTAAAATGATTTATTTATTTTAAATATATAAATAAATAATGTGTTAAAATTATATCTACCGGTCCAGTGTGCAAAATCATAGAAGCAGCTCATTAAAAAGCAGTAGCAGACAAAGTGGGACACACAAATAAATAGATTTGTATAAATTGTTCAATTGACTTGGGGATATCTTCACTCCCATGAAGTTAATTTATTTTGATCAGCTGTCGTATAATGATTTTCTTATGGTTGAGAGTAAGATGAATTTATCTTAAAGGTGTATGCAAGGTGAATTTCCCCCCTTTTGAACCGTCAAACTTAAGCAAATTGCTATGCTTAACTTTATGTATACATAGGTTAGGCTGGCTGACTGAATAGACCACGCATAGACCGGTTGGGTCGTTAGGAAAACCAGATGAGTGTCCGTTTGGGATTCGCGGAAGTAGAGATCATTGAATAGAGTGGTTTTTGTTAGCTTTATAAGTGGACCCATTTCGAGGGTTGAAACTTCTTCTAGTCCCTCACTTCAGGGAGCCTCAATTATTTTACGGGTGCTGTAGAGATTGATGGACAGAAACATAGGAGATGCTCCAAGGCTTCTTTGGAGTCTGCTTCTCGGCAATTCCCACACCCTTTCAGCCACATTCTTTTCGCAAGTGCTGCCGTTAGGAAATGGCCTGTGAGTATACCTATCATCAATCTGCAATCGTTCCGCGGAAGTGTCAATATAAACGTGGTATACTGCTTGTCATTGGGTTGCACATAAACTGTGCAGTTCTGCAGGCGATTATGTTGTTCCCCCTTACTGCCGCCTTTCTTAACATGCTTTCTCCTAAACCTATGTCAATTGGTTGTAAGGGCATCACTACGCAGCTGATCTGTCCCGCTGGTAAATCAATTTCGCTTTGCCAATCTTGTCTGCTATCTCATTTCCCTCTATGCCTTCGTGTCCTGGCACCCAGTAGGTGTGTTAAGTGAAAATATATTCCTATTCATTTTCCTTAAGTCACACACAAGATATCCTTGCTTCTACAAATCAATATTCCAGTTATAAAATCTCAACCCAGTGGTACCCTATGGAAACCAAAATATATGCCTCCAAAATTACCGACTTCGTTGATTTCTGTCACATATCCTACCCCCTGTGCCTACTCCTACTTTATGTAATTTAAGTATCAAAATAAACCCTTTTTTTTCTCCCCTTTCAGCATCCCTACTCCTACTTAATACTCTCCTGCAGCATGGCGTCTACGAACACTTGCGAAGCGTTAGTTATAGGCGATGTCTTCCGGACGGAGGCACGAGTGACGTTGCGACGACTGACTCAGCTTGTCAGCTATAACGATTCTGATGATTACTACAACCTTTTCAATGAGGTCAACGAAACCGAAGGCCCACCACCTCTATTTCCGGAGCAGAGATCATTTGGCCAATACGCATATATGTGCAACATCATAAATCATTTCCTGATCATATCGTTAACGGTGACAATTTGCTGGAAGTGTCATCAATTGAATCTGGCGAAAACGGCTCTGCATGCTTACCTGTGCACTTTGGGGGTAAGTCTTGGGGGGTGCGGATGACCATGGAAGGAGATCCTTATAAACCTTGTGTATTTGCAGTATCTATTTCTAATAGCGGAGGGCGTGATGGTGCGTTACGGCGGCAACGTGTTTACCTATAAACTGAGCTCGGACACAAAAACGATAGTGCACTTCCTTTGCCAAATGTTGGGCGTGACACTGGGACTTTTTGGGGCATGGCACAAAATCAACACCAAACGAAAGCATTTTACAACGCCGCATGGGCAATTTGGTAAGTGTTTCGATAGGGTTGTGAATCAAAGACCTGCATTACTCCTTTTCAATCTTGAACCATTCGAGTCTTCGAGTCGAGCTGATTTTTTAATTCTATTTCCATATAAATCGAGGTGTGTGTGTCGGATGTGAAAAGTGTAGCATACTTTTAGGTACTTCAAAAATATCAAAAAGCCTCAAGAATATAGTTACTCTGGAAATATAGCACTGTTCTGAAAATAAATATCCCAACCCGCATATCCAATACTTAAGAATGAAGATATATAATTTACTTTTTAATCCCACTCCTTCTCTCTAAGTCTTTGACTCTAATCTTGATAATAAAGGACGAGTAATTTATTGAGGAAATCTCAAATCAGAGTCTTGTTAGAATTCCTCTGACATTGAAGTGCATTACAGGTAAGGTTGATGTCATCCATTCGTATTATGCTTGGCAGTCATAGAATCCTTCACTTTCGGATTTCTAAGGTAGTCATGAACTTTATAAGGTAGTCATTAACTTTCTAAGACAGCCATTTTGGATTTCTAAGGTAGTCATGAACTTTCTAAGGTAGTCATTAACTTTCTAAGACAGCCATTAACTTGGTAAGGGAACCGTTGTTAGAATGACTTCATATTTCCTGCTATGATGTCAGGGATGCCTAATGGTAGGTTCAAGTTAAATGGAAGATTCTCTGGGTGGAGGATAACTAAAGGAGCCTCTGGGTGGCAGACTTTTATCTAATATGATGCGAACTGTGAATGAATGTTTCATCTAGGATGCCAAGATTGGCTTAGCGCAACTGTTTAGGTTAGGGAGGAAAAGAGAAAAAAATCTCACACTCTTGGGTGGTGCATACCCCCTGGTGTCTTTTCGAAGATTTCCCCTCCTTCCGGAAAAGAATATAAATAAAATCAAAGCAATTCCAACGTGCTTGTACAAGGTTCCGGCACAAAGTAAGGAGGAGTTTTTATAAATAGGCATTTCTAGTGAGGCCATCCATCTATGGCAATTTAACTATCAACCACACCCCGTAATGGCCTGACTTTGCCACCATACGACTTTTATCCGTTCGGAGTAATTGTATTTGTCGACGAAAGGAAAGCGTTTCGTGGACTTAGGAGCAATTCAAAAGTCCTCTTTCGACATCTTGAAGGACATCCCAGCCGGCGATCTAAAACACTCATTCGACATGCTTTTGGACCATACAAATCGCTGTATTGAGACGCAAGGGAACTATTTTGAATAAAATAAATCGGTTTTGCCAAGAAACTTGTTGTTCTTATTATTTTTAAAAAGTCCTGTTTATCTTGGAATCCATCTTGTAGATCAGTCCAAACCACTTATCACTTAATCGACAGAGACTAAGAAAGATCTAATTTTTCATAGTAGCTACGATGATTATTATCATTTTTTTTTTTTTTGAGTGTTCTGCCGGCACTTATCTTCGTTAAACATTCTTTGGGGACTATCAGTTCTCTGTCCAAAGGTACATACTTTAAAGACACGATGTCTAGAGAACTCCTCGGACTACTGAAGTGTTTCTTATGATTAAAGAATGAAACACGAAATTAGAAGTTCACCAATTTGCAAGGGCGTAAGTTCTGCTCGGCAACAACTGAGTTCCTTCTTACTTGGAAGTTTTGCCAGTAGTACACAAGGGAGTACAAGGGAACTCTTCAGTCCTAGGTATGTCACTTATATCTAGCGGACTTTGTGATCATATGATGGATTGTCTCGCAAAAGCCGAAACCGACTGGCGAGCAAAATATCGTATGGTGGTTGATGACAAGGGCTTGAACTCCGTGACTGTGTCCTGTGACCTATCCTATTCTTTATATAGCATCGACGCTTTATAGCTTCGGAAAAGCGAGTATATATATTATAGTTTATCTTACTTCAGGGTTCCACCAAATCTCTATGAAACCAACTGAAAAAGCCAAAACAGCGTTTTCCACCATGAATAGGAAATTCGAATACCCTTTTGCTTAAAAAATGCTGCGACGATTGTCCCAAGAATGACCGATGACATATTAAGGGAATTTAAAGGACAAATTTGATGTATTCATCGAAGATATGATTGGCACGGATAATAAACACCCAAAAATGTCGACTTGATATTACCTCTTCTATGAGCAACGTCGTCCCCGACTGTCATCCGTGAGAAATTTTCAAATACAGTTTTATATGGAGGGTGAACCAAATATCTGAATATGATCGCTAGTTTGATTCTATGGTCAATGACTTTTAACAGGAATTCTGAATAGGATTTCTTGTAGAATTTGTCCACAATGTCAATAGTTTGACTGCTTTCCTAATCCATATTCTTTCTTTGTCATCTGTTTTCAGGAATAGCTGCCTGCATTCTGTGCTTCGTAAATGTTATTACCGGCTGCTTGAATGTGAAATCGGCGTTATACATTGAATACGTTCCAAAATTACTCCGATTGCTCTTTCATGATGTGACTGGCATATTCTTATTCGTCTCCGCCATGATCTCTCAGATCAACAGCTATGATACTGGCTTCTTCCGGCGGAATTTTTCAAACATAGCCGTATATAAAATTTGTACATTGTTCATTTTGTTTTTGACCGGTTTCGTGGCGCTTGATGTGTTCACCAAGAAGTTCCTCACATTTTTTAAATAAGTTAATTTTATTGTTTTTGTTGGAGTTCATGAATATCTGTGAAATAAATGCTATATTCATATATGTAATATAATGATCCCTTATATGATACTACGATCTCAGAACAAGACTGAAGACATCCTTTTTTTCGAAATATATAACAAGAATCTTCTAAAACAAGGTTAGAATAAGTTTTAAAAATGGTGAAAGCAAGCAGACGATGAAGGATCATGGAATCCTGCAAGAACAGTAGAGCACCCTGGCCGGATTGGAACAAAAACAAATCCACAGAGTTAATAAACAAAGATCATCGTGATGCAGCTAGGTTTGTCGCAGACATCACAGGCCACTGGCCTATTGGAGAACATGAGGGATAACGTTTAATACCATCTGCCGTAGTAGCGGAATCCAGGGAGGAAGGCAAACAGTACTACCCTTCATCCGTGCCTGTCCGGCCCTGGCTAGAAGAAGATTGAAAACCACTAGACAAACCGAAGTTCCAAAACATTCAAGTGACAAGGAACTGGAAGATAGGGGGAAATTCCCGCGTTCATAGACCTCTCGAACTGACTATAAGAGTCAGTAGAAACAACAATATTATAGTATTGAATAATGGACCTATGTAAATCTTAGGACAGGACGAAAACAAAAGAGCGGTATCAAAATCACCTGCGCTAATTGGATGTGGGATCCTCGCCGGCGTAACCAACCAACCTACCAATTTTTCATAATAGTGAAGATTTTTAGGTGCTAATTCACTTTTTATAGATTCATCAAGGAAGAGTAATGAGGGATACCAACCTCTCAATGCCACTACTTTGAGATGTTAGGGGATATGAAGAACTACGAAAGAACTAGAAATCTAATTGGTCATTAAGCGTTGCACGTCCTTCCTCTTCAGCCGGACGTGACCTTGATTGTGCAGTAGCTGTCTCGCTAAAGAGGTGGCATGCTTTTCTAGCTTAGCTAAGTACGTTTTAGTAATTTTTGAGACCACCTCAGTTGGACTGGAATGTGTAAATCTGTGGATGTTTGAGTTTTTTATGTACCAAGTGCCGGCACTCCAGGTCTTTTGACTATAGTCTTTGGAGATTCTGCACATTTGGCGGTGATGCGGTACACCAGAGTTGGAACCCATATGTTATATAGGTTTAATTATTGCCTTATAGAGCAGTACCTTGCAGTCCAGTTTGAGCTTGGACTGCCGATTTAGGCGCCATCCCAGTTCATTTGCTTTGAGTCTGTTTGGGTGATAATGGCTCTTATGTACTTCGTCCAGGTAAGTCTACGATCGAGGTGCATACCGAGGTAGTTTGTTTCAGAAGCCTATGGGATAGGCTTGGAGTTGATTTTTACAGGATGACAAGCACTCTTGCGTAGAGTGACTGTTTCCCAGTCGTCGTTGGGAAGACATACTTGAAAGAGCCAATGAACATCAGACTGAAAAGAAGTTAATTTAATATCAGGAAATGTACCAAAAATTATTGGCGATATGAGGGAAATAGATTCTACAACCAAGGCGGGGTATGTCGACTCTCAGCGACCGAGACTCTAAAAGCTATAAATAATTGGGCGACACAAGCGTGTCTAAAGGCCAACAAGGAAAAAACGTACTTGTCTATTTTCAGTAGGAAATACAAGATCCCTCCGTGGAAACTACCAAAGCTGAACAACAGGAGGGTAACTCTCAAAAGCCCTACCAAATACTTAAAGGGTTATAAAGCTTTCATGAAACCTCAATATAGAGAAAATGGCAAAGAAGGCTACAAATGCTCTAAACGCCTCCAAAAAGATGCTTGGATGCACTTGTGGACTATCTCCCTCTCTGATGCATTGGTGCTATACAGCCATAGCTAGATCAATATTACTATACGCTATTCTGGTATGGAGGACTGCTGTTAGGAAAAAAATCGACCCTACTGCAAGTTATGGACAGAGTCCAAAGACTTGCGACACTGAGCCTTAAGGACTACGGCAACGGCAGCCCTCAACACAATCCCCGATTGATCTCTTTGCGGAAAGCTTTGCAGCAAAATCGGCGGGAAGGTTGTTGGCCACTAAAAACTTCTCTATATCATTCGGTCGTCATTCTGTAGGTCGGAGTCTCACTACCAACAGGGACTCTGTGACTCCTATTCGCAGGTTGCGAAAAAATTATTTATCAAAAATGAGGGAAGGCGCAGTGTCATGAATGCTAAATGCAAAACCTTCAAACTGTTCACGGACGGCTCGTTTTTGGAGCAGGCGTATACTGCCTTGAACTAGATATCAGACAGCCATTTAGGCTTCTTAACTATTGCAGTGTCTATCAGGTGGAAGTGTTTGCTGCTAGGAAAGCCGCAGACCTCATCTGCTCAACAAAAACTACGAACTCCACAATACATTTCTGCATAGACAAGCTGCGATTAAAGCTCTAATCATCATGCTGCATATCATCTACAAATCTTCTTCATTGTAAGGCAGCTATGGATGGGCTGGCCACCAACCGGGCGCTGTGTATCTACTGGGTGTCAGGGCACAAGAACATAGAAGGAAACCAGAGCGCGGATGCTATTGCAAAAAGCGGTATCCAACTACAAAATGAGCAAGTAAGCAACGTGCCTCTACAAATGATTAATAGCCATGTTGAAGATTGCATGATAAGGAAAGTGGAAGCAAGGTGGAGTAGCTCTATATGCAAAATGGAAAGGCTCATGTGCACATCGTACGGTATTCAGCAAATAGAATCTGGAACTTCCGAAAAGGATTGCAGCTTGATTGTAGGCATACCGAGAGGTCACAGTCTAGCGGCGGTACACTCTAAAAGCCTGGGACTAACGAACAAGGACTATTGTAGGAAATGTGGGGAGCAGGGCACAAGGGGAACTTTAGAGCATCTTCTGTCCTATGCCCCGCAATTTCAGAAGCGCGCCTGGCACTCTTGGGAGTCCCCTGATTTGTGGGACTGGACGAAGGATCAGCAATAGGGATGATTTCGCTCTCAAAATTCGCTATGGGCGTCTCTTTTTACAGCTCCATATTACTACTCTTAAATGGATATCTATCTGGCATCGCAACGGTCCTTACAGGTATGTATATATGCGGTCTTGGCAGTTGCATTTCCTAAAATTTCCCAGTTCGAAGCAAATTTGTATATTCTTTTCAAGAATCGGATGAGATTGATTTTCTCAAAGTTACAGACGTCTAATTGGAAATACATTATATTATTTCATGATATCAAATTCCAACAATTGAATTGATCGAAATCGAAAGCCTTTTGCTCCAAAAAGATCAGTAGCGAAAATGAATTGAATTATACCAGGCCTTTATAATATAGCAATTAATTCTTGTGGTACCGCGGGGGACCAGAGGGCCACAAACATACCAGGCCCTTTGGCACACAATAATCAGGAGTCAGTAACTGCGTAATAACTTCAATTGGAGTTTTTTGTCTACGCCTGAGCAAAAATATTCTCTAAATGCGTAGACATATTCTAATAGACCTCTCTACGCCTGCATCATCCTCAGGAAATGCGCTGGCAATTTTAATAGACCTCTCTATGCCTGCATCATCCTCAGCAAATGTGCACATATTCCAAACGACCAAGTTCCATCTCCATACGAGCACTACCTCAAAGAAATCAGTTGGCACAAAATTGAAGCTATTCTGAAGATTTGCTTCCGTTCTCTTAGGAACAAGTGAAAATGAAACATGCAACATAGTCAAATGTGAAGTAGATTGCATGGACAAAAGCGGATCTAATGCAGAGCGTCACCGATAAATAGATTACCGCTGAATGCATATGTTATGCTAAATATAATCCGACTTGTCAAAACCCCCTGACACTCTGTAATCATTCTCTCCTTACCCTCACATTATTGCATAAAAGAAACAAACAATTTTTGGTTAAACACTTTTATTTATCTTGAATATTTTTAGACACAGTGATTATTTTAATATATTCTTATAAACTAATTTTCTCGCAACATTATATATGCTGAATCCAACTTAAATGTGTACAAATGATCCTCAGATTGAAATTTGAGATTAAATATTACAATACAACTTGTTATACCGTATTACCCAACTGCATTTACATCCCTTTAAGCAAATAGTGTCAATACAGGGTGCGCTTCCGAACACACCTCTGAACTGTATAGAACGAAGTTTTGGTTATTAGAAAATTGTTATATCAATTATTGTAAGACCACTACTAAGCCACCATACATAAATAACACTTGAATTAACAATTGGAAGATGCTTTTATGCATGTTTACAATTTTTTAGTTTTTATTTGTGAGACTAAATATATTTTATAGATTTTCAACCAATTTTCCATTGTGTTGATCTATGGTTAGACTTATATCACTAATAATAATCCATGTCAATACAATTGGAAAACGTTTCCAGCTTTAGAATTGAAAACAAAAATTGTTTATAAAGAAATAAAAGTTTATGTGTGTTGCCAATTTTTTGTTTAAGAGACTTGAAAACACTTTTATATTGGGTGTTGTGTTGTGTTGTGTGTAGTAATTTGTGTGATACTTACTACTAATAAACTACATGAACTTCGAATAAGTGGGCAGTATTTACAGTTTCATTTCCATTTAGATATTATATTTATGATTTTATGAAAGTTTACAATGTTTTCTTTGTGAGAATTTCAAACATAAGACTTTTAAACAAATAGAAGATCGTTATTATATAAACTCAATAAGTTAGGGAAGAGTGTTCTAGAATGTACGAGAAAACACCTCCTAAACTGAAATTGAGCTCACACAATTTGAACGTACAAAATACACAAGAGTGCTCAGCAGCAAAAATCACTTCTGATCCTCTGATTTTTGCAGTTAAACACATCTCGAAAGGGAAACTGAGCTTGAACAATTTGAACACTACCAAAGCGTTGAGCCCTAACGTTCAGTTGTGAACGCCCACGTTTCGGAGGTGATCATAGCTAGCAAAATTATACAATTTCGAACATTCTTCATTGGCAAGTGCTTTGCAAGATTAGGGCAAACCACATTGTAGTGAAAAATGTCAATCAAAATTTCAAAATATTACATCAAATATTGTATCAAATGAGGTGAATAATGGCATTATAAAATTTCAAAATATCATATCCAATGATCAATATTTATCAGAATATTACATCAAATATTATATCAAATGTCGTAAACAAAATTATAAAATAATATATCATATGTCGTGAAGAATGTTATAATCAATATTGCATATATTAGTCAAATATTATATCAAATAATGTAAACAATTTTATATTATCATTGATGTCGTAATTCAATTTTCTAAATATTAATCAAATACATATCAAATGTAGTAAATGTTATAATCAATTTTCAGATACTAATGAAATACATATCAATTTTCCGATATTACATTATGAATATTACATCAAATATCATATTAAATATCAATGTCAATATTAAATACCAGATGTCAAATTCAACTGCCAACTACAAATATTAAATATCAAATATCCAATAGAAATATTTATTTTTTTTTATAATTATTTTATTTCTCGAGCACAAAATCTTTGCTGCCGTGCTTGTGGGAAGGGAACCACAAGAAGGTTCCCGTAGCAAAATTCAGGATGGGGTTTAGTTAGACAACCATGTTTTGGTTTATTTTTCTGTTTTTACCTTATATCTTATCCAATTTTGTTAAATTGGCGAACTCAACAGCAAAAATAACACAAAATAATAACACAAATAAGTAATTTTAAATAAAGTAAATATTTTTTTTAATGTTATACAATCAAGTCCCTCCTCCAAAAAAGGCAGGAGGATTGACTTATCCAAAAAAATAAAGTTTTTAATTGTTGTTACGTTGTGCAACGGTCATTAGGTCCAAAGCATCCGGTATATTGCCATTCACTGATTCGAGCAATTGTGTTAACCAGGCGCCCTCATTGCTGAAGCCCATAGCCATCATGGCGACAACAGATTTATTGATACGTGCATCTGGAAAGAAAACGAGACAAGGTGATTACGATAAGTTGCAGAAGGAGAGATTGGAATTAACGATGATAGTCGTTAGCTAATGACTGGGGCTTCTTTCATACCCTTCGATTGGGAAGAGAAAGAAAATAAAAAAAGAATGTGACCCCTATAGTATGGGTTGGGTACTTGGACTACGCTCAGAACACAGACATGATCGTTATAAAGCTGGATAATGACTGGGGCTTCCGTACCCTTCAACTGAGAAGAGAGAGAAAAACATGAAAATGATAGGCGACGAGACCCCAACAATATAGGGAGGCTACCGACTACCAGGTAGACTAAGGGTATTGGACTATGCTCAGTTGAGAGAAAAAAAATGCTCCCAGGAGCAAGACTAGAATCCACCGAACTAACAAAAAATGGTATTGCACCACTTCTTCGGCAATTTGCTTTGCTTGGTTTGTTTTCAGACAACGATGAAGATTCGTGCGAGTAATGCTTGAACCCAAATATGAGTACCACTATGAATGTAGTCAAGTCTGACAGGGATATATTAAAATAGTCCACAAGATTTGAATAAACTGACTGAAATATTTTTGTCTTTGGAGGAAACTGAAAAAAATTGTGCCAGGATGGATTTTCTGTACGAATCATGCCTTATATTTTCTGTCAGAATGATATGATTGTTATTAATTTATCTTCTCCAAAGGTTTTCACAGGATTCAAGTAATTTTTTCTATCGGAACAATTTGTCAGTTGCTTTGTTGGTTTGTTTACATACCGGAATGATAAACTGGTACACCGCGTTTCTCGTCATAAGTGGCCTTCACTGGAGTAGAAGCTGTTGGGATCTTGGCGGTGAGAATCGGGATATTAGCGGTGACAATTGGGATATTAGCGTTGGCATTATGGTTGTTAGCTGTCTCAGTAGCTACTGTTGCGGTTTGTTTCTTACGTTCCAATTCACGCTTCTGTTCTTCTTCAATGTGTACCTTCAAATCCTTGCTCAATTGTTGGTAATTAATTTCGACAGCCGGAGGCGGTAGAACCACAGTGGCTCCAGCCTCAGCTATCGTGGATGTCGAAGCAGACACACTGCTAGAAATGATATCAGCTGATATTGGCTGTTTGTCAATAAGTTGCCAATCATCGCCCAGCTCACTGCCGGAACGACGACGTTCTGGTGTCAGAGACTTTTCAACTGGAGTCATAGATACATTTGGAGAATCAGTTACGGAAACAGCAGCTGTAACAGGCTCTTTGTCAGTTTCCCTTTCGTCATGGGCCTTTTCCTCGGCTGGCTTCTCCGCTGTTGGTGTTGCTGCACTGTTTGAAGAACTGGCGTTAGAAGTATTTGAGTTAGTGGATCCTTTGCGTTGCTGATAGTCAGCGTTCCCGAAGGGACAATTTAGCCCCGCGCCACCATCAGCTGGATCCAACATTTTAGCGAACATCTCGCTGAAGTTATTCAAAATTTCAATTCCAGTTTTCATGTACTGCGGATCCATAAACTTAGCTAAATTCTCCAAAGATGGCATGGGCATTGGCATAACCGGGGTAGTTGGGGTTTGGTTATTCTTGGATTCGTCGGATTTAGTATTTTTCGGCTCATCAACAGTGGGACCCGAGGAGTCAGGAGTAGTCGGAGGAGTCTTTGGAACTCCAGTAGTATTAGTCTAGAATCAAAATTATTGGATTAAATATAAATTATAAATAATTGACGGATTCAGAGTAAGACAGTCTCTTCTTAATATTAAGTATTATTATTATTATTATTATTTGAAAAACAATAACTTAATTATTATTTTACATTGCAAGGAGAGCACTAGCTCTCCAGGGACCTTCAGCTCTAATATTAAGTATTAAGTGGCAAAGCTAGGGAAGTAAATTGTACTGTAAATATCTGGAACTTACATTCTCCGCCTTCTCTTGTTGCTTTGGTTCAGCAGTTTTGTCAGTTGCCTTTGCGGAAGCAAAGTCATTGGGTGTTGGAATTTTAAAGCCGAACGCATTTCCGCCACAAAAACCACCAGTGGATGGTTGGAAAGCAAATCCGTTGCCAGCACATGCTGCAGCAGCGAAGTTCTTAGCTGCCTGCGAAGCGACCTCATGTGCAGCTTTAGCGGCTGCTTCAGCTGCTTTGGAAGCAACCTCAGCCGCCTTTTGAGCATCACCAGCAGCGTTCTCTGACGAATCTTCAGTGCGAGAAGATGCGCCACCCTCAGCCAAATCCTGCATCATGTCATACAAATGAGTGAAAATACCGTTACGCAACTGACGACGATGATGTCTGCCGCCATGATGATATGGACGCTCTTTAGGATCCACTTGAGGCTCAGCCGGATTATTATCGCTGGCGGTTCCATCTGCTGCATGAGCAGATGGCCCAGTGCCAAATGCACAATGTCCCCTAGCGCGCTTGTTGCGGCGATGCCAACGACCAGTTATAAAAGCATCAACTACAGCCGGGCAATTGTCATGCGGCATTCGTATCATCATGTGCTCGGCATGCTTATGCAAACCCTCACAGCGTTGACACAAATCAAAGTTGGCACATTGAATGCATTTGTAGCGGAACCCAACAATGGGAGCCACCTTGCAAGAATCGCACTCAACCGTCTTGTGTATAGCCAACGCTGAAGGATCATCAGCAGTTGCCGTTGCTGCCGCTCCCGTACCTACCTCAAAGGCTGCCGAGCTGCTCATTTTCTGCAGACCACGAGGCCCAGATAAAGAAGCGACATATAAGTGATGACGCAAGTTGCGATTCGCCATGAAAATGTCATAATCCAATTGATTGACGATTTCGATTTCATCATCATCCTCATCTGGAAGTACAAAATCCACATTAAAATTAAACTTTATTCTATGCTCATAGGGAATGATGGTAAATAAGAAATAGAGAAGTTTCATTGTTAGTTATTTGTGCCTAATTTATGAATGTGGCCATAGTAATATGATGACAATATCTCATTCACATATGTAAATAGATATTGATATTAGTGTATCGAAAAATAAGTTAATTAACGGAGTGAATTTATTGCTTTATTATAAATGGTTTATTAGTTATACAGTAACCGATTCATCAAAAGACCGGTTACTTTTCTAAAACATTAAGTACCTATATTTTATGTATGTATGTAGTGCAAAGCAGTGGGCGAAGTGCAAATTCAAGGGTTGCCATATATTTTCTATGTGCGTTAAACAAGCTTAGGTAAAAATCTTATATCTGTGGTATTCCATTTGGGTTGGGCAAGTATACTCGAGTATACTCACGAGTAGATGGGGATGGAACGCACTTTTTGTGCGAGTGGCAGCTTTCTGTTATACAAATTAAGATATTGACAATTTGATCAGCTAATTAGAAGTTTTTTAAATTGATCTTTGTGAGTAAAACCAGAACATCGACGTAAGAAGAAGTCTCATTAAGAACAAAATATTTGACTTTCTATTTCACGTTAAGAGTTAAATGGACGACACTACAAATCATGATTATTACTGTTAAATATCTAATTTTTTAGATTTCAGTGCAAACAAAAGTGAAAGTTGTGAAAAATAGCCTTAAACAAGTCGAAGTACCATCTATGGATATGTATAAACTGTAATAAAACTGTAATATGAAGCGGGAGAAATTTGTGTAAGTGCCGCTCTAAAGTACACGAAATCGAGAGATGTGTAGTTGCTGGCAGTAGCATCTAGTCGGGATTACTTGCACAGGCCCAATGGAATACAACTATTATATAACGTCAATATACACAAAGAAATAAAAATGTAATCTTCAACCAGGAATTAATCCTGCTATGGAAGCGTCACATGAACTATTCCTCATTATTTATTACAATGTTTGTAAGTAACTGAAAATAACCCCGATTTTACATTCAGAGTTTTTTTGCCAAAATATTACTATTCATTTTTCGAGTATATATATATGTATATATGTATATTATTTGATTTGAAATTAATTGTCAATATTTTTTAATATTAGTTTAGTATGTAATTTTAGTTATATTTTTTAATATTAGTTTAGTATGTAATTTTAGTTAAATTTTTTATAAATTCACTACTCTATTATTTGAATATCCCCCTTCGTTATAATTTGAACCTTATTAAACTGAATTAATACTCGAGAAGTTTGCAACCCTGTACTAAAATCAGGTGCATCGAAGAGCCCCACACACACGCAGGCTTACTAAAATGTTATACATGCACACATATATATGTATGTAGGAGTTCAGTCTTTTATTTTTCTTTTATTCATAATTTTTATTTATTTATTTATTTACTAAATGAAAAATATCCAATAATTATTTTACAAATCATGTAAAATAAAAAATTAAATATTATATAGATGAACAAATTGAAAGAAATGTAGCTAAACTAAACCGTACCAATCCTTAACTTAATATTATTTGAATTAATAAAAAGAAAATTATACTGTATTCAGAGTAGCAGTGCACAGTATTATTATTTCCTACTTATACTACCACCATTTTCACTTTTCGCAAGTTCTCCTTTTGCCCTGCGTTGCATCAGTTTCAATTGCAAATACGTTTGTTTTGCTAGTCATTGTCACTTCAACTAGCTTTTTCTCTATTCCGCTTTACTCTTGACTTTGCCATTCTCGCAATATGTTTTATGTATATCAGAGCGCTCGACTTAAATTTCTGTGCATTGCTTTTGCTGTCCAAAATACATTTGCATTTAAATTTACATTTAAATGTATTTTGTTGCTGTCTTTGTTTTCGCAATAAAAAAAAAAATTGGAGAAGCGAGTGATAAGAACGAAGCGCTTGAAAGAGGAGAACAAGAACCACCACACTAGGCAGATACCTTACGTTGTTTTTGCTGAGTAATCGATATGTGCATTGGTCCGGCCAAATGAAAACAAAAATTGAATGAGTCACTCTCTAACGCCAATTTGGTTTATTATGAAATAGTCACTGATAAAAACAATTAAAAGTGTTTATACGGCATTTTAACTGAAATTGCTTGTAGCAAGACATCGATATCAACGGTGCTGGGCGGCCGCCACACACAAAGATTTCCCATACCAAATTCTATTTTGGTAGATGGAACAGATCTGAGAAAACGGCACGAATGCATCGAAGTGGAAAAGGAAGATTTGCTGACGAACAGAAAGCATCCTTTCTGTGTAGGTATAATTAATTTAGGTGTAATTACACCACTTTTACCACACCCAATGCAAACGCGCAGGACATGCGTAGGAGAGTAACCAGTATGGCGCGACCTGGGATTATTGGAAGTTTATTGACGACGAAAGCTCGTCCTTATTGCGTAATTATGATAAATTGGGGTGCCCAAGTACAATTGCAACGCTTTGAGCAAACCTAATTAAAATGCGTAGGAACTGAAATGGATGGAATGCATCATGAAGAGTGGACTTGATGGAAGCTGAAAGGAAAATTTGTTGACGGCAGAGAGAATCCTTCTTGTGCAGGTACAATAAATTGAGGTGCAATGGCACCACTTTCACCCCACCACCAACATGAAATGCGTTGGAGCGAAACTGACATGGCGTGGCCTGGGATTATTGGAAGTTTCGTGAAGAGAGTTTCGTTATTACGTAATTATGATAAATTGAGGTGTCCAAATGCCAGTGTCAACCTCATCCAATGAAAATGGACAGGACATGCGTAGGAGCAAAACCAACATGGCTGGGACTATTGGAAGTTTTTTGACGAGAAAGCATCCTTATTGAGAAGTTATAATAAATTGGATGCCCAAGTGCAATTGCATCGCTTTGACCACACCCAATTGAAATCCGAAGGAAGTGAAATGGATGGAATGCAACATGAAGTGGACTTGATGGAAGTTCACATTTGGTGACGACAGAGAGCATGCTTCCTGACTAGATATAATAAATTGAGGTGACCAAATGCAAGTGCATCACTTTCAACCCTATCTAATGTAAATGGACAAGACATGCGTAGGAGCGAAACTAACATGGCTTGACCTGGGATAATTGGAAGTTTCGGAAAGAGAGAGCATGCTTATTGCATAGTTGATAGATTGAGGTGGCCAAATGCAAGTGCAAGTGCACCCGTTTCACCTCCACCCAATGCAAATGCACAGGACATGCGTAGGAGCGAAACTAACATGGCGTGACCTGGGATAATTGGAAGTTTCTGAACAAGAGAGCATCCTTATTGCGTAGTTATGATAGATTGAGGTGGCCAAATGCAAGTGCAAGTGCACCAGTTTCACCTCCACCCAATGCAAATGCACAGGACATGCTCTGGAGAGAAACTAACAGGCCATTGCCTGGGATTATTGGAAGTTTCTTGACGAGAGAGCACCCTTATTGCGTAATTATGATAAATTGGGGTGGCCAAATGCAATTGCAGCACTTTTATCACACCCAAATTAAATGCGCAGGAACTGAAATGGATGGAATGCATCTGGAGAGTGGTCCTTGATGGTAGTTGAAAGGAACATTTTCTGACGACAGAGAGCATCCTTGCTGTGTAGGTATAATAAATTGCGATGCCCAAATGCAAGCGCACCACTTTCGCTCCCACGCAGTGTGAATGCGTAGAAAATGCATATGAGCGAAACTAACATGGCGTGACCTGGGATTATTGGAAGTTTCTGAACGAGAGAGCATCCTTATTGCGTAGTTATAATAAATTTGTGTGTCCAAGTGCAATATCACAATTTTGGCTCCACCCAATTTAATTTTAATAGCACAGGAAGGGTTTAGAGTCGAAACCAATGTAATGGTGGCCTGGAATTATTGGTAAAATTAGAAGAAGTGTTCCTATAAGTTCTGCTGCAGAATTAATTTGCACTTATACTAAACTGCCTTACATTGTGCAGTTTTACTTTCATGTCGATTACTTTAATCATTGGCTCACAATATTGAATTGGCATAAACGCCAAGAATTAAATGTTCTTGAAAACATGTAATGACCTGGATTTATGGTTGAAGGGAAATTTTGCTGCAGAGAGCGCTTTGTGTAGGTATAACAAATTGAGTTGCAATTGCACCACTTTTACCCCCACCCCATTTCAATGCACTCGAAGTGCGTAGGAGCGAAACTAACATGGCGTAGCCTGGGATTATTGGAAGAGTTTGAAAAGAGACCATTCTTATTATGTAGGTACACTAAAATTTGCATTGAGGTGCCCAGGTTCTCCAATGCACTGAAACTGCACTTGTTCTTAATATATATTATGGACTTATATGGTTAGATTAAAATTTTCTGCAATTTTGTCAGTAAATAAAGACAACATTTTATATGTATAATAACATTTCAACTTAAGCTACACTTTTTTTTTATATTTCACAACAGGGTTTTAATTAAATACATACATAAAAAAATCTTGTGTACAGATTTGGAAAATTATCAAATCCAAGGCAAATTTTATAAATATTCTATAAAACAAAGCTACTTATTAAATTTCATCATAAAAATGTTGCACTTTTAAGATATTTATTGCATTTCTCGCACCTGACCATTTTTTCTGGATGGGCACCCCATTTAAGCCAGTGCAACCTTTCTCTACACCATTTTCCACCAATAGAAAAATTTTCAGGGCGTATCCTCTCACGCTTATATATTGTATAAAAGGATTTCCATAGTTTTTATGAAAATTAACTAAAAATTATTCTACTTACCAATCCAGAATGTCCTTATTTGACAGCGAGGCAAATTGCGTTGTTCGAAGAGGCACATATCAATTTCGGCCTTCAGGAATGCAAATGTGGGCGATGGCATCTTCAAGTAGACATGCAAGGTCTGGTCGTCCCCGTAGTAGGTAATTTTCAAAAATTTTTCGATAGACATATTGTTAATTGTTCTTTTTTTCAAACTAAAATATTCACTATTTACAAACTGAATAAAAATTTTTTTGCGTTCTAAGTTTTTTCAAATTTTTCTCTCTACACACACTTCCTCTTACTTCAATTTGCTACTGATATCTGAGAGTTTTCTTCTGGCTTTCCCTCTTTTATACTGGACACGAAGTTGTGTTTTTGTTTTTGCTCTTGCGTTTGTTTTGTTTTTGATTTTTCTTTTCGTTCTGGTATTTTCATGAATGACCCTACAAAATTGAATATCTGCAACTCACTGGCAGAGTTGTTGAAGCTGTTGTCCGAAAATTGCTACTTCGTTTATTGCACCACCAAAAATAATATGAGATAATTCAGAAGTTTGCGTGCGTCACACACGAACTAGTTTGGAAAAGTGTAGAGTCGGTTTAGAGTCCTAAGCCGATGGTTTTGCGGTCAATCTCAGCCGTAGCTAAAATGCAGAGAAAATGTGTTTTTTTTTATTTATTTATTGAACATTTTATAATTTAATTCTAAACTATTATAAGTAATTATTTCATTTTTTTATTAGCACTAAGAGAAATTTTGAATTGTGCTCAGATATAATGGAGCAAATAAATTAATTTTATAACACATAATAGGAAATAGAAAGCAAAGCAATCTTAAATGAAAAGGAAATATTTTTCTACTTTAAAATTTATTTATTGGAAGTATTTCAACGTTATTTATATACTGTTGAAACAGTTTAAATACCTTTTTTTTAATTATAGTAGCTCATTTCGGTAGTGTGAAAATAGGCCATCAAAATGGTTGTCTATAAAGACATCACTTAGGCCCATTGTGCTACACCCTAAAAATTAGACATATACAAAATTTGTCAGCATAAAAGAATTTTGATGGTGAACTAGAATCAAAGGGCTGTAAAAAGTTATGAGGGAAATAAATTCCCCGGCAAAATTTCACAATAAGCTTCAGATGATATGAGTATTTTTTTAAGCATACATTATATTTAATTGCAATATAAATGCAATTAAGAAAAGAAGAGAAAATTCTGTGAACAAGAATAAAACGACTTTTATGAAGATGGTTCTCCCTCGACACAATTTTACATTATTTTCCTGAGAGTTTCTCCGAACATGGCATTTTTTCAGCAAAAATATCTGAGGTTTCATAGAAATATGGTATAGAGAAACAATATTTTTATATACTTTTTAATGATCTTATGTGTGCGCGATATTATTTCGCAAGTTTGAGCAATAATTCACACAAATAATTTTTCACATAAAAATATTTACATTAGATTCAAACATACTGCATAACAAATAATAAATAACGAAAAATAAATACAAAATTATATATTTTTTTAATATATATTGACTCACACACATGCGAGGCAATAACCCTCGCGGGTTCGAATCTGGCCACGGACATAGTTTAACAAATGCTTCTTTTTTTACTCTCTGTACTCATTCCCTTACCCCTTAGAGTCATAATTAATTATGTTGTAAGGTATAATAATAATATTGTGAAAAAGTTCTAAATTGGCAACAATCTACCTGAAGGCGTAAGGTGTAGAATTACATGTAAAAGGGCAACTGAGATATGAACCATGCCTTAGTTAATATTTAAAGCCGTTAGTAAGATTCTACATCAGCTACGAATTCGACACGAGTAAAATCGATGGCCATTTTACGATGACTAACGACGAATGCTTGCAAAAGCAATCGGCACAAAAACAGAAACAGATGCGGCTGTGTTGCCAATAGCAGTGGATTTGTTAAAAGCAAAGGGTTTTAGGGAATTATTTTAGATGATATGCAAAAGTATTGTTTACTTTTCAGAATTTTAGTATTCTGGTTTAACCAAAATTTTATTATAGTAATAATAAGATCCATTTACCATATGATAATATATATTCCACTATTAGTGACCTACCTTGTTGTCAAACTGTCAATTTATGCTTCTTACGTAACTGCGTCATCTTAAAAGGGCAATGTTTATTCATTATTCTTATAATTTCCTGGGAACAATAAAACCCCTAATATAAAAAGATCTTAAAAGGGGTTTGTTTCCTTTGTATATCTTATTATATTAGGGTTTTTATTGTTCCCAAAAAATTATAAGATTAATGATTAAACATTGCTAATACATTTATTTCATTAGAAGAAAAGCATGCGAGGTTGAGAAAAGGTGACTGGCTAATTTCTCGGGCTACGAAGATTGGATTATCGATTTTTTGACAGCTTTTTGTTATCGAAAAAAATGGATCAAAGAATCTGTATTAAATTTTGGGTGAAAAATAAAATTAAGTGCTCGGACGCATTTCAAATGTTGACTGTGGCATTTGGTGAGTCCACTTTGAGCAAAAAAATGTTTATAAGTGGTACAAGCTCTTCACAGCAGGCCGACAAGATATTAACGACGATGTCAGCCCTGGTAGCCCCTGCACGTCAACAACCGGTGGAAACCCTAAAGCAGTCAATAACATTGTTAAGGAGAATAGTTGAATCACTGCTAGAGAAGTTGTTGAGGATGTCGGCATATCGGTTGGCTCATGTCATGCAATAATAAGGTTACAAAAAAAAATAACAAAAACAGTCGCATAAAAAAGTTAAAAAAATAAATTTTTTTTCGTTTTTTCTGCTTGTCATTTTTTGTGGTGAAATTATGACTGATGCTACAATTTGCAAGGCACTGTGTTTCATGCTGTTCTGGGATTGTGTCTAAGATATGAAAACACCAGCGCCCTCAGTGGGCACAAAAATGATGGTACAGATCCAAGTAAATGCAAAATTAAACAAAAATCCTAAATGTATGTTATCTTATAATTGTCACATTAGAACTACTGCCTCCAGAGCTATTGGTATGCGAAGGGCAGCATATTTTCTGGTCCATCCACAACAATAATTAGAAAATGGTTACCGGCTTATGAATTCTTTCTCGGAATATCGCCGTCATGCATACTAAGCCGCGGTGAAAAAGAGCCACTTAGAAAAATGTTTATTGTGGTAGACGATTTTATGCAGCCAGTTACAGTTTACCTTCTTTTAGGTTCGTCATTTTATCTGCTCTGCCCCTGATTTCTGTTTTTGCTAAGGAGGCCTGTAAGAGCCTTACTTCACTTGTATTCGTCCTGCCAATTTATAGTACAGAGTGTGGTGTAGGCCGGAAAACCGCCGAAGAAGGAGGTCTCCAAGCACTCAGGTCATTAGGACCTTGTAAGTGGTTAATTAAGTCCTTGTAAGGTATTAGTGAATTCATTTGATATTTGAATGAGCCTTCTTTGAAGATGCTGTTCTCCCAAGGCAATAGGGCTGGTTTAAAAACTATGTTCGGGTATTTCAGAGCACTCATTTTTTTTAAAGCTATTATTATTTTATTATTTGATATGCGCCTTATGGGCCATGCGTCCATATATTGTACCGCACGTATCCTCCTACGCTTCGGTTATGCTGAACATAATATTCAAATGTATTTTCGAGTACATTTCATCAGCAAATGCAAGACATCGCATTTTCTCACCTTACTTTTTATGTGTTTGGTTTCTAAAATAGCGATAAATCATGTTAAATATTAAATGAGCAAAATATTAATAGCAAGGAAACAAAAAACATGTCTTCGAGTCGGATATTTTGGGATTCTCGTCCAATGTTTCAGTAGTCGTGAGAATGTTTTGGGGCGCGCACGTGCTTATTTTGCTATTTGTTTGTTTTGAAATCGTTGTACGCACTTGTCACCTACGAAGTTCAGGAATATTTTGTGGATTATTTGAAAAAAAACAACAATAATATAATAAAAACATAAAAAAAGTTAATTAATTTAAATATATTTGTTCGGTGAACTTGGCTCATATTTTGTATAAAAAATTATTTTATAATCTAAGAAATAAAAAATTTTAATTATTCTAATAAATTTAGATTGATGAATTTGCACAAATTTTTCAATAAATAAAATATATAAAAAAAATTTATAAAACTTTTTTGAATAATTATTTCCGTAAATTTGGTTTATATTCTGTATTTAAAATAATTTCACAATTAAAAAAACAAAATAGTTTCAATTAGAAATGATAGTTGGAGTAATTTGCTTATATTTTTAATTAAAAAATAAATCGAATTAAAAAAAACAACCTATATAAATTTATTGAATAATTTTGTTGAATTCTTTGCTAATTTTTTGTATTAAAATAAAAAAAAAATAGAAAAATAACAATTTCAATTATATTGAAAAATAATTTGATGAATTTTGTTATTAAAAATAACAGAGAAAAACAAAAGAATTTATATTATAATGAAAATTAAATTTATCATTTTTCTTAAATTTAAAAAAAAAATAATTTCACAATACAAACCAAAAAAAAAAATTTTTTTATATTTAAAAATTTTGTTTGATGAATTTACTCAAATTCTTTATTAAAAATAATTTTAGTTTTAAAGAAGAAACTCAAACACTTTTTTGAATTAATTGTTTTGGTAAAATTGGCAGATTTTTTCATTAAAAATAAAATTTAAGAATAAATCTTGTTATGGATTAATTTATTATAAATAAAATTGTGGTATAAATCGGTCTTACTTTCCATATTTAAAATTTTTCATTAAAAAAATTCAATATTCTTATTTTTTTGCAGTCAATAAATGAATCAAAACTATTTATAAAAATTTTTTTTTTCAAAAAAATAAAAAAACAAAAAATTTTTTTTTTCAATTAAAGAAGTATATTTTGTTTGTTTAAATTTATTATTATACTTTTTACAAATTCATTAGTTTAAAAATTATTCTAAAAATAATTAAATTCCAAAACAAAATTATAAAGAATCATCAAATAAGTTGAATAAATATTCCTCACGATTTTGAAAAAAATTATATCATGGAAAAAATGTGTGGCTTAATATATTTTAATTATTATTATATATACGTATATTTTTTTTATAATAAATTATAAATATATACACAATAAAAAAGCAAATATAAATATTTATTTAACATTTTGAGAATCGATTTTCAATTTCTTGGTTCAATAAATTTTGTTTAAATTTCGTTTTTCAAAATAGTTGAAGTAAAGAAAAAATATGTTTATTAAAATTTATTAAATATAATAATTTTTATTAAAAATAATTTGGCAATAAAATATTTAAATTGGATTTAATTAATGTGTTGAGAATTTTTGGTTGAATTTTTAATGAGAAAAATTTTATTAAAATAATTTAAGAAATATAAAATAATAAAAAAAATAAAAAGAGATAAAAATTGAACATTTTTAATTAATTTTTTCAAATCTTTTGTTCCAAGTTTATAAGATGATATTTAATAAATTGTGTAATAATTTTTATTAAACATAATAATAAAATATAATAAATATATAAAAAATAAATAAATGATAAAATACAAAAAATTAATATACAATTTTAAAATATTTAAATCCGATTTATATATCTTTATTTGAATTTTTTTTTTGAAATTATCATAAGTAAATATATTTTAGCTGACTTTTTCCTGAAAAATAATTTCATAAATACGTATTAATCATTCAAAAAAGGAAAAAAATATAATTTAAAAAAAAGACATTTTGTAATAATTTTTTTTTTTTGGAAATCTGTTCAGCCAATATTTAAAGATTTTTGTTTGAATATATTCTGGAAATATTTTTAATAAAAATAGTAATAAAATATAATAAACACAAAAAAAAAATGAATAAAAAAAAATATTAGTAAAAAATTCAAAAATAATTAAATCCGTTACAAATAGCTTTATGGAATAATTTTTTTGAAATTATTATAAGTTTATAAATTATAAATATAAATAAAATAATTTAAACGAGAAAAATTTAAGAAAAAAAAACAAATTATGAAAGTAAATAACAATGAGTAAATTCATTTTGAACAAATTTAATTGAATATATTTTTATTATATAATCGTGTTCAAAATTATTTAATTGCGTAGAAAATGAGAAATAAAAAAAAGTTGAAAAAATTACTAAACAATTCAAAAATAATTAAATCCGTTCTAAAACTTTATTGAATACATTTTTTTTGGAAATTAGTATCATTAAAATAATTGAATTGCGAAGAAGAGAAAATTATTAAACACAAAAAATAATAATGAGTAAATTCGTTTTGAACAAATAATTTGAATAAATTTATTTTAAATTATTTATTATTATATTTTAAACATTTTTTTAATTGCGAAGAAGAAATGTTAAAAAAGAATCGGAAAAAATTAGTTTCAATTATGAATTTTATAAATTTTGTTGATTTTTGTTATTAAAAATTATTTCAAAATAAAAAATAATAGAAAAAGTATAAAAATATAATAATATTAAAAAAATTAAATAATATAAATAAAAAACAATAACAATAAAAAAATGCTAAAAAGAAATAACAAAAAAACAAAAATAAGAACATTTTTTTATTTTTTATTTATTTTTTGTTGGGTAGAGAGGGTAAAAATGCCTGCCGCATCATCAAAACAGTCGTCACAGCTTTGGTATGTGAGGATTGCACCCACTAAAACATCCCCCTCCCTCACTGAGAATATCCTCCCATCTTGGAACCCGTTTCATACATCCTTCAAGGTGGAGATTCTCACTTCGTCCCAATTGGACTCTCAACATTATTCCTGCGCCCAGGTCCCGCTTTTTCCGTCGGAGCACATTTTCCACATATTTACCTACGTGGTCCCAGTTTTCTTTGCTGCTTAGCATAACCTCCACAATGTTTGCGGTGGCTAAGGTTTCCCCGATTTCCATTTCAAGCGTAGTGCGCTCTGTTTGCCACCTTGTGCACTTGAAAAAGGTGTGCTCTGCATCATCCACATTGCTGTCGCCGTATATGCACTCAGGCCCTCCAATTTTTCCCATTCGGTGTAGATACTTGCAGAAGTATCCGTGACCAGACAGTAACTACGTGAGGTAGAAATTGACGGTTCCGGCCGTTCCTCCTATCCAGCTCGCTATGTCGGGTATGAGTCTCACTGTCCATCTTCCGCGACTCTCGGCGGCCCATCGTTCTTGCCAATGGTGCACGGTTTGTTGCTTTATATCCTGCGCGGTTCCTCTGGTATTCTTACCCGTCATGGCTTCTCGTAGTTGTTTTCGTTCGAGGGCCAAGAGATCGATAGGGATTAAGCAGCTAATTACCAGAATTGCCGCCTCCGATACAGTACGGTACGCTGAGGCTACTCGCAGAGCTGCGGTTCGTGTACGGAGGATACAACTTTTCTTCGGGCGTGCACCTTTAGCTTGTCAGCCCACAATTCGCTACCATACAGCATAATGGAGTGAGTTGTCATCATCAGAAGCTTCCTCTTGCTGTCGGTCCTCCAATGTTTGCCATTAGTCTGCTGAGAGAAGCCGTTACCCGTGCTGCCTTCGTCGCCGCATTTTGCATTTGCGCCCAGTAGGTGAGCTTGGAGTCAAGCTGAATTCCCAGGTACTTTATCACCTTTTGTGTCCTGATGGTCTCGGAGCAAACTCTCAAGTCGATTTCTATTGGAATGTGCTTTCTCGTGAGGAATAGAAGTTCCGTCTTTTCCGTGGCCAACTTCAAGCCATATGAATCGAGCCACCTCTGTGTTAGATCATGAGCTGGTTCAGCTTTTTTTGGGCGTCTTCCGAGTCACGTGCGGTGATGACAGCCGCAATGTCGTCTGCGTATCCGACTAGATGAGTGTCATCTGGCATCTCTATGCGCAAAATGCTGTCGTAGCTTATATTCCAAAGGTCCGGTCCGAGGACGGACCCTTGCGCTGCCCCTGACATGATGGTTTTGCTTCGGGTGCAGTTTTGGTCTCGTACTCGTATATCAACATTCGATCTTTAAGGTAGCTCCGGATTATCTTCTTCAGATAAGCTGGTATCTGAAAACGATTTTCAAGTGGCTCGATCATGTCGACCCACATAGCGCTGTTGAAAGCGTTTCCGACCTCTAATGTAACAAGGAGTACCACTCGCCTGGAGAAGTGATTTCCTTGCTGTGCCGCTAGCACACTTTCTATGACGTCTTCTACGGCGCCAATTGTGGACTTTCCTGGCCGAAAACCGTGTTTTCGAGTGGATAATCCCCCAGCGTTTTCAATGGTTGCTGCTATTCGGGGTTTGAGTAGTCGCTCCAAAATTTTGTCCGCGGTGTCTAGCATATACAGTGGTCGATATGCTGACGGTGATTCGGAGCTTCCTTTTCCCTTACTGATGAGCACTAGTCGCTGTCTTTTCCATACGTCGGGGAATTTTTCTTCTCTCAGGTAGGCATTGTACATATCGAGGAATACTTGGGCATGGCTATTTGACACTATTTTTAGGACTTCTGCTGGAATACCGTCGATACCCGGTGCTTTGTTTCTCTGTAGGTTTATGGCGGCTGCTTTAAGTTCGTGTTCCGTGAATGGAGGTGGGACTTCCTTGACCAGCACTTCCGATTCTTCTCTTAAGGCATGTATAGGAAATAAAGCGTTTACTATGTTTTCCATAGCATGGTCTTCTAGTTGGGGTACCGAAGCTCTTGCTCCAAGCTTTTTCATTACGACTTTATATCCCAGTCCCCATGTATTGTTCTTTATGTCGTTTCGGAGCTCCTCCCATTTCTTCTCCTTCCTGGTGCGAATAGCAGTTTTGAGGGTTTTCCTAGCAGCTTGGAGATCTTCTCTTTCGGCAATCGCGGATCCCACACGCCTGCCCCTAGTGTATTTTCTTCTACACCGCAGACAGACCCGTCTGAGTTGAGTTATTTCCTCTATCCACCAGTAAACGGCCTTCTTGTGCTTATTTGGTCTTATTTTCGGCATCGCTTTGGTACAGGCTCTCTCTATACACTGCATGGTCTGCTTCGCCTTGCTATTAGCATCGCTGGCGTGGCTGTCTAATGGAATGTTTGCCTCCAGCTCAGCAAGTAGTACTTCCGGATTTAACTTTGATACATTCCACTTGTGAGTTCCTCGTCCACTTGTGTTGTGGTCATGGTTGCTTGGCACTTTTTTAATGGAAAACGTAATGTATTCGTGATCGCTTCCATTATAGTATTCTAAGACTTTCCATGTACTTACTCTGTGAGCAATGCTCTCAGAAGCTAGTGCAATATCTGGAATTGTACCCACGCATCCTGGTCTTCTAAAAGTGGCAGTGGTCCCTGAGTTTATGACGACCAGCCCCAGTCTCGCAACCATGTCCAGTACCCGCCGGCCCCTTGAAATGGTTGTTTGCATTCCCCATTCAACTGCTTTGGAGTTAAAACCGCCAGCGATGATCAGTGCTCCTCCGAACTCCTGTGCTTTTTCTTCATATGTCATCGATATTTTTCTGGAATACTTCTGCGCAGTCACTTGGAGTCAAGTAGCATCTTATCAAAGTGAAGTATCGATCATGGGCCCAAACGAATCCATCGCCTTTTCCATCTCCGGTTATGCTAAAATTGCTGCCTACAGGTAACCATATGGCCGCCGTTCCGCTCGTATCTGCAAGCCATGTTCCGCTTACTTGTTCTCTATATTGCTCACTGATTACTACAATGTCTGCTTTCTGCAAAATAAAACCATTAACAAAAGGAAATAATAAAATTATTATAAAAAAGAAACAGTATTAATAAAAAAGCATTAACAAAAGAAAGTAATAAAATAATAGCAAACAAATTAACAATTAAAAATTATAAAATAAAAAAACTATACTATAAAAAAATAATAATAATAAAAGACAATAACATTTTTTTTCCGGGAAGAGAGGGTAAAAATGCATCATCACAATTTGTTATGTGAGGACTGCGAGAACAAATAATAATAAAATGAAATAATAAAAAAACATAAACAATTACAAAATAATAATAAAGAATCAAAATCGATCAATAACAAAAAAATAAACAAAAACAAAATCAAATAATAACAATAAAAAACCATAACAAAGAATTAAAAATAAAAAACATTAACAAAAACATATATAATAATAATAATAAAAAACAATAGCAAACAATGAATAATAAAAAACAACAATAAAAAATAATAATAATAAAAAAACATTAACAATAAAAAGAAAAAATTAATAAAAAAAAACCTAACAAAAAAAACTGGAAAACAATAATAAAAACATAACAAAAAAAAAAAAATAAAAATAACATCAATAAAAAGCAATAATAAAAAATTACTAATAAAAACAATAACAAAAAAATTATAATAATTAAAAAAAATTAACTATAAAAAGAAATAACAAAAAATAAAAAAAAAATCCTACCAACAAAAAAAATAATAATAAAAAGAGTAATAAAAAAACTAGAAAATTGTTTTAAAGTTTATGTGCATTTTCTTTGCAAATTGATTGCGTTCATTTAACATAATTTTGTGTAACAAATGAAACTCAAAAGTTTCTGTGATAACTGCAGTTCCACGGACAACTTCAGTGGCCGCTGAGTGAGTGGTTTGTGTCCAGCGGCGTGGCGTGTGTGTGCAATTCTTCCTGATACAAGTAGATCATTATTCATTTATTACAACTCATTTGCATTGAGATACGAGCGCCAAAGAATGCATTTCAGCTTAATCAGGTTGGTATGCTGCGCCATGTGGGTGGGCGTACTTTGTGCATAGCCTGAGTTGACTGACTCTTTGTGCTGATTTGCTGCGAAACTCAGTGAAGTGCCGCTATTAAGATTGATTTATGAGCCAACATTTCCGCACTTTTGTTGTTCTCCTTGTCTGCTCCGAGCTTTCGGGGACGTCCACAAAAGAATTTCAAATTTCACCATTTTCAGCGGGAAATTGGAGCGAAGTCGGTCGCGCTCAATTGAGTTTGCGTGAATAGAAGAAAATTATCTAAAATCAGAGCTAATTAAATGTTTAGAAAAAATTTTAATTTTATTAAACTCATTTGTGTTTAGGCCGAAAGATTGCTACAATCGGTGTGTTTGGGACAGACAACCACAAATGGGCAAAGCTCCATATACTGCCTTCGATTCGCCAGGCTCTGTGCGCTTATGCTGTGTCGTCATGGCAGTGCCAGTTATGTCAGCTGGGAGGTTTAAATGGATGTTAAGGGCGCGAACACTTGGCCAGAGGACACACCTAGGGCATACACTTAGACCATGTTATCGATCTAGGAGGCTTCACACATTTTACTTCAAACGGGGCTCACAGGTGTGGAACAATAACTGGGAAGATTTCTACAACTGAGACTCGACTAAATTAGTCAAGACTGAAGAATTTGAATTCACACATAAAACACTCTTAAGGCTTCCAAGTCACTACTGCACTTAACCGCTACGAGGTATATACGAGTATATTTAATTCGAGTTCATTCCAACACATTCCATATCTAGGACCATAGTTGCATGAGAGATAGTATTATTTGGGACGCGCTATTTATGACACGGTTATGAGAGCAATATAAAATATCATTTAAAGACCTCTTGCTAACTACTTCCAAGTTACAACTGCACTGAACGCCTAAGAAGCACACAGTTGCAAATCGAGCTCATTCCAACACATTCAGGACTTTAAGTCAATTGCAGTAAATAAGATAGAATTATTATTATAGCACTATGAGAGAAATATACAATAAAGACATTTTACTAAAGAATTCTAAGTCACAACTGCATTCAACTACCAAGACACAGTTTTAAATGGAGTTAATTCGAACACGTTCTGGACTCTAAGTCCAATACTGCAAAAGATATTTTTTTATGTTATTTGGGACTCGTGACTTTTGACTCATAAAAGAAGTATGAGAGAAAGATATAATATCATTAATGGGTGCACTAATGACTAATTAAAAAATACTTTCATTATCGAATAATGATTATAAATTAATCATTTAACGTTAATCAAGTTTAGTCCGGCATATTACGGAGATCGCTCAAATTTCGTCGCTATATTTATATACGAGTATATGTATAATACAATATATTTGCGGAAAGTTAACGAGTGTTCGTTAAGCCCATTTCTCACCTAAACGCACCAGTTAACGACTGATCGTTAATTGGATCTAACTCCGAAACGATCTGGTATGTAGGATCATTTCTGAGAAGAGTATGAAGATATTGAAAGAGTTCCTTAGCAAGCATTATTTTCATTAATTGGTCCTGAACCTTTGTGCAAGTTTTATAAAGGGCATACAGTAGTAGCATATTTAAGCCAATTTCAGGTATCAACTTCTTTTTCTACTGGAACAATATCACCGATTAGGGAGAGGCTAAAAGGAATGTGTTCATATATTCTAAAGATATGTTTCAGGAGTCTGAGACCTCACATACTAGTCGCACTTCGGCCATCATTGACCCCTTGTGATACAGCATGAGACAACAGGTCCCATCCGTTTTAAAGGTCCAACCATTTCGATCGGACTGACTTGATTGAGAACACATTTATTTGAATGTCCTGCGAGCAGGGAAGTTAGACACATCCAACTGAAAGGTAATAAGAAACCAAACCAAGTGGAAACATGTACTAGAATTCTACCCTCCTTGGATTAACTATAAGTCAACACTATCTTTAGGCTGTGTTTTGCGAATTGGTATGAAACTTGCTTTATGCTTTATAGGTAGTGACAAAAACATTCTATTGATAATGGCATCACCTTTTTCGGTGTCGATCCTGGCATCGCAAATGCTTGTGACAAATCATCATCCCATATCCACGATCTTTGATGCTTCCGATTGTCGTACGTAACCCATCTTTCATCACCACAAATATTTCTGAATACCAAAATACAGATTCACTGTAGCCACCGGGTAGACCCCCAGGCTCTAGGAGTTAATTTGTGATTTGAGTAAACTTTGTAAACCACAGAAACTACACTGACGTAAACTACTCTAGCTTCACTTCGTTCATTTGGAAGGTCCCACCTTCTGTGCTGCCAAACAGCATCAACGAATGCATATGCCCCACTCCAATTGCAGTAGGGTGACATGATTTTCGCAAACAGAAAACCACCCAAACTTTTGTCTTTCATCGCTGTAAAATGGTGCGCCTGGGAGTGGCGCTGGTGAAAAATTTATTTTTGTCACCAATTATATTTAAATACTTATTTTACTTGTTCACATCTATCACGGAGACAATCGGCTTTTGTTCGCGTTTCATTTGTTTACACACAAATTAGTCCAATGGGCTTTTGTCCAATTGTTTAAGCAGTTTATTTGTTTACCCAAATTAGTGTTCGTCAACTTTTTTCCCAGAAGTTTGTGTGTTTGGTCTGGAAAAAAATGGAAAATAGAATAGCAGAAAAGATTTGATTTTTTTTTATATGAAATGATTTATGATGCAAGCCACATTTACACACATTTTCCATCTATTGAGGGTGTTCACTTAATTAGCATTTAAAGAGATTGTTACTCCATCAATTCAAAGTGGGTGAAAGACGATTATAGGCTGTAATCAGATTGAAACCTCACTTTCGAAAATAATGCTTTCCATTTGTGAAAGTCTACATTATTAGTCAGACGAGAAGGTCATCAGTACGCTGGAACCATTACCCAGGTTTGTTGAGTGGGTTTTGGTGACTTACAATAAAATCTGTGGAGACCGGAGAGAAGCATTTCGGTAGACAGACAACGTTACTACGGATCTAGAACCCTTACCGAGTTTTCTTTGTGGGGCTCAGCTAGTCAGACGACAAGGTTTTTTAGTGAATTTTAGTGACTTGAAAGAAACATCACTACGACTTTAGAACCGGTACCGAGTTTTCTTTGTGAGGTTGACTGAAAAGAAATTCTGTAGAGAAAGAAGAGTTGGATTCAAGTAGTGAGATGACAATGTCACTACGAGTCTAGAACCCGTACCAAGTTCTCTTAGAAAGGATGACTTGAGACTGAAAATTGAGGTTCCGGTAGTCAGACGACAAGGGCACTACGGAGCTAGAACCATTACCGAGTTTTCTTAGTAAGGTTGGCATGAAATAAATTTAGAGAAGTTTTTTAATATGAAGAGTGTGGTACTTTTCTCCCTTCCATACATTTTTCATACTATACGAAAGGAGTCCGAATAACTTCCGGACACCTTTGATTCATCATCTCCCTTATTGATTGATTGATCCCTTACTCCTTATTAAAATGTACAACACATTATTTCCTTAATAGTTTGGCAGATATTTCACTTTCTTAAAACCAGGCTCTCTTGCGGTTCCCTGACTCTCAATATAAACAAAAAGATTCTTCTGACATACTCATTAAATTTCTTTGCAGTCTGCTTCTTTACTGCTCTCTTGGTATACACATCTTGCATGTATCCACAACAGCTGGAGCAGAGTTAAGCTCTGTAATCCCTACTTCGGACAGCCCCACTATGGAAATCTCTACTACGGAAATCACTGCTACAGAAATCAGTGTTGTGAATGCCACCAAAGAGTCATCAGAACAGTTAAAAACTGATGGTGCCGACGATAGTGAAGACGACTACAATGACTACGTTGATGAGGGTGATGGGACTGCGAAGCACACGCATCGACGTAACTTCAATATTACGAAACGTGTCGGCACCACATATGCCTGGGACAGATGGGAGAAGTGGAGCAGGTGCAGTCATTCGTGTGTGCAAATAAGGAAAAGGAAATGCATTGAAAGGTATGCTAATATATGAGCGTTTAATTTAAAGCACAAGGATAGAAAACGTGACTCTACTTTAAGATTGAGTTGTGAGTTGAAAGAAGATTCTAAAGAAAAGGTTTTGCCACAGTTATTCATCATCATAACAAGAACTTGATGAAGAGATTAGTATATTTTTTATTGTAACAGAAATACACAGTTGGAGAACATGCCTTAGTTTATAGTACTCATTTCCCCAAACAGTTGCAGACCTAATAAAGAGTGATGGTGTAAGTTATAATAATCTTTCTGCCAGTCTCCCACAAGCTTCCTATGTAATACCACTCACACAACATTATCTGGACTTCTTTAGACTTCTAAACATAAGTACCTTACCCTCTTTACTAGGAGCTGCCAAGTCTAAACACACACAAAACATGTAAGGAACCGCAGCTGTCTCAAAGCTTCAACATGGTGTGGATCCAGGGAATGGCTAAGGACAAAATCACACCATTTTCGAAGAAGTCTGTTAAACCAAATGCAAATTCTGTTAATTATGGAGCCCTTTGGAAGTGGTGCCACTGGGAGCATGAAATACCAGAGTTCAAGCTACCAGCAAAGAGAGGACAAGTATTTTTAACATTCCCTGAAGAAGTTAAAACAAGATTATATATAGAATAGATAAGCTTTCTTTAACATAATCTTCCTTTAACTTTTTATGGGAATCCTGAAAATACTTGTCCTCTCTTTGATGGTAGCTGAAATTGTAGACACATACTCCAGTTGGACTAAATCCGGTGGCGAACACCCTCACCAACTTTGAGTTCTAGGGTCCAGAATACTGTGTTGAGGGCACGATTTAATAATGCTGCCTTTAGAGATTAACCTTCACCACTTCCAACTAAGTTGAGCCAAACCGCCAATACAATCATCTGAAGCCAATATTTCTTAACTAACTTAACTCTGTGTTTATGTCATATTAAACTAAAATTTTTTAATCCAAAAATAAGGATACAAAACGCGACTCATTCGGAAGCTGTGGAGAATATTTTCTATCCCGATTTGTCGTCGAGGCACATTGGTTGCTTTGGTGTGATGAAAAAATTTCGCCTCTGCAAGGATGAGAAATGCAAGTCAAGCAACAAGCAGCTGAGGGATGAGCAGTGCGCCAGCTTCAATAAAACACCCTACAAGGGCAAATTCCACAACTGGCTGGGCTACGAGAAGGAACACAATGAGTGTGAGCTGTTCTGTCGCCCCAGCGAGTCGGACATATTCATCAGCATGAATCAATCGGTCACCGATGGTACGCCCTGCGAGAAGCCGGCCGTATACTATACGCATGCGTATCGACGCAAGGCGGTGTGTGTGGAGGGCATCTGTCGGGTGAGCGCATAAAGAAAATTGAAAATTATTAACAAAATTAAAAAGTATTAATATAAAAAAAATCCTTTTCGCTGTCCATTTGGATCAACGCAGCCGTCGATCCGTCCGGTCGGCCTGACATGAAAGCTGTAACGATCGGATGTCTGCGCTTGTGTTGTGATTATCTCTAATTTGTTAAAATGTACACCTCTGTGAGAGCCTTGTTCCAAGCGGCTTAAAATACGAATACTCGTATCTTGGGATCGATGAGCTTGTTAAGTGGAAAATCGTTTAAGGCCGCGTGTTGAGTGCGCATTTAAACAGCTGCAAATTTAAAAACTTCTGCCTGGCTGGAGGAGTGTGCGCGAATAGGCGCGTTTATATGTGTGTGTGTGTGTTGTTAATTTTGCTCACGTAATCAAAAATACGCCGCTTTACTACTCGCAACTTCGTGTTCTGTTTTTATTTTATATTTTTAAGGACTTGTGAAGGTGGCAATTGTTGTGCACTTGAGCAGCCTCCCTCATTATTCATCATTTGATTTTGACCGTTTGACCCTGTGCTGACGTTTGAACATATTAAATTGTTCCTTTTTATAAACCACTTCTTGCCATATTTTTGATTCCCTCGTTGCCTTGTGTACGAGAAGAATATTTCAACTGATATGAGAGAAAGTGAACAGTTTCTTAGATCTTTGTGATCATTCAAGAGATGACCATCTTGGGGGAAGAATTAAATAATTTTCAGGAAATAGCGGGGAAATCAGAATTTAATGATTCGAACATCCATAATATGCTAGTATCCATTCCATTGCAACCTTACTTCGAATTTCACTTCACTTTCCTTGTCCTTTCAATTGATGCTCATCTCCCTTCGATTCTTACCTTACTTCGAAATTGACTTCACTTTGATTTCCACATCATGTCGATTCTCACCTCACTTCGAAATTTACTTCACTTTGATTTCTACGGCACTTCGATTCTCATCCTACTTCGATTGTTATCTACCTTCGATTCGATCTTTCCTATGATGATCGCCTCACTGCAATTCTCACCTCTCTTCGATTCCCATCTCAATTCGGTTTCACTTCGAAACTAATCTTATTTCGATTCACACCACACTTCCATTCTCATCTCATTACAATTATCTCATACCTTGTCCTTTCAATTAACTGTGCTCGTCTCCCTTCGATTCTTACTTCCCTTCGATTAGGAGCTCCTTTCGATGAGCACCTGACTCCGATTCTCATTATTTTGATTGTCTCCTCCCTTGTTCTTCCAATTGTTCTCGACTTCCTTAGATTGTCACCTCTCTTCGACTCTAAGTTCTAAGCTCCCTTTGATTCTCTGCACAATTTGATTCTTAGCTCAATTCGATTTGCTCCTTCTTTCGATTCTCACTTCCCTTCAATTCGGAGTTTCCTTCGATTCGCACCTCACTTCTATTATTTCCACCCTTGTCCTTCCAATTAACGGTGCTCGTCTCGCCTTGATTCTCACCTTGTTTCGATGTGGAGCTCCCTCGGATCACTTCGATTCTCTTCTCATTTCGATTGTCTCTTCCTTTGTTCTTTTAGTTGACGGTTCTCAACCCCCTTCGATTCTCACCCCCCTTCGATTAGGAGCTCCCTTCGGTTAGCACATGACTTCGATTCTCATCTTACTTCGATTCTCATCTTACTTCGATTCTCATCTCACTTCGATTGTCATCTCCTTTCCAACTAAGTAACTAATTATGTAATTATCAGCTGTTTCGGGGGACTTTTGCTCCCAGTTTGTTTCGTTTTTGATTGAACTATGGAACAAACCACAGGAATTGTGGGACGTTCTCTTTTTCTATTTATTCTTTTTCAATTAATCGATGTATGAGTTCTGGAATCATATTCCTCCATTCCCTTTGGATTTTTATTGAAGATTCACCCTAACCGGGCATTCGTGGGCCCATACGCTTCCATCGGGATATTCGGTTTCCCCTCCTTTGTGTTTTTAATTGAACATTAGATTGACCGTGGTTTTCTAAAAATATATTTTTTTACAGAGGGCTTTCTGAGAGTATACATTTTTATAGAGAGATTTCTTGAAGTATACATTTTTATAGAGATCTTTCAGTTGTGGCTTCAACATTCAAATATGCTTTTGTGGTTATTTTTTCTCCAAGAATATTTTTTGCTCTACGTTTCATTTGCCACAATAATAATATTTTTTTTATAACTTTCAAGGAGAAAACAGTCGTACTCATTCTTTTCAGTCAACCTTGAATCCACCCTGAAGCAACCAAAATAGGTGGAATCCTAGGCTTATTTGTCTCCTATGATACTCACCATGTCGCCATAATGCTGCAATATGGGTCCAGAGGGGATTGAATCATGCCAGTTAATCGCAGTATTTCGATATCTGTCAAACCTCTTTCGAAACCATCGGCAAAGCAGGAGCTCGACGGTGGAAATAAATATTCTGAATGAGTTTTTGTGTGATTCTAATTCTTACTTCTTCCTGAAACTCCTATAGCCGAAATTCTGCCTTTTAATTCTCCATTTGGAGGAAATTTCCAATCTCTGAAGTCCCATCGTTCTGTCAGCCTGTTTGCAGTGATCTCAAAAGATGTTTAAATCCTTATGCACAAGGAACTAATGCATTCCATTGCCAATCATCCCGAAACATCAGTTTTCACTTCGGAAGAATCATGGAGTAAGTGACCAAATCCATGGACTGGTTCTACAAAAGCTTTGAAAATAATGAATATTGTGCGGCAGATTTCCTTGATATACCTCAAGTCATTCTTCGAGTATGTTATGAGGTGTTCCTGTATAAGTTTCTAAATATGCTTCCAGTGAAGCTTCAAAACGTACCATATGATAAGATATCTGCAACAACAGCACTACCTTCCGGCAATATTTCCGTCACCTATGACATAAGGGCATGGATTTATGTAATCATCACAAACCCTACAGCGAGCTGTTTATTGGTTGTCTACTGCATATGGATTGACCTCTGCTATGAACTATTTCTGCTTTCAACTTTCCTAGTGTGATGATGCCTCATCATTTTCCTCTTTGATATTCATGAGGAAGGCACGGTGAACAGTCTCTGCGGCGATCGTACCTTCTTAGTGTGCCCTGATTCGCTTCTATCCTCTAAAATTGCACAACCAGCAAAGTGAGAAGGGAGTTGCTTAAGAAGGGGCTTAAGAAGAGAGTGCTTATTAAGAGAGTTAATTGAAATTTATGAAGGGCTGGCATCATTGGCAAGTTCCTCATATTTCCTCACCATTTACGGTCAATTCGGGTGATAACTGTGATAACTCTCTCTCAGATTATGGCATGGCTTTACAAATTAGTGCTGAATTAAAATTGCTACAATTTCACTGGTATAACAGCACTGGTATAGAAACAACAACAACCACCACAATAGAGTAATGGAACAACAACAACAATAAACAACATCAGCAGATTATTGCTGCAACAACCACATGGTAGAATAGTGCTGCTGCTGCACATGTCTGTGATGAATTCTGACGGAGGCTCTTGCAAGTGCGTACAGAAAGAGGCTGATTAAGTGTGCCCGGCTCCGTTGTGGGCTGAGAGGAGACAGGCGCAAATTGTTGTCTGCGTATGAGTCCGTGCTTGCGTGAGTTGTTGTTGTAATTATTGCCAATTTATGCAGACGAAATTGTCAATGAACGCCTTTAATGCCTGCCATTAAAAAGCATTTAAGTTGATTTTTTGTTTGTTTTCCCATTTATTTGTTCTTTTTTGTGCGTTTCTGATACAATTACAGCCTAATTTCCTTTTTACTCTCGTACGCACAATTTTAATGTTTTTCTTTTTTTATATTTATTTGTTGTTTTATTTATTTTGATACATTTTGCTAAGCGTGAGCATGGCATCTGTTTTCGTCTGCCATGTCCACTTGGCGCGCTGCTATTTTATTATTAAGAAATTTGTTTTTTTAAATATTTTGTTGTTGTTATATTTCCATTATGTATTTCTTGACTATATGTTTGTTGTAGCAGGCAGTTGTTGTTGTTGTGTCAGTTGTTATTGTTGTCTCAGTTGTTGTTGCTGTATTCGTTGTTGTTGTATATCTTTGATTTTTTATTGTTGCTTTACGTTATCTTTGGATGGGATGCTCCGATGTTATGTTTCGTATCTATGGTAGAAGAAATATTCTTCTTTTTTCCTATTTTTTTTTTTTTTGTTTTATTATTTATGTAAGAATGAGTCTTGAACACTTGGTGTATGTAATTTTTTTAGTTCATTCGTTTGCGATTTGTCAACCTTTCAACAACGTTCTCGCTCGCGGCGGGCGTTCTTTAAGCAAATCAGAAATAAATAATTTATTACGGACAAAAATTTTCCGCGTTGTGTAAATTAATTATTGAAAATAATATATTATATAAAATAATAATAAAATAATTAAAAAATATTAAATATAAAACATATGTAGAAAAAGTCCACAATCCTCTCTTAGTAGTGTAATTTGTGTGATTGGTGAAGCCCTCGTGTGAATAAGTAACTATATTAAGGAAGTGCTGTCCACATTTTCATCAGAGTCTCTGCTCCAGTTTCTGTCCAGCCTCAAATTAGCTGCATGCTTCTACGAACACAGTCAATTAATTTTAACACAAATTAAAGCTATTTAAGTCTGATTTCCGCTGCTTGGTGTGAGACTACTCCATTTGTTTCTTCAGACACTTGTCTGTCGTTTTGCTCAACATTCCTCAGCCACGTTTGCCGCTTATGTCGGGTGCACATATTCCATTTGTGTTGTTGTTTTTCTTTAGAAACAATAAAAAAAATCAATGAAAATTGCCCTGTGGTTACATCATGTGAACCTGGCTCTACGCAGATACAAGGCCGTAGTTACAACATTTTGCCCGGAGGGGTTTTGTGTTTCAATAGAAATTGCTAAAATTACATTCATTTATGTACAAAAACAAAAATAAATTTTCTAATTGAGTACATTTATTTTAGATAACTTAATTTTTATAGTTTATAGTCTCGAAATGGAGGTCGTAGTTAGGAAATTGTTTTGGGAGGGGTTTTATGTTTTCATAGAAATTTTTAATTTTATTCTTGTGCTAATATGGTGTTTTAATACAAAAATAATTATAATTCATATAATTTTGTTATAATGACTAAATTTATTTGATATAGTTAATATAGTTTAATTGCTTGTTTGGGAAATCAAGGTCGTAGTTAGAAATTGTTTTGGGGAGGGGTTTCTGATTTTAATAAAAATGTTTGTAGTAATAATAATAATAATAATACCTCCTTCCCTTTTTAAGAAATCTAGTAAACAATTTGTGAAGTCTCTTAACTTAATCTGCTCGCTTAGTTGTTTAAGCGACTTGAACTGTCATGCCAAGTCGGGTTTTTCATGGTTTGTGTTTAGAACACGAATTGCTTCATACAGAAAATTTAATTTTTATTTTATATATATTTTTATATATATTATAATATATTTTATTGATCTTTTTTAACAATAAGAAACTTGGCAACTTTAGCATGATGTTGTCTAAGTGAGTAACTCTGGTAGTGAATCGGACACAGCTACTAAATAAGACATAAATATATTTAATTAAATTCAGTTAAACAACATTTAATAAATTATGTTTTCAATTGTTCTTTTTAAGTCATATTTACTATATAATTATGCCATATTTATTAAATAATTATGTCATATTTATTATATTATTAGTATGGCTCTATTTCCAGAATGTTCTAGAACATTCGATAATGTTGCTTTTTAGCTCCAGCGAGATAGCTTCATTATTTTAGTGTTATTCTCACAAATATGCACACTATTGTATATATAAATCGGTAATAATAGCTGTGTTTTTTCAACGCGAGTAAAACGCCCGCTTATGCATACAGATGGACCACTTAGTGAAGACAAGGTGCTTGTATCCGCTTATGGTTTAGCGCCTCAAACAGAATTGCTGCCAATGCATTTTTGTTGTCTATTGTGAACGTGAAAAAGAGGAAACCAAGAATAAACGGCTGTATTTCAAAAAAAGCTGTAATTATGTAAAATATAAAGTATATTATAGTGTATTAATAATTATGTACACAATTAAAATTAAACTACCAACGCTTGCTCAGAAATTTGCCATTTTAAATTTTTCCTGTTCCTCTTTAAAATTTGCCTACAAAGAATTTTAATTGTCAAAACCAGTGCTGCCAACTGCTAGACTGTTAAGCGACGGGTAGCGTTTTATTCACACTCGCGTTGAAAGAAATACAGCTATTATATATATCCGCTATTCCGATATTTTTCGTATAGCACAGCCCGTTCAATTTCTTAAAACCAGTACACAGGAAAAATTCTACCACATTATTTCAAGTCGGTATAAGCTATTTAATGTATTCTCCATTGTAGTAGTAATTTTCTTAGGCACATGTTTGGTGATATATTCTGAGAGAAAGAGATAGTATCATCCGTTCAACCTCTGCTATACCTCTTTTGTTTAGTAAACAGCTGAGTTCTGAATTCAGTCACGAAGCTGAGAATTTACCTTCAGTTACTTTTCAAAGTTTTTACTCCAGAGCGATTTTACATCTCTTTGTGTTTATTATTTTTGCTTGAAGCATTATGCGAAGGTGTTTGAAAGTTTATTCACGTTTACTCATGAGTACTGAAATAGTTAATTAATAATATTATTATTATTATTATTATTATTATTATTATTATTATAATTAATTACGTCTGCAATTGGTAGGGGGAATGAGTACTAGCAGCTAATGCCTTTTGATTTAGAAAGAAACATTTTTGAGACCATGCCCGAGACAGGATTCGAGGCCACGACCCCCGACTGACTTAAATATGCTTAACTCTAGGCCGGCCAAATGAAATAGTTACTTCGTTATAATATATATATATATATATATATATATATATATATATATATATATATATATATATATATATATATATATATATATATATATATATATATATATATATTCGTTAGAACCCCTTCGTCAAATCCCCCTCGATTTGACTATGGCCTTGTGCAGCTCAACTGCTGGCGTGCTAGAGGACCCTTCCTCTACTGTCCACCGATGTCATTCGGCTGCCTTCCGTTTGTTGGTAATTTGTTTCGTTTACGACATCTCATGTTGAAATTGTGTCACTCCTGCATTTGTCTGATTTATCTTGCGTTTGTCCACTTCACGTGGTCTTTAATGTTGAATGTCGGCTTGCGTTGTTTTAGACTATCAACTCGCCTGGAATGAAGCAGCGGTGTTTTTTGTTGATGGCGCTCGTTTAATCTTACCTGATCGCGGCTAATGTGTGACGTCGTTTTTGTTCTTACAGCAATTTGTGTACGATTTTTATCAAATTCTGTACATGTACAAATGACGCTGGGTTGGCAAGATGCTGATTTTAAGTGATTGCTTTAGGTACGCGCTGTGTTATCGTTGTGGTGTACTCCACACTGATAGAACACTGTTTAAATGACCAGCAAGAAAATGAATTGGAATTCCAAGTTGTTTGTCTGGGACTAGAATTGTCTGGGGCTATAATTGTGGTCATACTTAGAGCTGAATATGTAGGAATGGTACGGAAGCCGGGTACTAATTTTCTGTCATAACCATCCGTGGCTATAGATTTAGAGTCCGAAAATGTTTGTAGTAGGTGATGACTTTTGGACACTATCAGAGATCATTATTACATACATATTAGTATATATGATACGCTCTGGGGAAATATATTATATAAAAGAATTGGTCTGTAAACTATTTTGTTATAAAGATATTATTAGCATTATTATTATTTATGATCGAGTGGCCAGCGCTCAAATTCACCTATCCCAGGTACTGATATACCAAAGGGGGTGTTAGGCTCCTGCTATTTAAAGTTTTATTTTCTCTACATGTATCATTATAATAATTATTGTCTATAGTACACTTCTACCAATCTGATATTTTGTGCGAATCCTGGATTTAACCATCCACATTGAGGTTCTTGATAAATTTACCTATATGGGTATAATATATGATATGATTTTACTAATACATACGACAAAACAATTCTCTTAATGGTCTTATATACTGTTTTTTCCCTAAGCTATTCATATGTTCAGAGTATATGACCGTGGAGTATACTAGCGCCATATGTGTACAATATATCTATCTCATCAAGAAGATGAGGTTTTCTTCAAGTATCATTTCATGGGAGCTTCATAGACTGTAAAAGAAGTTAGGGTCTGATTTACTTATATATTTTTTTTGCCCAGACTTTTTCATCAGCTACAAGTATATGACTCAGGAAGTACAGTAGCGTCATGTGTATATCACTCATCATGAAGTTGATGTTTTCATAGAAAATAATTTGGGATCTTCAAAGACTGTGAAAGTTGGACCTTATATTCAGTTTTTGCTCTGAGCTTTTTTTAAAGTAAAAGTAGAGTACAGTAGTAGTTATATATGTGCTATATATGTACGAGTATATCATCCCTCAAGGTGGTTTTCCTATAGACTTTTCATTGGAACTTCAAAGAAAGAGAAAGAGAAAGAATGAAGTTGGGGCTAATTGCCTTATATACTGTTTTTGCTTAAACTATTTAATATGTTACGAGTATATGAATCGAGAGTAAAGCGTCATATGTATTTTACATATCCCCATGTTGATGTAGGTGATATGCTTCAGAAATATATTTTTCATATTGTTTTCAAAGACTATGAAAAATGTGGATTTTTACTGCGTTCTCCACCTTTAGTTCTATCTTCGTAACAATCTTCCATTAAGGAAATTTTCGAATCAATTCCAATCGCTTTAGAATTTTTAGTTAAAATTGATCAGTCTTTGAAAATGCATATAACTATAAATATTTTCAGTTTATGATGTGCGACCACAAATGTAGAACATGTGTTCCTCCGATTTGTAAGATTACACATACATTTTTTCCTATATAATAGGAAGGTCGTCGATGTCTGAAATTTTGCCGCTAAATAAACTAAAAATGGCACCTGTAAATATTTACGATCAGTTTAAAAGTGTTCTAAAATTCATTTCAAAAACTGATTCCAAAATGCATTTTCAGTATATGAGCCACATTTACTGGAGAACATAAATTAGTATGTTTTTTTTGGCTAGGTATATTGGACGTGCTTCTTTCTGTGCTGTACCTAATTTTTTATCGTCAAATTAAATGTTTTTTATATACAGGAATAATGCATACGAGAAGTGTTTAATTATTTCAAAAGCTGAGAGCTATTTAAGAATGAAGTGATTCCTTAGAGGCAGGATAAGCAAGGTTGATAACAGTGGGTCACGCTGAATATAGAAACCATATTATATACGAAATGTGGAAGGTGTTTGATGCTATAAGGTTAAAATATAAAAATTAGTTATGAAAAAGAGCGGAAACCTGAGGAAAGTCAGAGACTTCGCGGTGGTTCATTGGTTGCATTCAAAGAGTACTGCCACTAATATAGCTATAATCAGAGATTCCATAACATATTAGATATGCAATATAATCTAGAGTAAATGTTGTCAAGATGCAATACGTTAATGATGTCATACTTTATATAAGGGACAAAGGCACCAAAATATCATTCGGATAGAGCACATAAAATATATAGTATAGGGGAATACTGGATTTTTCGATAAACAACCTCCAATTGTGGGACTCCTTGAAAGTGTACATTGATTGAACATTAATGAAAACCGATGAAATTACTAAAAAGAGTACATTGTGGAAAACGATTCAATTAGAAGGGAACTCACAGAGCGTAATGGGGAAAAGTTGTTGGTGTATAGAACAAACACAAAAGAAATTATTAATTAAACAAATAAACAAAATAAAAATAAACAAAAACCAAATAAAGAAAAAAAAATTATTTTAAATAAGAGTAAATAAATAAAAAAGCTCACAAAAAAAAATAAATAAAACATAAAAATAATATTAAAAACTTAAACAACAAAAAATGAATTAAAAATAAAAATCCAAAAGATAAAAAATAAAGGAAAAAAAACAAAATAATTATTAAATAAACTCAGCAACAAAAATAGTACTCGTATATTAAAAAAAAAAGTTAGGCAAAGCATGAAAAACACAATAAAAAAATAAAAAATATATTAAAAAAATATATAAATCATAAATATATTATTAAAAACTTAGTCAATAGAAAATAAATGATTAAAAACATGAAAAGGATTTATTAAATAATATCAACAACAAATATAATAAATTAAAAAAGACATAAAACAAAATATGAAATATAAAAAAAAAACAAAAATAAAAACATATATTAAAAATATAAATAAAACATAAAATCATATTAAAAACTTCGACAACAAAAAATAAATGATTCAAAAAAATTCAAGGAAAAATGAAGGACAAAAAAGTTAAAAATAATATTATTAAATAAACTGAACATAACTAAAAATAAAATATTAAAAAGAACCATAACATATGAAATATAACATAATGATATATAAAAAAAAAAAAAATATAAAAACAAACATTCAAAAACTTTAACAATAAAAAGAAACAAAAAAATTAAAATCAACGTTAAAAAACTTCAAAAATAAAAAAAACCAAAAGATAAACAAACACAAACAGAAAACACAAAAAAATATATTGAATAAATAACGAATCTTTTGAAAAACTTTAAAAATGCAAGAAAAATCAAAAGAAAAAACATGAAAAGTGCAAACCAACAAAAAAAAACATGATTAAAAAAACCTCAAAAAAAAGTTAAACACAAAATATGAAAACAGAAAAAAAAATAAAACTAAAATTAAAAAAATTCTAAACATAAAAAAAAAATTTTAAAAATAAAAATAAAAAATATAAAATCATAACTAAAAAAAAGAAATTAAAAAGCACGTTAAAAAATTTAGAAACAAAAATCAAAAGACAAAATATGAAAACAGAAAATAAAAAAAAAATATTAAAAAAATATTAGAAAACCTCAAAAACTAAAAACAAAAATTAAAAGACTGAATGTGAAAACAAAAATAAATTAAAATAAAACAATTCATTTTAATAGGGTGGGAGACTATTTGACGAGCGAACACACATTTCTCAAATGCCAAAAAAAAATTAATTAAATTAAATTGACTATATTTATTTTATTTCTACCGATCATTGAACTTCGCAGACTCATACACGAAGCATTCTTTCGACTTACGGACCAGACGAAATATCTGAAAAGAATATACAAAAATTTTTAAAAATTCCCAAAAGTCATTAAAAAAAACATTTCTAAAAAAAACTGAAAAAAATGAAAAAAAACTTGAAGGAAAAAACAAACTGGAAAAAAACTGAAAGGAAAAAACCAAAGAAAACATCGAAAAACTAAAATTTGTTGTTTGTTTTGAAAACTTTTGACGACTTATTAGAATCAATGTCAAAAACTTTAATTACAGTAATTTATATTTTATCTTTTTATAAATACCTGTGAGCTGACTGTATGCACAGGCAAAGAGCCAGCAAGAGTGTGGGGAGGGCATAGGTAAACACAAATGAGGTGTGTTTTAAACGGACATGGGTACTAGAAGACCGAGCTGGAAGTCTCCAAGTAGGGTAGTATTCAAAATAGATCAGTATGAAGTTAGATCTATTCACAAAGGAATATAAATTGGTCCATGATAGTGTGGTTTTTTACTTCTAATCGAATGCCCACCTTCAATATTAAAACCAAACCTCCAAATTTTATTTCAAACACTTCCCAATTCAATGATCACAACGGACCCAACTGGTGGTCATCATGTGGCATCACTGCTTTCTGGGTGATGCGGCTGCCTAACCTACCAATTCAAATCAGAGTGAAGATGCTTAAAGATGTCGTTAAACGATGACAGCGTTGTTCTGCAGTATACCGAGCTATATTGTGGACATAGTTATGAGAATACATACTTGAGAAGAGTTTTTCTTTCTCGTGCGAATAATACGAATTGTTCTCAACGTGGAAAACCTTGTTTCATTCTCCTGAGAAGCTTTATTCCCATTAAAATGTTTATATTGAGAACTCATTAAAGAGTGGGAATTCTTTTGAACAGAATATTTCAAAGTCCGTTGTTTATATGCTGTGATCTTGTATAGGAAACTTAAGTGAGAACCCGTCAAACTTTGTCTCGTAGTGAGTGTTCCACTTCAAACATCAAAGTAAGTATTTGTATCACATCATTGTCTGGCAATATTCTAGTAAAGGGTTTTCCAATAAGAGGTGTTATTTTGGTATTCAAAGAAAAATACCATTTTTTGAGATAAATGACCGGATGTTTATTTCATAATAAAGAGGAAGGTATGCTGTTAATAATGAAAAACAACATCAGCAAAAGGAAGAGGACAAACGCCGAGTCTTCTTGCCCTGGATATCCATTTGAACCTATCTAAACTTACTGATAGTCTGGTTGCAACTCTATTCATGTTGTCATAAACTAGTTTGTCAATGCTCTTCGACGAATACAAGTTGTTGAAGCTTTTAAAATAGGCGTCCATATTAGAGATTACCTCTTCCTACGCCATAAGTAACGTTGTTTAATTCATAAAACCTTACTAGTGACTTCGGATTGCTCCTGCAGTAATGGTTAGATATCGATTGTCATCTGAATGTACTAGAATTTTTCGATATATTTTCTCGATGACGAATACAAACTGTGATGAATAAAAACAGTGAAAGGCGAAAGCGAAGAAGTGTCAAAAATAGTTCCCTTTGGTTCTGAATACATCAATTCATTTAGAGAATATCCTGAAGTAGTTTTTCAGAAGCATCGTAGTTTCGTTGTGGCGCTGTTCCTGCTCCCTGTACACACTGTTCTCCTCCATTCTAGCACACCTACTTTCAATATGCAAACCCACTTTTTTCTGTTTGTTATAAAACATCTTTGCCAGCCTACCGAACAAAAACATCTTAAAAATGTACCACCATTTGGCTGCTGGCCAAATTGACTTTTACTTTCAAAGCACGCTGCAAAACCAGATGAAAATTGGGCAGGAATTCCTGAAAATTTATTTCCACTACCGTTCACTTAGCGGAATCCATCAAACAATTGACAGCACCCCGGCGAAGCGTCCCGGTCCCGCATGCTTTTAACAAGAGCCAACGCATAAATCACATACACCGGCCGACTGACTGGTGGGCTGCCTGCCACTGCAACGCTGGAGTAAGGCACTGCCGCACGATCACTGTGCTTGCGACTTGATTGATATGTCAACTCAAATCAAGTTCAACTTCGGCTGCCACTGAGGTCCGTCTGAGTACGACAGCGCTCGTTCACACATGCTGCCGCCTTGGCTGCTGTGCTGTGGCGTGGCGTGGCGTGTTGTGGCATGCCGTGCCATGCCTCTGTCGTCGTCTGCCAGGCGCTGAAGTCCGCCGGAGAGAGCTGCACTGAAATGTCATAAATTTCGTGACAGTTGACATTTTCAAGTGGATCGCTGTGGCAATTTGTGTCAACTTTTTGCTGTGAAAACATTATTCTTCTTGGCAAGCAGCGTTCGTTGGTGCTAACAATCTAATTATTTAATTATGAAATGAATTCATTTTGTGTGGCACGCACGATGATCGCCCTCATTATCATCATCAGCCGTGCACTCGGCCAGTTGAACATCATGATTTGCGGTCGCTTTTGTGTGGCGCTTTAAACAATTTTGTAGCATCATTTATTATCGTGTAAAATTAAGCACTAATTAATTGGGTGGGCGTTAAGTATGCTCCGGCGACTTTGTGCTGAGAATTAATTATTAATTGAGAATATTTTCTGCTTACTAATTGCTGGGAATTTAGCGTGGAATTTTAAGTGTTTGCTTAGACGAATTTATGAGTGTGTGGCGGAGTTCATTATTTTAGTTTGTACGAAATTGTTTATTACGAGGGGCATAAAATTGTTTCTTGTCAGCTGTGACAAGGTTTCATGGGGAATTAAATTCGCTCTTTGCAGATGATGAGACTTTAATTCAGGCATTTTAATATGAACTCTATATTTAGTCTCCAAAAATCAATGCAATTCTGATCATAAATTGTTGAATATTATTAACTCTCATAATTGTTTGGGCAGTGTGCCACTCTTCAATGGGATATTCATATTCGTATGGTATTCATATATATACGAACCCATCAAGTTATCGGCAATTACAGTCACTAAAACTATTATAGTATTTTTAAATATTTGTCCTTCTGATTTTATAAACTGGATCATCAGTAAGACACAAAAAGAAAATACTTGGAATGCTAGGTGAGAATAGATTACACTGGCCACAGTGTATTACGGTGCCAGATGGATGTCCTTCTAAGAGACGTAATATAGAGATGTAAAAAGAGATATGCTCTTAGCGAACTTTAAGAGCGAAACCATCCCTCTTGCTGAGATCTCCCATAGTCCCTCACAGCAGGAGGCTCCCAGAGTGGTTTTGAGATTGCGGGGCATAGTAACAGGAAACGTTCCAGAATCTCCTTTGTGCTCTGCAACCCAAGTTTCCTACAATCGACATCGTTCGCAAGTCCCAATCCTTTTAGAGTGTGCCTCTGTTAGACAGTGATTTGCCAGTATGCCTACAATCATTCTGCAACCCTTTTTTTGGAGAGTCAGTATAGATTTGGTTTGCTGAGTACAGTACGATTTGGTCATGAACCTTGAGATTTTGCATGTGGAGATACTACACCTTAATACCGCTATCCTCATCACGAAATCTGCAACTTAGTAAGAATACTATAAAAGGATCCTTTACAATCTGTTAACTTTTGCATTCCAGGGAATCAGTGAGTGAAGTGGGTGAAGGGCGGCACGGAGAGAAGTATACGTACATACGCTCACCTCGAAGTGTGGTAATAAAGTTTTGAAGACATAATTTAGAAGGTGTAATTTTGAAGATATAATTTTGAGAACACATTTTTGAAGACATAATTTTGAAGACTTAATTTGGAAAGTATAATTTTGAAGACAAAATATGGAAGACATCATTTTAAAGATAAAATTTTGAAGACATAATTTTGAAGACACAAATTTTAAGCCATTATTTGGAAGACATAATTTTGAAGACATAATTTTGAAGACATAATTTAGAAGGCATATTTTTAAAGTCATAGTTTTGAAGATATAATATTGAAGACACATTTTTGAAGACATAATTTTGAAGACTTAATTTGGAAAGTATAATTTTGAAGACAAAATATGGAAGACATCATTTTAAAGATAAAATTTTGAAGACATAATTTTGAAGACATAATTTTGAAGACATAGTTTTGAAGACTAGGAATAAAAAATTTCAAAATTCTCACTTGATAAAATCACGAATCTGCCACTGTCTTGAATTCTTTCCCTACATTGAGTAGACTTCTATCCGCCCAAATTATACAAACGAAGACTTAATCTGAGGAGTTTGGTTTTTCATCTAGTCATTATGGAGGTGGCCCAACTTTTAAGAATACTTGTATATAAGATGGGACTTCCTAATACTATTTCCTCAAAATTTTGGCGGCACTTTCGCCATAATTCACCTCCAACTAATCAGATAATAAATCAAAGAATTAGTAATTCTTTTCTCTAACACTGCTTGGGGTCTCCTAAGTGCTCACTGCTGTCGATATAAAATCTTTCTTTTATTAACTTATGACCATACCCTACAGTGGCAATAAATTTCACTCACTCACTCAAGCCACGCAGTTATAACAATTTGCCAAAATCTAAATTGCATGTGGCCATTTCGAAGCCAAAATGATTGGTGAAACTGTCCGACGCAGGCGCAGGCCACACACATGTACGCGCAGGCATGTGAGAAGGCAATGTGCGGCGCTGACTGTATGGGTTGGAGGCCTGCACGTTGCATTGGCCAGTGTTGCCAAAGCGCATAAATCTTAATTAATCTTATGTTGCTTTTGTTTAGGTTGCCATGCACTTCATAGTGAATTCATTCAGAGGAAAATTGATGTATAAAATTTTATATTTTCGAAATTTTCAATTAATTTGTTGAAGTGGCTGAGTTAATTTTGCGAAAATCAACTGTGGAAGTGGAAATTTATAACCGTAATTAATTGTAAGAGAGGAAACCAGACACTTGACGGCATCAGAAATGTTTCCAACTCATATAGCGTAGGGGAAACGCTGGACGTGCCACCATACTCCCTAAGATTGTAGGAGAGTGTGATGACATGACCCAATTATCACTTGATAATTAACCTAGAAATGCGCCAGAGCTGTGGCTATCAATAAGTGGCGCACAGACGATTAGAAATATTTAAAAAGTTTCAAGTGGATCTAGAGTTCATGTGCTTGTAAATAGCCAGCAAATTGAGAGAACCGAGAGTTGGGAACATTTGTAAATGGATATTTTAGCGTTAAGTCAGCTGCGGCCACATTTCAAGCAAGTGCAAGAAAAGGCAAATATTTGTGGAGTCTTGGTGAGTTACCTCACCTCACAAAGGGTCAATCCAGTTGTGCTTTCGTCCCTCAATCTACTACCACTACCAGCCACACTGTGATCTAAGAAATTTAATGGTGGGCAAAACTATATAGATACAATATATGCCAACAGATCAGGGCCAATTACAGCCATCTACCTTCAATAGAAAATTCGTACAATAACATTCATTCAACTGCTAATCTCTGTTTAGATACTGTACTAACATACAACCGTAGCTTCATCCGAACAAACTGAGAAGATGTATGCTACTAAATAAAGAAGTTGCATCTAACCAAATTGAGAAGTTGCATCCAATTAAATTGAAAAGTTGAATCCCACTAAATGGAGAAGTTGCATCCTATAAAATACAGAAGATGGATCCAATTAAAACATCCTACCAAATAAAGAATTTACATCTTACTAAATTAAGAAGTTGCATCTAACCAAGAGGAGAAGTTGCATCCTACTAAATTGAGAAGTTACATCCACCACATTGAGAATTTGCGTCGAACTGAATTTAGAAGTGTAATCTCACCAAACGGAGAAGTTGCCTCCTACGAAATTGAAAACTTGCATCCTACCAAACTGAGAATTTGCATCCAACCAAATTGAAAAGTGGCATCCAACTTAATTGAGAAGTTCCATCCTAACAAATTTGGGAGTTGCATCCAACCATCCATCATATACCAACTATATTGGCATTAAACATAATTTGTGTTCTGGCTATGTACCTTCTATTCAACATATTTTAGATATATCAGTGCTTTAAGAATCAATATCGGTCCTTAGAAATATGCTGTGAACTTTTCCTATTAGTTAATATAATATAATAATATATAACAGTGAGTGAGAGCGAAATACGCAGTGAAAAAAAGTTATATCCAGGTGCCATTAACTTATTATCTGGTTATGATTGCTATAATTAGTATATAAATGATTGTTATATGGTTCCAGGACTCTACAGAATATATATTTTCAAATATCTCAAGAAATACATCTTTGGTATCCCAATATTTGTCTTTTCCTTCAGTTACAAGAGCATGTTGTTAGACTTAGTTGTGCTAATGATGGATATTTGGAGAATGAGATGGACAGAGATTATTTGGGAGGTTATATGAAAGACCGTGAGAGTTAGAGAGAGATGTATCGGAATGCTTTCTACGTTTTTTTTTGCTATGAACAATACTAACAATAGTTGTGATGTGAATACACTCTGGTATAAAGGCTTCTCAGTCACTTATAAGTAATTCGTCACTTTTGTGAGTGAGAGTCCAATTATGACCTTTAAATGACGCGTTGGGGTGAGAGAATTGTTAAGTCTTTATATTAGAGAGTCTATATGTGGTATAAGAGAGAGTAAAAGTGTGTGGGAGAGAGTTGTGTTACTATTTTTTTTTATATATGAGTATAAACGATTTATTTTGAAGAATAATACAATTTTAAATTGAAGTCGAATCAAATGATATCGATTTAATACACAGTGAGAGATACAAACAAACTAAAAATGCTAAAAATTGGTATTTTATTAATATTTATAAACATGGTGAGTGTGTTATCAGTCCAGAACCATAGAGGCACATAGATACAAACTAATCTAAGCTCAGAGATGACCTTTTATTCTTATCATTATATCAAAGGAAAGAGTTCATTATATTCAGAGGAAAGAGCGAGAATCGTTTCTGTCACATAATCTTCCATGTATTCATATAGATATGGTGTCTTCTTTGATATTAGATCACTTTGTGTAGTTCCGCTATGGCCAAAACAAGGTGCAATCATCGATGTTAAGGAATCCATCTGGCGCAACAACGAATGATTTGATAATAATCCATGAGTGAACACATAAAAAAAGAAGAGCTCTGAATAAGAGAAAAATGTAATTCGAAAACATAAACTCCAGAAATAGAGGAATTTCTATGATGTGAAATTGTATAGATAGTGGAATTATATAGAGCAGAATACGAGTATATCAGAACACGCAGAGGGCTTCGAAAATCAATTAGCAGGGTAGTTTCGCAAATATTATTATTATAACTTAAACCATAATCCACTCCGTCTGAAAGATTTTGTAGAATCATCTTCGACTCGAAGAGAAAAATATTTGGACACAAAGATTTCGAGAGGATGGGCTGGGCGGGATTTTGTCAAGATTTTGTGTTGTTTATAGCGATATACTGAATATGGCGGAAGTGACATTGGTACTAGATGTTGGTTGAGTTTTTGAGATCAGGTATCAAAGTTTCCATGTCGCCATGAGAATCAGCTCCACTATCAATTACAGACTGTCAGGAATACTCAGATAGTTTTCTGTGATTTGCACAAATTGTGAGATGTCTGGACAATAACTTAGAAAAGTGCCACTCACACAATTTTGTGTATATCGCACAGGTGCTGGGTGGTGTAGAGATCTCTTCAGCGGTGTCCTGATCAAGAAATTTCTTGAATACCTCACAGAGAGTTGTGGATAATTCTTCACAGACGTGGTATTCGCAAACTTTTCTGTATATCTCACAGGTTCTGGGGGTGAGGTACCGTTTTCAGAGATACACATTTATGGACTTTCCGGCTTGTCTCACTAGTTGGTGGAAGGTACATACACTTCTTCCCAAACATGGTTTCTTGTCACATGCCTTGCCAACAACATAAGGCTCAGAGGAGATTAGTCGTAATAATCCCGTACGCTCAATCCAGCATTGACGCTTACATTTTTCTTTCTCTTGTTAGATTTCCCTGGGGTTTTCATTCACTGCCATTGTTGAGCCAGATGGGGTCAAAATCCATAAACTATAATAATATCATTTATTTCCTCTTATACAGGCAGCTCACACCAGTGGCGCCATTCGGCCCGCCACCACCAATGATAGCCAACTGAAATGTGGCTCGGTTCTGTGCCAAATAGTGTCCGAGCTGTTCAGTAAAGCGAAATTGAACTATGGCTACAATTATGTGACCACAATTCCAGCGGGTGCCATGAATCTCACCATGAAACAAATGTCTCACAGTGATAATCTTCTGGGTAAGTTTCGCAAATAGGACTCTGAAAGATTGAGAAGTACATCACACTCTGTTGTAGCGCTTAAATCCACCGATGACATTTTCATCATAAATGGCAACCATCGCGCATCGGATAGCGGCACGTTCGAATACAACGATGATGTCTATGATTACAATCGGGAAGTGGGTGTGATTACGTCCAAGGGACCGCTTAGCAAGGCGGTGGTGTTATTGGTGAGTAGTTTCATTATCTGTTCATAGCGTGGCACCGATTTGAATGAACATCTGTGTAGATTTTTGCTCGTGGCATTAATACTGGAGTTAAATATGATTACACCATTCCCGTGCCATCTGCCTCTATCAGCGAAGACGAGGAATTGCAGACGCAGTGGAATGAGCTCGGGCAACCGCTCGATGAAGTTGACGACAACAGTGCGGCTAAGGAGCGCAAGCGTCATAAGTTCTCCTGGAAGTTACTTGGGTTTGGCCAGTGCAATCGTTCGTGCGGTCCCGGAGTACAGCCGCCCATATTCCGTTGCATACGTGACTCGCCCACGCGCTACTATTCGCCGAAACGTTGCGCTTTCCTGGAGAAACCGGTGTTCAGCGAAGTCATCTACCACTGCAATCGCGGCTTATGTCCGGCCTATTGGCGAGGTGGTGACTATGGCGAGTGCAAATGTGCCGAGGACGAGCTGGATGGGGTGCGCACCCGTTACATGAGATGCGTGCAGGAGCAGATCACCGGCAAGATCGAAGAGGTGGCGGAGTCTTTGTGTGAGCAAGACAAACCCGATTTGTTGGAGACCTGTCATTGTCCCAAATTGCTGCGTCGCAAAATCTTTGCTCGTACCCCGGACAAGCCACCGAAAGTCTATGCTCGTCTCTTAGCTGCGCCGGCCACAGTGCGTAATTTGCACGATGCCACCATGCCACAGCGGCGCCATTTACGCGACGATCGTCTGGACAAGACGGGCGTGTGGTTGATGTCCGGCTGGCAACAGGAATGTGCCGCCGACTGCAGTGTCGGCTTCGAGCATCGTTCGATCTATTGCGATCGCACCTCGCCGTACACGGATCTGTGTGATTTGCGTTACACGCCGGAGCAGAAGCGTGTGTGCAGTACGCGCTCTCACGAGTGCGTTGAGGGCGTGTGGTTTTCCTCGGAATGGAGCAATTGCACCGGGGATTGTTTTAATATGCAACGCAAGCGTACAGTACTCTGTCTGATTGGCGGGATTGTGGTGGCGGATAAGGAATGTGAGGCGATATCAAAACCAACAGAAGTTCGTAATTGCACGCACAAGGATGTGGACTTCTGCGGACCCAAGTGGCATTACTCGGAGTGGTCGGAAGTAAGTAAAATTGATGGTGTTGTAATTAGTATTACATAAGATTAGCATATGAAAATGTTGTCTGGAAAATAATGGGGTATAAAATCGCTGGCAAATTGCTTAAAAATATCCAAGTTTACGGAAGATAATCTTCAAACATCTTTTCTACCGTTCCCAGACATCTCCGTGCTTATAACAAATTTCATTATTGTCTCAAAAAGTTCCCAGAATCTCCTATATAAAATATTATACGTTGTTATTAGCGGAGTCACAAAACTGCTTGACGCGGACTTTTTTTTTGTCTATTGGGCACCACTGGAAACCATATTATATTTAGAGTAGTCCTGGACACTCTATCTCATTACTTTATCTAGAGGAGTACTCGTCGAACTTCTCCCAACATATTTGCGTATCCCATTTTATTTTGAATCTATCACTTTCTGTTTCATTTATTTTTTCAGAGGGGGTCTGCTTTAATAGAGCATGATTTCCACACAGCGCAAGTTGGGTTTATGTAGGTTGACTTTCACTGGAACAGTATAAGGTCAATGGCCGAATAAAAAAATTGTGCACCCTATATATTTGCAAATCGTCTTTTATGTTTAAAACTTCACTTACTTTATTACATAATTTTTTCAGAGGGGGTAAATTTATCTAGAATATTATTTGTAGCACCGAAACATTAACATTTAATTTATTTAATAAACTTTATTCCACAAGTGTTCACGTACCTGTGGCGATGGCATACAACGCCGCTACGCCAAGTGTCTGGAGTACGATTGGCTGCAGAATTCATTGATCGAGTCCAGCAATTGCAAATATGTGGAACGGGAACCCGTCTACGGCACCTGCAATGCTCAGAAATGTGAAGGTACGTAAACACTCAAAGCACAATCAGTAATATTCCAAACCATGTATGGTGGAATTAATTTCGAATACCAATTTGAATTCACCCTCTTCCTGTACGCCTTGTGCTCCCCTCTTTTGCAGAACTTAAAACCACTCTGAACACATTGCAAAATGCGACGGCCACCCCGTCAGTGGATTGCAGCGATGAATTCAACAATTGCAAGCGCATCAATCGCCAACGTCTGTGCAAGCTGCAATATTACAAAACTTATTGCTGCTCGTCGTGCTCCGGCTACGATTAGATGGATGAGTGGATGGATGGATGCAGATGCAGCCACCAGTCGCGCCAATCCAAGGCGCTATCGCTGCGGCATGCTCATAAGTCTAGTGTGCTTTCAAACCGTTTTGGTTTGATAATAACGCGTTAATTGAATTTAGTTGTAGTTTTTGTGTAGAGAACACTTGATTGCAGTTGGAGTTTACCTTAATTTGAAAGCAGAAACAAATAGAATAAGTCGTTCGTCTCTAAGTCTTTAACTCAGCCGAGTGGGGCAATTTGGCAACTGAACTTGGTCATGTGGGTACGTACGGAACTGGAGAAATTGAATTGAATTTCCTTAAACATTTATTGGTACACTAACAATTATATCAATTCAAATCAAATCACAGCCTTTCCAAATATAGTGGGGCCTCCTTTCAATTGAGAGTTTTCAATAAACACTTCTCTTATGCAGTTTGGAATTTTAAGTATTTTATTGTTAAAGTTGGGCTCTAAACAGAAGATTACAAATTGCTCTTAATTGCTCTTATACAAAAAATTTCCATTATTCGTTGTTCCACATTAGGAGTGCCATTAGCGAGGTCATACTGTACTTAAATCATTCACTAGCTTTCAAAATTTAAGGTACACATGTTTGTTTGCCTTTCTATATATTTATTTATAATATTAATTACAGACAATAATTTGGAACGTTATTAAATTTCACTCATATATAAAGAATTTATTATAGGGCCCTGATAACTACAAAGGACACCACCATTGCTGCCAGCAAAATATAAATTTACTATGCATTCAACTCATGGGTCCACAACGTATTTGTGGAATCACTCAATTGGAACTCGAAGCTTTTATCTTAATTATCTCTATATGGATAAGTATTTTCTTAGATGGCCACTAACTACCCCGTTTTTTCCTCTGTCTCTGATTTGGTGTCTGGGATCACCTCATGGGTCCAGCACTTTTTTGTACACGCACTCACTGGATATTGGGGCTTTTTTCTTTCTCATAAACACCATCATTGCTTAGCACTCCAGCACACTGCAGTAATTCCTTGACATATGGAGTAGTTTACTTGCAGTTAAGTACCGTGTGAAAGTCCATTTCTTGCTTACAATATAATTCTACAGCCATGTTGCCTTTGTAGCCTAATATACACATTACGTACTTAAACTTTTAGGCCATTCTCTTCAATAAGCTTATGATAAGCTTTCCACCACGTCAAGGTTGAGGACGTGAGATCTATGGCACTGTGGGAGATAAGCAGGGACCTTGCTTAATAAATAAGCGGAAATCTTTGAATCATTTGATATGCTCACAAACGTGAAAATCTCAGTTAAGACTCAAATGAGAACCACAAGCGACGAACGATATACACCAAAAGCTACCCTTATTCTGCATGTATGGGGGTGAAAGTAGGCAGGAAAACTAAGGACGATAGTAAGTTTATAATGTGCCAGTAGCCTATAATATATACCTACTTCATCAAATCCACAGGATGGTTTAAGGAGGATCCGGAGGTATAGGTAACAGTTGTAGTGTCCACAATGGGCCTTGAAGAGGCTTAAGTGACTCTTAGGACAGCTATCTAATCTACCTACAATTCCTAAATTTATATCATCACATAATTTTAAGATTGTTATCGTTTGTGATGCTCCAGAGATGTGCCGCTGATTTTTTAGGTGATTCGCCTTATTGCTTTATTATGTGAATCATTCTTCGGTGGCATGTAAATACACAAATTTATTTTCTCTAAGTATGTAGTTCGCTGGGACTCCTAGTAAGTACTCTGGTATCTGGAGTCGTAGTCTATTCAAATTGGGCTCTCATAAAGAATAAAGAATTTCTAGTGTAAACCGCGTTCAACATTCCTTAATGTCTTCTATCATCGTTTCTTCCAATCGTGATCTTTTAAGTAAAATTTCATATTGAAGCCATATTTAATATCGCTACCGTCTGAATCCATATTAAAATATATTTCGTTATTGTAGGGTCGGTTTTTTCTTTGTAGATGAACCCTTTCTATTCTATCCAAATCTTTTCCCACCAAACTGATTAGGTGTGTACGTTATTTTAGAAAACTTATGCTGACCCATGACTAAGGCAGTTGCAAAATATTCACTCAGTTTATCCCTCTCAATATCCCTATTCCTATTCCTACTCCTACTCCTATACCTATAACTATACCTATACCTATTCCTATTCCTATTCCTATTCTTATCCCTATCTCAATCCCTATCTCTATCTTCTTCTCTATCACCATTCCTATCCCTTTCCCTATTCCTATCCTCTTTCTCCCTCTCCTTCTTTTCTCATCTCCCTTTCTCTCCCTCTCTCTCCCTCTCTGTCCCTCTCTGTCCGTCTATCTCGCTCTCTCTCCCTCTCTCTCCCTCTCTCCCTATCTCTCCCCCTCTCACCGCCCCCTCTACTTCCAACTTATTCTTAATATCGTTATTTATTACCTCTTAAAAAGCACTACTCAAGTGTCTATTAACAACGATCGCATTGCAATGCGTTTCGCTTACGTCATTTGCCACTTTTAATTTTAAGTCGTTTATTAGACAAAATAAAATAATCGTAAAAAAATGTGTAAACTTTGTTTCTATTTTATTGTTTTCGGTTTTCATTCACTTCGGGGTGGTCTGGCGCACTGCACTGTGCGCCAAACTGTTTCCTCACCCACTTTTTGCAAATCGCTCACAATTGCACTTTCGCATTTTTATGGCAACACGTCGATCTGTCGATTGGTGGATCGCTGATCGATCGGTCGACAGACAGTTGTCGCCGTTACGCCGTCCCTCATGATTAATCAATGCTGTCTGCCTGCCTTTCCTTAACGCCCATTATTGCGGGAATTTCGTTTTCTTTGGCATTGTTTAATTGCGTACGCGTGTCCGTTGGGAAACCACTGGGAACGTAGCTCTGTTTAGTGGTTTATCATTCCTTTATTTTCAATTTTAAATGCCGTCTGCAGCGTTTTTAGTTACAAATTTTATTGTAAAATGAGGATAAGCGTTTTCCCGCCTGACCTTTTTATTTGACTTTTGCCACTTTAGTGTCGATTTGGTGAAAATGTGCGAGCGCAATTATTTCATTGAATAAAAGTTGTTCGCATTTGTGGGAAGAATTAAGATCGAATTCATTAACTAACCGGAGAGAGCAAAAGGAATTGAAAGTGGGGATTCCCTAGTATGAAACTGAATAATATATCTATTTACCCTTCCTGCTGTAGTAGTTGATAAGCAGGTTTTCATAGAGACTTAAGTATATGAGGATTATTCCTGGATTCTTAAATGGATTTACATCACTAAGGACCTAGGAGAACTAGACGTTCCCCATTTGGTCTACTAGTTTATCCTAAACTGTAAATGAAGTGCAGGACTTTGAAATATGATATACATCTTATGTATATTATATACACCGGCTCTCATGCACACCCGCAGGAAATACTTGGAATTCTTCCAATGCTCTACTAGCGATGTCAAACCTCTCGAGCCAAAACTTCTCATCACGTTTATCCAGAGGATACGACTCAATGGTGTACTTTGAACCTCTGATGAGGGCATAATAAATCGTAAGGTCGTGGTGCTTTTAAATCCCCTATATAATAATAATATAATGTACAGGACACTGCACGCCAGCTCCCGGATGTAATGATTGCCGGGAAGTGTCGTGGAAACCTAGGTATATGGGCAAATATGGTTTTACCTACGTAAATGAAGTACAGGAATTTGCAATATGAAGTACATCTTTAGTATATAAAGTACAGGAAAATTCAATACAATCTCCAAGATGTAACGATAGGCCAGCAGTGCCACGGGCATTTAAGTATTGGGGCAATTATGGTTTTACTGATTTAAAAATCTTTATGCAGGCGTTTAATAGACTCTGCCATTTATTCACAGCTCCCCAAGTGACCACATAAGCATTATGGAGCAATGTCCCCAAATACATGTAAGCAAATTGCAATGATTTTGTTCGGAAAAACAGAGAGAAGGCGAAAGTCTTTGCATGGCAGCTTGTATGAGACACGAAAATTAAGTATGGCATATAGAACCAATGTAAGAGATCTAACGGAATAATAAAGCTGGGATATATTTGTAAGCTATATACATACATTTCCGTTATAAATTAAATAAGATGCTAGAAGCATTATTATAAGGCTGTTATTAGTATTTCATAATATCATCAACGATCGCATAAATGTACCGACCAAAAATTCGAAATTCACTGATTAAAAACGATTTCTTAATTTCACCAAAATTCTCTGATTTCATCTTAATGTTATAATGCCCATTCTCCGTGTTTCAGTGGTAAGCATTGCACTCCCACAGTCCTGGGGTCGCATCTTCGAATAGTGCCCAGGACAAGGTCCTGAATGACTTCTTTCAAAATCTTTTTCTCTTAGTGTCGAAGGCCTTAGTTTCGAGCAATTATTTTCCAAAACTCTTGCATACACATTTAATTATGATGTAGGATATAATTATAATAATAATAAAAATATGATGTAAGGTATAATAATAATTATAATAATAATAGTGATTTCTTCTCATGCTCATCCCTCGAACAAATGTTGTGAGCAGATTTTGCTGTACTGTTAATGATTCAACTTTCTCTGTTAAGAAGCTGAGATCGAAAGCATTAAGAAGTTTGGCATACTTTCAGGGGCGTAATTCTGTATTGCCATGGAAAAATGTACACGAATTTAAAAACAATATTATTATGTGTATTGTGTAAATATGTATTTATTATGTATTTACAGTGCAAGCCCAAAATGCTGGATTTTAATATACAACTGTATGTATGAATGTGATGGCAACATGTTGAAAGTTCGATTGCTACTACTTCTGTTTGATAGCCAAAAATTGTATTATTGGTGTTTAAAGGCATTAAAGTAACATAAATTATTTTAAATTATTAATATGAGAAATCGGGAAAATCATTTAACAAAAGATAAATATCGAATAATCACACATATACAACTAAAAGAAATTATTTGTTATTATGAGGATAATCATTTAACAAAGAAAATATAGAATAATAACACATACATATGTCTACAAAGTTGTGGCGAATAATAATTTAAATATACACAATTATATAATATAATTAAAAAATTATATAATATAATTAAAAAAATATTAATAATATATAATTTTAAAAAAATTATAAGATTATTTTTTAAATTTATTTGACTAATAATAATAATTTGGAAATTTTGTATTTTATTTAAAGTGTTCGTAAAAATAATTCTAATTTCATTATGTGACTGATATCATAAGAAATTAAAGTTTAAAAATATAACAAAAATAAACTAAAAAAATCAAGTTTTCAAGTTTAAGATTCTGCAAGAAACTATTGATTTATTTATTTATTATAAGCAAAACAAAATAAATGAATGTCCTGTTTTAAAAGGAGCATGGCTGCCAGGGCCTTCAGCTGTGCAATAATAGAATATAGATTGCTAGATTGCTGTAAAAGTCAGCGGCGACTTCTGGAAATGCTTATAAGTGGGAAAGTTATTATAGCGGCTATGGAATATATATACTCGTATATAATCTGAGTGCAGAATATATATCTGAGTGCCCGAAGAAACAAACAATACGGAAAAAATTTAATTATAATCTGAGGAGCAAACAGGACTAATCGAATATCAGTTCGAGGGCAAATAAAATTAATACAGACAATGCTTCAAACAAATTGTTGAATTAAACTATAAGAAATTTGCTTTGAAGATCGAAATGAACAATAATAAATATAATAAATATAATTTATCATTAGTATGAAATTGACGCTGGTGTTTTTACGTGAAGTAATTAATGAACAGGATAAACTTTCTTCATGGAGCAAAGGGTTGATGGAATATGTACAGAAGGTATTGCGTTACTGCTTTGTCATTTTATGACTGAAGTAATTTTCTGTCTGAAATTATTTTATTATTATTCAGATATGTTTTAAAGGTAAAGGTTACGTGTCCAGTAGTACAATTTTATAATAATTTCGAAACCGGAGTCTTCGATACTTTGAGGAGGTTGGTGTTTTAAACGCATTTGATCATCATTCTGAAAAAAACTATTTGTATAAACTTTTGGTGGTCTGGAGCTTACAGAATTCAGAAGATCCGCAACAAATGAAGATAATGTCCTCAGAGAGTTTCCTAGCTGTGTACGTAAAGAAAATCCTATGTAAAAAAATGATTAGGTTTCTTAAGCCTGAATAAACTGAGATTTGCTGGAGGTTTTAATTGATCATTTTAATCATATTTCACACCGAATTGCTGACTCAAATGTGAGGATACTTTTACGAAAATATTTCTAAAGCATATATATCTCAAATAGCTAAGCTAGTGATCTAATGTAGTGCAGATTGGAAAGGGAAACCTCCTGAGATTGACTTCATTCCAATATCAATAGCCTGTCGATTCTGTGGATTGGACACTGAAACACTAGTACACTTTTTAAGACATCTAGAAAGCTTCGAGGTACGTCTATAGGAATATAGAAATCAAAGGAGGCCAGATATAAAGCCATCTAGAAAGCTTTTCAGTGCGACCATATAAGGGGCCCTAAACTGCATATAAAGCCATCTAGAAAGTTACTCAGAGTGTCCATATAAATATAGAACCTAAAGAAGGGCTACAATACAAATGAAGGGACTTCTCAGTGTGTCCATATAAAATATAGATTATGAAACTCAAAAGAGCGATAAACTGCATATAAGGCCATCTAGAAAGTTACTCAGTGTATCCATATATGGAGGCCTAAACTGCATACAGACTCATCTAAAAAGATTCTGTGTAGTTATAAAAAGTAAGATACAACTGCATAGAAAGCCATCTAGATAGCTTCTCAGTGTGTCCATATATTATTATAATAATTACATCTTCATGGGGTTGGGGGAATGAGTACTAGCATCTAAGCCCCTCGACACGAAGAGAAACATATTTAGAAAGAAGCATTTTTGAGACCATGCCCGGGCAGGATTCGAACTGTCGACCCCTCAAGTGCGAGTGTAGCACTACCACCACAGAGGCCGTAATAATAATAATAATATATGGACACACTGAGAAGGTTTCTAGATGGTTTTATAAAAGGCCCAAGTAAAATGCACATATATAAACTCAAAAGAGGTCTCAAATCATCTGTAGACTAAAAATAGGTGTCCACAATATATTCAGCTTCAAAGCGCTGTTCCTAATGGTCTTCCACATATCAAAAATAAAACTATATTGATTTTAAAAAAAATGAGAAATTATGTACGGATGGTTTGAAGGTCATCGTCCATAGCAAAAGCAGCCTTAATTAAATTTCCATACTTATTGACGACTTTGCTTCTAATTATAAAAATGTTTACAACCGTAGCTAAACGCCCAGCCCTAATTTGGAAGAAACGAAAATTATAAAAATTAAATGACTTCTTGAGGGAAAATACAAATTTCAAATGGAGCGTTATATTTCCGTGTGTACTTCAGAAAACAAAAGAAACTAAAATCTGCCGTGCAACATTTGTCATGCCGTGGAACTTCACACATTAACGCCACAATTTGCAGTTGAACAAATTTCAATAGAATTGTGACGTTGGCTCAAGTGAGCCTCTGCAGAGCTGTAAAGCAGCAGATACAGTTACTGCAGCTGCTGTAACTTACATAACTGTGCACTCTGCCACTGTGGCTAACATTTGCGAATGCGGCCCGTTAACAGCGCTCTGTTATTCCCACTGCCTGCACACTGGGCCAGTGTTCGGTGTTCACTGTGCGCGGCTGTTTGCATTGGAAATTTTGTTGTGCTGTGTTTTTACAGTTTCACTCCAGACACAATTTTATTTATTTTTCGTTTGGTTTTTGGGTGCTGCTGTTTGGGCGCTTCAATTACCAAAACGCTTTTCCCGCAATTTTAGTTTTGATTTGCGTACGACGCGGTTAAGACGGGCTTTCAGCAATTGTACAACAAGTGAGAACGAACGATACAGGCGCGAGCGTTGTTACAGTTGTAGTGTTGTAAAGGAACTTTCTGAGTTATGGTCGATTGAAAAGTAACTGAATTGCATTACAATTTATGCAAGTTAAAGAGTTATTGCGTTACACATGTTTTAAGTATATTTTTTTACAATTCTTAAACTAAACGAGATGAAAAGTTATTGCGGTGAACATTTTGATGAAGAAAACTTTTGTTAAATTTGCGGATATTTAGATAAAATATTTAATTAAAAATTAACAATTGAACAAACGAGTTTAAAAGTGATTGCAGTGAAAATTTTAAAGAAGAAAAATTTTGTTAAAATTGTAGATATTTAGATAAAATATTTAATTAAAAATTAACAATTGAACAAGCTTCGTAAAACTACATATTGGAATTTTGTTCTTTTAAGAGACGTTTTGACTAAATAAATAAAACATTATTCAATGAAATTATTGTGTATTATTTTTTTGGATTTAAGCGATTGTGAGCTGAATTCGATACTCGATTGCCTTTTTTCTTTGAAATAGTCACGAATATGAACAAACTTTTGCAGAATGGTTTATAGCTCATTAATTAAAGAAATTTTACCAAATAAATTTTAAAGATTTTTGAACGAAATTTTTACGCTTTCAAATATATGGACAACCGGTAAAATCATTGTATTATTATAACGATAAAAGCTTAATACAAACTATTTAATTCCTTAACAACCCTCCCCCTGAAGTGTCCTAATCGAGTTATTGAACTGTTGCCGAAATTGTAATTGGGTCGAGCAAATGTCTGGCAACTTGTTTATGAAAATGCAATTCATATTAAATTTGTGATGTTTTAACAAATAATTAAATTATTTAAAAACTTGTTAATGTGGCTAAACTGCTGACGAGTTACAGGCCGAAAATTGAAACAAGTATCGGAATACCTCAGTTTGTGTGTTCTGTGTTTTTAATAAAGAAAACCCTAAGTCTGCAATTTCGTTGTAAAACGTTGAAACTTCCAACTTTTTGGAGTTATTGAACTGAACATTTGCAAAGTTGTAATTTAAAAATGATCGGATAAATATAAATTTGTGAAAAGATAATTCATAAAAATAAAATAAAAATACTAGAAATAAAATATTGCTGCAATCGTACAAAGGTTGAACCCAAAGAGGTGAGTGGAAATTTTAGGGAAATGTGATTTTCCATATCTATGCAAAAATCAGAATATCGCTGATTGTTACTCACAAGTCCGAAAGAAGGAAAATTAATGAAACTAATTCTCGAGATGTTTACTCTTTCAACACTATGTTGGATCTAGTGAGGTGGTTATCATATTTAAACCTCCTTGCAACTATTATTTTTCCAGAATAATTTACCACTTTTACTCTTAAGTTATTTACTCTATACAAAAGGCAACAGTTAAACAATTTGCTAATTAATACGCTAATTAAAGTGCATTTCTTCACTGAGTTCTTACTTCAATAATATTTGAATTTATTTTAGTGTTTCATGTTTTGTGTGTAAATTTTTAGAAAAAAAAATACTAAGTCATAGTTGTTAATTCTGGAGTATTTCTACAATACCGCTGCGGATGCTCCGCAGATGTTATTTGAACCTCCTTTGCACTAGCCTCGAGTTAAGTAGCAAGAGAGAGAGAGAGAGAGAGAGAGAGAGAGCCGCCTTCTATGGTGTAAGCATGCTAGACTCACACTCTGAGCGTTGCAGGTTAAAATCCTGCCTGGCTTCCTGGTCTAAAAAAAGCTTCTTTCTGAAAAAAACGTGTCTTTTTCAAGTTGAATACGTCACTAGCTGATACTCATTCTCTAACCCCTTGTAGTCATAATTAATTATGGTGAACCATATATAAATAATAGTAAGTAGAAGATAAGGACTCATCTGAGTGACTGTAGCTTTGAAGATATATTTAATGTGCCTCCACAACTGAGTACAGTAGGTGGGTTTGTAACTTCACACAGACCAAAAGGAATTCATCCTTTAACAAATGCAGATCTCTTCTCGTCAACACACATGTTACTTCAGGGGGAAACTATATTTCAAACCTTCTTTACTCAATATGAATTGACATATCCTTCCTATTTTGAGCATATTATCCCTGTCGCTGCTTTCGTTTCTTATTATTGCTGCTTTTGTACTAATTTTTTTTTAATTATGCCTCCATCGAGTACCAACTCTCTCTGAATACTTAAGGCTTTTATCCTCATCTGTCCCAAAGTGTTATTGTTCTGAACTGATATCTATATAAATTATCTCTTCTAACTTTATTATAAGCATTTTCTTATTTAGCTAATGAAGGAAAGGACTGAGATTTGGTGGTTTTACAATGGAATTACAATTGACTGTACTGGTATTTGGACTCATACTTAAGGCTACTATTTTATCCTCATCTGTCCCAAAGTATTATTGCCCTGAACTGATATCTATATTAATTATCTCTTCTACCTTTATTATAAGCATTCTCTTATTTAGCTAATGAAGGAAAGGACTGAGATTTGGTGGATTTACAATGGAATTACAATTGACTGTACTGGTATTTGGACTCATACTTAAGGCTACTATTTTATCCTCATCTGTCCCAAAGTGTTATTGTCGTGAACTGATATCTATATTAATTATCTCTTCTACCTTTATTATAAGCATTCTCTTATTTAGCTAATGAAGGAAAGGACTGAGATTTGGTGGTATGAGGACTCCTAATAACATAACTACTTTATGTTAATCTATCCTAAGGTGCTCTTATTCTAAACTGATATTAGTGATCTCCTCTAACTTTATTATAAAGAAAGTCTAATTTAGCTAATGATGGAAAGGACTGTTGAAAGAAAGGACTGATATTTGGTGATATCACAATGGAGTTATAAGGGATTGTATTGTTCTGTGGACTCCTCCTTAAGTCTCCGATTTTATCCTAATATGTTCGAAGGTGTTCTTGTTCTTAGCGGATATATATATTGATGATCTCCTCTAACTTTATCTTAAGCGATAATCTAAATTGGCTAGTGAATGAATTGACTGTTATTTAGTGGTATTACAATGGAATCACAATGGACTAGACTATGGATTTTTATCGTAATCTGACCCAAGATGTTCGTGTTCCACGTTGTTTCACGCTTTGATCATCTGCAAGACAGAAATAAAAAATTTTCTTAGAGAGTGATATGGCCAACAGGTTACTAGAAAACCACATATTACTCGCGATGAATTCCTCTGATATAGATAATATCTGTATAATATTACCTTTATATTGATACGATCGTTTCATGGTGTAAATATGTTTTGTTCTCTTAACTGACTTCACAAGTTACGAGTATTTGACCATACTTGGCCCCATTGTTTCCACCTACAAAAAGTTATTTAGGTTTCAATACTCGTAGCTTGCTTCCCCATCATGACATCTGTTGGGCAACTTAGTGTGTGTTTATTTACTACAACAACACAAGTTTAAGACAATAATAATAAAAATATGCATACACTCAATTTGCACAAGTGTCAAAAAATGTATACTACAAAATTGTGTCGATTATTTGATTAATAGTTCCATTTTTCTCTATATATATATGCATGGAACAAAAAGCCTCAATACTAATTACCACAGAAATGGAAACAAACAAAAATAAATACTAAAAATAACAAGCATAAAAATGCGTGTGACTAATTATGTTACAATTAACCTTCGCGCAATTCTCCCGGTATCAAGCTCGGCACAACACTGAACATAGAAATAAAGTAATTTAGGTAAAAAAGAAACAAAAACTATAGAAAAAAATAAAGAAAAAAATCAGGAAAAAAAGATTTCGAAAAAATTAAAGAAAGAAAATTTAGAAAAAGAATCAAGAAAAATTATTCAAGAAAAAAGATTTAGAAAAAAAAACCCAAAGAAAGACCCAAAAAAATGTTTTAAAAATGCCTGCTTGATATTGGAATTGAAATATCGTTATCAGCATCACACACACCCACCCACACTCACAGAGCTATATAAAATTAAAAATATTCTGAATGGCACGCTTTTTTTGGAAACACACTCGTAAATACGCGTTGTGAAACCCTGCTCATAAATAGAAAATCAGTACGACTAGTTAGTAAAATTAGTTATCAGGTGAAGCTAGGAAGCTTCAAAGGGAGACGAGGTTGTTATACTTTTTATACGAGAATCACACTAAGTTAATTCTTCTAACAGAAACAAACGAATGCACCAAAACTATTTTATTGTATTTCCCTCTCCAATAATCTCTCTTGCAATCCTTGCATTTTTGCACTCGGTGGAGCCAATCAGTATGGCACTAGTTCGTTCCATCGATCTAAGGGCACTTCTGACACTAATGGTAGTTTCAACGATCCAAAGGCATTTCATAGACCAATTTATTTTTATTCGTATTCTTACAAAGATGCTTGCAATATTGATATGAGAGAACAAGAAGATGTCTCAAGGTATTAGTTCGAGACTGTAAGGCGGATAAGATTGTCACTGGTGTTTAAATATATAAGATAATAAGAAGAAGTTTCACGGTATTAGTTGGAGACTGTAAAGCGGATAAGATCGTCACTGGTGCTTAAACACTTGGCCGAAAACGCAACAGGCTGAAGTCGCAATTTATTAGTTGGATACTATAAGGATATAAATGGCTGATATGATCCTCACAGCTTCTTAAATACTCGGTCGATTGAGCTACAGTTGAGTTGAAGTCGCAATTTATTAGTTGGATACTGCGACGGGATAAATGGCTGATAAAATGATCACTGGAGTTTAAACTTGCGCCCGTTTGAGGAACAAGTAGAGGTAGGAATGTATTATATCGATACTGCAAGGAGACAATTGGCGGATAAGACCCTCACTGCTACTTATACACTCGGCCGATGAAGCTACAGTGCACACAAGAGCATTACTTGATGGAATTGAGCCATCTTCTAGGGAGCTTGGCACTAAGTTTTTCAAATCAAGTCAGCAAAATAATTTTATTTTTCTTTAATATGTTTACAATACTCTTAGAGCACCGATCCTGTGAGACAAATACACTATACAAGGAAGTGATAATATTTTTGCTGGTGCTATTCTCGAGTTTGTTTCGGTTCATTTTTCTTTACTTGGTATGATACACTGGTGTCTGGGATGATACACTGGTACCTGGGACTGTACACTGGTGCCTGGGTTAAAAGATTGGTACCTGGGATGACACACTTGCACCTGGTATGATACACTTGCACCTGGTATGATACACTTGCAACTGGAATGATACACTTGCACCTGGGATGATTCACTACATCAATGAAAGGACTATTAACTCCATGCTTCCTATAAAATATTTGCGAAATAAAGTATTTGATAATCCTGCGTCAAATTTCCTCAACATTTTCTTGCGCAAATCGCTATGAGCCTGTTTTTGTGTAGTCTTTAAGTTCCGGGGGACAAATTGAGAGACTATTCTTATGTACTGTCAAATACTGGTGAAGGATCCTCTGCTCTCGACCCAAGAATATGTCCAATTATTTTTAAAAGTATAGAGATGCACAACATCATATCAGCGGTGTCTAAAGAAGACTGGCTTCATCTACAGTCAAAGGTGCTGCCGCCTTGGTAAAATTTTCAGTACAACTTCCAAAGTATACTCAGGTCTGGTTGTTGAAACTTGTGTGAATTGCTTGCTGCTTCCAACATGAACTTCGTGTATCCCCGCACTAATTTCTACCGTTTTCTCATTTTCAACACATTGACCAGTACACACAGTGGCATCAGTGGTGGCTTAAAGGAAGTAACACAAAGTTTATTTTCCAATTGTAATTGTTTGTAATGTTTGTTGTGTTTCCAATTGTCTTCTGCACCCGAGTACAGCTTCTTTGTGGTAACATCCAAACCAGAGAGATATTTCTATATCTATCAACGGTGTTTATGCATTAAAAGCTTCGACTAACAAAATTAGTTATTAACTTGGAGGTCATACTAACAATTAAATTCGTTGTCATAGAAGGGAGATTTTTCAGTGGTTCCTTTGTAAGTGCATAAACCCGTAAATGACACAATGCCTCTTAATAAATCTATCCAGTAAATTCCATTTAACCGGCACAACATTCTAATTGAGATTTTTGCAAAAAAATTTCCGATAATTATTGTTGACTTCATTCAAGTTTATTTTTTAGAAATCTCCAAAAAAAATTCAATTTAGCTTTTCCTTTTCACAACAAAAACACGATTATTATTATTAACTTCATTTAATTTAATTTATTCACAATTTTTCTACTTATTTCTTTAATAAAATTCATTTATTTAGAAATTTTTTTTATTTATAATTTTTTATTCATTATTATTTTTATTAACTTCATTTAATTTAAATAATTAAAATTTTTTTCGCTATTATTATTAACATCATTTAATTTGATTTACTCAAATTTTTTAAGTAGTTTCATTTCTTTATTAATTTGATTTAGTTTTTAATCATTATTATTGTTTACATAATTTAACATTTACATAATTTAATGATTTATTCAATTTTTTTTCATTATAATTATTAATTTAATTTAAATTAATTTATTTATTGGAAGTATCCCCATGTTTCAAATGTAGATAGAACATTCATTTTTATAAGCATTGAAGTTTTGTTTTCGAAAGCGTCGAGAAGCAGTTTTGTTTGCAGTCACTTCTGTTTCAGTATTATGTTCCAGAAGTAGAACTTGATGTGGTTGTCAGGATGCCTTGGCAGCTATTCACTTAGTTTAAATTCATGGTTTTTATGTTTAGCACTGATATTTCCATTTGTGGACTACCTTCTCCTTTTGCCCTGGTAATTCCGCTGCCTTTCATGAGGAATGCATTCTTAGGGAGCTAGAACATAATCCAGATCTTTGGTGTTGGATAGAGGAGTTGTTGAGGGGAAGTTACACCGATTCACATTTATTTAACTTTTTTATGAATCTCAAAAAACTGTCCAAGGATTAGGACTGTACCCTGACCATTCGCTGTATATCTGACTCTTAAAGCACTAACTAATTTTGGAAAAAGCAGGAAAACAGGGCACGAAGTTCGAACACTCGACATTGTCTATAGTCGCCAGATGATGCTCCATTAGGATGATATACGTTATACGGCTATCGGGGACTCTATATATTGGGCTTTTTAGGTATTCGCCCGAATAATCTTTCGTTTCTAAAAGATATGGTACAATTTTGTGGTTGATTCACTTCGTCACTTCGAATGTTCCGGTGGTGATGTTGTTGTGATCGTCTTTTTGCAATTTTGACAGTGTATTCAGAAACCTCTTCTGTCAATATTTTTACGGAGCTGTAAGAATGAAGTTTCCACAAAAACTCCCTCAAACGAGGTGTCACATTCACTTCCTAATGTATACCTCGGCTATATAATTCGCCCAAAGAGTCGACCATTATTCAGCAATCAGTCCGGAAAAAGGTTTGACTTCTCCTTTCCAGACTGTAACAGAAAATTCACAGACCAGATAAAGAACAGAACTATCTTTTAAAGGCGACAGAAGAAGTAGATTTGTAAGCAGGTGGATTATATTATTCTGTACAGTATTTGACTCCAATAATTACTATGAAAGGCTCTCTACTGAACCCAAACATGACATTTTAATTCCCTGAATGATCCTTAAAACTTTCAATTGAAAAAAGAAAATAGTTTGGTGTTTCTTGTTCTGCATCTGAAGAGGATAATTTATTTTTAATACAATGATAATACTTTGACATCTCTGAATTATTATCATGCAAATTCTGCATTCAGCCACGCAATCCAGTTTTCAACCGTTATTTCATCGCATTTCTTTTGTGTGTCACTCGTTCGAGTTTTCAGACATATCAAAGTCTCTTCCAAACAATTTTCTTAAAGGTTTGAGTTTACGGATTTTTTTTAAAAGAGATAGCAAACTTCTGTCCTGAAAAGTATAATGTAAATTGTGAAAGTTACAAACAATTTTAAAGTGTGACCTGCTTCATATTTACTTCTATAAAATCGCCATTCTCATCTGCAGGAATTTCCTGTCCAGTGATCATTACCAGAAGAAGACTCCCCAACAAAATATAAAGCCAAATTTTCATGTTTAAGATTGGAGATCAGCTCGGGGAATCGAATATTTCCAACTAGAACTGTAACTTTATTGGAAACAAGTTGAATTTATACGAAATTTCGAAACTGGATGCGCCTGGTTGAATATATTTAGAAGTAAAATTTGAATATATTTGAATAAATTGGAGAATAATTATTACACAATTTTCAGTTGACGTGCCAAAACTGGCATAAAAATTGAGATGGAAGTCGACTTTGAAGCAACCATACGAACACTTCTCGGAACCCATTTGTCATTGGAGAAATTGGAAGTATCTCCATGTTTCAAATGTAGATAGGACATTTAGTTTCATAAGCATTGAAGTTTTGTTTTCGAAACATTTAATGTACATGGAGAAGCAGTTTTGTTTGCAGTCACTTCTGTTTCAGTATTTTGTTCCAGAAATAGAACTTGATGTGGTTGTCAGGATGCCTTGGCAGTCATTCACTTAGTTTGTATTCATGGTTTTTATGTTTAGCACTGATATATCCATTTGTGAACTACCTTCTCCTTTTGCCCTGGTAATTCCGCTGCCTTTCATGAGGAATGCATTCTTACGGGGCTAGAAGATAATCCAGATCTGTGTAGCTGTATCTGTAGTTTTATTATAGACTAAGACCGCATCGTTTAGATATTCAAAAAAGTGTTTATGTTTATTGTTCATAAATTTATTGTTTCTTTGTGACACTGCATATTTTAAATCGGATCCGAATTTAAATAAGGGCCGCGTGATAAGTCTATTAACTTGCAGTTGCGAGTGGGGAAATGATAAATTTCTTTCTAGGTAGTACAGGTAATATCTGTCAGAGTACTATATATCAAATTTCCAACAGAGCATTTTGCGGTATAAAACCATTACCTATAAAAACACGAAGTTTGAGAATGCTTTAGAAAAATATTTTATATCTTGCTCATCATTTCTAGTGGCTATTTTAATTGCTTCTTTGAATTTTTTCACCAAGTCACTTTTTGCTCGTGACTACCGGAACTTGTCCCCATGCTCATCTTTAGGAAATTTTGGAGATTCTAACGATAATACGGATATTCAGGAGGGGGTGGGCCGGTGTTGGATAGAGGAGTTGTTAAGGGGAAGTTACACAGATTCACATTTATTTAACTATTTTAAGCATCTCAGAAATCTGTCCAAGGATTAGGACTGTACCCTGAACATTCGCTATATGTCTGACTCTTAAAGCGTTTCCTAATTTTGGCAAAGGCAGGAAAACACAAAGAAAATGTTCTGTACTGACCTGTTATTCCTTCAGACAGGGCACGAAGTTCGAACTCTCGACATTGTCTATAGTCGCCAGATGATAGTCCATATGGACCATAGGTAAACTATATTATATGTTACGAGGCTATCGGGGACTCTATTTATCGGGCTTTTTGGGAAACAGTTGCTTGTTTTGCAGAAGACTGAGTTGTTCACTGTGGATATCATTCACATGGTACTTGATACTATTCAGAGCCGCTGCTAAAATCACGTTGATTTGGTCCCATTGCAGTACTCGCCCGAATTATCTTTCGTTTCTAAAAGATGTGGTACAATTTTGTGGTTGATTCACTTCGTCACTTCGAATGTTCCGATGGTGATGTTGTTATGATCGTTTTTTGCAATTTTGACAATGTATTCAGAAACCACTTCTGTCAATATTTTTAAGGAGCTGTAAGAATGAGGTTTCCACAAAAACTCCCCCAAACGAGGTGTCAATGTTACGAATACTTTCACTTCCTAATATAATTCCTCAGCTATAAAATGTATTCGCGTTCAAACTAAGTCAATTCTTCTAACAGAAACAAACGAATGCACCAAAATTATTTTATTGTATTTCCCTCTCCCATAATCGCTCTTGCAATCCTTGCATTTATGCACTCGGTGGAGCCCATCAGTATGGCACTAGTTTGTTCCATCGATCTAAGGGCATTTCTGACACTAATGGTAGTTTCAACGATCCAAAGGCATTTCATAGACCAATTTATTTTTATTCGCATTCTTACAAAGATGCTTGCAATATTGATATGAGAGAACAAGAAGATGTCTCAAGGTATTAGTTCGAGACTGTAAGGCGGATAAGATTGTCACTGGTGTTTAAATATATAAGATAATAAGAAGAAGTTTCACGGGATTAGTTGGAGACTGTAAAACGGATAAGATCGTCACTGGTGCTTAAACAGTTGGCCGAAAACGCAACAGGCTGAAGTCGCAATTTATTAGTTGGATACTATAAGGATATAAATGGCTGATATGATCCTCACAGCTTCTTAAATACTCGGTCGATTGAGCTACAGTTGAGTTGAAGTCGCAATTTATTAGTTGGATACTGCGACGGGATAAATGGCTGATAAAATGATCACTGGAGTTTAAACTTGCGCCCGTTTGAGGAACAAGTAGAGGTAGGAATGTATTATATCGATACTGCAAGGAGACAATTGGCGGATAAGACCCTCACTGCTACTTATACACTCGGCCGATGAAGCTACAGTGCACACAAGAGCATTACTTGATGGAATTGAGCCATCTTCTAGGGAGCTTGGCACTAAGTTTTTCAAATCAAGTCAGCAAAATAATTTTATTTTTCTTTAATATGTTTACAATACTCTTAGAGCACCGATCCTGTAAGACAAATACACTATACAAGGAAGTGATAATATTTTTGCTGGTGCTATTCTCGAGTTTGTCTCGGTTCATTTTTCTTTACTTGGTATGATACACTGGTGTCTGGGATGATACACTGGTACCTGGGACTGTACACTGGTACCTGGGTTAAAAGATTGGTACCTGGGATGACACACTTGCACCTGGTATGATACACTTGCACCTGGAATGATACACTTGCACCTGGGATGATTCACTACATCAATGAAAGGACTATTAACTCCATGCTTCCTATAAAATATTTGCGAAATAAAGTATTTGATAATCCTGCTTCAAATTTCCTCAACATTTTCTTGCGCAAATCGCTATGAGCCTGTTTTTGTGTAGTCTTTAAGTTCCGGGGGACAAATTTGGAGACTATTCTTATGTACTGTCAAATACTGGTGAAGGATCCTCTGCTCTCGACCCAAGAATATGTCCAATTATTTTTAAAAGTATAGAGATGCACAACATCATATCAGCGGTGTCTAAAGAAGACTGGCTTCATCTACAGTCGAAGGTGCTGCCGCCTTGGTAAAATTTTCAGTACAACTTCCAAAGTATACTCAGGTCTGGTTGTTGAAACTTGTGTGAATTGCTTGCTGCTTCCAACATGAACTTCGTGTATCCCCGCACTAATTTCTACCGTTTTCTCATTTTCAACACATTGACCAGTGGACACAGTGGCATCAGTGGTGGCTTTAAGGAAGTAACACAAAGTTTATTTTCCAATTGTAATTGTTTGTAATGTTTGTTGTGTTTCCAATTGTCTTCTGCACCCGAGTACAGCTTCTTTGTGGTAACATCCAAACCAGAGAGTTATTTCTATATCTATCAACGGTGTTTATGCATTAAAAGCTTCGACTAACAAAATTAGTTATTAACTTGGAGGTCATACTAACAATTAAATTCGTTGTCATAGAAGGGAGATTTTTCAGTGGTTCCTTTGTAAGTGCATAAACCCGTAAATGACACAATGCCTCTTAATAAATCTATCCAGTAAATTCCATTTAACCGGCACAACATTCTAATTGAGATTTTTGCAAAAAAATTTCCGATAATTATTGTTGACTTCATTCAAGTTTATTTTTTAGAAATCTCCAAAAAAAATTCAATTTAGCTTTTCCTTTTCACAACAAAAACACGATTATTATTATTAACTTCATTTAATTTAATTTATTCACAATTTTTCTACTTATTTCTTTAATAAAATTCATTTATTTAGAAATTTTTTTTATTTATAATTTTTTATTCATTATTATTTTTATTAACTTCATTTAATTTAAATAATTAAAATTTTTTTCGCTATTATTATTAACATCATTTAATTTGATTTACTCAAATTTTTTAAGTAGTTTCATTTCTTTATTAATTTGATTTAGTTTTTAATCATTATTATTGTTTACATAATTTAACATTTACATAATTTAATGATTTATTCAATTTTTTTTCATTATAATTATTAATTTAATTTAAATTAATTTATTTATTGGAAGTATCCCCATGTTTCAAATGTAGATAGAACATTCATTTTTATAAGCATTGAAGTTTTGTTTTCGAAAGCGTCGAGAAGCAGTTTTGTTTGCAGTCACTTCTGTTTCAGTATTATGTTCCAGAAGTAGAACTTGATGTGGTTGTCAGGATGCCTTGGCAGCTATTCACTTAGTTTGTATTCATGGTTTTTATGTTTAGCACTGATATATCCATTTGTGAACTACCTTCTCCTTTTGCCCTGGTAATTCCGCTGCCTTTCATGAGGAATGCATTCTTACGGGGCTAGAAGATAATCCAGATCTGTGTAGCTGTATCTGTAGTTTTATTATAGACTAAGACCGCATCGTTTAGATATTCAAAAAAGTGTTTATGTTTATTGTTCATAAATTTATTGTTTCTTTCTGACACTGCATATTTTAAATCGGATCCGAATTTAAATAAGGGCCTCGTGATAAGTCTATTAAATTGCAATTGGGAGTGGGGAAATGATAAATTTCTTTTTAGGTAGTACAGGTAGTATCTGTCAGAGTACTATATATCAAATTTCCAACAGAGCATTTTGCGGTATAAAACCATTTACCTATACCTATAAAAACACGAAGTTTGAGAATGCTTTAGAAAAATATTTTATATCTTGCTCATCATTTCTAGTGGCTATTTTAATTGCTTCTTTGAATTTTTTCACCAAGTCACTTTTTGCTCGTGACTACCGGAACTTGTCCCCATGCTCACCTTTAGGAAATTTTGGAGATTCTAACGATAATACGGATATTCAGGAGGGGGTGGGCCGGTGTTGGATAGAGGAGTTGTTAAGGGGAAGTTACACCGATTCACATTTATTTAACTATTTTATGAATCTCAAAAAACTGTCCAAGGATTAGGACTGTACCCTGACCATTCGCTGTATATCTGACTCTTAAAGCGGTTCCTAATTTAGGCAAAGGCAGGAAAACACAAAGAAAATGTTCTGTACTGTCCTCTTATTCCTTCAGACAGGGCACGAAGTTCGAACACTCGACATTGTCTATAGTCGCCAGATGATGCTCCATTAGGATGATATACGTTAGGAGGCTATCGGGGACTCTATATATCGGGCTTTTTGGGTATTCGCCCGAATAATCTTTCGTTTCTAAAAGATATGGTACAATTTTGTGGTTGATTCACTTCGTCACTTCGAATGTTCCGGTGGTGATGTTGTTATGATCGTCTTTTTGCAATTTTGACAGTGTATTCAGAGACCTCTTCTGTCAATATTTTTACGGAGCTGTAAGAATGAAGTTTCCACAAAAACTCCCTCAAACGAGGTGTCACATTCACTTCCTAATGTATACCTCGGCTATATAATTCGCCCAAAGAGTCGACCATTATTCAGCAATCAGTCCGGAAAAAGGTTTGACTTCTCCTTTACAGACTGTAACAGAAAATTCACAGACCAGATACAGAACAGAACTATCTTTTAAAGGTGACAGAAGAAGTAGATTTGTAAGCAGGTGAATTATATTATTCTGTACAGTATTTGACTCCAATAATTACTATGAAAGGCTCTCTACTGAACCCAAACATGACATTTTAATTCCCTGAATGCTCCTTAAAACTTTCAATTGAAAAAAGAAAATAGTTTGGTGTTTCTTGTTCTGCATCTGAAGAGGATAATTTATTTTTAATACAATGATAATACTTTGACATCTCTGAATTATTATCATGCAAATTCTGCATTCAGCCACGCAATCCAGTTTTCAACCGTTATTTCATCGCATTTCTTTTGTGTGTCACTCGCTCGAGTTTTCAGACATATCAAAGTCTCTTCCAAACAATTTTCTTAAAGGTTTGAGTTTACGGATTTTTTTTAAAAGAGATAGCAAACTTCTGTCCTGAAAAGTATAATGTAAATTGTGAAAGTTACAAACAATTTTAAAGTGTGACCTGCTTCATATTTACTTCTATAAAATCGCCATTCTCATCTGCAGGAATTTCCTGTCCAGTGATCATTACCAGAAGAAGACTCCCCAACAAAATGTAAAGCCAAATTTTCATGTTTAAGATTGGAGATCAGCTCGGGGAATCGAATATTTCCAACTAGAACTGTAACTTTATTGGAAACAAGTTGAATTTATACGAAATTTCGAAACTGGATGCGCCTGGTTGAATATATTTAGAAGTAAAATTTGAATATATTTGAATAAATTGGAGAATAATTATTACACAATTTTCAGTTGACGTGCCAAAACTGGCATAAAAATTGAGATGGAAGTCGACTTTGAAGCAACCATACGAACACTTCTCGGACCCCTTTTGCCATTGGAGAAATTGGAAGTATCTCCATGTTTCAAATGTAGATAGGACATTTAGTTTTATAAGCATTGAAGTTTTGTTTTCGAAACATTTAATGTACATGGAGAAGCAGTTTTGTTTGCAGTCACTTCTGTTTCAGTATTTTGTTCCAGAAATAGAACTTGATGTGGTTGTCAGGATGCCTTGGCAGTCATTCACTTAGTTTGTATTCATGGTTTTTATGTTTAGCACTGATATATCCATTTGTGAACTACCTTCTCCTTTTGCCCTGGTAATTCCGCTGCCTTTCATGAGGAATGCATTCTTACGGGGCTAGAAGATAATCCAGATCTGTGTAGCTGTATCTGTAGTTTTATTATAGACTAAGACCGCATCGTTTAGATATTCAAAAAAGTGTTTATGTTTATTGTTCATAAATTTATTGTTTCTTTGTGACACTGCATATTTTAAATCGGATCCGAATTTAAATAAGGGCCGCGTGATAAGTCTATTAACTTGCAGTTGCGAGTGGGGAAATGATAAATTTCTTTCTAGGTAGTACAGGTAGTATCTGTCAGAGTACTATATATCAAATTTCCAACAGAGCATTTTGCGGTATAAAACCATTTCCTATAAAAACCCGAAGTTTGAGAATGCTTTAGAAAAATATTTTATATCTTGCTCATCATTTCTAGTGGCTGTTTTAATTGCTTCTTTGAATTTTTTCACCAAGTCACTTTTTGCTCGTGACTACCGGAACTTGTCCCCATGCTCACCTTTAGGAAATTTTGGAGATTCTAACGATAATACGGATATTCAGGAGGGGGTGGGCCGGTGTTGGATAGAGGAGTTGTTAAGGGGAAGTTACACCGATTCACATTTATTTAACTATTTTAAGCATCTCAGAAATCTGTCCGAGAATGAGGACTGTACCCTGAACATTCGCTATATGTCTGACTCTTAAAGCGTTTCCTAATTTAGGCAAAGGCAGGAAAACACAAAGAAAATGTTCTGTACTGTCCTCTTATTCCTTCAGACAGGGCACGAAGTTCCAACTCCCGACATTGTGTATAGTCGCCAGATGATGCTCCATTAGGATGATATTATTATTATTATTATTAACAGGCTAAAAGAACACCGCGACCTAAAAGATCTATTGTGCAGCCTCGTACCCAACTAAAACAGTCCTAGACTATTTATAAATCTCGTAACTGCTGTGGGCTTAATTTTAACTAGGTGATTTGGAGATACCACTTCCTAGGTACTTATGTCTGCGTCTTGCCACCGCTGGGCAAGTGCATATAATGTGTTCTGCCGTTTCCTGCTCCTCTTGACAGAGTCGACAGGAATCATCTTCTACCACGCCTATTTTTTCAGGTGGTAATTTAGTCTACAGTGTCCTGTTAAAAGTTCAGTGTAGAGTTTGATGTCATTTCTGCTGAGGCTTAAAGAAGCATCTACCCTGATGTGTTCAGGATCAATGAGTAGTCTCGACTGCCGCATTCCTTTTTGGGCTCTCCAGTAGTTTAGCAGACCTCGTTTTTCCTGTTCGCACAACAAGTTATTTGTGAAGCTACTGTTTACCCCACAGAAGGGTTCTGGGCCTATAAAGGCAGTGTCTGCACCCTTTTTTGCTAAAGAATCTGCCATTTCGTTGCCCTCATGTCCCTCGTGTCCCGGTACCCACATTAGCGTAACAGAGTTTCTCGCTGCTAGGGTATTGAGAAGTTTACAGCATTCCCAGACCAGCTTTGATTGGAATGAGAAGTTTATTAATGATTTTAGAGCTGCCTGGCTATCTGAGAGTATGCATATTTTGGTGTTGCGTGTACCCCTGCGTAGACATTCTCTAGCACATAACTCTAAAGCGTGGACCTCCGCCTGAAAAATGGAAGCTGTTTTTCCCATTGCAATTGCTTTTTGGAAATTTGGCCCTACAATTCCAGCTCCTGCACTGCCATCTTCCATTTTGGACCCATCTGTATACCACAACTGAGAGTCCTGTTTTATTATTATTTCCTTGTTTCTCCAAGCTGAACGGTCACTGATGACCACTTTGAATTGCTTTGAGAAGTCTAATTTTCTGTCCAAATTGTCGAAGACCATGAGGCACGGAGAATTCCAGACAGTGTCCAGAATCTTTGCGTGCCCCGAAAGGTTGCCTTCTTTAAGATGGGCTAGATTAGGTTGCCTTAGGGCCGCGCTGGCCGCCATCCTTTTAACTACAAGGTGTAGAGGAGTCAGTCCAGTGATCACTCCCAAAGCTAGTGTGGGGCACGTTCTCATTGCTCCCGTCACACTCAAACAGGCTATACGGTGAATCTTGTTAAGAGTCATCTGAGCTCTTGTTTGGTTTACTTTTGGCCACCATACCAACGAAGCGTATGTAATCATTGGGACTATTATTGTTTTATATGACCACGCCATCATTTTTGGCCGCAGTCCTCATGTTTTACCGTATAACCTCTGGCACGCGTAGGTTGCTCTTAAGGCTTTACTAGTTATGTATGATAAGTGGTTTTTCCAAGATGGAGTTTTGTCTAGGATTACTCCCAGATATTTCATTTCATTGGACATTGTTAAGTTTGTGGTCCCTAAACTTAAGGTCCCCAGATTCAGTTTCCTTCTTTTGGTGAAGGGTACCACGTTTGTTTTATTCGGATTTATCGATAGGCCTTTCTCCTGACACCAGTTTTGAGTGATGTCAAGAGCTAGTTGCATGCGATCTGTTATGGTAGCGTCAAACTTGCCTCTGACCATAATTAACAAATCATCCGCAAAGCCCTGAACTTCGTATCCAAGGTCATTGAGAGTTTGTAAGAGCTCGTCGATAACCAATAACCATAGGAGTGACGATAGGACGCCCCCCTGGGGACATCCTTTGGTTGACCTGACAATTTGCTTTGCTGTCCCTGTTTCAAAGATTGTCGTTCTGTTTTTCAGCATATTGAGAATCCATGTTATGATCAGTCTTTGTATACCTTTCCTGTTCATCCCCTCCTCAATTGATCTGAAAGTAGCATTGTCAAAAGCCCCCGTAATGTCAACCGATGTACAGAGAGCTATTTCTTTACCCTCAAACGCCTTGTCAATTTTGCTCGTTAAGCTATGTATGGCTGTCTCAGTCGATTTGCCTGATTGGTAAGCGTGTTGTTCAATATGAAGAGGAGAATCTTTAAGATAAGTTTCCCTGATATATTGGTCCAGAATTGTTTCCATAACTTTTAGCAGGAATGACGTCAGGCTAATGGGCCTTTTGCCTGCTTTCGGTATGAAAGCCACCCTAGCCTTCGTCCAAGGTTTAGGCACTATGCCTAGTTCCAGGCTTATCCTGAAAATGTTTGTTAGCACAGGTGCAAATACATCAACACCTTGCCGAAATAGGCACGGTTGTATATTATCGACACCTGGGGATTTGACTGGTCTAAAAGTGGAGATAGCCCATTTGGTTTTGTTGACGGTGAAGATTCTGCGAGCCAGTGAGAGTTCCCTACGTGTAGGCATCAAGAAACGAGTATTCTCGATGATTTCACAATCCTCTCCGCTGGAAAGTGAGTGTCCAACAAAAGCTGTCCCGTCTCTTCCAGGCTCTCCGTAAAATTTCCGTCAGGCTTCTTGAGTGTAGAAAGTCCGTTTGAGTGATCTTTATTGAGTGATTTCTGGAGTCGGGTAGCTGCTGGGAGGGTTTCAATCTCCTCACAGTACTTTTTCCATGAGTCTCTCTTAGATCTTCTCAACTCATTATTATAGGCCGTTAAGGCACTTCTATAAGATGCCCAGTCACCATTAGACTTGGCTCTATTAAAGAGTTGACGGGCTTTTTTGCGCAAAACATTTAGCTCCCCGCTCCACCAGGGTACGTTCCTAGAACGTTTCTTCACAACTAAATTGCAACTACTTTCAAGCCTCGATTATTATATTATTTAATTTGTTAACTTCAAGATTTAGTTCCTGAGAGTTACTTATTTTTTCACTAAGGCACGCAATATTTTGCTCTAAGTAAAAGTTATATATCGACCAGTTGGTCTTCCTAACATTTCTCATTTCGAAGGTCCCTCCAATCTCCCCCCCCCCCCCCCCCCAGATCAAAGCAAATGTACCTATGGTCCGACAAGGAGACCTCATTAAGCACCCTCCAATTAGAAATGTTATTTGATATGAATGCGCTAGTTAGGGTGAGATCTAACACCTCCCCCCTTATCGCATTCATAAAAGTAGGCTCGTCACCCCTATTTACCACCACCAGATTGTTTGTCGTAATAAAATCAAGAAGTGACTCATCTCGCCCGTTCGTGTCCGTGCTTCCCCATACCGTGTGGTGCGCGTTTGCGTCGCAGCACACCACCCACTGTAGACTGCGAGTGCGACAGTACTCCGTAAGCTGCTGGAGCTCGCGCGATACCGCGTCCTCTGTGTCGCCAGGTAAGTACATGGAGGCCAGGACTACCGTTCTCCTCCCTTTGGTACTAGGCACTTCTGCCTGTACTGCCACCAGATCGCGTTGTAGAAGCTCTGAAATTGGGAGGAATTTAATATTTTTGTTGATCATGATCGCTGCCCTCGGTCGGTCAACATTATTATCATAGATCAACTTACATGTTTTTGTCTGCAGACCATTTATGCGCCCATTTGTGGCCCATGGTTCTTGAATGGCTACGAAGTCCAGACTCTGGTGTTCCACCAAGGCACTGAGCCTGTAAGAGGCTGCTATAGCCCTGTGGAGATTTATTTGGAGACAGTGAAGCTGCTTCCAAGAGTTTTGCGTTCGTGATGGGGCCTGGGACATTATTTCCCAGACCGATCCTTGCGGATCTTACCACCCTTTGTGCTCCGCAAAGTTTCCGCAGCCTCCGGGTCTTTTCTCTCCCATTTCCTGAGCCTACCAGAGAGAGCAGATGGTTTTGGACGTTGGACACGTGTGTTGCCTCTCTCCGCTCTCGGTACTGGCTTTGTGAAAATGGGCCCCGTTTTCGGCTTCTGGCTACTCTGCTTTGCCCGCGCTGCAACAGATGTTGTTGGTTGCTCTTCAACACCAACAGCAGATTTTCCCCTGTTCCCCCTCAGTCTAGGTCGGAGCTGGGCACTGCCAAAGCCATAGTAGACCTTGTTACCCAGTGTGTCAACCCTTTCAGACGAGATGGGGTCCAGAGCAATTGCCAGCTCGACCTGGTCACCTTTTTGTAGGCGATGGAGCACCCACCACTCGCTGACACTAATGCCCGAATTCTGCGACTCCACTTGCCCCAAAATTCGGTAATTTTGCCAAGATACCGAGCCGGGAAAGTAGCCAACGAAGATCTTGGCCTTTGGCACTTTTGCCTCGTCCACCACCTTCAACTCAGCCCCCTCCCATGGCTTCATGGCTGGTATCCTTTCTTCAGCCCAGGCTACGGTTTCGTTGTCCAGACAGTTGATCGTCAACCATCCAGGCTTGAAACTACAGCCTGCAAAGTGTGGCTTCACTGGGCCCCCACGAGTCTCGAACATCTTGTCGAGAATACACCGTTGTACCTTCCCAATTTCTTCAGTGGACCATATGCCCTCCGGGAAATTGCTAGGTATCACCCCTATCTTTTTGGAGCAGACTGTCTCCGCTAGAGTAGGCTTTGAGCAGGGGACCCCCAAGGAGGCGCCCTGCACGCCATGTCTTTCAGAGACACCCGCCACCTTCTTACTGGGACCAGGTTCGCCCCCAAGTAAGGTCTCCACCTCCTTCATCTCACCACACACCGGCGGGTCCGCTGGGGGCACTATTGACATTTTATCAATGTTTTTGTTGCCCTCTTGTGCAAACCGCTTTGTCGGCCTGGAGTTCGATGTCGGCGTGGAGCCATCTGAACGGGATCTTTTAGGGGTCCATCGCGCAGACACGTTGGCTGGATTTGCCGCCAAGGACCGAGCTGTTTCCAGCGATATGCCCCTGGCAAGCAAAGCCTTAAAACGTTTACGTCCAGCGCCGGACAGCTTCATCCTAAGTTTTGGAATCTTCTCTGGAGCAGGTTCAAGAAGATTTCTCTCCTGTTCCGAGGAGATAGACACCCCAGCCGATTCCTGGCTAAGTGGGATGTCCATCTCCTCCGGCCTGTCGGTTAAGGGACCGGGTGCCCCCCCCAACAGGTCGTGCTCCATGCTTTCATTGTCGATGGGATCAGATGCCCCCTCGGCCAATGATGGCTGTTGGCTAATTGTAGGATGATATATATTAGGAGGCTATGGGGGACTCTATTTATCGGGCTTTTTGGGAAACACTTGCTTGTTTTGCAGACGACTGAGTTGTTCACTGTGGATATCATTCACATGGTACTTGATACTATTCAGAGCCGCTGCTAAAATCACGTTGATTTGGTCCCATTGCAGTACTCGCCCGAATAATCTTTCGTTTCTAAAAGATGTGGTACAATTTTGTGGTTGATTCACTTCGTCACTTCGAATGTTCCGATGGTGATGTTGTTATGATCGTTTTTTGCAATTTTGACAATGTTTTCAGAAACCTCTTCTGTCAATATTTTTAAGGAGCTGTAAGAATGAAGTTTCCACAAAAACTCCAACAAACGAGGTGTCAATGTTACGAATACTTTCACTTCCTAATGTAATACCTCAGCTATGAAATGTATTCGTGTTCAAACTACACCTGTAATGAGAAATTCTCCCAAAGACTCGACCATTAATCAGCAATCAGTCCGGATAACGGTTTGACTTCTCCTTTACAGACTGTAACAGAAAATTCACAGACCAGATACAGAACAGAACTATCTCTTAAAGGCGATTATATTATTCTGTACAGTATTTGACTCCAATAATTCACTTTTTGACACTTTATTTAATTTAATTAATTTATTATATTTTTATTTCCAATTATTTAATTAACTTTATTTATTTATTTTTATTTATTTATTATTTTTTATTCATTATTAGAATTATTAAATTAATTACATTTTTTTTCTTTATTATTAATTACTTCATTTAATTTATTTTTATTTTTATTTTCAGTTTTTTAATTAATTTCATTTATTTATAAATTTTTTTGAAACCATGTGAATCGAGCCACCTCTGGGTTCTTATCATGACCTGGTTCAACTTTCTTTGGGCGTCTTCTGAGTCACGTGCAGTGAAGACAGCCGCAATGTCGTCTGCGTAGCCGACTAGATGAGTGTCATCTGGCATCTCTATGCGCAAAATGCTGTCGTAGCTTGTATTCCAAAGGTCCGGTCCAAGGATGGACCCTTGCGCAGCCCCTGACGTGATGGTTTTGCTTCGGGTGCCATTGTTGGTCTCGTATATCAACATTCGATATTTAAGGTAGGTCCGGATTATCTTCTTCAGATAAGCTGGTATCTGAAAACGATTTTCGAGTGTCTCGATCATGTCGACCCACATAGCGCTGTTGAAAGCGCTTCTGACGTCTAATGTAATAAGGAGTACCACTCGCCTGGAGTAGTGATTTCCTTGCTGTGCCGCTAGCACATTTTCTATGACGTCTTCTACGGCGCCAATTGTGGACTTTCCTGGTCGAAAACCGAGTTTTCAAGTGGATAATCCCCCAGCGTTTTCAATGGTTGCTGCTATTCGGGGTTTGAGTAGTCGCTCCAAAAGTTTGCACGCGGTGTCTAGCATATACAGTGGTCGATATGCTGACGGTGATTCGGAGCTTCCTTTTCCCTACGTCGGGGAATTTTTCTTCTCTCGCGTAGGCATTGTACATATCGAGGAGTACTTGGGCATGGCCATTTGACACTATTTTTAGGACTTCTGCTGAAATACCGTCGATACCCGGTGCTTTGTTTCTCTGTATGGCGGCTGCTTTAAGTTCAGCTTACGTGAAAGGAGGTGGGACTTCCTTGACCAGCACTTCCGATTCTTCTCTTAAGGCATGTATAGGAAATATAGCGTTTACTATGTTTTCCATAGCATGGTCTTCTAGTTGGGGTACCGATGCTCTTGCTCCAAGCTTTTTCATTACGACTTTATATCCCAGTCCCCATGGATTGTTGTTTATGTCGTTTAGCTCCTCCCATTTCTTCTCCTTCCTGGTGCGAATAGCAGTTTTGAGGGTTTTTCTAGCAGCTTGGAGATCTTCTCTTTCGGCAATTGCGGATCCCACAAGCCTGGCCCTAGTGTATTTAGTGAGGAAATAGCTCAACCGCAGACAGACCCGTCTGAGTTGAGCTATTTCCTCTGTCCACCAGTAAACGGCCTTATTGTGTTTATTTGGTCTTATTTTCGGCATCGCTTTGGTACAGGCTCTCTCTATACACTGCATGGTCTGCTTCACCTTGCTATTAGCATCGCTGGCGTGGCTGTCTAATGGAATGTTTGCCTCCAGCTCAGCAAGTAGTACTTCCGGATTTAACTTTGATACATTCCACTTGCGAGTTCCGCGTCCACTTGTGTTGTGGTCATGGTTGCTTGGCACTTTTTTAATGGAAAACGTAATGTATTGGTGATCGCTTCCATTATAGTCTTCTAAGACTTTCCATGTACTTACTCTGTGAGCAATGCTCTCAGAAGCTAGTGCAATATCTTAAATTGTACCCACGCATCCTGATCTTCTAAAAGTGGCAGTGGTCCCTTTGTTTACGACGACCAGCCCCAGTCTCGCAACCATGTCCAGTACCCGCCGGCCCCTTGAAATGGTTGTTTGCATTCCCCATTCAACTGCTTTGGAGTTAAAATCGCCAGCGATGATGAGTGTTCCTCCAAACTCCTGTGCTTTTTCTTCGATGTCATCGATATTTTTCTGGAATACTTCTGCGCAGTCACTTGGAGTCAAGTAGCAGCTTATCAAAGTAAAGTATCAATCATGGGCCCAAACGACACCATCGCCTTTTCCATCTCCATCTCCGGTTATGCTAAAATTGCTGCCTACAGGTAACCATATGGCCGCCGTTCCGCTCGTATCTGCAAGCCATGTTCCGCTTACTTTTTCCCTATATTGCTCACTGATTACTACAATGTCTGCTTTCTGCTCTATACTAATTTGGTCCAGTAACGCGTCAGCCACTCTGCTTCTGTGCTTCTGTGTTTCCTTGTAGCACTTTCATTTAGATGCCAATTTTTTGCTCATCGCGCATCTACTTGAGCTCGGGATATGGTCTACCGGACTGCATTGAGCATCAACGCAGAGACAACACTTTGGGGTGTTACTGCACTCTTTTAATTTGTGCCCCGTTTCGCCACATCGTATGCACAGGCCTTGATATTTCCTGTCAGGACATTTGCATGCCATGTTAGATGACCAGGAGCTAAGCATCGAAAACATCATTTTATGTTATGCCCTGGCCTTAATCTGCAGTTAACCCATCCGATCCTGATGCGATCTTTCTTCAGCAGTATATTGACGAGCTCCGATGACATAGTTACATAAGCTCGCACCAGCTCACGACTATTTGGTGCCATATCCTCATAGGAGGCAGTTCTCATATTTTCTATTACTATTTATTATTAACAACATTAATTAATTTAATTTCTTTAATTATTTTTCATTATTATTTTTAACTTAATTTGATAAATTTTATTTATTATTCTTAAAATTAATTTTTTAAATTAATTTTTTAAACTAATTTCATTTACTTATTAGTTTTATTTATTTATTATTTTTTATTCATTATTATTAATTTAATTTAATCTATTTAATTTTTTTTTATTATTATGATTAACTTAATTTAATTTATTTACAATTTTTCTATTAATTCTTCTAATTAATTTAATTAATTTATTATTTTTGTATATTCATTATTTTATTATATTATTATTATTAACTTCATTTAATTTACTATTTTTTCATTATTATTATTACCTTAATTTAATCACATTAAACTATACAAAAAGATAAAATACTTACATGGGCGAAATATATCAAAATAAATACTAGAAAATATACTTGTGTTAGAATGAAGAAACTCAAAATTTTCTTTTGGAATTTTCGGCACACACCAGACCGAGTTCCGCCAAAGAACTGTCACTAGGGCTGATCAATTTATAAACCAAAAATATATGCCTCACTTTCTAGCAAGTAAACGGTTCATGCAATTCTTTGCTTCCCTCCCTACCTGAGGCGTTTCGCTCAAAGTTCACATCCACCTCCCTGAGTCTCTGATTCCGTTTCTCAATAATTTAACCCATTACCTTTCTTATACCTGTGAGCCAAAATGTGAAGTTTCAACAGTTTGTGGCCAATTTTAGACACTCTAAAAAATAATGCAAACTTCACCACTAATTTTTCCCTTTTTGTTATTCAATAATTAACATGTTCCCAATACCATGGAAGTAAGAAAAGGTTCACGTGCACAAGAGACACAAAAATAAACGAAAGTGTCGTCACAAATTAAAATTAAAATTTATTACATTTTGATTTTACTTTTGACACTTCGCTTTGTAATTGTTTATAACGAGTTGACTTGAAACAAAGCGTGTGAAATTAACTTGAAAAAAATATAAGAAATTAACACAATCATACGCTACACTCACTTTGTAATGCATTCTTCGACAGGGGCAAACGTATGCAATGTTGGGGAGGAGGAATGCCAGGTAGAGGGCTATATATAAATCATTAGTTTATTTCACCTTTTGACCACTTTTTTTCTGTGCTCACTTATTGTTAAGAATCTAGGACAAAAAAATAGTAGATATTCAGCTGTAAAAGCTCGTTATCTCTTTTTTACAAGTCGGTGAGGTTTCACACGTAGATGAATTCTAGAGTTTTTGGGTCATCCTAGACCACTGGGTACTCATGGCAGGAGCCTGCGAATAGCCTCAAATGACTTTTAAAGGAGTTGCATGGATGAGGAAGAGCAAGAGTCCATCGAACATCTGATATGCAAGTGTTCAGCGCTGTCCAAAGGGTAAACACTTTCCTCGGTTTCTACCTTCTGGATTCCCTGGGAGAGATTCCATACAAAAAAATAAGCTGCATCATTAGCTTCTTAAAAAGCTCCAAATGGCTGGACTTCTGAAAGGGAATGGGACTTATGTTTAATGTGGTATCAAAAAGGATCAATCCTGGCCTAAGGCCGAGGTGCGAAGTGTTTTGTCAGCTTCTAAACCTATCTACCTACTTACCTACCTATGACCGCAAACAAGTCCACGAGTAATTGCTTGAAATGCACATATCTTTGGAAAGAAAGGAGTTATTTGTAGGAGGAGTTTTATATACTATTATATATTTAGTTAAATTAAAAGTGGTGTTTGAATTTTTATGTGAATGGTGTCAAATTTGGTGAAATTCGAACCAATTCGTTTACTTTTCATGGGTCCATTTTCTTGAGTCTATTTCATAAAAATATATACAAAGTGCAGTTTGAACTCCAATGAAGAAGGTCTCAAAGTTAGGAAACTTTAACCAATTCAGTTACTTTCAATCCATCTATATTCTTGAATAGAATGTTTCTTGAGAATGAAATGAGTTAATTTCATGCAATTTTATATAAAGTTACCTTGAAAGCGAGTTACAAAGAAACTGGTCCAATGTTTCTCTCTCTTGTGGGTCTTTGCAGCTCCCGCAATGAGCATTGCACCAAAGACACATTCTTTCAGTGTGCATGCCGCTAGTCCAATGACCCCTACATTCAGCTTTAAGGCTGCTAATAGTGTGTCTTGGTTTATTAAGAAGATCATACATTCTTCTTGATTTGTAATTGGGTGAAGTCATTCTCGAAATGGCATATGTCGTAGGTAGTAGAGTACTCTTTGAAGTGTTCTATAACATACCCCTATATAAAATGCAAGGCTCAGTCGAGACATTAACAAATCAAGGACACTGTGCAAACATGAAATAAATTGACGGTTAATTGAGCTAGCATGCAAATTCGAGCAATTAATAAATAATTCATATTATGTTGATTTTGCTTTGAGTTAGCAACAATTGCCTATGCTAATAATTTTAAAATCGTGGCCCTTCATTGAAATTTTGTCACAACAACAAGATAAATAAATTTCGAAAGTTTCGTAATCTTCTTAGCAGCCAAATAGGAACTTTTCAACAAGAGTACGCAATTAAAACGCATGGTAATGGAATCACAATTCCGAATACCATTCATATCTCTTTTATTTATTCTTCAACGCATAAAGCATAAAAAGATACACATTTACCATAAACAATGCGCGGGGTGTAAACAAAACGCACAAAAAGTTCGGTTACATGTGCAGCAGCAATAAAAATACACACAAAAAAATTCAAAATATTACAAATAGGAAAAAAATATGTAAAAAAAAACTAAAAAAATAATAAAAAATGTATAAAAAAATGTTTTTCTAAAATTCACAACAGAAAGTTAAAAAAAAAACAAAAACAAAAATTATGCAATTTTCAGTTTGTTATTAATTGTAAAATTTTCCAATAATTTCATAATTTCCATAACATCTCTTTAACAAGGAAGCCACTTGCCTCTGGAATGATGTTGGATAGTTGGACTTTGACCTCCTCAACATACCTCTTTCACTTTGTGTCCTTGAAAACGAAGCCACTTTTTATTCTGTTTTCATAAGTGGTTAGTGAAATATCCAAAATATCTAGGAAAAGGCATAAAATGATGTGATTATGAATAACTTAGCCAAGCAGCTCTTTAGTATGCCTATGCCTCTATGGACACTAGTTGGACTTTCAGCTCCTCAAACTACTTCTTCCATTTTTGTGTGGTCAATCATTGTTGCTGTTTAGTACAATATAAGTAGCAGCTTTATTTCAGTGCAAAGTCCCACTGGAATCTATGCTTTCCACCAATCTGAAAATGCTAGTTTTGCCAGTGATTATCTTTTTAGGGATATAGCTGTCGGGTTTACCAGAAATATGGGCTGGGCACATACATTCTATAAACATTATTATATTATTTAATATAACAACGCAGCTTATAATGCCGTATAAAATTAAGAAAATTTCACGGAGCCCTTGGACACAGTTTAATCCGCAGGGTACTTACATGGAACAATTAATTTATTTAAATTTTTATATAAGACGAGTACAGAAGTCTGAAGTCGGGTTAGACCGACTTCGAAATACCCTTTACCTTTCCTTGTAGGTGCGAGTTAAAAAATGGAGATGTTCTCTTCATAAATCATCATTAGGAGCATATCTACGGTAATTTCCGGTAGGGTACCTTGAAATGATTATGTCGACCCCATTTCTTGTGCATGGCTTTGTAGTGTCAATATAACTACTAATATACAATTTTGTCAAGAAATATTGTATACTGCGTAAGTTATAATAATATGTCAATAGTGGTCGTGGCTGTCAAAATAACACGCCCATTTTTTGTGCGGTTTTTAATGTTAGTATCCCCCAACCTTCCTGTGAAATTTCGTTGATAAATCTTTAATAAGAACCTAGTACTGATTTTTAGCTAATTGTGGGCGTGGCAGTTGTATTATGATCTCCATATTCTGCACACACACTATTATGGGCACCATGTGTGCCAATTTTTATTCCGCTTTCATCAATACGACCATAGGTAGGCAAATTTAAAATTTATATCCGAAAGTTCCTTATATGAAAAGTGGGTGTGCCTTTTCCGTGATCAACCCCATTTGTTGCAGATAGCTTTATAATTTCCACATGTTCCTTCCCGTAAAATTTCGTCCGTAAGTCTCTACCAGATCTTAAGTTAAAAGTATTTGTAAATAGTCGACGAGGCAGTTGTTATATACCGCCCACTTTTTGCATAGTGTTTAGTATGAGCATAGTCTCCATACCTGCCACGTCACGATTCCATCAATTGGACCGAAGTTATAGTCATTGTAAAAAAGGCGAAAAAAGTTCTTTATATGGGAGTTAGCTGTGGTCTTCGTCCAAAGCGGCCCATATAGCAATCCGGTTCTGTATCTTTGTCCGGACTAATGATAGCTCTAATGGTGTAGAAAAAAAGTGGCCACAGACGGACAGACGGACGGACAAAAAAAAAATTGCTTAGAAAGTGATTGAGATCATATCGGTATATATATATGTCCATACCTACCACGCCTACTTCCTGAAATTGAAACCCCTGTCAAAAATGCAAAATTAGTATTCCCTTTTTACCTTCAAAATTTGTTTGTGTTCAAATTCATTTACAATTTCACATCGTTCGACGTAAATAAACAATTCTAAGTTGTGGGTTCAGAGAGCCACTCAGAGAGGTATGTTCAAAAAGAGTATTCAATTCTCAGTTTCACTTTCGGGAAAGTTAGTACCAAGAGGCAAGGGCACTGGACAGCTGTTCCATACACACCCATGATTATTGATGCAGCCCGCTTATGTGTTCTACATTTAATATTAAATATTTAACCATTAACTATAAACTATTTATTGAGGTACTATATTATGCAAATAAGGTACTTGTTTCGTTTAAACAACATTTCATTTATAGAAGTTGTTGTCAGCTTTTGTGGTTGGTTAAATCACTTCGAATGTTCCGTTTGACTGTAGTCTATGAGAGTTTTTCACAATTTTCAAATTGCTTCAATGTATTCAGCAACATCTTTTGTCATTAGTTCTACACTTGTAATTTCCTCCACAATGCCGCATCTGCTTTTTTATGTAAGAGAGCTACGTAAAGATCCCACAAACGAGGTGTCTGTGTTACGAAACCTCCTCTCAGTGTGTTATTTCAGTTATGAATTGTATTTTTGTTCCCACAGGAGATTCGTAAAGCAATGTTCAGGGAAAATCGATCGAACTGGTAATTAGACGTTCATATTCGTTGGCTTCATGTTCTCTGCCCTTTGATGAATTTTTTGAAAAATTTCCATTTTGCACAATTTACTCTTCAACGAGAAAGAAGACCTAAGCAGGTAGATTATAAAGGAGGTTTTTTTTTAGACATGTGGTTTTCAAGCAGAAATAAAACGCATATAATTTAATGTTATGGCCAAGAATTTAGCTTTATTATAAAGATAAGGGTTTGCCATAATGTTTTAAAAATGATTTCGGGCAAGTGGCCGCCGCGGCTGCCTCGAATATATTCCAGCCGAGAGGCCCAAATTTCGACCACTTTTTGCAACAATTGGGGCCGTATGTGAGCAATAACGCGCCGAATATTCTCTTCCAAGGCGTCAATCGACTCAGGATTATCTACGTAGACAAGCGACTTCACATTACCCCACAAAAAATAGTCCATAGTAGTTAAATCGTACGATCCTGGAGGCCACGCCACAAGCCCACGACGCGAGACAATGCGCTCACCAAAAGTTTCCTTCAATAATCTGATTGTTTCGTTGGCTGTATGGCATGTAGCGCCGTCTTGTTGGAACCAAAGGTAGTCCACATCAACATCCTCCAATTAGGGTACGAAAAAGTCATTAATCATGGCTCTATAGCGATCCCCATTGACTGTTACAGTATGGAAGGCTTCATTTTTGAAGAAATATGGACCAATGATTTCCTCTGCCCACAGAGCACACCAAACAGTGACTTTTTGAGGATGTAACGGCGTCTCAACAATGGTTTGTGGATTATCGTCACTCCAAATGCGACAATTTTGCTTATTAACGTACCCATTCAACCAAAAGTGAGCTTCATCGCTGAACAAAATTTTATTGTGAAAATCGGGATCGGTATCCATCTCGTTTTGGGCCCAATCACCGAACGTGCGACGCGCTTGATGGGCGTTCGGGCATTAACTTATGAAATGGCAAACCAAACTGAGCATAAATCAGGTGACAGCTGTCAAAAAGACCCACTCCGAAAACAGTATTGCCAGATTGAAAACCACACGTCTGAAAAAAACACCTTTTATAATTGGATAACCATAAATATCAGTTTTGTAGCACTGCATTCAACACAAAAAATATAACAATAAAATTTTTACAAATCGCGTATCTGAATAAGATAGTTTATTTTATTCAATAATAACATTTTTACTTCTCTGAATCAACTAAAAACATAAAAACCCTCCATTTATCCACTCCACGTTCGCCAGTAATATTTATCTCCTCTACGATAAGCTTCAGCTTTTACCAAAGTACATGCTTTTTTGGCAGTTGCTCGATGTAAAACTGGTACTGCCATCCAATTACACTTCACATAACAAAGTAAGTGTTCGAAATATTTTCAAAAATTGTTTATTACTCCATCCTTACTATGCTTTTATTACGATGAGGTTTCAGTGCAAAGATGTGTACCAGAAGGAGAGTACACAACAAAAAGAACAGTCAAGATTGTAGATAAAGTCGACTAGAACTGTCGAATAATTCAAACTAGAACTGCAACTTAATTGGAAGCAAGTTGTATTTATACCAAATTTCGAAATTGGGTTCGCCCGGGAGAATACATTTTGAAGTAAAATTTGAATATATTTGAATAAATTAGAGAGTAATTATCACAGAATTTTCGGTTGACGTGCCAAAAATGGCAAGATACTGAGAGCAAAGCATAGATACTGATACCGAAGCAACCATACGAACAGTTCTCGGACCCCAACTGCCACTGAAGTAATTGGAGATATGCATATATTCCAAATGTTCCACTTGTCATTGGAGAAATTGGAAGTATCTCCATGCTTCAAATGTAGATAGGACATTTATTTTATAAGCATTGAAGTTTTGTTTTCGAAACCATCGAGAAACAGTTTTGTTTGCAGTCACTTCTGTTTCAGTATTATGTTCCAGAAATAGAACTTGATGTGGTTGTCATGCCTTGATGCCTTGGCAGCTATTCACTTAGTTTGTATTCATGGTTTAGCATTGATATTTCCATTTGTGGACAACATTCTCCTTTTGCCCTGGTATTTCCGCTGCCTTTCATGAGGAATGCATTCTTAGGGAGCTAGAACATAATCCAGATCTTTGGTGTTGGATAGAGGAGTTGTTAAGGGGAAGTTACACCGATTCACATTTATTTAACTATTTTATGCATCTCAAAAAACTGTCCAAGGATTAGGACTGTACCCTGACCATTCGCTGTATATCTGACTCTTAAAGCGCTTCCTAATTTTGGCAAAGGCAGGGAAATACAAAGAAAATGTTCTGTACTGTCCTCTTATTCCTTCAGACAGGGCACGAAGCTCGAACTCTCGACATTGTCTATAGTCGCCAGATGATGCTCCATTAGGATGATATATGTTAGGAGGCTATCGGGGACTCTATTTATCGGGCTTTTTGGGTACTCGCTCGAATAATCTTTCGTTTCTAAAAGATGTGGTAAAATTTTGTGGTTGATTCACTTCGTCACTTCGAATGTTCCTATGGTGATTTGTTATGATCGTTTTTTTGCAATTTTAACAATGTATTCAGAATCCTCTTCTGTCAATATTTTTAGGGAGCTGTAAGAATGAAGTTTCCACAAAAACCTCCTCAAACGAGGTGTCACTTTCACTTCCTAATGTAATACCTCAGCTATATAATTCGCCCAAAGAGTCGACCATTATTCAGCAATCAGTCCGGAAAAAGGTTTGACTTCTCCTTTCCAGACTGTAACAGAAAATTAACATACCAGATAAAGAACAGAACTATCTTTTAAAGGCGACAGAAGAAGTAGATTTGTAAGCAGGTGGATTATATTATTCTGTACAGTATTTGACTCCAATAATTACTATGAATTACTATCTCTACTGAACCCAAACATGACAAATTAATTCCCTGAATGATCCTTAAAACTTTCAATTGAAAAAAGAAAATAGTTTGGTGCTTCTTGTTCTGCATCTGCAGAGGATAATTTATTTTTAATACAATGATAATACTTTGACATCTCTGAATTATTATCATGCAAATTCTGCATTTAACCACGTAATCCAGTTTTCAACCGTTATTTCATCGCATTTCTTTTGTGTGTCACTCGCTCGAGTCTCCAGATATTTGAAATAATCTGCTAAACAATTTTCTTAGAGGTTTCAATCTACTGACTACTCTTATAGCAGGTAGCAAAATTCTGTCCTGAAAATTAGAATGTAAATTGTGAAAGTTACAAACAATTTTAAAGTGTGACCTGCTTCATATTTACTTCTGCAACAGCGCCATCCTCCTCTGCATGAACTTCCTGTCCAGTGATCAGTACCAGAAGGAGAGTCCCCAACAAAATGTAAACCCCAATTTTCATGTTTAAGATTGGAGATCAGCTCGGGGAATCGAATATTTCCAACTAGAACTGTAACTTTATTGGAAAAAAGTTGAATTTATACGAAATTTCGAAACTGGATGCGCCTGGTTGAATATATTTAGAAGTAAAATTTGAATATATTTGAATAAATTGGAGAATAGTTATTACACAATTTTCAGTTGACGTGCCAAAACTGGCATAAAAATTGAGATGGAAGTCGACTTTGAAGCAACCATACGAACACTTCTCGGAACCCATTTGTCATTGGAGAAATTGGAAGTATCTCCATGTTTCAAATGTAGATAGGACATTTAGTTTCATAAGCATTGAAGTTTTGTTTTCGAAACATTTAATGCACATGGAGAAGCAGTTTTGTTTGCAGTCACTTCTGTTTCAGTATTTTGTTCCAGAAATAGAACTTGATGTGGTTGTCAGGATGCCTTGGCAGTCATTCACTTAGTTTGTATTCATGGTTTTTATGTTTAGCACTGATATATCCATTTGTGAACTATCTTCTCCTTTTGCCCTGGTAATTCAGCTGCCTTTCATGAGGAATGCATTCTTACGGGGCTAGAAGATAATCCAGATCTGTGTAGCTCTATCTGTAGTTTTATTATAGACTAAGACCGCATCGTTTAGATACTCAAAAAAGTGTTTATGTTTATTGTTCATAAATTAATTGTTTCTTTGTGACACTGCATATTTTAAATCGGATCCGAATTTAAATAAGGGACGCATGATAAGTCTATTAACTTGCAGTTGCGAGTGGGGAAATGATAAATTTCTTTCTAGGTATTACAGGTAATATCTGTCAGAGTACTATACGAGTATATCAAATTTCCAGCAGAGCTGGCAACGGTTTTCATTTTAGCTGACATTGAGTGAATTCCGCAGCTTAATAAAACTTTCATTTTGCGGTATAAAACCATTACCTATAAAAACGTGAAGCTTGAGAAATGTTTTGGGAATATTTTATATTTTTCTCTTCATTTATAGTCGATATTTAAAATTCTACTTTCAAGTTTCTCACTACGACACTTTTTGTTCATGACTATCCGAACTTTGGTTCCAGCTTCATCTTTAGGAGTTTTTTGACTTTGTAACGATAGTACGGATTTCAGTATCAAATTTCTTCACGAAATTATGTCAGATCCCCTGCTTTTGGATAACGTTCTATCCCACATTTGTCAGACATCGAGTTAAAATTAAGTTTATTCTTCTTTAAAGCAAAGTAGCCACAACAGAGATATATATGAATGCAATAAACTCTGATATATACGTATTCAATTCGAGCCACCTCCAAAGAAACGATAAATTTACCAATATGTCAGAAACCAACGCTACGAACACTCCCAGCAGTATCGCTACTATCGTAGTCCCCGATTGGTTAAATGTGCAGGAAACCACTTTACATCCACTGTGTACAAGGATATATATATATATATATATATATATATATATATATATATATATATATATATATATATATATATATATATATATATATATATATATATATATATATATATATAACACAAATCGCCAAATTGCCTCTGCGGAGCGGTGGGGGAGGCTGGACTGCACACGTGGAGCACAAATGTTTTTAAAGAGAATTGCTACAATCAACGGCCATAACAGTTGTGGATTATAAAGGCATAACAATTGCAGCGATATATTGTTATTCTTACCATCCTGTTAAATGTGAACAGTTCCAGGACCTCTGTAACTCACTCGGATCAAGATTCAACAAACATTAAAAAATATCAAAGCGACGGGGTATGATCTTATGATCTCTGGAGTTACCCCAGTGCGGCTATAATTTTATTGCCCAATTATTCAATGCGATTCTTTGATGTGACCACTTCCCAAGCCAATGAAAAGTAGCTCAAATTATCCTTGTTCCCAATCCGACAGAAGTGGTTACCTCGTAAAGACCAATAAGACTGCTGCCAATACTATCTAAAGTCTTTGAAAAACTGCTGCTGAAGCGACTCTTCCAATTATCGACTTAATACATCTTATTCCTTCCCATCAATTTGGATACCGGAAGCAGCCCGCTACGATAGAACAAATAAATCATGTAATGCATTTACACTGAACGCACTAGAAAACAAATTATATTATTCAGCAGCATTCCGAGATGTCACTCATGTATTCGACAAACTTTGGCACCAAGAATTGCTGCACAAACTGGAAACGAATTAACCCTATCATTAAAAAAGTAAAATAGTTCTGTCCTTATTGATATTTATTTGAATAAGGTAGTTTATTTCTAATATAATAATAATATTTTGAATTCTTTGAATTATTTGAAATCATGAAAATATTGCATTCGTCCCTGCAATCCATTTTCCAATTTCTCGATTTGGTTCAATGTCATTGTCTAGATTTCCACGTTCATCAAGCATGGATATGGAACATCAATCTTAATCAGAAAATTTATTGCCATACGAAATATCTTCCTCTTGAGTTTGCGTGACATTTTACCCTTCAAATACCGAAGTGAAATGTAATTGATCGAAACATTTTCAAAATATATGTCGTTTTCTCCATACTTACTTCTCCACGACCACCATAAACTTCCGTTGCAAAGAGGTGTACCAGAAGGAGAGCCCACAAAAATATGTATATGGAAATTTTCATGTTCAAGACTGCAGATCAGTTCAAGTATTTGCAAACTAGAACTGTAACTTGATTGGAAGCAAGTTGTATTTATACGAAATTTCGAAACTGGATACGCCTGGGAGAATATATTTTTAAGTAAATTTTGAATATTTGAATATATTTGAATAAATTAGAGAATATTTATTAGAGAATTTTTGGTTGACGTGCCAAAATTGGCGCAGATATTGAGAGTGACGTCGACTGTGAAGCAACCATACGAACACTTCTGGGACCCCAACTGCCATTGAAATAATTGGAGATTATATTCCAAATGTGGCTACCACACTTAGTATTTTACTCCCCCAAGAGATATGACGTAGTATTCCAAATATTGTGTATACAATTGTGTCCTAATTTCATTTATTGTTTCAATACAATTTCCAGCATTTCATAGTTCTTCTCTCTCATTTTATCACTTATTTTTATTTTTCTTATTTTCAATGTGGTGGATTTGAACTTTCTGCCCTCCAGTATTCGACGGAAAAGTGTCTTTGGTTTCTTTACACTGATTTAAGGATATGCATGAGCAGACGTTCTTATAAATGTGTTGCTGAAATCCTTATTATCGTTAGAATCCTTAAAATTTTCTTAAGTTGAAGATGGGGCCAGAATTCGGGGAGATATAAACACAAAGTGACCATGTGACAAAATTCAAAGAAGAAATGAATATATCGACTAGAAACGATAGGTAAAATGTAACATATTCTAACAAAGTCAACAAACAAAGCAACGCGTTTCTATACTTAATGATTGAGTCCCGCAAAATTAAAGTATTGTCAACTGCGAAATTCACTCTCATACCTGCGAGGTTGTCCTTTCTCAATGTGAGCCAAAATGAAAACCGTTGCCAGATCTGTTTGAAAGTGGCAACGTGGTATACTGCAGGTGCTACCTGTAACAGCTGATGAGAAATGTGTTATTGCACTACCCCCAATATCATATTACCTCATTTAAATATGGATCTGCTTTAGATATGGATCCGCTTTAAATAAAATATGCAAGTTAAGATACGTCGCCTCAACGTGACCAAAAACTAGATACGTCGCCTCAACGCGACAAAAAAATTCCTTTCGTTTCATATTTCGAACTTGCGAACTCCATGCAGGCCGCGCGCACATCCGTTCTCATGCTTAAAGCATGCATTGTTGTTGTCCGTTCTTATGCTTAAAGCATTCATTGTTGTTGTTTTGACTTAACGCGAATGCAATTGTGCAAACAAACCACACGCGCGTTTCAAATTTTGTCCCATCAGCGTCTGGCTGATGTTTTATTTTACCTTCCAAATAGACTGTTTCGCTTAGTCGACATTTTGGCCACAGAGTTTCTGTTAGATTAAAAGTCAGTCTTATTTCAAGTCTCAAACCTGCATAGCAGGCATGGAAAACAATTAAATTGAATAAATAAATCATTACAAGGTTATATTAAATTGTTAAAATAAATATGAACGGTAAAACCATTAAGTTTAATAAATAAAATTATTAAAAAGATATAATTTGTGTTCTGTTTACTGGCGCCCAACTAAAATTAAATAAAGTGCGTAAATAAAATTCCTTATAAAGGAAATCGCGAAATTTAAAAAAAAAAGAGAAATCAAGCAGTTTCTCATAAGGTAAAAAAATAAAAGCAAAAAACTATTATGAAAACGTGGAAAGAATTTTGAATTAAAATAACAAATTGCCAAATTTGTGGCACTTTCAAAAAAAAGAACGAACCATCATACGAACCTAAGAACGTCGAAAGATTTTTGAGGAAAAGGAACAACAAAAAACAAGCTGCCGATTGTCAACTTTTTAGCACAGCAAAGGAAGCATAACACCGATTCAAAATCACCAAAATGTTCATTTTTATGTAAGTTAAAGTTTAAGATATTCTTGTCTCTTTTAATTGACGATAAAGATTGTGAATTTCCCAAAATTATTTAAGTAAATCTTACGGAATTACAAAAAGTGAATTTTGTTTTTGAAGCAACTGATTTAAAAAAGTTATTTAAGTAAATTTTTCAGAACTATAAATTCTGTTTTTGAATAAATTAATGTCACGAAGTTATTTAAGCAAATTCTACGGAATTATATAAAAAAGTGTGAATTTTGTTTTTAAGAAAAAACTAATGTGAAGGTTTTATTCAATTTCATTAAATTATTTAAGTAAATTCTACTGAATTATGAAAAAGTGAATTTTATTTATAAAAAATCAATGTGAGGATTTTTACAAGTTAATACCGGATTTGGAGAGAAATTGCTTCCGAAACCGATAGATCTTTGCTGTTTTCCCAAGATTGCCGAAATTATTGTTTTTCCCTCTGAATTAAATGCAAGACATAGGGGAAGCGCACAGGAAAACAGACGAACTTTTAACAAGACTACGGGGTTTGTCAATTTCAGAAAGTAAAGCGAAAAGTAGTGGAAGCGCAATGGACGCTGCAAACCTAAAAATACTTCTAGACACTGCCATTCAGCAGGCAATCCAAGCGACCAAGCAAGAATTTCAATCAACCATAGATGATTTGACTAGACAAATCAATGATTTGCAACCAACCTCTACTGTAGAAGAACACAAAGAAATACAAATCGTGTCAAACATACAATGTGAAGAGACACTAGACATTGTGAAGTCTGTCCCCGAATTTAAGGGCGACTCCTCTAGATACGTTTCTTGGCGTCAAGCCGCCATTACGGCGCACAAGCTATTTGAACCTTACACAGGAAGCTCAAAATACTATCAGGCTGTGGCCATTTTAAGAAACAAAATTACTGGCACCGCGGACGCTACATTAAGCGCATATAATACAGTTTTAAATTTTAAAGCAATTATAGCGAGGCTAGACTTTGCGTACTCGGATAAAAAATCAATTTTCACATTAGAGCAGGAACTTTCAACGCTCAGGCAAGGACAGAAAACTATAGTTCAATTTTACGACGAAGTTGAAAGAAAATTGACCGCTATTGTTAACAAGGTAACAATGTCCTATGAGGGAGACGCTTCGCTCATTCAGTCACTAAACCAAAAGTATCGACTAGATGCCCTACGAGTTTTTATTTCAGGACTAAAAAGACCTCTTTGTGACACGCTTTTCTCATGTAAGCCAGCGGACTTACCTTCGGCTTTGGCCTTGGCTCAGGATTTGGAAACCAACCAAAACCGGTATCATTTTGCTGCCATTTACAATAACGGCTTAAACAGGGCCCTGCCTACCCTTTTGGCTCAGCCACTTCTTAGAGCAAACCCAGGAAGCATCAGATAAAATCCTAATAATCAACAATACAATTTCCCGAATGCACCTTTAAGCCCTTTTATGCAACCAAATACGCCATTTTTCCAAAATCGCCCTCAACAAATGTCAAATCAGTCACAACGTTTTAATAATCCAAACCCCAACTATCAACCACGGTCAAACTTTCGTGCTTTCATGCCAAATACCGCTCCAGCCGCAAATCAACAGGCCACTAACCCATTCCTAACACCGCAGCAAATAGACACCGACGTAAGCATGCGAACTGTGCGTACAAATAATTTCCAGAACCAAAAGAGAGCAACATCTGACAAACAAATTCCAAATAAGATTCAAAGAATCAATCACCTCGAACAGCAAATCCAACAGGACCAAGTTTCAGAAGAAGTTCAAGGCTTTCAGGAATATTCAGACCAACCAGTTAATCAAGACCCAACAGAATACCAACCTTCCGCAGACTTGCCATGTGAGGATGAAGTTAATTTTTTAGGGGACGATCCGTCCTCCCTTATATCGAACGAGTAGTAGGCGGTAGGACTATAAAACTTCTTATCGATACAGGAGCTTCAAAAAGCTACATCACGGATATTCGCGGTTTAAAAATTATTAAAAAACTAAACAAACCATTCCAAGTTAAGTCTATTCACGGTGCCGACATTATCGACCGTAAAACATTGGTTAACGTTCTTGGCAGAACCGACACATTCTTTATTCTCCCTAACCTATCTCTGTTTCATGGAATTATAGGATTCGATTTTTTAAAAAGCATTAAAGGAGTCATCGATACAGAAAATGACATAATCTATTTTGAGAATGGGCAAGAAAAATTAAAATACTTCAAACTAGATGCAGTGAATGCCATATTAGAAACTGCAGCAATTCCAAAAAATATCGAAGAAATATTTTTCAAAAAAATTAACGGAAATTTCGGAGTCTTCGCCACTCCAAACGAATCTTTACCCTTCAACACTAAAATATCCGCAACAATTAGGACAAAGGACCAGGAGCCCATTTACTCGAGGTATCAGTCCTACCCTATTCATATGATTGACTTTGTGAACAAGGAAGTTCAAGAGCTCCTAAAAAATGGTATAATAAGACCGTCCCGATCTCCTTATAATAGCCCAGTCTGGGTTGTCGATAAAAAGGGACTTGACGAAAATGGGAAACCCAACAAACGTCTTGTTTTCGACTATACTAAACTCAACGCGAAGACTATTCCAGATAAATACCCCATTCCCGACCCATCAATTATTTTATCGAATCTCGGTAAAGCAAAGTTTTTCACTACTTTAGATCTCAAAAGTGGATTTCACCAGATAAACCTATCAGAACGTGATCGCGAAAAAACAGCATTTAGTGTCAACAATGGTAAATACGAATTCTGTCGTTTACCATTCGGCCTAAAAAATGCACCCAGTGTTTTTCAACGTGCTATAGACGACGTCTTACGAGACGAAATCGGCAAATCTTGCCACGTCTATATCGACGATATAATCATATTTTCCGATTCAGATCAAAAACACGTGTACGATATATACTAAAGAAGCTTTACAATGCAAACATGAGAGTTTCCATTGAAAAATCAAAATTTTTCCAAACATCAGTCGAATATTTGGGGTTTACTGTCTCCATTAATGGCATAAAAACATGCCCAAAGAAAATTGAAACAATACTACAGTACGAAGCCCCTACAACCTTAAGAGGCCTTAGATCATTCTTAGGCTTGGCCGGCTATTACAGAAGATTTGTAAAAGACTATGCCGCCATAGCGAAACCTTTAACTAGATATCTACGGGGAGAAAACGGTCATGTAAGCACCCAACAGTCGAGACACACTAAAATAAGTTTAGACACTGACGCCTTGTTTGCATTTAACAAAATTAAAGAAATATTGTCTTCAGAAGACGTTCTACTCTTGTATCCCAATTTCGAAAAACCATTCGATTTAACGACAGATGCTTCTTCACATGCGATTGGAGCTGTCCTCTCACAAAACGGACGCCCAATTACTATGATTTCTAGGACGTTGTCTCCTACCGAGGAGAACTACGCCACTAATGAGCGCGAACTTCTAGCCATTGTGTGGGCTCTAAAAAATTTAAGACACTACCTTTACGGAGTTAATAAACTGAATATCTTTACTGACCATCAGCCTTTAACCTTTTCCATGTCAGATAAAAACCCAAATTCTAAATTAAAGCGTTGGAGAGCCTTCATCGAGGAGTACTCACCAACATTTTTCTATAAGCCCGGCAAAGATAATGTGGTTGCCGACGCTCTATCTAGGCAATACATCAACTCAATGGTAAATTCAAAGTCCACATCCTCAGTTCAAGCTTGGGGAAGCGAAATGTCCCTCACGGAAGTTATCCCCACAGTGGAGAACCCAGTTAATTCTTTTAAAAATCAAATTATCCTGACTCAAGAGTCAGAACCAAGAGTTGAAACTAAAATCCTTTTAGAAATCGCATTCGCCATTACATCGCATACAGAGAAATAGACGACATTTTCGATAGAATTAAGGATGCTATAAATCCACAGATAGTAAACGCAATTCACTGCGACTTACACACCTTAGCACAAATTCAACACACCCTTATAACAAATTATCCAACCGTAAAATTTCGATACACGGAGAAATTCGTAACAGATGTTTTTAACATTAATGATCAAACCGAACTCCTAATAACCGAACACAACAGGGCACACCGCTCAGTTTTAGAAAATGCAAAGCAAGTCCTCCTTAAAGATATCGTATCAAGTTGTAAAATTTGTCGCGAGGCCAAATACCGAAGACATCCCCAAAAATACGAAATTGGTGAAACACCAATACCCTCGTCTCCAGGAGAAATCTTGCATGTAGACATCTACAACACAGATAAAAAATTCTTTTTGACTTGCTTGGACAAGTTCTCGAAATTTGCCACTATCAAGCCAATAGCTTCCAGAGCCATAGTCGATGTTAAGCCGGCCCTTATAGAGGCACTGAGCCTGTACAAAGACACCAAAACAATTATCTGCGACAATGAAAAATCTCTAGTTTCGGAAACCGTGAGATCTTTCATAAGAAATAACTTCGGAGCTGATATCCATGCAACTCCACCTATGCATAGCGGTTCCAACGGACAGGTCGAACGATTTCACGGGACACTGACTGAAATAGCCAGATGTTTGAAATTGGAATATGGAATGGAGGATTCCACGGAATTTGTTCTTCTAGCTACAATGAAATACAACAAAATAATCCACTCCACTACAAACCTCAGACCAGTGGATGTAATTCAATCAATACCAGATAACTGAAAAGAAAAAATCCGACTAAAAATAATCGAAAAACAAATGGCTGACTTAGCTTTCCACAATAGAAAGGCAGTCGCTAGAACATATAGACCCGGGGATAAGGTATATGTTAAAGTTAATAAACGTCTGGGAAATAAGTTCAGCAAAGTTTTTATTGAAAAAATAGTCCAACAAGATTTAGGCACCACCCTTAAAATTGATAACAAAATAGTCCATAAAGATAACGTCCAATTCCTCGTTACAGAATCCTGATATCCCTATCCTCTCCACTCATCAATCAAGCCAACATACTGGATTATTCCTCTTCCCATTATATCCCGCTCTCGGACGGAAACGTCGCTATTTTTGAGAACTACGGAATGTTGGCACATGTCAGGAACTTAACGGACTTTGAAGTGATAGCGGAGGCAACGGGGAAGTTAACTGAATTATTGCCACTATCTCATATGAAAAAATTATTAGAAGCAGACCTGGACCAAATACTGAGGACAATAGACGCGCTGCGCATTCATCATAGGCATGCACGCAGCATTAACTTTCTCGGTACTGCACTAAAGTATGTAGCCGGTACACCAGACTACGACGACTTCGCGGAAGTACACGATAAGCAAAACGAACTAATAACGGCAAGTAACCTCCAGAGAACCATTAACACAGAGATGCAATTACAGATTAATAACTTGACTAGGACCGTTAATATTTTACTTAATAAAACAAAAACTAACGATATAGATTCTGGACACTTGTACGACCTGCTGAGCGGCAGAAACAAGGCAATAATTAGAGAATTGGATAACATTGCCTTGTCAATAGCTCTGGGAAAGCTGCAAATGATTAATCCCATTCTGTTGGACAGCTCGGAGGTCGATTTCATTTTTAAATCTGAGTCAGACTTTAACATCAGTATAAGCGAAATAATTGTAAACTCGAAACTAAAGATACTACAAAATGAAAATATAATAACATTCCTAATTAAATTTCCAAGAATTAAGCAATTTCACGAGAAAAAATTGATCTATCCAGTGGTCCACCACAACAAAATTGTATCATTTGAAACCAATGACGTCGCAAAATGCGGCAATAAGTATTTAATGCTAAAAAATTGTAAAAGAAAGTCTGTGGTTACATTCTGCCGACAGCTCGACAGCAAAAACAGCTCATGTCTTAACAGTCTTCTTAACAATTATACCGCCTCTTGTGGTACAATTTCTGCACATAGCACGCCACTTATCACGGAAGTTAATGATGGTATCGTTATCATTAACGATCAACCCTCCGTGATTTTTCTAGAAGGCGAAACAAGGTCTCTCCAGAAGGGCACCTTTCTGATAACATTCGAAAACAAAGTAATGGTAAACTCTACAGAATTCGTGAATCTTCGCAAAACTGCATTCAGAAGTCCTGAGACTCCTATGGCACAATCTGTAAACCTTACAGACCATATCTCTCTCCTATCCTTACAATACTTACACGAATTAAATATTAAAAATCTGGAAAGCATTTCCTACTTACACTCAGGAGTAAAAAGAACCTTTTACACCTCTGCTTCCTTATTTTTCCTGATTTCATTAATTTGCGCAGCCTACTTCCTTGCAAAGAAACGGCGAAAGATAACCATTAATAATGTCATTAGCGAGATGGATCAGACGGGGACGTCTGATATTTAAAGGGGGGAGTAGTTAAGATACGTCGCCTCAACGTGACCAAAAACTAGATACGTCGCCTCAACGCGACAAAAAAATTCCTTTCGTTTCATATTTCGAACTTGCGAACTCCATGCAAGCCGCGCGCACATCCGTTCTCATGCTTAAAGCATGCATTGTTGTTGTCCGTTCTTATGCTTAAAGCATTCATTGTTGTTGTTTTGACTTAACGCGAATGCAATTGTGCAAACAAACCACACGCGCGTTTCAAATTTTGTCCCATCAGCGTCTGGCTGATGTTTTATTTTACCTTCCAAATAGACTGTTTCGCTTAGTCGACATTTTGGCCACAGAGTTTCTGTTAGATTAAAAGTCAGTCTTATTTCAAGTCTCAAACCTGCATAGCAGGCATGGAAAACCATTAAATTGAATAAATAAATCATTAAAAGGTTATATTAAATTGTTAAAATAAATATGAACGGTAAAACCATTAAGTTTAATAAATAAAATTATTAAAAAGATATAATTTGTGTTCTGTTTACTTGCATATTAAAATATATGCATTGTCACAAAGAAACAGGGTATTGATTAGTAATGAACATAAAAACTTTTTTGAATATCTCAGTGTTGCGTACTTAGCCTATCATAAAATTGCAGCTATAGCTACAAAGCTCCGGATAATCCTTTAGGTCCATATGACTGCATTTACCATGAAACCACAGCCTGATAACCAGAACAAAATATATTTCTGGAACAAAGTACTGACGCAGAAGTGACTGCATACACAACTGCTTCACAATTTCCATTAAAACCCTTCGAAAGCAAAACTTCAGTGTTTATAAAACTAGTTATATTATCCACATTTGAAACCTGATGATACTTCCAATTTCTCCAATGACAATTAGGGTCCCAGTATTGTTCGTATGGTTGCTCCAGAGTCGACTTCACTCTCAATTTGTATGCCAATTTTGGCACGTCGACCGTGTAATATTTATTCTCCAATTTATTCAAATATATTCAATATTGACTTCTAAATATATTCTCCCGGGCGCATCTAGTTTCGAAATTTTGCATAAATACAATTTACTTCCAATGAAGTTACAGTTCTATTTTGAAATACTTGAAGTTAAACATGAAAATTTCGGTTTATATTTTGTTGGGTGCTCTCCTTCTGGTACAGGTCATTGGAGAGGAGATTTTTCGGGAAAAGAATGATGTTTCCCAAGTGAGTATATGAGCAATATAATTTATTATTTTGCATACATTTACCTTTCACGTTTTTATTTAAAGGATTTGGCAACAGTGGCCGCTGCAGGAGTCATGCAGGGTGCTGGTCTCGAATATATAATTCGTCTAATAAGAAAAGCAATGAACCAGAAACGGATATAGACAAATATCCATACTTAATCGACTCGCAAACACAGACAATGCCTTGCAACCAAAACTAGAGATTGGCGATAGGATTGCATGGATGAATCTGGCGTGTTCATGATTTATATTAATGCAGTCAAAATATTATTATTGTATTAGAAATAAACTACCTTCTTCAGATACTGACCAAGAAGAACAAAACTATTTTACGTTTTATACTGAAAGGTTTGATGAAAGCATTCATGGAATTTTAAGGTAGATTGCTATGTCATGCTTCAGCCGCTCTTAGTAATTAACGCAATTTAGTACTAGAAAGAATGATGTACTTGTAATTCACCCGCTTGCTCATTTTCATCATCTTCCGTCGCCTTTAAGAGTTATTTCTCTTCTGTCACTATTCCGTGAATTTTCTTCCACAGTCTGTAAGAACTCAAATCTTTTGCGGCAGATTCCTCCTTGGAATAATTTCTCCGTGCAGATAATTGTTACGCACTTTTTAATACATTTACCAACACATTAGTTTAGATAGCAGTGTCATGAAAGGCGTAGTTCTATCAGAAAGTTACTATTTTATTACCGCGATCTGTTGGATTATACAACAAATTGGGTGCGATAGTGAACAACAAACGAATGATTCTTCAAGGATTTATGTAAGATTTTCAGATATGGGAAAACGTGAACTCTTACTTCGTTGCTAGTTGCGGCAAAATTTCATATTAAACAACTTTTTAGAATTCCTCAAAAGATATAAGATAAATCACCATTCAAAACATCCATTAGATACTGTAGTACGTCAAGAAGCATAAAATCCGGAGCCAACGTATTATAGATTATAGATTCGATGGAAAGTTGACCCGAGTTGCTTTGCGAATCTCCACTATATCTCAGTATATTTATTATGGCTGTGAAGACCTGAAAGTCAACTCATTGATATCTGGAATAATCTTCATACGAGTATATTGATAAGCGAAGGTTTTCGATTGGTCTACTACACCAGTAGGCCCCACTAATATTACACATTACTTTATTATACTGATCACATATTATAGCTAAAGTGTTTCAATCAGTTGTTAGATCAGTTGAGGACATGATAGGATAACATAACTTATAAAACCACGCATATGTTCGTAGTGAGAAAGTTATTCAATTTTTAGTTTCAATCTCTTTTACATTGTGCCACAACTACAACAGACAATAAAGTCCACTTTTACCTTTATGTGGAAATCTTACATTAGTCATTGATCACCCCTTAACTGGATATAAGCAGAATACTCTGAGTTCCCGTACACTTCGCAACAAAAGTCGCCAAAATCTTCCGCAGACAAAATTTTATTTGTTATCTAATTGAGTCTTCCACGAGCATACCATTTCAACCTAATCTAATATGTTGTTGTAATTGTAAAGAACTACAACTGGGCTAATATCGGTGCACCAAGTTGTCTGCATCAAATCTTATTTGGAAAATCGAATCCATATGCGGAAGTATGCTCGAGAATTATAGTAACTCCAGATAATGAGTAAACTTTGGATTAGCTTTTAGTTTGTAGGGAATGCACTTCACAGGGAATTTCTTTTCAAGGAGGCGGATATTTATGATGTGAATTTGCGGGTTTGGAAGCAGACAAAGAATAAACCTATATCTTCAATAAGGTAGAATTTTGTAGATGGCACTCAATTACTTTGTTAGAATATGTTATATTTTACCTATCGTTTCTAGTCGATATATTAATTTCTTCCTTGAATTTTACCACTAGGTCACGTTGTGTTTATGACTCCCGAATTATGGTGCCATTTTCACCTTTAGGGTGTTTTGGAGACTCTAACGATAATACGGATTTCAACACAACATTGATCCATCTCATTAGTTTCAATGAATAGATTACTTCTGTTTAAAGTTTCTGCCCAGCAATACTTGTAAAAGTTTAATTCTTTCTTATATGAGATAGGAAATTTCGCTTTAGTAGACATGCCTGTGCGACTGGTTCAAGTTTATGGAGTATATTTCACCAGTCTCCCAATTTTACTGCTAAGATTTTACTCAGCATCCACCATCTGACAACTTACTCGAAGGGACTATAACCTAAAAGAGTGAATGTTTATTGATGCTGGCTTTTGGGACCATCTTCGTCATCACCACTTGCCTATATCGGAGGTTTTCTTTTAGAAATTGGACAATAATGATTGAAATGACAATTATTTCCAGGGAACTGACCCAACCATCCCCATCTTAACACTTTTTTATTGTTTAAGTACTATCTCCGTTGAAAAGAATAAAATTGAGCAGAATAATAAAACTGATATAGGCTGGAGTCCTTTCACCAGTGTGATACCTCAGTTATGAATTGTATTCTTGTTCATACAGAAGATACTGTAAACAATGTTCCGAGTATCTCGAGTGAACATATCGTTAGAAGTTCACAGTATTTTCTTCTTGACCTACTCCATTCTTGAATGGATTCGTTTGAATGGATGATGAATCTCATCTGTTTTGAAATATGTGTTTTGCGCTTGTTGTGATTTTTGAAGCTTCATGATTTTTGAACTTCTAAATGGAGGAATAGGAGTTTAGCAACATCATATAATACTCTCAAGCTACTTCATGCTATTGAAGACCAATATCATTTCTGCGTAAGGTACAAATATGAATGATGCATATGTATGTACGATATCCTTCATTAATATACTTCAATGTCTACAATCGAAAATCTTAGATTCATTGCAAAGCGGATTTTTACATTACCAAAGCTGACAAGTCGATTTATTTCCAATTGCACAAATAATTTAAATCTCTTTATGTAGTTTATGAAGAAATTGATTTATTTCCAATTGACTTATATACGGGTTAATATTTTTGATTCTCTGAACCTTGAAAATCTGCCATTTTTCCATCCAATCCTGTTTCCATTTCCTAGCTTGGTTGAAATAAAATTTTCTATACTTCACGGATGAGCATGAAGGGATATGTGTGCCGTACAAAAGCACTAAAGCCTCCTGAATTATCATTTGGTGGTCCTCTGCGTTCACCAGTTACTTCCTTCAAATAACGATATTGAGCGTGAATGCTATAGAATAGTTTAAAGTAGGCCTGCTCCATACTTACATCTACAACAGCGCCATCCTCATTTGCATGAACTTCCTGTCCAGTGATCAGTACCAGAAGGAGAGTCCCCAACAAAATGTAAACCCCAATTTTCATGTTTAAGATTGTAGATTAGTTCAAGTATTTCGAATATTTCCAACTAGAACTGTAACTTTATTGGAAACAAGTTGAATTTATACGAAATTTCGAAACTGGATGCGCCTGGTTGAATATATTTAGAAGTAAAATTTGAATATATTTGAATAAATTGGAGAATAATTATTACACAATTTTCAGTTGACGTGCCAAAATTGGAATAAAAATTGAGAGTGAAGTCGACTTTGAAGCAACCATAAGAACACTTCTCGGAACCCATTTGTCATTGGAGAAATTGGAAGTATCTCCATGTTTCAAATGTAGATAGGACATTTAGTTTTATAAGCATTGAAGTTTTGTTTTCGAAAGCATTTAATGTACATGGAGAAGCAGTTTTGTTTGCAGTCACTTCTGCGTCAGTACTTTGTTCCAGAAATGTATTTTGTTCTGGTTATCAGGTTGTGGTTTCATGGTAAATGCAGTCATATGGACCTAAAAGATTATCCGGAGCTTTGTAGCTATAGCTGCAATTTTATGATAGGCTAAGTACGCAAAACTGAGATATTCAAAAAAGTTTTTATGTTCATTACTAATCAATACCCCGTTTCTTTGTGACAATTCATATATTTTAATATGCATATTTTACTTAAAGCGGATCCATATTTAAAGCAGAACCATATTTAAATGAGGTAATATGATATTGGGGGTAGTGCAATGACACATTTCTCATCAGCTGTTACAGGTAGCACCTGCAGTATACCACGTTGCCACTTTCAAACAGATCTGGCAACGGTTTTCATTTTAGCTCACATTGAGAAAGGACAACCTCGCAGGTATGAGAGTGAATTTCGCAGTTGACAATACTTTAATTTTGCGGGACTCAATCATTTAGTATAGAAACGCGTTGCGTGAGGAATACTTTGTTAGAATATGTTATATTTTACCTATCGTTTCTAGTCGATATATTAATTTCTTCCTTGAATTTTACCACTAGGTCACGTTGTGTTTATGACTCCCGAATTATGGTGCCATTTTCACCTTTAGGGAGTATTGGAGATTCTAACGATAATACAGATTTCAACGCCACATTGCTCCATCTCATTTGTTGTAATGAATACATTACTTTTGTTTAAAATTTCAACCCAGCAATACTTGCAAAATTCTTTCTTATATGAGAATAGGAAATTTCGCTTTAGTAGACATGCCTGTGCGACTCTTTCAAGCTTATGGAGTATTTCACCAGTCTCCCAATTTTACTGCTAAGATTTTACTCAGCATCCACCATCTGACAACTTACTCGAAGGGACTATAACCTAAAAGAGTGAATGTTTATTGATGCTGGGTTTTGGGACCATCTTCGTCATCACCACTTGCCTATATCGGAGGTTTTCTTTAAGATGGAAAACCCTTCCAACCCTCCCCATCTTAACACTTTTCTATTATTTAAGTACTGTCTCCGATGAAGAGAATAAAATTGAGCAGAATAATAAAACTGATATAGGCCGGAGTCCTTTCACTTCCCAGTGTGATACCTCAGTTATGAATTGTATTCTTGTTCACACAGAAGATACTGAAAGTAATGTTCCGAGTATCTCGAGTGAGCATATCATTAGAAGTTCACAGTATTTTCCATACTTGAATGGATTCGTTTGGATGGATGATGAATCTCATCTGTTTTGAAATATGTGTTTTGCGCTTGTTGTAATTTTTAAAGGTTCATGATTTTTGAACTTCTAAATGGAGGAATAGGAGTTTAGCAACATCATATAATACTCTCAAGCTACTTCATGCTATTGAAGACCAATATCCCTTCTGCGTAAGGTACAAATATGAATGATGCATATGTATGTACGATATCCTCAGTACTGAATATTTATATACTGGAGTACGCAGGGCAGTGTACTAGGACCCAGTTTATATAATTTATATACAGCTAAGATTTCAACTAAATGTGTAGACATTATAGCTTATTTTGCTGATGATACTTGCAATCTTGAATGACAATACTAATTGGTTTAATTCATGGAACATTAAAGTTAACGATGGAAAACTCTGCAAGTCATATACTCTAATTGTTAGGAAACTCCGGAGAAGTCCAAGAATAGACTGCAGCCAAGTAAAAAGAGATAAAGTTACTTTGGTTTTACTATAGACTCTAAGCTGAACTTAAAACGTGGTGAGGTGCGGATACAAGCAGTGGCGCTGGTTACTTGATATGTATTCACAGTCTTCCATCGTCAATAAATTGCTAATATTTATATCAGTTATAATGATTGTATGAAAAATTTGTATTGAAACTTGTGGTACCACCAGCAACATTAATATACTTCAATGTCTACAATCGAAAATCTTAGAATCATTGCAAAGCGGATTTTTACATTACCAACGCTGACAAGTCGATATATTTCCAATTGCACAAATAATTTAAAACTCTTTATGTAGTTTATGAAGAAATTGATTTATTTCCAATTGACTTATACACGGGTTATTGTTTTTGATTCTCTGAACCTTGAAAATCTGCTATTTTTCCATACAATCCTGTTTTCAGTTCCTATCTTCGTTCAAGAAGTGATGTGGAATATTACGTATGGCAGCATATGTGTTTCGGAAAAAAGGACGATAGCCTCCCCGTTCAACATTTTGTTGTCTTTGGTGTTCATTAAGTATTGGTGCTAAGAGGTCACTGGTTACTGCTAAGAGGTCACTGGTCCTGCAAATAACAAAGGCAAGTGTTGGAAGTTTTCCAAGACTATCAATTTTACATACTCACTTTTTCAGCACGTTGATCCGCATTTCCCTGAGCTGCACTTGCCCTGAGGTATATCATAAAGAGAGCACCCAGTAATATATATATTGCGATTTTCATTTAAATTTTTTGTAGAATACGTCACTTACTTCAAAAGCAATTCAGAGTATAACTGTAGCTTGACTGGAGACAGGCCGTATTTATACGAAATATTTTAATAGGATTTGATCGGTGGAATATATTTGAAAGGAATATTTTAATGTATTTGAATAAATCAAGGAATATATTTTTATAGCACTTTGTTTTAAATATTTGCATGTATCAGGTGTGTCGAGAATTAAGTCGACTCTGAGGTAACCATTCGAGCTAAGTATAGTGTTGAAATTGTGACTATAGTACGAGTAAAATTGGGGGTCATTTTTAGCTGAACTATGGAGTGGTCAAAATATCTGCCTGAATTCAGAGGACACTTTTTAAATATCATTTTCTCTCCGTCTCCAAATAAAATTCTTATCACGTATGTTTTAACGGGGCTGTCTACAACTTTATTCCGATTCGTGTTACGTTTTTAAATATGACTTCGTCTTTGATACCAACCTTGACTGGCCTTGCTTATTACAAATCTAGATAAGAGAATTTGGTTGTAAAATGATTGGATCCTTGTTTCGACAAATTTAGAAGAACACTCGAAGTTTGGTTTTTGTTCTATCATTCACATCCCAAATCGCATCCACTTGCTACGACAATTGCTATTTAGTCCCCATAACTATTTATTCTCATCTCCTCTGACTTCATGAACTTTTTTGTTATATTGTTCTCATACATTTCCTGTTCTAAGTCGTTGCTATTAGCGGCAGGATGTGTCGACTTCATTGAAATGTATCGGTATCCCGAACTATTCACTACCAGAATGACTGAATAAATATCCAATTAAGAATTGATCGCTGATTTGGGCATATCACACAATTTTTCATGAAATTCCACCACATTTTTTCATTTGTAATTTCATTTTCATTTAACAGTCAAACGTTTCCTCTTCTACAATTGTAGCTGTAGTTTTATTCTAGGTTACGTATGCATTGTTTAAATAATAATTGTTGAATTTTATGACTAATGTAGTAAATTTAAATGCATTTCATTGTTCCTTTGCGATAATGCATACATCAAACGATTTGTTCCATTTAACAATGCTTTGAACAGCGTCTCTTATCAGCTTGTTAGAACTTCAAAAGTAAGCTAAATGCTTTTCAGAAAATAGATTCCATTGTCTGTAGATAGGAAAACCTAAGCAGTGATTAGTCTCTGTAACAATTCTGCATAAATGATTTAATTCTATGATATCCCATACACATATTTTTACTATACATCTCTCCAACCGGCAAGGAACAGTGGAACAATTCAACAGTTTCTACAACAATTTTGAATATATGAATTGATTGCATACTAATCCATATACATATTTTTATTATCCTCCTTTCCAACTTTCAAAAGCTCTCTGCTTTCTTGGTAGTTATCGCAACTGATCACAATTTGATGGGAGCTTGTTTGCTAGGAAAACTTTCATTTGGATACGAAAATCATTAACCTCCTTTTGTGGGTCCAGACATTGCTATCATGTCTGTCAGCCAAGCATCTATAGAAGCACTCAATTTCTACGGGATTCATTCTAAACTCATATGGGAATGCTTAGAACTTCTAAATAATTTAGGAAGTCTCAACAAACTTTCCTTAATAAGGTTAATAGCACACTAGGATCCCTGGAAACGAAAAAAACCGATAGGCTTGCCAGGAATGGAGCGCAACACCATTTATTGGATCTGAATCATTCTTTGGCATAGGAGCCAACAGCATAAAAGATAATTTAAAACAGGAGCAAAAATGCAGAAGATCACTCTACTGGGGCTCACTCCCAAAACTTATGCAATCCAAGATCATGATTGGGGACTATAACCCAAAAAGTGGAGCTCAATGTCTACATTAGAGTAAAAATAATTTAAGAATATTGACAGGATACCTCCAGGCCACTGTCATTTAAGAAGCCAGCTCATGAAGCTGGGACTATCACCAGTAAGTACGTGTAGATTCTGCACGGGGGCAGAAGAAACACCAGAGCTTCTGCTAATGAATTGCGAAGCCTAACCTTGCAGTTGGAAGAAATATTAGAGTGCAGAGATATTATACCTATGGACCCCAACTCAGTGCTAAGTTTCCTTAGAACTGTTGGACTAATAGAATACCCTTAATATATACAATAAATCAAATTGGTCCATGTACATTTTCCCTCCATTCCATTCATTCATTTATTTATGGGATCATATATCATTGATTGAAATATAAAACAATAATTATAATCACAATGATGAAAATAACTAATAATAATAACCATAATAAGTAAAAGTTTTGTTTAATATCCTGTTATATGTTTGAGCAAGTCCTTTAACGAATAAATTAAATGTGATTTTTCATAAATTAAAAAATTCTCCCAAGGATTTCCTTTTCATTCTCAGTACTCCCTTCACTTCTAATTAACATTAAAATGTCATTGGTTTTCAGTATATAAAAAACAGCCACTTAAATATGCATTTAAAATTTCAAGAAATATTCTCAGACTTGAAGACCCTAGACCCGTAGAGGAATGTCGCTCTAACTACTTCTCCATCCACTTAGAAACACCCCACAATGTGGCCAGACACATTATGGCAATATACTCGCATACTCTGTAGCGTCTCAGAAGCGGTGCATGCAGCCAGAAGCGTGCGGTTACAGCTGCTGCCACTGCCTGCAGTCGAAACTGTCTACTTTTGAAACTATCAAAACAAAGTTGACACGAAACCACAGAAATTCAATACGAATACGCTTCAGCACACATTTGACTGTGCGAGTATTATGAGTCAAAAATGTTTTGATTTTTCTCTTACAAGTAATACGATTTTTTCTATTTCTGCCTGCATACAAAGTCTCTGAATCAAGTCACTCTTTATACAAACATTACAAAAAAAATACCTCAATTGGTTTAATTGTTATTAAAATACCGTAACTGGTTAAGGCGGATGAAGCCGCGTTAGATCGCCTACGAAGTAACTCGAACCACAAATAAAGTGAGAAAAACGACCGTAGTGTTTTTTGAATAGGTTGTTTTCCTAAGTGTGATGGAACTATCGAAAGATATCTCTGAAAAGTTAACCATTATTTTTGTTTCTTTTACTTTTGTTCCGACTTTTAGTCCTGTCAAAGAAAAATCCTGTAAATGAATGTTCAACAGACTTCTCATAACTAACTACTAAATATTACAGATTTATGGACCTTGGTTATCAAAGTTTGTATTAATGTGTAAAGAGAGCGTGGTGGTTGATAGAGTACATGGCATATTTCGAGTATAAGCAAAATCTTAGGTCCTGCGGAAATAAATATACTGTTGTGTTCAAGGGAGCTCTTTACTTCTAGTATAGTTCAAGAATTCGACAAAGCTTGAAGACGATTGGACCAGGACTATACACGAATAGTTTCTTAAAGGGATTTGAGGCACCGACGTCCCCTAACAAGGGGACAAAGGTTGAACTAGGACTATACATAAATTAATGCTGGAAGTCTCCGAACAAGGGGACAAAGCTTGGACTAGGACTATCATCAATTGTTTCTTTGAGGCATGGAAGTCTCCCAACAAATGAACAGAAATTGGACCATGAATACAACGTAGTCTGTAGAAGTCTCCTAACAAGGGGCAAAGGTTGGACTAGGACTACACAAGAATTGTGCCTTACATAGCTTTGATATATATATATAGCAATATATTCCCTTACGCTGGCGCACGGCTCGGGTCGTCTTCATACGAAAAGTTGGGAAGGCCTCGCACACCAAACCTAAGGATTACAGACCCATAAGTTTAACATCCTTTCTTCTTAAGGTTCTAGAAAGAGCTCTTGACCTACATATCAGGACATCGATCAACCCTTCTCTTCTCTCTGTATCTCAACACGCTTACTCTAAAGGCAAATCGGTTGAAACAGCACTTCATTCTCTCATTTCTCAAGTTGACAAATCCTTGGCGTGCAAGGAATTCACACTTGCCATATTTCTGGACATCGAGGGAGCATTCAACAATGTATGCCCCAACGCTGTCATTTCCGCACTCTATAATCTTAACCTGAATTCAGGTCTTCTTAAATTTATAGAGCTTCTACTAAAATCTAGGATCATCACTTCCACGATCGGCAGTGCCCAATCCAGGAGGGTGGTTAACAGGGGCACGCCACAAGGGGGTGTTTTATCACCCCTCCTCTGGAACCGGGCAGTTAACACACTATTGGTGAGATTGGAATCTACTGGATGCAAAGTGATAGCCTATGCGGACGACATAGCAATCGCGGCATCCGGCAAATTCCCCCAAACACTTTCCGAAAAACTGAACTATTCACTCTCTATTTTGTCGAACTGGTGTCGCGAATTCGAACTTGGGGTTAACCCATCCAAAACCGAGACTATGCTTTTCACTAGGAAGTACAAAATTCTAAAGTTTACAATGCCTAGTCTAAACGGCACTCCGCTCTCTTTGAGCACACACGTTAAGTACTTAGGCTTGATTCTCGACCCAAAGCTTAATTGGAAAGCCAATCTAGCTGAGAGGGCACGTAAGGCAACATGCGCTATATACTGCTGTAAAAGAGCAGTTGGTGCACAATGGGGACTTCGTCCTCGAGTCGTGCTCTGGCTCTACACGGCCATCGTTGAACCAAACCTGTTATACGGGTCGGTCTTCTGGTGGCAAGCTCTCGAAAAAGCCTGTAATATCAAACCCCTTGATAAAATCAGAAGATCCATTGCTCTACTGATCACTGGCGCTCTTCGTAGCACACCTACGAAAGCGCTTTTTGCCATGCTGCACTGGCTCCCCTCGGGGATCCTGGTTAAGCAACATGCCAAGCTGACAGCGATTAGACTTAATGCTCTTTCGCACTGGCGCATAACCCTGACAGGCCATGCTTCAATTCTAAATCAGGACCCACCTGTCCCCAACTTTATCGATTATATGTCGGTCTATCCCGATTTGAACAGGGAATTCGACCTCACTATTCCAAGTCGAAGCACTGGACCTCAGAAAACCGAATCGTCGGTGAAACAGTCGAAATCTACACCGACGGTTCCAAGCTTGGAGGTAGAGTCGGCAGCGGTATTTATTCCGACAAGCTGGACTTAAATATCTCCCTACGTCTCCCAGACCATTGCAGCGTGTTTCAAGCTGAGGTCATGGCCATTTACCATGCAGCCAAATGGATGCTGAGTAGTGATATCGGCGCAGTTGACGTATCTATCTTCTCAGACAGCCAGGCCGCCATTAAATCTCTTTTTGGCTCCACGGCCACATCAAGACTAGTTCATGAATGTCGAACATCTTTAAATGAGCTCGCAAGTTACTCTCGGGTGCACCTAGTCTGGGTTCCCGGACACAGCGAAATCCCGAGAAACTGCGAGGCGGACGAGTTTGCCAAGGCAGGCACGCTAATGCACGACATTCACCCCTTTGTAAACATCGGCATTCCACTGGCAACAGCCAAGCTCGAAATCAAACGGAAATATCTGGCTGACGCCTACAAATCCTGGGCTAACGAGGAATCCTGCCACACGGCTAGACTAACTTGGGCAAGCATGGACAAAAACAGAACCAATCAACTTCTTCGACTTGATCGCGTATCACTGTCGACAACTGTGTCGGTTTTGACCGGCCACTGCATAATGGGAAAGCACGCAGAAAGACTGGGCCTACCCTCAAATGACTTTTGCCGAGGCTGTGGCTTCGAGGAGGAGGACGAGACGGTTTTCCACCTCTTATGCCACTGCCCATCCTTGAGCAGAAGAAGAATTCGCACCTTTGGTGCCCCATTTCTTACAAGCCTGACAGAGCTGTCATCCATTAATATTAGGGACATAGCCAGGTTCATCAAAGTATCAGGATGGTTTCCTGAAACATGACAGGGGAGTCGTGCCTTTCCAGGCGCTGTCCTTGCGCTGACTATCACCATCCCAAGTATGGGAACCTTTTTTAGTCAGTGCTTGAACGGCGCCACACCGTGGTATCACAGTGGGCCATTATGTGTGCTCAAGTGTGCTTTTGGCAAACTGGGCGGCCACTCCTACCTACCTACCTACCTAGCTTTGAGGCATGTTAGTCTTCTAACAAATGAACAGAGGTTGGACCAGGACTGTACATGAATTGTTCTTTATATGTATTTGAGACATGAAACAAAGATTGGACTAGCACTATACATGACAGAAGTTAGACCAGGATTGTACATGAATTGTTCCTTATATAGCTTAGTGTGTCGAAGTCTGCTAGAGGTTGGACCAGGACTGTAGATGAATTGTTCTTTCAACAGGTTAGTGTGTGGAAGTCTCCTAACAAATGAACATACGTTGGACCAGAACCGTACATGAATTATTGCTTATATGGCTCTGAAGCATGGATGAATCCTAAGAAATCAGCTCTTATCATTTGTCAAGGTAGAAGCTGTAGTAAAAAAGTATGGATGACTGATGGATTAGTTATTTAACTCAAACGCATCTTGCTATAGCTCTAAGGCTACTTCACTTAAGATTTGGTAAATTTGTTCACATTTTAATATGAAGAATTGAGGAAGAAAATGACTTAGTTGGTGTCACCTCTCGTGAGTTGTAAGTGCAACGTGGTCTGTTAGTCTTGGATAAGTTAGTATTATGTATGAACTATTTGCAGCTCGTTCTTATGACTTCCCAGAAGAGTCCAAGGATTATCAAAATTAAGTTTTTGGGTTAATTGATCAGAGCTTTCATTATCATCAGTATCGATTTCAGTAAGTATACTTTAAAGTATGACACTAATTGTGGTCGACATTTTTTGTTGGACTTCTAGAATCTGCAAAACAAATTTAGTTCTAATGGTTTAGAAGTCAATATTGTAAAGGCAGCCGATGGATGGTCTGAATTATGGATTAGCAGCTATATTTGGCTAGTCCGTATATTGAATAGCGACCAAACTCACTGGTTACTTCTTCAGTTACTCAGTGGTTTAAATAGCGAGGAAAACCGATTGGAAGTAGATAAATTATTGAAGGAAGTTGATTCCGAAGTCTTCTTCGGGGAAAGTATTATATTATATAATTATATATTAAATTATAGCCACTGACGTTACATCCGTCAACTTTTTGAAGTTCATTGAGCTATTTCATTATTTTGCTCTTAGTAGATTTAACTGTCTGACTCTACTAATTTAAAGTGACGTGAACTTTTATTTGAAATTATTATCCATCAGCAGCTATCCAAATTGGCCCGAGGTACTCATCAGCTTTGCTTAAATAACCCATATTTTGTATTGTAAGCCAAGAATAGAATCGTGACCTATTCTTGAGTACAGCTCCCCAACACAATAGTGAAACAAACCTTCCCAATTTGGTTGATTTCTTCACATCTTTTCTTTGATGCATTATAATGCTAAAATTCTAATTACATGCATTTATCAATCAAAGTCAAACAAAAAATCGTGGTTAATCACAAAACATTACCTCGTTCATTTGGTTTATTAAAACTCAACCAGAATGTACTTCATTTCCCGATTTAAGTACGGGTAGGTTCCCTGTAGAATATTCTAACAAGTCGGCTTCGAATTCTTCTTCTCGTTCACGTTTCATTACTCGCATTAATTCGTTGTGGTTCGCAGCTGACCACTTGCAATCTAAGTCTCAAATGATGAGAGCTGACATCATGAGCATTAGTTTTCCCCCACATAAATGCGGCTTATCCTCAATTGAACTGCAGCAGTTTTTTGTTCAATTTCGGAACACTCAGCGTTGAGTTTTCCTTTCCTTCTCATTTATTTATTTATTTGAAAACAAAAGCCACACAAAATATGATTGATGCACTCCACTTCAGAGGAGACGAGGGCGAGGCTGGTGATTATCATGCACCGCTCATAGATTGAGTTCCAAGGCTTTATTAGATACACTGACATGTGAATAACAGCTCCATATTAATAGAGGGTCCACTGGGAGTCTGCATTGCTTGTGGGTGAGCTTGGTAGTCAAGTTGATTGTGTTAAAAATTTATAAAAATTGAGTAGGAATTTGTATGTGGTGTATCGCAATGCGAACATGGGAGAGAGAAGTGCAACAATTCGGGTGATATTAGCACATACGTAACTGATTAAGTGGCACATTGTTTCTCTGAACAATATGCATATATTTGCCTATGATATTAGTCGTTTCTGGTCTACCACAGCTGCTCTTTGAATGATAGTTGACCCATTTGCCTGTCAGTGTCTCTAAAAATCGAAAAATGTATATAAATATACCACAGATTCAGAATGTTCGTGCCGCATGCAACATTTAGCTGCTGCCGCGTACAACTTCAATGGTCCTCTGTACACATTGCTGAAGGCAACAAGCAGGAAGACTTTACTGTGTCCCATTAAGGGATGCTTAAATGCCAATCCCTTGAATGTTGATCTTACAATACAAAAAAAGTTGGCTATCCTCTCTGAATTTGAAAGGAATTTGTAGCAAGACAGCAACTGCCCACAATTTAGTCCAGTTAAAGTTTGCTCAAATCACAAATCAACTGTTCTAAATAGTTTTTATTTAATTTAGCATTCTTCATGTAACTACTGAATGAAGGCAGGATAAGTAGTCCAGAAGAAGTCCAAGTAAGTAAGTGAGCATAAATATTGAGATATAGAAAATCCATGTAGCTGTCAGCAACGTGTATATCAACCCCAATCTTTCACAGCCGTGCACTATCTTCATTGCACAGCGGCAATGACAGATGCACTTTTAAAGGGCCGCCTTTGTAGATGCAGCAATTTAGCACGATTGTTGTTGTTGTTGTTGTATAGCAGTTGGTTGGTTGCTTGTGTTTATATTTATCTTCTTACAAATCACAACAATCTTTATTAGATTATAGATGAAGATGAGATGAGTTGCCCGTGATGCTGGGATTTGAGTTAAGATACATTTACTCATTCATTTGAACCGCCTTAAATGGTGTTGGAAGATATGGGCGCTTGGCCGCATAGGAAAGCAACTATGTACCCAGCAGGAAATGGAACCGTCTGAGGTGATTTCAATGCTTAGATTGCATTGTTCGTGTGTGTGTTTCATACACTAAAAGTAGTGACAAAGTAGGAAATGGAAAAATTGACACGTGGACTCTATGAGAAACATTCTTGCAGTGAAGTGGGGTGGTCATTACAGCAATTTCTAATACAGACAAGGCGATACTTATTGATCTTGTTACCAAAGATATCATCTTAATTGGAAAAGACCTACTATTGAATACTTAATAACGTTGGTCACATATATATTATATTAATTTGACGGGCCCCAAATGGAAAATATATAGGAAGATTAAAGGTTGATGCTGAAATTCGTGAAGTTTCACTTTTGACGACCGGTTGCTTATTGAAGTTCATTTTTGAAGAATACTTGAAATATCAGTCCATAAACACCTCTGGTTGTCTTCGCAGATGTGTATGTTGATGCTCAAATTAGTGATGACACTCACTGACAATTTCTGTCCATTGACTGCTGGGAGTAATCTTAGGAAAATGAACAACCACTGGTTCAGAGTTGACTTCCGTGTGCTCTTGTGTACAAACATGAATATGAATTTGGTTGTTTGTAAACAAATTGATTCAAGTGAGAAATATTCATGAATTTATTTCTAAATGACGTCACATGCTAAAGCGGCTTCCGTCGGTCCACTTATCGTGCCATTCAAGTACCACGTCGTTAAGTACAGATTTATTTCTCATTCACTTGTCGACAATTTGAAGTGCATTTTAATTGTAGTTCTTGTTCATGCCTTTTGTCGAATTGGTAAATATTGTAATTTTTTTATTGTGGACTGAAATGCCAACTGGAGTGTTTTTATGTCTTTATATATGTATATGACTATATTTACTATGAGCAGTTCGGCTATTATCAAGGGCTTTTTGTTTGTTTGTCATTCAATTACAATCTATGTAGATTCATGACTGATGCCCTGAAGTTGCTCTTCGATATATATGTTAATATCGGATTATTCGGAGGCAGAAAGTGTTTGAATTTTTATGTTTAGAGTATCTGTCTTGGATGGATGCTAACTCCTATTTGAAAGGAAGCCCAGAATCACGACTTGGTAAAATGGTACTTATAACTTAAATGAAACTACATCACTACAAATTTGGGATTACAAACGATTAGTGGAAGTTCGAACTGTCTGGAGAGGTTCACTTACGAGTACTCCGCTCTACTCCATACTAGAACGACATGCAATGTTGTTGTTGAATTGTGTACCTTTGGTAGTAAAAATTGAGAACCATACAGAGTTACACAGGTTCTAGTACAAATGTGATTAAAGAGGTTAAGATAGGACATACGAGTATATAAAAACTTCAAACCCCTGATTAGAACCTGTGCTACGGATAATGTTGGTATTGCAGAGACTTTTAAAAATTCAGAAGAGAGATACAATTAAACACGATAACAATTTGTAATTTTGTTCAAATTTAAATATTCCATTATTTGCATTTTATTATGTAAAATCTATTTGTGCAGTTATTTAAGAAATATTTATTCAGTAGCCCATCTCGGAGACCATCTTGCTCAGTTTAAATAATAATTAAATTGTTATATTCCAACAATACGTTGTTGTATCCAAAAGTCATTATTTTAAACCAATTTTAGTAAGAATTTTGAGCGTGGTTGTTGTGGTTCCTTTTGTGATGGCTGTTATTTTGGTGGTACTTATGTTGTTCTTGTGGTTGTTGGGGTAGTTGATGTGGTTGTTATTGGTGCAGGTATGATGTTATTTTGAGATGATTGCGTTTGTTGTTGCGGTTGTTGGTTTGGATTTACAGTTGCTTGTGGTTGGCGTTGTGGATCAACTGATGGTCGTTGTCGTTGTCCCACCACTCCACGGTTAAACAGATTTCGGAGTGGTTGTATGAAAGGATTTACTAAAGCGGGGATTACATTATAAATTACAGATGTAGATCTTGGATTTGGTTCAGGCAGTTGTGCGCGCTAAAACAGGCAAAATTTTAAATCATTCGTGATTCTTAAGTGTGATCTGAACTTACAGTGCCAGTCTCCCCTTGAGCGTTACTACTCATGAGCTGTGCCAGGAGTGTAGCTACCAAGAAGATGTATAGAATCGTTTTCATTTTGCTGGTTGTCGAATTATTTCTAGTTATTCGAAAGCAACTGGGTATAGAACTAATACTTCCGTAGCAACCAACTGCACTATTTATACGAACAGTTGTATTAGACGATCTGAACTTTGGCATATAAATATTTAGAGCGACAGTTAATAAGTTAATAAAAAATATTTGAATAAATTGCCTTTTTAATAGGGAAAATTTGCAACTAGTTTGAAAGTCATGCGTATCTGTTCAGTGTCAAATGTGAGGTAATAATAGAAACCACTTATTGCAAATCTGTGGAAATTTTTCTTAATATAATTAGTTGAGGTTTTGGTAAATTTTCTGAGCAGCTCGTATTTTGGGTTCTGAATATTTTTTTGTTGAAGTTGACTCACTCATACGCAGTTAACGATGCAATATACAGGGTGGCCCAAATCAGACCTAGTGATGTTAAACACGTGTAACTCTTGTAATAACGGGTTTTTTAAAATGATTTATTTTAATATGTTAAATACATTTTATGGAAATTTAACGTGACTATGTGTGAAATATGACATCAGACAGATGACCACCATTTTGCTCGATACAGGCATTGGCTCTTTTTAGCGCATTTTGCATTACACGGCGTAATGTTTCTGGTGGCAGGCGCCGTATGTCGTCTCGAATATTCTGCTTGAGCTGTCCAAGTGTCTGTGGTGTGTTAACATACACTTTGTCTTTTAAATATCCCCATAAAAAAAATCGGGCGCAGTTAAATCTGGTGAACGAGGAGGCCAAGGGAAATCTGAATTTCTTGAAATTATGCGTTCACAAAAAATTTCACGCAGCATGTCAATAGTTTGCCTAGCAGTATGCGCAGTGGCTCCATCTTGTTGAAACCACAAATTAGGATGTTGCTCCACCATTGGCCGCAAAAAATTGTCGATCATTGTTCTGTAAGAAGCCCCGGAGACCGTTTCTGGCGTTTCATCCTCATTCTCAAAGAAATATGGGCCGATGATTTTTGGGGCCATAACACCGCACCAAACAGTGCATCTGATTGGGTGTGACAGATGCTGATGTATTGCCCTTGGATTTTCGGAGCCCCACAACGGCGAAGTAAACTTGTAATCATGCAAGATGTGGGCGCTGATCTTACGTTAAAAAAACGGCCATAATTTCGCTGCGTCAGAACAATTGATGGTTGAGAAGAATAATAAAATTCGATAATTTTGATGCGTTGTTGTGGACTGTACGTATTCATTTTAAATTTCCAAGAGTTCAGTTATAATCTGCAAAAAGAAAAAATAAATTATGTTAAAAAGTTATTTGTGTTTCACATCAGCTGGTCTTATTTGGGCCACCCTGTATAACAATTGAGATGTATCTTATATATCAACCCATCGAGAAGAAAGTATACTGAGGAATATACGTTAAACTCGTCTGCCTCAACTCGTTAAATATCGCTTTTTTTGGTATTTCTAAGAGATGTCAACTACAATTTTTAGCAAAGTCGTTATTTTTAACGATTGAAATGATTGATTCTTTCATTTGATTTGATGAGTTGGAACTGTGCTGCCAATTACAATTGTTTGTGGTTTGTGTCTAGAATACAATCTGTTGTGTGAGCACTTGAGATTATTGCCTAAGGTGGGGTATTTGATCTTTCTTTTATATATTAAGGACTATTTCTTAGTCATAAACAGCCATTTGTCTACCTGCGGTATGATCGAGTCCGGGGTAATTTGCAAGTCGTCGAGAGTAATGCTATCAAATTTCAGGAATTTGAATGGGTAAAAGACAGTTTTGTCAGATATCACCACAGAGGGTTATAAAGGATTTTTTCACTTTTCCGCAAAGTGAGAAAGCTTACTTTTAAAATTTCCTTGTAAATAGTTGGAATTTTGGTAACTCTTTGAAGTATGAAGTTGTGTTTTCTATGAATTAATTTCTTTCTCTTCGCGTATACATTTGAACGCTAGAAAATTTAACAAAATTTCTATAACAATTTTGATATGAAATGAAGTGTAAAATAATTCCAATGGTTCTGTGAAGAATACCCACACTTATATACACATTCAATGTTGCTGCAACTACCATGCGGCTATTGTGTCATCCTATCTCGAACAATTTTGTGGCAATTATTTTCAATTTGATGGGTTTTGTTTGCTAAGAAAACTTTCCCTTGGATTCGCTTGTGTGTCTTGCGAGCATTGCAAAAGTTGTGTTATCTCCCAAACGATGGGTACTTTACATAATAATGCAATTTGTTCATGTTACGATAACTTATAACAATTATGTTTATGATTCCCAGGATTAAAGTGAGGAACTTTCATAGACATTGATTTTTTGTTTGATTCAATTTAAGCCAGTTCTTGTGTTCGTAGCGAAAACAGCTGCCAAACATTTTAAATTTATTTTAATATTTGTGTTTCATTGTGGAGTTTTGGTGGAGTGAGTTTTAGCATTTGTAATGGCTCTCAGGGGTATCCTGATAACTATGAACATTTCTCTTTGCTTTATGAAGAAGACCAACATTCATTTCTAAATTTTATCTGCATTTCATTAGAACTTTAACCTACTCGTATTTCTATCTCTTTGTGCTTTGTGGCATTTGGTGGAGTGAGTTGAATATCAGAGATTTACTGGTAAGTTCCAACATTTGTCTACATTTTGCTTTTGCGAGTAAGAGCAACATTTCATTTTTCATTCCATTCTTCATTTCATTCTTCATTTCGTTCTTCATTTCTTTCTTCATTTCATATTCATTTCATTCTTTATTTCATATTCATTTCATTCTTCATTTCATTCTTCATTTCATATTCATTTCATTATTCATTTCATTCTCAATTTCATTTCACATTTCATTTTATATTTCATTCTGAATTTCTTTCTTTATTCATTTTTTCATTTCATCCTTCATTTCACTCTTTATTCACTTTTTCATTTCATCCTTCATTTCATCTTAATTTCATCTTCATCTAATCTTCAATGCATTCTTCACTCTATTCTTTATATCATTCATCATTTCATTCTTCATTTCATTCTTGATTTCTTATATTAGTTGTTTCTACATTGAATTCTTCATTTCATTCCTCTTTTCATTATTCATTTCATTCCACGTTTCATTCTTTATATCATTTATCATTTCATTCATTATTTAATTCTTCATTTCATCTTCATTTCATATTTATTTCATTATTCATGTCATTTTTCATTTCATTTTACAGTTCATTCTTCATTTTATCTTCGTTTCATTCTTGATTTCTTACATTAGTTGTTTCTACATTGAATTCTTCATTTCATTCCTCTTTTCATTATTCATTTCATTCCACGTTTCATTCTTTATATCATTTATCATTTCATTAATTATTTAATTATTCATTTCATCTTCATTTCATCTTTATTTCATTATGAATTTCATATTCATGTCATTTTTCATTTCATTTTACAGTTCATTCTTCATTTCATCTTCATTTCATTCTTCATATCATTATTCATATTATTCTTCATTTCCTTCTTCATTTCCTTCTTCATTTCCTACTTCATTTCCTTCTTCATTTCATTCCTCATTTCATAGTTCATTTTATTCTTCATTTCATTTCGAATTTCATTCTTCATTTCATTCTTCATTTAATTCATCAATTCATTGTACATTTCATTCTTCATTTCATTCTTCATTTTTTTCTTCATTTCATCTTCATTTCATTCTTTTTCTAATGCTCTATTTCATCTTCATTTCATTCTTCATTTCATTCTTCATTTTTTTCTTCATTTCATCCTTCATTTCATTCTTCATTTCCTTCATCATTTCATCTTCATTTCATTTTTCATTTCTTTCATAATATCATTCTTCATTTCTTTCTTCACTTAATCATCATTTCATATTTATTTCTTTCTTCATTCAAACTTCATTTCATCTTTATTTCATCAGTTCTTTATCCAATTTCAATGTCTTCTTGAATGTCTTTGACGTATTTTACATTGCAATGCAAACAAATGATCATAAAATCGCATTCGCGATATCCATGCCTTATTTCTACAGTCACTGACTTTTCAAATTCTCCTCGACAATTTTGTGACAATTGTTAACAACACATTTTGCTCACATTTTTCTTATACCCGAAACGATTATTATTAATGATTTTTGGAGTTCCTTAAAATTCCTAAGCTAACCTAGCATGAAGGTCAATAACATTAGAGGAGCTCAACGCATTGGTGTAGCCTCCAAAGTGTGCTGCAGAGTTACGCTGGCATACTGACGCTGGCAGAGTGACGCGGGTAACGCTATACTCAGCCCTTCCCCTTCCCCAGCTGCTGCGCGCAAGTCTCTGCGGTCGGTCATAGACGATGGGGGCTGGCAAAATTTTTCTAACATGTCACGCACGATTTAACTTTTTCCGCTGAATTTTGTTTTGTTGTTCTTTTTGTTTTTGTTTTAAGTATTTTCTGTGGCAACTTTTTTTGGATTTCTGCTCAATTTTGAACGCCGAGAGTTGACATAGTTAACGCATAAAAAGCATCGACAATTTCCGACTGCGATAAGATTTATTGCAACTTTTTCTCTGTATCGTTTTGTTCGCTCAAATATCGCAAGCGTTAATCATGTTTAATATGTAATTAAATTGGCGCTGCTGAGCTGAGGGGATAACGTCATTTGTGGCATGCGGCGACAGCTTTTTTTTACTCCAATTTTTTATTCCTCTTTGTGGATTATTGGATCTAGTTTTGAAGAGCATCTGTGTTTTGGCACTCACTCATAGAATTTCGTCAATATTTTTTGATTTACCCGAACGATTTTGGGGTATGCCGCCAGCCATTCAGCGGAGCTGTGCGAGGTAGCTGACGAAACTGCGCTAATCGCATTTCAGATTTCCTCCCAACAAAACAACACAGAGCTTGCGTTCGGTTGTATGTCGGCTCATTATGAGTACTATTGAGGAGTGTCATGCCGATGGATCTCACGTCACTGCGTGAATATTCTGTTCGGTTAAGCTGGTCGCGCGATGTTCTGCTTTGTTTTTTTGTCGAACTTTATTCAGCCGTAGTGTCTCTTTTTCTATGTCGATAATTAAATAGCGTTCGAGTATGTTATCTGAAATTGATCTGTGCTTCGAACAAAGTTTACATTCAACAAAGTTCGACGCTTTTTTAGAGGGTGGAGATCACTTCTGCATTCGCTTCATTCAATTTCCATTTTCAATTTGGTTCATTTTATAATTTTGATGTCAAGTTTGTCGTAAATTTTTCGTATAATAACTTCGTCGTTTTGGCTGGAGGACTGTTGAAACTTTCGTACATAGTTTTGTATGTCGTCATCTGATTGCAAAATTTTGCATGTGACAAATGTGTTTAGTGTTATATGTGGGCGTTTTTTTATAATTATAAGGGAAAGATCTCCCCGAGCTGAGAATCGCTGACCAACATAAAAATATATCCGGTCAAAATACTGTTCAGTTGGACATTTTATATTCGAATGCTGTCATTATAAGCCTTAGTTGGCTCTCTAATTTGGTCTTTGTTTCTAACTCATTACGTTAATGGGAGGATTGCAGACGATCACTGGATATACTATAATCGAAAGGGACGCAATTTTCAATATATGATTTTTTGGTACAAGTCTCAGTAATAAAAAAAGAAAGTTGATAAGGGAAGAAAGTCGATAAGGGAAGAAAGTGGATAAGGGAAGAAAGCCGATAATGGGAGAAAATCGATAAGGGAAGAAAGTCGGTAAGGGGAGAATGTCGATATGGGAAGAAAGTGGATAAGGGAAGAAAGTCGATAATGGGAGAAAATCGATAAGGGAAGAAAGTCGGTAAGGGAAGAAAGTCGATAAGGGAAGAAAGTGGATAAGGGAGAAAGTCGATAATGGGAGAAAATCGATAAGGGAAGAAAGTCGGTAAGGGGAGAATATCGATAAGGTAAGAAAGTGGATAAGGGAAGAAAGTGGATAATGGGAGAAAATCGATAAGGGAAGAAAGTCGGTAAGGGAAGAAAGTCGATAAGGGAAGAAAGTGGATAAGGGAGAAAGTCGATAAGGGAAAAAAGTGGATAAGGGAAGAAAGTCGATAATGGGAGAAAGTGGATAAGGGAAGAAAGCCGATAATGGGAGAAAATCGATAAGGGAAGAAAGTCGGTAAGGGGAGAATGTCGATATGGGAAGAAAGTGGATAAGGGAAGAAAGTCGATAATGGGAGAAAATCGATAAGGGAAGAAAGTCGGTAAGGGAAGAAAGTCGATAAGGGAAGAAAGTGGATAAGGGAAGAAACTCGATAATGGGAGAAAATCGATAAGGGAAGAAAGTCGGTAAGGGGAGAATATCGATAAGGTAAGAAAGTGGATAAGGGAAGAAAGTCGATAATGGGAGAAAATCGATAAGGGAAGAAAGTCGGTAAGGGAAGAAAGTCGATAAGGGAAGAAAGTGGATAAGGGAGAAAGTCGATAAGGGAAAAAAGTGGATAAGGGAAGAAAGTCGATAATGGGAGAAAATCGATAAGGGAAGAAAGTCGGTAAGGGAAGAAAGTCGATAAGGGAAGAAAGTGGATAAGGGAAGAAGGTCGATAATGGGAGAAAATCGATAAGGGAAGATAGTCCATAAGGGAAGAAAGTGGATAAGGGAAGAAAGTCGGTAAGGGGGAAAAGGCGGTAAGGAAAGAAGATCGATAAGGGAAGAAAGTCCATAAGGGAAGAAAATCGGCAAGGGAAGAAAATCGGCAAGGGTAGAAAGTCGGTAAAGAAAGAAAGTCGTTAAGGTAGACAGTCGATCAGGGCGGAAAGTCGATAATGGAAGAAAGTCGATCTAGGAAACAAATCGATAAGGTAGAAAAGTTTATAAGGGAAGAAAGTCGGTATGAGGAGAAAGTCGGTATTTCCTTGCATACTTTCCAGTCGGTAAGGGACGAAAACTTACCAGGAAGGAAACTCGATAAGGTAATCCATTACCTTTTCTTTTGAGCGTGTACAAATAGAAATCATCGGAATACTACCATCGACAGCCACCTTTTGAGCAAGATCGTGGATTGGAAGGGGACTGTTTGAACGTGAATAAATATATGAATAACTGTTTGAATATATATATTAGCAACACGAAGTCTACTCTCAAGGCGTACCTCTCAGTCGATGCGTTAGATCAGGAGACTGTGTGTCATTTGTTAATAAAACCATCCAATATGCCCCTATTAAGGAATTGTTGTTATTAGTAAAAGAGCGGTTGTTCATCATGAATAACAGTCAACCACAACATTACTAGCATTCACATTCACTCTTTGAGCAAGGTATTTGATTGGCCCTGTCAGCAACTCTTTGACCATGTGAGTAACCCTTTGACTGTGGGGGCAGCTCGAGGGCTACTGTCGAGGGCTACTTGTCTTAGTCGAGGCGTTAGATCAGGAGACTGTAGGTAATTTGTCAATAAAGGGCACCCCATCCAAAATGTCCCTTTTTATGGAAATGTCGTAATAAGGAAAAAAAGCTACTATTAACACTCACATTTTGAACAAGATTGGAAGGGTACTGCTTGCATGAAAATGTCTACTTGAGAAATACTCTTAATATTTAACTTTCAGTCGAGGCGTTAGATCAGGAGACTGTAGAAGATTTGTCACTTTCACTTTTAACACTTATTTCAAAATATAAATTTTTATGAAAATATTATTATTTCTCAATCATGAATTATTTCAGATCCTCTGAAATACTACCACCATTACCTTTCAGGTAGGAAGTTTGATTAGGAATAGTAATTTCTATGAATGAACTGTATGGTCAACTCTCAACCAGATACTTTCAGGCAAAACGTTGGAGCAGAAGTCTGTAAAACTTTTCTCAACAACGCTCTTATCATGTAAATGTTCATGACAAAAAGTGAGTCCTGACGTGAAAATGAGCAGTTGCTGTGTATGAACCAACTGTGGTTAACACTTGAACGGTACTCTAAATTTGTACTCTAATGCAAAACCCGAGAGCAGGAGACTCTACTGTGGAGAACATAAATTGTGGCCAACTTGAACACATTATAGACACATAACTTTTTGTAGAATAGTATGGAGAAGATGATTTGTTGAGCGTCAACTCACTGTAATTCAGCACACTCTCAATTTAGGTACCATTTTTGACTAAGAAGCAAGAGACTAGGAATATCTTAGATAGATTAATCTGAGTTCAATTCAAACACTATATCAGCCTTTCGCCAAAGACTTTTCAGACTGCTGAAAAGTTGCTGAGCATCAATAAGAATGTTTTACCTCAACACTACCCTCAAAATTGTTTTGGTGGGTTGTTATTCGAAGAGTCTGTTGTTCATGTTCTGTTGTTTACTAACTTCTTTCATATTTGCTTTCGAAAGTTGTGCTTCTGCCTTGATTCGTCAGTGTCAGTCAGAGTTGGTGATTCAGCAGATTTCCTATTAACTGTGGCGTATTTTCTTTCCCTATTAACGCCGATAACCTGAGGTGCTAATGAAGTCTAATTTTGATATTTTCATACTAAGTTACTTTACATAAATTATTTGAAATAAACAAATTAGTTATTTTCGTCTAAAGTGGAGTATTTTTATGTAAAGCTTAGGTTTAATCTTTTGTGGTGATCTTACCACATATTTTTCCAAAAAATCCCTATATATAGAATGGTATTATATAGTTTGACCTCTATCAAAAGTTGGCAGCATTGATGTTAGCACAAGCAAAGATAAAATTACGTCACTCGTATTTATGGGATTTGTCACTCCCCTCACCAAAGTATATCAGATTTCGTCAAATTGAGACAGACCCTTTCAGCACTCTTCTATATTCAGCCGATATAAATGAGCTGCTTCTAGTGGTAGGGGAGACATCGAACAAAGAGCATTTTGTCGTCTTCCCGAATCAGTCGACAGCAGTCTCTTGCCGAAATAAATTGTTTATTTATGTAATATATTAGATATAACTTCCTATAAGACAAACTAACTATATAATTTAACTATTATCCAGTTCTGAAAATGTAGATAATAGGAACTTTTATCCCTAACGCCCACTGACATCAGGACTTACTCACCGAAATAGTTTCTGCCTTATCAGTTTAACAGCACACGTCCTTTTCTAGGAAGGATAAGGCACAACAGATGTTTCAAGCTGTATTGTCCGTCGATTGAGTTATTCCCATTACTTTACCTGTGTCTACAAAGAACCTCTGAAAATATTTGCTTCTTCTTTGGAGAGTTTTGACATCTTATAAACATTACTACGGTTTGGGTTGACGTAAAAGGAATTAATGAATCCATTTTTGGCAGTAATGAACATATAAAAAATTCATGTTTTCTTCGCTTAATAAAGAGTCCTTTACTGAACCCAACTTTGAACTGTGACTGAAATTTCTTGTATATCTATAAATTTAGAATTCTCAGAGACTTTAAAGGACAAAACAATAACAAGTCAAAGAGACTGATATGATCTCTTCAGCCCCCCCGGATCCCTCAAATATAAAACTCTTGATAATAAAAATAACTTTTCTCAATGCAAGAAGGAGACACAGACATCGACGATGAAGCTTCGTCTGATACGACTGATCTCTTTTCAGTCTCCCTGGTTCGCTCAAATAGAAAACTCTTGACAATAAAAATTATGTTTATCAATGAAAGAAGGAACCATAGTCGCCGACAATGCATTCTTCGTCATTATCAAGTCAGGTTCATACGTTTGCGTTGATCTATGTTGCTGGTCAGCACTTAAAATTGTGGCACTTTTACACTGCAGCATGGACTTTCCTTCTTTTTTTGGACTCACTTGCATACAAACGCATCTTAATCTTAAAGTATGGGTTTTAATACATCTCGTAAATTAGAGTAATGACATTCCCACGACATTCCGATGATGCATGTGCTCCAATTGATATTATAAAAAAACCGAAACACAATTTATGACTCTTTTCCGTTGATCATTTCCCTCGAAAGTCCCTGTTTCATAAACGAGTATTCGGGAATAGTGATAAGCAACAAATTATTGACAGAATATGACACAAAATTTGTTGCTCTTTCTAGCAAAAAAAACTATTTAAAAGTGTATTCAATTGATTAATATTTGATTCTTGCCTTCTATTTCAGAATTTTGGTTCACGACACGTTGTTGACGTTCAGCTGATAATTTCTCTGCTGATTACAAGAACTCGTTTCTATAAATGTACTTCATCTGAGTTTATGAATGAAATTTGTAGTAAAGCGGATTTCATATTGGCCTCAACAGAATGTGGTTTACATGCCGATGGAAAATGACGCCCAGAATGCAGTTCATCAGGTAGGTAAACATAGTTGTGACTCATTGGGGGGATCAGAGATCAATCTTCTATGATATTTACTTCATTGAAAAGTTTCCATTGTTGCATACAAATATAGTCTAAAATGTGATTGGACTTACATGATTCATTCACCTCAATTGTCCCGATTAAGCATAAGAGTTCTATCCCCATTTATATAAGGAGTCCTTTTAATAATAAACTAATATACACTTCCTTATAATATTTATCTAGAGTATTTATTATTTTGTTTATATCTGCTGAATATATCTGTACTTTTGGTATTCTATAATTTTGAAACCATTCTCTTTCGTTCACATGTATCATAATACTGGCATATAAGAATATGCGGTTATAAGAATATTTCAAAAAGATTTCTACTATTCTTTTGCTCTGACATTCCATTTCTTGAATAGATATTTCATCAAGAATGTGGGCGTGTGCTGCCTTCGTATACCATTGTCAGTTTGCCTATTAATACAAATCACATGGTATATTTATCATCACGATCTGTTGACCTATCTCTGTATTTCAATTGGGACACAAAAGCGAGCGTAGAAGTAACAATGGTGTATCCATTATATAACCTCTCCCAATTTGGGCTTTAGTAGAAATGAATTGAAACCTATATCATCAAAATCGGTTGTCTGTGCTTCTTACGGGATATGAGCGCTCCTCACCTATATATTGTTTACATCACTCTGGACATCAATGGAAACTGTTTGGGACTCATATTATTAAAAATTTCGAAGTGGTTTCCATACTTTGAAACATGGTAGTGTCCTCTTCTCTACATATGGTACAAATATTCCCCAGGGTTACACCCATGGTTACATAGATATATTTAAGCCGTACCAATTCTATTTAAAGAGCTTGTGAAATTTCTAGTTTTGATTTTAGCGTGCATGCCAATGTTTTTTACATTAGTAAATCTTCAATTTTTTTTTACCTTTGAAAATCTTTACTAAGGATTCATGTCAATTAGGCCAAATCTACTTTATTATACTATAATGGTAGTTATTATTAAAAAGGAATCATTCCATTGGACTTCTAGTTACAAACTTTGTCAACATTCGGTGCCTCCAAAATTTCCATTCTAAGCGAAAGTTTAGAACGAGGATTTTGTACAAAGGGTTTCTCATTATTATTTTAAATAAATTACTGGCGGTCAACTATCTAAAAAATATATATCCAATTAATGTATTCCTTTATAAAAACCACTTAAACTAGTCTTAGGTTAGGACTCTTCTGGAACGAGAAGAGTCAATGTATATTATGCATCAGTGAATATTATACATCAGTGTATATTATATATAAGTCTATAATGAGATAAAGTTATATTGTATATCAGTGTATATTATTTATCTGTTTATATTATCTGCCTATAATATATCAGTGTATATAATACATCAGTCTATATAAAAGAGCTGTGTACATTATACAATAGTGTATATTACATTAGTTTATATTTTACATCAGTGCATATCAGGGCATATTATATATAAGTCTATATTATACATAAATATATTTTATACATTTGTTCGTCTTTGTTATATATCAGTCTTTATTACAATTCAATTTATATTATACATCAATCTACATTATACATCAATTTATATTATGCATCATCAGTATATATTTCACATCAGTGTATATTTTACTCCAGTGTATATTTTACATGAGTGGATATTTTACATCACTGTATATTATATATCAGTCGATATTACACATTAGTCTGTATTACATAGCTGTGTATATTATACACCACTTTATATTGCCAATCATCAGTCTATATTATATACCAATCTATATTATACATCAGTCTTTATTATATTTCAGTGTATATTATGCATCAGCCTTTATTATAATGCAGTTTATATTATATTTCACTCTACATCATCAGTATATTAAACACAAGTGTGTATTTTACATCAATTAAAATTATACACCAGTTTATATTATAGATCAGTCTGTAATTATACATGAGTCTATATAACACAGCAGTGTATATTACATCAGTGTATATTTTACATCAATGTAAGCTATTCAATATATTATTCAATGTATATTATACATCAATGTATATTATACAATGTATATTATACAATACATCAGTGTATATTTTACATCATTTTATATTATACAATATACAGTCTATATTATACAGCCGTGTATATTATATATTAGTATATGTTCAATATATTTTATACATCCCTTAATGTTTATTATATATCTGCTTTCATTATAATTCAGTTTATATCAGTCTATGCTATACTTCAGTAGATATTATGCATCAGTTTATATCAGTCTATACACTTTATACTTCAATGGATATTATGCATCAGTTTATATCAGTCTATGCTATACTTCAATGGGTATTATTACAATTCTGTTTATATTATATTTCCGTCTATTAGACATAAATATATTATATATATATTATACATAATTCTATATCATAAAGTCCATATACTCGTACATCCGCTTATATTATATACGAACTTCTGCCATGATTCATGGAATTCGGTCTCTATTGTTCCGCTTTCCTTTCTACCAAGAAACACCAAATGCAATTTATTAATTATTATTGAACTTAATCTACACAGTAATAAATCATTCATTTCCAGAGTTGTAACTCAACGAACTGATCTCATTACTCAACTGGCCCAGTTACTCTTATTAGCAGGCACAGTTTGTGTGCGCTCTCTTTAAAGGCCATTAAAAAGAATTCTATGCCAAAAATTTTAATTGAACTTAATTGGTTAAAGGGGCATAAAAATAATTTGAAATTGCCCGGGCCGGGCATGTTGGGTTAGGAGCCACCAGCAAGGGTTTGAACATTTCTGACACTACAATTACAACTGCTAGAATTTCTCTTCCAGTCTACTCTGGTGGTGGTTGGAAGTGAAGTGAAGAATAACCGCACCACACAAGTTGTTGTGTAGATTTAAGTTTTTGGTTTTGGTTTCTTTTATGACCGACGCAGAGTCGCTTAAAAATCATCAAAGTGCCAAACTGTGGCTGAGAATTTAACGATCATTTTGGTGGTTCTCAGTGTGGTTGTTGTATTTATTGTTGTCGTTGTTTTCAGTGAGGGTGGGGTGTTGTCTGCATAATTACTGTAGGCCTCATATTTAAAGCAGTAAAGTGACTGATTGTGCGAGTCTAGTCTTTCATTCTGTGGAATAAAATAAACTTTTAGCATGCGTCTCTTGTAAATTTCTAAATGAATTTATGACTTTTTAATATGGAAATCGTGGCAGAATTTTTTTGTGGATATTATTTAAGCAGATTAAATTTTTTATTTATGAGATTTTCTTCATGCTTAGCGCTGTACTTGCCATTCTTATGTTGGGTTGTAAATTGTAATTTGAGCTTACGTTTGACTTTTATAGCCATCTTTCAATTGAGGCGCTGTTATTTATGTGGAAATGTATTTGCTGTAAGTAATTGGGTTAGCGTTAATGAAATGAGTCAAGATCAAGTGCTAATACGGGAAACAGAAAATGGAATGGATTCCCAGGTCAAAGCTTGGAGTATATTTTGAACAGATGCATCCTGTTATTCAATATAATTCAGGTCAGTTATCGAAGAAAGATATAAACCTTTGATTCTTTAAAATGACCTTTCTAGCAGATTTGTGTCATCATGAGAATCCAAAAATAATTATTCCACATTATTCAGCCAGTTTAGATTCTAAACCCATGCTTACTCAATATGTGAGTGAACTTTTGAAGAACTGCCAGTTTAGATTATAAGCCCTTGCTGACTCATAATATGAGTGTACTTTTAAAAAACTCTCAGCTTAGATTCTACTCCCATTCCTACTCATAATATAAGTGAACTTTTGAAGAACTCTCACTTTAGATTCTAATCCCATGGTTACTCAATATATCAGTGAACTTTGCAGAACTGCCAGATTAGATTCTAATCCCATGCGTACTCTTTATATAAGCGAACTTTGCAAAACTGCCAGTTTAGATTCTAAACCAATGCTTACTCATTATATAAGTGAACTTAACTCCCAGCTTCGATTCTAATCCCATTCCTACTCAATATATAAGTGAACTTTTGAAGAACTCCCAGTTTAGATTCTAAACCCATGCTTACTTAATATATGAGTGAACTTTTGAAGATCTCTCAGCTTAGAGTCTAGTCCCATTCATATTAATTATATGAGTAAACTTTGCAGAACTGGCAGCTTAGACTCTAAACCCTTGCTTACTCATTATAGGAGTGAATTTTTAAAAAACTCCCAGTTTAGATTCTAATCCCATGCTTACTTATTAGATGAGTGAACTTTTGCGGAACTGGCAGCTTAGATTCTAAACCCCTGCTTACTCATTATAGGAGTGAACTCCCAGTTTAGATTCTAATCCCATTCCTACTCATTAAATATGTGAACTTTTGAAGAACTCCCAGTTTAGATTCTAAACCCTTGCTTACTCATTATAGGAGTGAACTTTTAAGAAACTCCCAGTTTAGATTCTAATCCCATGCTTACTTATTAGATGAGTGAACTTTTGCGGAACTGGCAGCTTAGATTCTAAACCCCTGCTAACTCATTATAGGAGTGAACTTTTAATGAACTCCCAGTTTAGATTCTAATCCCATGCTTACTTATTATATGAGTGAACGTTTGATGAGCTCAAATTTTAAATGGTGTAATGTCGTTCTTTATCTATTTACTGTTCGTCACTATCTGACATTTGTGCTTGGTTTGCACCCTGACATTCTGCTGTCAGACGAATTCAATATTCTGACACGCCACAAATCGTTGTTCTACTCCACTTGCCAGCTGACTCCCACGCTGCGGACAATCTGCAGATCTGCTCTGTGTGAGCATAGGTTGCACCACCTGTCAGTCTGTAATTTCCCCTGAGATTTCGCTCTTCTCCGTTTGTGCTGACCAATTAATTAAATGACTACTAATACCTGAAAATGTTCGTTTCTATTTGCGCAATTTCATACGCTTATCTTCCTGCTGCACTCCTTGGCCATCTGGAATTTCTGTCCGCATTGCGTGCTCACATGTCATGCCGCATTGACGTGAATTGTATTTTCCTGAGCCTCAGAGTTAAATGTCATAATTCCAATGCAGCCAATCGAGCGTACCGCAGCCTTTGTGGTCGAGTGTGTGTGTGTTGCATGTTTGACATGTTGGCAAATGATGTTTGGGCTGCGTTAATGGCAACTGTTGCGCTTTGATGGCTCTTTGATAAGCCCTCCTATACCTACTCTAGACATGAAAACTATTCGTTTAATTATTTTTTATCTTAACAAATTTGCTGCAGCCCAATGCAGTGGTATGCAGTGTGCTTCTTGGTGGCTGACGCGTATGTGGCGGCGCACTCAAGTGACCCAATTCGCTGTGGCAGTGTTGAAGGCATATAAAATATACAATATAAAATCACATTTTCAATTAACAGCAAATGCGATGCGACCTATTTTTCTAAACAATATTACGATGAAAAAAAACAACGGTGTTGACTCCTCAGAGTAGACGAGTTGCATCTATTTCGAATTTCAAATCAATTTCTTATCAGATTGAATAAATTGTTGAATTTTATGCATCCCTGCAGACGAGAGCCGAGAATCGATATGAGGAAGCTTGATGAATTTTCATGGTACACTAGTTTTGATTAGGCTAGGTTAGTTTAGGTTATAGTTGAGTGCCAAGTACCACAACCCTGTAGGAAATGTCGTCGGAGCAGTGACGGATTTAGGTGAAGCCTAAACGTGTGCAGAATTGTATTTAAGATTGGTAAAATTTTATAATTGAGTGAAAATCAGAGTTGATTGTTAGAACTGGATTCGATTCTGGAAGATTCCTTGGAATATTTCTGATAGAAATAAAACACCTCTCTGGACCTGCCATAATATCAACAGGGAATGGATCAATTATATCTATGACGATATATTTCACTTATTTGCTGTCAAACATTTAAATTTTGTTCCGGTAAATGAAATAGTTGAGATATGATGGCATCAGATTCAGCGTAATAGTCCCTTCATCGAGACTACCACTCCTATCTATCTTATCTGCAAGTGTCTGGCCTTCATCGACCGATGTAAAATAAGACTACGAATATCACTATATTGAGGAAGGCATACTGTGGAAATTACTTGATCATTATCAAAGCGAAGCCTGTGATTATCTCCACGTTTCTTTGCATCTAGGCACTTATATGCAGTTATTGTTTGGAAACTAATCCATCCTTATCGACCTTCTACTATAAAGAAAGCAACGGTTTAGTATAGATTTTTCAGGTTCTTGAGATATACAACTATTGGGAACTCCTCTTCAGTCTATAAGTTTATACAATAAGTATTTAAGAAGAGATCCGGAAGGTTTATAAAAGAGTCTATGAACAGTGGTAACTTCTATCTAATAATTGAAAATAAGTTATTGTATAGCTACCCGTCTATTTTATATGAGATTTGATTTTAGTATTAGAAAAGCACTGAAAATTATCTACTGGACCAAAAATGGAATATTGCATAGTTCCTCACTTAATTTTCGTAGGAAAATCTCGTAAAAAAATATATATAATATATTCTATTACAACAAAAACTTAGGGCGAGATAAACAGATGGATCCAATACGCATGTAAATCTGTAATAGCTTCGTCCTTGTTCAGGTAAAAAAAGTTCAGTTATGTGTTTAGTGTAGATGACGATGAATAGGCGATCTAAGTGGAGTAAGTTCTCTTGAGTTACGGATCAAAGTTAGCTAAGTAGCGATATCGCGTTCTATTCTGTCTGATATGCTGTTGAATTACTTTCAGTTCTGAAACTCCACTCATGGCGCTTTTTATCATGGTCAACAGGTGGTCAGGATAACTTAGTTCACTTCAGTGTTTTTCGTAGGGTTATTGCAAGTACGAGGGTGGCTAAAAAAATGTTTGTGAACATAACTTAGAAAAATTGTTCTTTTAAATTTATTTTCTTATTATTCAAAGTTTTCTTGTTTTACCTCTATACAGTTTTATCATCATTTATGGTCCAACTTGTTTAAGCTGTCTAAATAGTTATTGGCGTCCAGGTCTTCAGAATAGTCATTTACAGCTGAGATGACCTCGTATTTTATCGTCTGATTTCGTTTATTGTTGAGCTGCTTTTTTTATACCAATTAGCATGGCCCCAATAACAATCAACCCTCTTCTAGTCGGATGTTGATGGTGTGAGTCTGATATTGATAGTGCTCAACATCTTTCGATACACTTTTTCCAAAGGTGCTACAACCACATTTGTTTATTGAATATTATACTAGATTACAAACTTTCTTTGCAATATAAATGTGTATATTATATCACCATGTGCTTTCTTAGAAGGGCACTTTATCTTAATCACTTTAACTACTGCTCGAGTCTTCTGATATTGAATTGCATAGTTCCTTGTTTACTTATGGTCAGATTTGTCGAAGGATGTTTCTTCTAAATTTTCTTATAACTTATTACCAGCTTTATTGGAGATATCCGTATGATTACTAAATACAACACCTTTTGATATGATGGGCGTACCTTCAGCTCTACCGATTCCATTTCTACTACTTGATTGCGTAAATGCTTGCTATACTTATTACTTGAGGTTATTAGTCCATTGTATTCTGTTGAGATGCACCAGGAAGTTGTTTATTAATCTGTTCTCAAGCGCCTGCCTTTGTTAACTATTTTCCTATCCCATACACTTTCTAATCGATGCTCTAAACATGGCTGCATTTTAATTGGTATTGTTTGCTAATGCGACTTTGTGTCTTCCTGTTCTGGTCAATTATTTCTAACCTTTGAATATGTTTCACTTCGCACGCTACAATTAAATCCAAAGAAAAATTCATCTCGTATATCTCATAATTTATTATATCGTTGTACAAATATTGTTGAAATATTTAGCAGCATTTACAAGTTCACTTCCAATTGAATTGACTGAAGAGTATCTGAGTACGAGTATTTTGAGATGAGAATGCATAACATCTGTGCTTAGTTGAGGAACGCCTTATGCGTTACAATGCGTGTATATTGACAAGTCGCCCATGTATGAAATCTGGCTGGCATGGCGTGTTTCAAGTGCTCTTCTGTGGCACATTTCGTAGACGATTACATTTACAACACTTTACTTCTCTTTGTAATTAGCCTAGTTTACAAGATTTGCATCTCTCAAAACTCATACAAACGAGTACATTTTTTTCTTCTTTGCTTTAAATTCAATCCGGCATCTCCATCTCTGTCTCCATCTCTATTTCCATTTCCATTGCCATTGCAACATCTTCATTCATGCTGGCATGCTTGAAGGCGTTTACATTTTGCAGCTCATTTGTGAGGCGACTCTTTCGTATCAAGTAATGAAAAATCGCATTTCTGAAAGATTTCAACACGCGTGTGATTAGTCATTCAATTTGTACATAATTAATTTTTACACTCAATCAAAAATGTTTGTCTGATACGTATAAGTTTGGATGGCTGATTAATAAATGAATGAGTAATGATTGAGTATACATTTTTAGACTTACGTTTAACAAGGCGCTAAAATTCTTTAATTATGAAAATTATTTATTTCCAGATTATGTCTGATAATTGTGGCATTGAGTAATTTGGTCTGTGCAGATAAATCAACCGTTGAGAGGATAAAGGTACGTACAAGCAGGAAGAGTTCTGAAAAGAAGGAATTAATAATGTAAACTGTAAATATAAATAATAAACTATATTGAAAACTAAGGTACTACTAAGAAAGGTAAAACTAAGAAGGTACATAATTAAAGTATACTCGTATAATGTATTTTAAATTTCCTCTAGAAGGATAAAGATGGGAAGAATGGAAAGTATATTACGAAACACTCAAAGGCAGAATTCGATTTGGCTTTCCCAACCCCTTCATAGAAGTATAAGAAGTACATATAAAGAGGTGAAGAATGGAAAAATATACTGAGAAACATTGAGAGGCAGAATTTGGTTGGGCTTTCCCTAGCCTATCACAGTAGTATAAGAAGTATAGAGATGGGAATAATAGATAGTATATTACGAAAATTTGTTACAACAATTAAATAATAATAATAACTACAAGCGTTTTTGACAGCTTTACACCTCGTAAAAAAAAAAAAATAATGTAACTATCATAAAAATATATATAAAAAACACTGAAATAAAAGGGAAGAGGAAACAATGTGTAAATAAATATTAAATTTAAAATCAAGAAATAAATGATGAACGCAATAAGTAATTAAATATTTATATATAAACATTTATCCGACAAATTATTTATTAAACAAAAGAAACAACAAACATCCTCTCATACAAGAAAAACTGGTAGCTACAGTCAATATTTGAACGATCTCCGCTGGCATACAAACCTCATCGTTATAAATTTCTATAGTTTCATTGTTTCACTAAAGAACACTTCTTCCATTGTGTATACCAACAGTCCTATCTAAGAGTGTTCAAAGAGGGTGTTTGGAGGGCACAATGGAGCTTGTTATCTTCTGCTGTTACAACGAATAATTATAACGCTACCACACTACGGCCTACAACAGGTGAAAGCAATTAATGTCACGCACACGCACACATGAATGTATTTTCTGTAACATTCTCCAAATTCTTCCATTAAAAAGATAAAGCATATCTCTGTATGTCTCTATAAAGACACACTACATTATTTTTATTCTATCTTAGCAGCATATAAAAATACCCACTACTCTGTTATCTACTTTTTCATCTATGATAGGGAGGGATGGTGTAGGGTGGCTTGTAAAATTCCCTAAAGTCAAACTGAGTGTGTTGAGATTTAGCACATCATATTGAGCAACACTTTTAAGAGATAATGTGAACATAAATACACAGCACTGAAGTGCTCACTAGATGTATTATAATATGCATGTAAATACACCCAACAATTAAACGGAGAAGTTATCGGAGAGAATGATATGTTGCGTAAAGGCGGAATAAATGCGCAAACATAAAAACATTTGATAAGAAAGTAACAAAAAATAAATGACATAAAAAGAAATCAGAGAAGAAGAGAATTAGGACCAGAATGAGTAGGAAGTTTTTTTTAAATTTTCAATGTAAAAGTTTAATAATTTGAATTTAAATTATGGGAAGTTAGTTACTTCTATATTTATATTCTAGGGACTCCGTTAAATCCGTTTGTTTGACTTTGCTTCTGCATTTTTTATGTTTCGAGTTTCACCCCGAGTATACAGTTCTTCAAGAATTTGCCGGTGCCTCGCTTGAAGATATCCAAAGCTCTCTGTTTTCTATACAATATGTTGGCTTTGTATTTTGTAGGGTTCATTCAAGCGTGACAAAATTTCAAATCCAAGAAATAAACATAAAAATTAAATCCTAATCAAAAATACTTTATTAATGGAAATATCAGTTTATTACAATACTAATATCACTCATGTAGCCAAATAGTTTAGTCCTGACTAACTGGGAAGGAACTTGTATATAAGTAGCGAAGCGTATACTGTTTGCTTTCCAAGGGTGAAACGCCTCTGGTTGATCAACATAAAATTGCACGTAGTCCCAGAGGAAATAATCAAGAGATGACAAATTTTACAATCTTTCAAAGCAATGATCGATTTCTCGAAACCATTGTTACTTTGATGTTTGTAGATGCCCCACTCAAACAAAGTTGGGTTCTACTTTACTATTTTTGAAGATGCTTCTTTCTTCTTATAGCTAATGGTAGGTTTAGTAAGTGAAACCCAGAAATTGAATGAACTAGAGTTGGAATAAGCAAATCACCAATTTAATTATGAAACCTTAGAATTATTCAAGCCCTGAGCTGTGGTAATATTGACAAAGTTCAATCCAGTCAGTTCACGATAAATACAATAATGGATCTTAATCTCTAATTTTTGTTCTGGTTAATAGCTCTTTCAGTAGTTCATCGTTGTACGATAGTATAGCCGCTTCTTGTAGAGGAAATTGCTAAGCATAATGCAATTTTAGGCACTAAGGTTTTTATTTAGAAGATATATATTGTTTAGAAGATATATATTGTTTAGAAGAAAAATATGGTTTCATAACTTATAGATAGGTTTGTAGCTAATCTTGGGCTAGGAATGCTTTAACTGCTCTATAGAGTGACATATTTAGAGGATCACTTTTATAGCCAATAAGGGTTTAGAAGATGGGAATACGTCATTGAACAAAAGGTTATTCAAGACCAGGATAAGGCAAAATGAAAAATACTTAATTTAATTTATTTTTATTTTATTAAAATTAATTACAATTAAAAATACTTCAATTAAATATTTCTTCGACGAAAGGTGAAAAAAAATCATGTCATGACATTTTAACCTAGTAAAGATAATAGTAATGACTTAGAAGTGATTGACACTTCGACTGGACCCCTATGGGTATTTTCGGACCATGACTTTAAATCGCGACAGATGAGAAAATACTTCATTGTACTCCACCAGAGTACATTTTGTTGGCTGCTAAGTAAATAGTGCTATTACATATCCGTATGTATTTGAGATTCTCTTCCCCTGTTTGATTTCCATACTCCATGCAACCATTATACCTCAATCCCTATCGTCACAACATCTATCATATTTCTCTAGCTATATTATTATACTGTATACCGATTGTTCGAATGCCATGTAGTTTCGTATTTCACTCTCATACATCGGGCCTCTATTTTACTTGGTCCTAAATGTATTCTTTCGGTGCTCTTTATTTTAGACTTGTTTCTATATATCATTCTACATAGGTAACCAATGTGAGTATTTGAATTTGAGTCCTTTGTTTGTTATGAAGACTTCTGTGGTATCTTTTCGATATGATTCTTTTATAATGCTTTCATTATATACATATATACGTTTGGCAGTCCCCACTTTAGTTTATAGTTCACATTTCATAATGAGAACTCCCTTCATAGAACTTTATATATACTTACTTTATAATCTTGATAACTGTTTTGATTTGAATTTCATTTCATGTCGTCCTAAACAGCTGTGCTATCATTGCTGTTCAGAACTACTTCTATATAAATTTCTGTAACAATACAAAATTTCTGCTCTCAAGATAAGGTGTTTTGGATTTAATTGTTGATTTTCTTCTGAGCATGAACATATTCACTCTACTCGTAGTTTATTTGTAGACCATATGCCCTGCATAGTATTACACTCCTGATTTAACAATTCTTCAGATGAAAATAGCTTTTTAGTCAATAAAATATATAACAAACATAGGGTTTTGTATAAAGTAATTGATCATGATTCGTCCTTTGCACCTTTTCGAATCTTGCCAAGGTCACGGAGGCTCTTATCAATTAGGCCAAAATTCCATGTTAAGAAAATTAATTAGTCGACATATATCTGTATATTTTTGTATGTGCAATTCAATATTCTACATATACCTATATATGTTTTCTCACCCACTCTCCATTGCTGTCTTATTTTCACCGTTCTTTGACCTTACTCTATTTAATTAACGAACCTTAAAATGCCAAAAAATATATATGTATAAATTTTATAACTAAATGGAAACGCAACAAAAATCAAAGTCATCTCAGAGTGTTTCCCATGGGTGCGTCATAAAATGTTGCAGAGTGCTACACACCCCACCCCCCTCTGTGAATCTTCGGAATCATGCTGAAAATCAAAGTTTACTAAACTAAAATACAACATAAACAAGCAATGAAATTTGACCTTCACTGTTGATTGTGTGCCTGCCTGCCTGCCTAAACGAGCGCGGTTCCATTTGCGGCTCCCCAGCAACACAACGAATAAATACACGAAATGCATTTACATATGTGTACATATATATGTACATGTGTGTATATATCTCGTAAATTAATTGTTTGTAATGTTTAATGATCCATCAAAATTGTTCCAAATTTTGACAAACGTTTGGCAGGCGGTGCAAACGCGTACCCGCCCTCAAATGCTGATTATTTTCTGTTTGCTTATACACGAGTTTGAACACTTCCGAGTATCGTAAAAATGCGAGAACACAGAAGAGCAGATAAATGGTCTCCGTACAAGTGGCTACCGGCATTGAAAAATTTCATAATCATGATGATTATTCAATCATATTAATATGGGAGAGTTGTTGAAGTCGGCCCTAACCCAGTAACGAGTTATGATGACAGATTCTGTGCTCAGGCCATCTAAGTAAGTAAGAGTTGGAGTGGGCTGAAAAATGTACTCGCACCTTTGCTTTATTATGATTAGTAGAAAGTTCATATAACTCAAATACGACCACCCTCTAGGTATGAGCCTACAGTAAACAGAAGTTTGAAGTTTTTCGGATAAAGGTCGTCGTGGTTTTACCCTAGTTTACTGCTTTTCCATCTATTAGAATTTAGGAGATTAAAATTTGTTCAGCCATTAATTCCCGAAGCTCTGTATTGAGGCTCGTTGAATCCATCATCATCATGCATACCACGTTCTCTAAAATGAACAACGATGAACAAATAGAGTAATAATAGAATAGAGTAGAGGGAGTAGAAAATATCTCAACTGTAGTTGACTGAAGTATTGAAACTATTTCACAGCATCAATATGATTTTGGTTCATCGTGGCTCTTATTTGCCATTTTTACATAGTCAACCATTCTGGAGGTCATAAATATACTTATGGAAAAGCAATAAAATGGTTTTATATTTCACATACAAAGCTTAATTTCTCAGAGATTATTAATAAAAAAGAAGGAATTATAGAAAGGCTATCAACTGTTTTACACAGAGCAGCAAATATGAAATAAGATAAGATAAGATAATAATGAGCGTATTATCTCCACAACTCTATTAAAATTATATTATAACTAATTTATTATAAAACAATAATAAATATTATTGTATAATTATATTATTTATCATACGTGTTATCACTATTCTTTGATTCATGGTTCCTTCTAATAATAATAATAATAATAATAATAATAACAATAATAATAATAATAATAATAATAATAATAATAATAATAACAATAATGTCCTACAATCGACTAGATATTTTCATCTGTATCATGTAAATCTTTATGGAACTGTGCCAGCTGAGAGAGGATTTCATTTGCTTATTAATACCATATAATTTCCAGATTTGTTTTCCTGAAACTTTCTAGTTCTAAGTTTCTAAATTTCTAGTTCCAGCAATGGTTTCAATAAGAGTTTATTGGTAGTTGTTCCATCAATGGATTCAATAAGAGTTTATTGGTACATGGGTACATGATATGATATGATATGATATGACAATAAGTCTCTAAGTCACAATGCAACTATTCTTATAACGGGGTTCATTGGGACTCTATAAAACAACATGAAAGACTCACCAAGGAAACGATGAAAGAGATGGTGAGGATCCCTTATGAGTATTACAAATACCAATCTACCCAAGTACCTGAGTATGAGTACCCCCCTCTTTTACTACTTCTACTTTCTATATATATATATATATGATATTTTTCATTTATATACTATTTTATATATTATATATTTTTTACTTTATGTTATATACTTTATACTATAAAATTTGTACTTTTTTACAGAAACATCAAGAATGGCTCAAACAGCGCAATCAGCAAAAGTCCTACCGACCACCTGTAACGAGCTATAAAGCAGCGTCCTTTGAATTAGCTAATTTGTGGCGTTTCCACAAGCAATCTCCAGTTGAACAACAAAACCCAAGCATAAACGATGTATATCCCGAAAATGAAGCGATTGCCGCAACAACAACAACAACCACCCCGAAAGATATCAGCACACTTTCTGCCGCCACCGGAGCAATTTTGCCACCCACTGCGGCTACAACTGCAGAAATCAAAACGACCACATTAAGTCCTCTAATAGAGGATCCAGTATTAACCAGCACCACACCTGCAACACCAACATCGACAACGACCTCTGCGATTAGTGCCACCACCGAAGGAGTGCTGTCACACAGTGAGCACAATGTCAGTTTACCTACTCTGAACATGGATTTGCACACGCCCACTACGCCTACAACTAACGCTACGACAGCTCCGAAAACGGCCAAAGCGAAGCCGAAACCGAAACCGAAACTGCGTCCTTATCCCCGCTGGGGCAATTGGGGCAAATGGAGTGATTGTTCCCGTAGTTGCGGTGGTGGCGTCATGTACCAGCAGCGGAAATGCATAAACCGGTAAGTTTAAAGAGACCATTAAGTTCGTTTTATTCAGTTTAATTACATTATTTTGTCACAAATGAACCCATTAAACGATGTGTGCGGGGAGAATCTTGTTTGGCGCCATTGGCCGCTCTGTTTTTGCCCAACTGTTTTAATTATTTAAATATTTTGTTTAAGCATAAATTACATATAAACTTCGAACTGGTTCATGGATTAAAATTGAAAATTAAAAATTAGTTTCATTTTTTTATGTCTCTTTGAGTGATTTCATTTAAATATTTAAATAATTATAAGCTTACAAGTGTGTATATGGAAGCACGAATTCAACGTCATCGCGAAGTATGACTTGACTTTGTTTTGTATGACTGACAGACCGGGCCACAAGCTCACCTCCCGCACGTACACATCCGTACGGCGACTCACGTCCATGGTGTCTAGCTTTGCGGTTGAGTGTCGTGGACCAATACTATATACACAATCCAATATATATACATTAAGATTTATACCTGAGTACATTTCGGACTGGTTTTTATTGAGTTTACTAGAAGTTGTACATACCTATATACTCGTATATATTTTTAATATATATAAAAATTCTATTTTGCTGTCTTTTCTGAAACGTTTTACAAAAAAAAAAAAAAAAAATTAACAATGCTAATTGAATTGTCAACATCGTCGGCTCACAAAATTATGTGATAATTTGATTTCAAAAAGCGTCGTACATAATTTGTTTACAAAAAAACTAAGAATACACCGAAAAAATAAGTGTATAGCCACAGAAATTATTTCCACCGAGCTTGGATTACAGAGTTTATACGAGTATGCGCTCCATTGAAAGGGAATATAACACAATTTTATGTGGAGAGAGATTTGAGTTGTATTGCTCTTGTGGATCCTGTGCTACTGAATGAGGCAGTAAGAGTGGTTTGATGGGTGGTACCAGGTTAAATTAAGCATAACCCGTAGCCCTAGCAGCTAGTGCTTTATATATTTTGTTATAATTTTAATTATAATAAAGATTTAAATAATAACAATTCTAAATTAACCATATTCTACATGAGCCCAGTTTTGGTTGCGTTGCTTACTTTATGTGTAATAGTGTTGTTTATTGAATTATGATTTGCTGGATGTTTTTAATAAACTCTCATATATTTTCTAAATAATTACTTAATTATTTTTTTATAAATATATTTATTTTTTTATAAACGTGGTGAATATAATTTCTATGAATTTTTTAATGAAATATTTTTTGAACAATTTTAATAAATTTTCATATATTTTATAAATATACTCGTATATATATATATATATATATATATATATATATATATATATATATATATATATATATATATATATATATATATATATATATATAATATATATATATATATATATATATATATATATATATATATATATATATATTTATATATATATATATATATATATATATATATATATATATATATATATATATTTTTATTTTTTTTTATAAATAGATTTCTCCTCTTTTCAGTTTATTTCAATGCCTTGACTTCAGTTTTATTCCTATTTTCATCTCCATTTCTTCTCGTATTTATTCCTATTTTCATCTTTATTTCTACTCTTATCAATTCACCTTTTTCCCCACCTTATTTTTTCCAATATTTTAAATTAATGTTTAAAAATTTCTCTTATAATTCTTGAATGTTTTTTTTTTATATAAAAATTAAATTATTTTGTATTTAAATGTTTTGATTTAATTTTTTTTACCTATTCTCATCTTTATTCCTGTTCTTTGATCGACACCTATCCTATTTCCGATATCTTAAATTAAAATTTAATAAATTCTCATATAGTTGGAATATTTTTTTATTTAAACAATGTTTTCAATAATTAATAAATAATATTTAAATTAGATCAGCGTATTTAAATGGCTTTTTCATTCTTATTCCTGTTCCGATCACTCTTTCATTTAAGTTAGTCGATTTTTTCCCACACCTAATTGTTTAATACATGTTAAATTAATTTTTAATAATGTTTCATATTTTTTTAAATGAATATTTTTATATATTTATTGGTTTTTTTAAATATTAAAATTTGATTGTTTTATTTAAATACCTTCATATCAGTTTTATTCTTATTTTCATCTTTATTCCTGTTCTTATCAGTTTATCAATTTTTTTCTGATACTTTAAATTAATGTTTAATAATTTCTCATGTATATATTTTTAAATTTTCTATTCAAATATTTTGCATTTTATTCTTTTAATGGGATCATTGTTCTTAAAATTTTTTTTTAAAATTATTACTCCTGTTCCTATAAATCGTTGATTTTACATTCGTCGATCTTTTCCCACATACTCGTATATTTTCTTCAGACTTGTTAAAATAATTTTTTATAAGTTTTCATATATTTTTAAAAGACATTTTTATTTATTTTCTTAGGTTTTTTCTAAGTTTGAATTTTAATCTCCGCCTTGTTTTCATTTCTAATCCCGTTTGCATCCTCATTTGCTTCCATTTTTATTCCTAGTTTCATCTTTATTCCACTCTTATCCACAGACATTTTTCCACATTTATTTTTTTCTATTTGAAATTAATGTTTTAACAATTTTTCATATATTTTTAAAAGAATATTTTATAATATACATTTAAGTTTTCTAATATTTTAATTAGTTCACCTCATTTAATTGCCTTTTTTAATTTTTCTTTCTTGATTTGCCAATCATCTTTTTCCTCACTTACTTTTTTCAGAAATACATTTTAAATAATATCTCATATTTTTAAATAATATCAACATTCTTGTATACATTTTTCAAGTTTTTCCCAGTTTGAATTAGTATCTGATTAAATACCTTGCTTTTATTTGTAGTCCTATACTTATGAGTCCTTGATTTTAGATTCGTGGACCTTATTCTCCCACCCACTTTCTTTATAAAAAATTTCTGTGTAATTTATTTTGAATTATTTGTTCATTATCGAATTCGAATGTAATGCACACTTCCCTTGTACTACACAACCAAATATATTTTTATCTCAGTACTATTTTCTTTCCATAGTACAATGCCTGAGTGCTGGGAGACCTCCTTCTTCGCCGGTTCTCCGGCATACTCTACTCCACTTCTATTCTATTCTATATCTGCTTTAGCAGACCCTGTCAGCACTGTAATGAAGACTATTCTCAAGACTGTTGCGAATTCTTCGGTACATACGTATTTCTTTATAGTTTCCTCATTTTTGCCGTGTACTCTTTAACAATTTTGGGGATTTTTAATGTTTCCACAGAAACCGATATATGTATAATATTTTTTTTTAAATTACCTGCAAATAACAAAAAAAAAATACATAAAATAAGTAAAAAATAAATAAACAAGAAAAAAATGGCGAACAAATAAAATAAAAATTATACAGAAATACATACACTAAATTAAACAGTGATTTCTACTATTTTCCCTGAAGTAAGTAGAAATCCGAAGCCGGTATAAATAGAAGAATCTGCTACCGATGAAGATGAGTGCTTGGCAGATTGTTGAAGTGAACACACTACAAGAGTATTGGTTTTGTTCGTTTGATTGTGGGAAAAGTTGAACAATATAAAAAATTATACAATTATGGCAAAAGTTTTGATTGGAGTACTTTGCGTGGCTGCTCTGCTGCAGGTGAGTAATGGAAAATTTACTTCAAATAATTTGCATACTTATTTGTAATTTTTTCAGTTCACCCTTGCCCGAGACGTTAGTGAAGCCCTTAATCACAATATCCGCGAACAATTGAAAGGATATGAGAGTCTCTTGGCCGAGAACGATAATACCCACAAGGACGATTTGAAGAAACTGGTTCAAATCACCGAGAGTGCTCTGAAAGCGAACACTGTCGATGAGAAACAGGCCATCCTAAAAGGTGTCGCTGAGCATTTCACACCAGAATTCAACACATACATCACCGAGAAATTGGAAGAAATCAACGTTAACGATGACATCCATGACGCCATTGAATTCTATAAGTCGCTTTTGACTGGCAACACAGAATTCAAGGCTGAAATTGAGAAGACCATTGCCACACTCGAGGGTCTGCAGAAGGAGACGAATTTGAAACAGAAGGAGGACAATTTCCTTGACCTGAACAAGGCTTTCACACCGGCTTTCCAAAAGTTCTTGTCCGAGAACTCTTTACCAAAAGTGAACCAGGAACTGCAAAAGTCCGCTGAATTCTTTGAGAATCTTTTGGCAGAAGACAATAATAAGTTTGCGACAGAAATCAAGGAACTGAAGAAGCAAACTGAAACCGCTTTGGGCAACATCTCCGTCGAAGAGAAACAGAGCGCTCTGTTTAAGGTCACCAACCCGGAGAATCGTGAATTGTTCGAATACTTGCAGAAGAAATTCATTGAATTGAACTAACTGGAGAGAATTTTGAGAATGAAGTGTTGCTATTCGTGCATATTAATTAGACCGCTGTTTGTCGAAATCATTATGTAAATTTTTATGGGAAAAAATTGTTAGAGAGACCCAAAAAGAGAAGTAAACAAAAAATGTAAATTTCTCAAAACGTTTTCCTTGTTATTTATGTTGCAAATTATGCTTGCATGAATGTAAATGAGTTTGCGTCAGATTAGCGGAAGATTTGCAATCTTCATACGAGTATTTTGTATAAATTAGTACTGAAAGTGGAATAAGTGTTTAAAGCCCCTGGTTCTAACAACTTAACACGTGTCATCAGTGTGGGTCACAGTACAATCTGATTATATTAACTACATTTCAAGGTGTGGCAAAGCAAATTAGTGTTTTCGAACTTTTCACACCTCGATTGTTTCAATGTAAGTTGCTTGGAACCAGTGGGACTAAACAGTTAGCAGCTTGTCTAGAAGAAAGCAAGTTAGATATAGAAGCAGTAAAGTAGAACAAACAGTTATACCCCAGATAAATCGGTTGGAACTAGTGGGACTAAACAGTTAGCAGTTGGTCTAGAAGGAACTAGGTTAGAAATAGAGGCAGCAAAAAAGAACTAAAAAGCTGTACACCAGATAAATAAGAAACACCACACCAGACGGAAAGGCATTGATTTCAGGTATACACGGTCTTCCATACTTCCACATCGGTATAGTATGTTGTGGATCATTATGATATCCCCAATGTGTGAGTTTAACCCAACTGAAACAACTTTGCTTTTTTCCCTTGAGTCCTTTTGATACATTTCTGCACACGGTTTCCGATGTGGAGCAATCTGCGTCCGATCAATATTCGATTCTTTCATTTGAGTCCCTTTACATATTCATGCAAACGCTTCCCGTCTGGGTCCAATCAAAAATTGAAACATCTTCGATTCTTCCCTTTGAGTCCTCTTTACATATTCATATAAATGGACTTCGCTAAGGTCCAATCAACAACTGATGATGAAATGATGTGCTTTTTTCATTTTTATATATTTCCGTAAATGGTTTCCGTCTGGGTCCAATCATTTCAGTATGCTTCTTTCCATTCAGTCCCCTTGATAAATTTCTGCACACGGTTCCCGTCTGGATCCAATCAACAATTGAAATAACTTTGGTTCATTCATTTGAGTCCTCTCTATATATTCATGCAAATGGATCCCGCTTAGGTCTAATCCACAACCGAAATGACTTTGCTTCTTACATTTGAGTCCTTTTATAACCTCTTTCTGTAAAGTGACCATGCCTAGGTCCAAACAACAGCTGTAATTATTATTTTTTTTTTGTTTGAGTTCTCTTTATATTTTCCTGCAAACGAACCAACCCTACGACTGGTTCTGGATCAATTCAAAAAAAGCATTGTACAAACTTGTATTGCTCAGAATAATAATCTGGAAGAGAACTAGGATAACGATAATAGGAAGGTATCGAAAAGACACAGGAAGAGTTGCTAGACGCAGTTAGATGGATAGTTAGAAAAGGTTGGGATGAGGTAATAACAACTGATTCGGTGAGCTTAACTCTGCTGTACTCTAATCATAGAGCACTTTAATAATCAGTGGATGAATCAGGTAATCTCATTTTAGTGTTATTATCAAGGAATAATTAGTTCCTGAACTATTATATTAACTAGATATATCGTTGGAACTTTGCTGTACGATAGTTTAGTCTCTGATCGTGGATCTATTGTGCATTTTTTTTAAAGAGTTTCGAAAGATATAAGTAAGAATTTCTACGGATCCTATTTTCTTATACCAATTTATGCAATTTGTAATTAATTCGAAATGGGGAGAATGTTTCTTGGGGCAACCTGTGGTGCGATAATAATAAGTAGAGAGGACAAATTCTACTTAGAGGAGTCGGGTAGGAAAAACATCTGGTCTTTTTAAACGAATCCGACAATTAGCTAAAGGATTATAACGATCTGGAACATTGGTCTTTTGCACAATATCAATTTATTAGTTTTATATTTATCCATTGGCATAGATCGCGACCATTCATAAACTAAGGAAGACTAGGATCGATTCTAAGTCTCATTATCGTTGCTGAGTGGGTTAGTTTCATATTTCAGCAGTGACGTAGATCGCAGCGATTCAGTAACTAAGGAAGACTAGGATGGACCCTAAGTCTAATTATGGGCGTTGTGGTTCTATCGACTCATCTACTCGTATATCACTATAATCATCACTGTAATCATGAACAGAAAAGTGCCGTTTGAGGCGACTCTCTCATACGAGTATAAGACATAATTTCTTCTGAAATATTCACTTTCTCATGAAAGACGGAGTCTCTTACGAACGATCAACGTGCTTATGAAAGATGGACTCTCTAACGAAGGATCGACTTTCTCATGAGAGATGGACTCTCTAAGGGAATACCGACATTCGGATGAAAGACTAATTCTCTCTTACCGATAAGTAGAGACAATTTGGAGACAGTCAGAAAGGAGTACTATAATAAACCGCGAATCATTATTCCAATACCGAAAGACATTGCAAAGTGAGTCTATTTGTATTCGGTCGCGGGTCAAGTAAATTGTCTATTTCAGAGTCCGTCTCAGCCTCTCGGAAGATGAAGATTTTTCTAATCTGGACTTAATCTACAAACTGAGCTAATTTGTGAGACCACTATATTTGTCTACTTTCACCCTACATTAATTAGAATTGTCGTTTATTTACTTGCCAAAACGGTCAAATTCAAATTCATTGATTTTATAAGACAAAAAACGTCCAAACTTATCATCTAAATCATCAAAGCGATCCAATATTTTCAGTTTCTCAACTGCATTTTCCCCACTGAGGGCAAACTCCACATGCGTCAATAAATTCTTTATTTTCGCCTCGTATTCGTCAACAACACACTCCAGCAGCAGGTATTGCAAAAATTCACAAAAAAACTGCAAATGTACGTTGAGCATAGCCTTCGGCTCTGGATTGGCGTCCAATAATTCCAGCAACTCTTCCGAGAAGTTATCCTCAATCGCAGTAAAAGTTTCATATTTCTTATCGAGTTGTGTCATGCGCAGCGCCTCCTCATATTGTGGCAGCAAATCGGCCAGTTCGGCCGCTAACTTGTCATTTAAATATGGCATCAACTGCTGCAGATACCATTCTTCCAGACGTATTTCCTCATTCAGATACTGTTCGTCCAATTGTAGTTGCAGATATGTGTTGAAATCACTGGCTAAGAGCGCAGGATAATGCTCCACTAGAGTTCCTTTGGCTGCCAGATCATTCGAAGCGAGTGCAGACTCAAAATGTTGCATTAAACTTTCCATATCATCTGTGTACTTTGACTCCAGGTCTTTGCGTATGAGATCGAAACGTTTCTGGTAGTAAATGAGGCGACTGTTGAGATGCAGGATTTCCTCCGGAGGTGTTATGGGATTCAAAAGTGCCACCTATGTTAAATGGAGGATGTTACCACATCTTTTAAATAGAGTGATTTTAAAGTGAATACCTTTATAAAGAAACCGTAAAGTAGACATAGGAAAACTAGTTTAGAACACATTTGAGTGTGGCTTGAAATAATACAGTTATCACTAAACTGGCTCTTAATCAAATTTGCTGGAATAACATGTCTTGCTGTTGTTTTATATGCCGGATATCTTTATATTTCCAAGTAATACACCGTAAAAACATGTAATTTGATAATGTGGCTTATTTCAGTAGCCCTCTTTTAGTAACTTACCCTATGTCGCTACTGGAGTTTATAACTATAAAATGAAGAATCGATAGTTCAGGAGACCATGTCTGTGACCAAAGAAGGTCATGATTAAGAGAAAGAACGAAATCTAAAAGAGACCATGTCTACCATCTAAAGAGAAAATATATTTGAACAGCAGAGGATTAATAGGAAGTGTAGAAGAAACCCCATTTTCATTATAGAAGACAATGTTATACCGAGAAAGGAAAGTAAAAGAAGTTCGTGACCAGAGCCTTCGGTCCAAACATATTTTTAATTATAAAATACGAGTACCATGTCAATGATCGTAAGAAAAGTAAGCAGAAGTGCTGGAGGTTATGTTTCTTAAGAGACCATGTTTTACATAAGAAAAGAAAGTTGTAGGGACATTGACACTTGAATAACATGCTAGTGATGGGAGGAGATCTTGTTTTATATAATAAGTTACTATGAGAAGTGTATGATATCTTGTCTTATATAGAAAGATACTTTGTCTTAAAGTCTTCATGATAGACTTTCCACATAAATAGTTTGGTGGAAGTTCAATTATTCAATTGAGTTATTTTGTTTCTTCTTAAACCCATTTAATTTTCTCACTGTTTCTCAACAGATATTATTTTTGTTTCTGAAACTTTTAGAACAACTTTATAACGACATCGACAAATTGCAAATCATGGCAAATATTATTTGACACGCCAATATTTACGCATACTGAACTCACTGATCTAACTGTATACGGGAAACATGCAACATCCAAATTGATAGTTGTATAGGCATATTTTAGTTCAGATCCAGCTTTGATGTATTTTCTATACGAGGCAACAATGAAATGATTCTAAACTTTGTGCTTTTTAAGTGAAATAATGACGGAAATTGTGGTGAAACCAAATGGCCTCAAAGTCTAGATGAATGCTATTCTCCGAACACAGTTATTGAAGTTTAAATAGAGGCTGTTCTAATTCTGGGTACTGTTCTAGGAATCAAAGTTTCGGTCATTGATTTTCTCCAAACACAGTTATTGAAGTTTAAATAGATTGTGCTATAATTCTAGGAATCAAGATAGGTGTTATTCTAGGAATCAAGGTGGGTGTTGTTCTATGAATAAAAGTAGGTGCTGTTCTATGAATCAAGGTGGGTGCCTTCTAAGAATCAAGGAAAGTGTTCTTCTAGTAGTCAAAGTAGGTGCCGTTCTAGGAATCAAGGAAGGTGTTGTTCTAGTAGTCAAAGTAGGTGTTGTTCTAGGAATCAAGATAGGCGTTGACAAAAAAGTCTCGGTCATTGATTTTCTCCAAACACAGTTATTGAAGTTTAAATAGATTGTGCTATAATTCTAGGAATCAAGATAGGTGTTGTTCTAGGAATCAAGGTGGGTGTTGTTCTATGAATAAAAGTAGGTGCTGTTCTAGGAATCAAGATAGGTGCTGACAAAAAAGTAAAAAAACAATACTATTTTCAGCGAAGATCAATTGTAATAACCGTTACAGTCGCTGAGGAGCATGTAATTTCATGCATAGTATAAAAAATTCTGACAATAAAGAAAACAGTATAATATAGTAAGGAGTGATTTCGTATTCTGAATACTCTCCATATCGCCCAATTAAGGTCACTACATCAGATATGGTTGATACCATTCACGGTATGATATTGGACTGGTCGCCAAATAGAGGTCACCACATCTGAAATGGTATATATCATCTGGGGTATGATATTGGACGATCGCCAAGTGAAGGTACGTGTACTTGAAGATACTTCAGGCTAATGACATGGATCAGTGATTTCAAATTTCCATAAATATTTGGATATGAAAAAGTTAACTGCAAGGTGGGTGCCACGTTAGCTGACAATTGACAACAAATGCAAACGTTTGCCAACTTCAAAGGAGTGTTTGACGATGTTCATCGCAATCCGAATGAGTTTGTGTGCCGTTTCATAACCGTGGACGAAACATGGATTAATCACAACACACCTGAGACCAAGGAACAGTCGATACAGTGGACTTCTCCTGGTGAGTCAGATTCGGAGACGGTCACGGTGGGTCTGTCATCCGCCAAGGTTAGTTTTTTGGCATGCTCGCACGTTATTCACATCGATTACCTTGAAAAGGGGTCACCGGCGGATATTATGCAGAGCTGTTGCTTCGAATCGACGCCGATTTGAAGCAAAAACTATCGCATTTGGGGAGGAAAAAGTTATCTTCAACCAGGAGAACACCCTGGCGCACAAATCCGCACTCGTTATGGCAAAATTTCTTGAATTAGTTTACGAATTGCTCCCTCATTCAGCATATTCTCCAGAGCCCCCTGCGACTATTTTCTGTTTCCAAATATGAAGAAATGGCTCGGCGGTAAGAGATTTGGGTCGAATGAAGAGGTCAACGATGAAACAAACACCTATTTTGAGGGCCTCGAGCAATCCTATTATTGTCAGTGCTTCTAAAAATTGGAGAAACGTTGGATGAAGTGACCACAATGGGCCTTGGACAGTCCGAAGTGAGTCTACGGACAGCCACTCAACCTAACCTAACCTTAAATGAAATGTATCGAGCTAAAAGGAGACTATGATGAAAAATAAAACTTTTTTTTATTCGAATAGTGTTCTTATTTCAATTCTCAGGGATTTATTGACCCACCCTCGCACTGTGTTTCAGAATATTGCTGAACTAATGTGTTTTACTTCTATGCCTTTTTGTTCTTTCTTATAAAATAAATTACATTTACTATTTCATAAAAATAAATACACATTCATGGGTTCATTGTGATTTATAATTTAATTCATCTTTTATTTATTTTTTCTGTTGGTTGTGATAGGATTTCATCATTGCTGTAAATGGATTTGCAAGTGTTTGAATAATTTTATCAAGTTTTTTTTGTCTGTTTATATAAAAATGTATTCTGCGCAAATTGTGCGAGTACTTAAATTCTTGACCTCTAATTGTTGAATTTAATTATGCAACTTCATGTCGTGACTCATACCAGCTCATAATGGTTAAATTATATATAATTCTCAAGTGGGTTATTAAATATACGCGCTCAGACACGCAATCGCTTGGCTCGTTTGCTTACACACAATTAAATTCTTCTACAGACAATTTCAACTTGAAGATACGTATTTCAGTTTCAGTACAAACGTGGCAAACGATTGTTTCAATTCAATCATTTGCACAACGTGTCGTTGATAGTGCGGTGCTTTTTCTTTAAGAGTTTGAATTCAAACTAATTTTTAAAGGGTTATACCGTCGACGTAGTCTAAAAATGCTACAATTAAAGTATTTTAATTATAACAACAATTTTCCCAGAAAAAATGAAGTCAAAGATCACAAAGTGTAGGGCAAGAATTGTCCGGTCGAATTCGTCCGTTACCACCACCTTTTGGAAGAGATGTCAGAAACAAATGACAATGCTCCATTTGACAGAGATTATATGAACACATTTTAGATTAATTCTTTCCGGAGGAGGAATAATTGATACTCCTAAGAAAGCAGCAAAGATGCGACTATTTCATGTTTCCAGATATGAAGAAACAGCTCGGCGGTAAGAGATTTGGGTCGAATGAAGAGGTCAACAATGAAATAAACATCTATTTTGAACGCCGTTAGAAATCGTATTATTGTCATGGGGCTGTATCTGTTGGTGGATGAGGGAGCAATTCGTAAACTAGTTCAAGGAATTTTGCCATCTCGAGTGCGGAGTTGTGCGCCAGGGTATTGTCCTGGTGGAAGAGGGTTTCTCGCCAAATGCGGTCGTTTTGGCTTCAAATCGGCATCGATTCAATCCAACAGCTGTGCCGAATATACTCCGCTGATCGTTTTACTCTTTTCAAGGTAATCGATGTGAATAACGCGGAAGCATGCCAAAAAACTAACATTGTCGGAAGACAGACCCACCTTGGTCTTCTCCGACTTTGATTTACCAGGAGAGGTCCAATGTGTCGACTCTTCCTCTCTGATGTGTTGTGATAAATCCATGTTTCATCCATGGTTACAAAACGCCGCACAGACTCATTCAGATTGGGATTGAACATCGTCAAACACTCCTTTGAAGTTGTCAAACGTTTGCGTTTATTGTCAATTGTGAGCTAACGCGGCACCCACCTTGCGGTTAGCTTTTTCATATCAAAATATTTATGGAAGGTTGAAATCACTGATCCATGTCATTAGCCTGAAGTATCTTCACGTTCTTGCCCCTTCAAGTGCCAATCGTCTGTATCCTGGATGCTATCGCCCATTTCGGATATGTGTTATGATTGGGTGACCAGAGCGTTTGGCGCCACTTGTTGTGGTGCAACCGCACCACAATTGAGTAAACCAGTGGTGGATGGTTCCAATCGATGGTGAAGAGTCCCCATAATACTTTTCAAGGTTGGTTTGCGTGATAGTTATTTTACTCTCACAACTAAACTATTGGACAGATCAGTCAGAAAATTAGGGTGCTTTCTTTTGAAAGATGCATCTTAACAAGCAAAATGCTGGATTCGAGTTGGTAATGCCGGTAATCGGTAGTAATTTGTATGCCCTTATTGACCAACCCTCGTATCTGTAGAATCAATGGGAGCCTCGCTTGCTATTAGTTTGTCTCGGGAGTGGGCGTGTTCATTATCTGATATGACTTTCTAGTGAGAATATGTTTCTTTAAACTTTGTTTTGCATATAAACATTTTTTTAGTTTGAGTAAATGAGTGTGTTTTGTAGGCGTGGCAGTGTGCCACCCATATAATGCCACGAGTTGCCGGTAAGTTTTATTATATCGGGTATGTATACATAATTTTGGAGGTTCGTTGTCATTTGTCCAATACAGTGTATTTATAATTTTAGTACTTCATTAAAATTCAGGCAGTGTTACTATCTATTAAAATATTTCTAACCGCTTTGGAAAAAAATTGATTACATATGACTTAGGAAGTGACGTCACAGATCCCTTACGAAGTAACTTTGGAAGTCATGTTTATGTAGAATGAACCAAAAGGCTTGCAGTTTGTCATTTAAGAATATACCAAAACTAACACTATCTACAACTGGCCTCTGCGGTACTTCAGAATAAGCGCAGACGTTTGTATATTTGCCCAACACGCTTGAGAGTGGCGAATAGGGTGAAATATAATTAGACCTGACTGAATGCAAATTAGAAACACAGTCTCTGTAGAAGTATTTTTCAATAGTCTCTGACAGACTCGGACCAATTGATATTGACTCGTGTCAGTAAGGTGATTGTTAAATTGCTCAGACAAAGTAGTTCTCAAGCACCTTCGATAAATGAGGAATCATTCTCAGCCCCTAATAAATCTGCAATACTACACCAGAATTACTCTCAAAATAACTGAACTAGAAACGCTGGTATTCATATTTTATAAATTACCCATTACTTACTTCATATTAATCCCATCCAAACTTGTTATGAATGCCCCTACGATGAGTGTTGGCCTTTTACCTGCTTCCACCCTATTACACTTCATATTGCCGTTGCTTCTTTGTGTGCGTCAAATTGCAATTAACTTTTACTTTCAACGAAGCCTTGTGCCAATTGTATTATCACCACCGTCTTTGGTTTTATGACTCTCCAAGTGGCGACAGAAGACCTGTAAAACTTTAAGAAGTGTCAGCATTGCAACGATGATAATCCATTGGGAACGTAAGTCAAATTGATGTGTAACAATTGTGAAGGCTCAGGCAAACATTCTGCTCATCAACCTTATTTTAATTGTGGCAGTAGCAGATATTGAATTGGGCACGATTTTTGCGGATACAATTCGGGGTATGATTGGAATAGTTTTACTCTTCCTTACAAATGACGCTTTACGCCAATTACTGAAATCATGATGCAGAAGATAATAAATATGGGCCTGATAGTGCTCTCCACAGTTGTCAAAGAGTGAGGAGTTTCTTAGACAAATTTCCTTCTTTGCTCCGCATCATAATTGACTTCACTGTCTAAAGATAGGCTTATCAGTTGATGTCATTGGAGACTCATTTATATTTCTACGACCTTTGAACACCATTGCATAGAAATATTATAGATCACATTTGTGATAGGTATGAATCAAATATTCGGTAGTTTCTAAAATAATCTCGGTATAGGAGCGACCATTTTCGAACCGTGAAGTTCCAACAAAATAAATGAAATTATAATATAATTTCACACATCTCGATCACATTCAATGCAGAATGAATACTGGATAGATGCCAAATTTCTGGCACCACTCAAGAACTTGGGAATCGGTGTATTGCCTGACTATATCGTTCATCCGAAGATCTGAAGATTTAAACCCTAAAAGTGAAGAACACTTGATCAATTTTATTAAAATTGATGGTCAAGAGGTGCTGTGAAAGTCAAACTCCACGTAAAATGTGAGTGAGAAGTTCCGTGATTATTAACCTTTCTCCGGAGAATACGATACTGGATATAACTTTTCTAAGGCACCGCCAATTTCAAGAAAACTTTTACTGCACACCTTTTCGTCTTCATTCCTACAGATTTATAGTAATTCCAATCCAAGATGTCTCTGATGATATATAGACAGCCGTAAGAGATCCTCATACGTGTACTGCGAGTATAGGTGAAGACATGCCTGTATGAGTTGATATGAGTGTAGGACTGTCTTTGTTCTTGTTCTTGTTCGATACGTAGATAAGGAGACCCACTGACATGATTACTAACCATATTTTAAAGATTATTTACCATGCTTACCAACTATATTTTAAAAGTAAGGTAGTCGTTATTCCACAGCATTTATGCTTTGATGGCTTCCAGTCTCAATCTTTCAGTTCACTGTCTGTGTTTAGAGCAGAGTATTTCCTTGTGTATTTAGACTCAGGGAGAACATTCTTTCTTTTCAATATTAAGTGACAATTTTTCTTTCATGACACAAATTACCTTCGCTGATTTTTTCACGTATTTTCAGTATAGAATACTCCATTGCATGAATATGACAAGTAGACAACTCTGAGTTTAGATGGTCGTCTCGAAGTTCTGAGCTGATACGGTTCAATGTTTAATTATATATTTATCTCTAAGGTGGCTAAAGAATCAGTCATCATTGGAGCATTGATACCGACTTTAATATTGATATTAATATAGGAAAATGATTCGTTGGTTCGATCTTTAATTGCCCCATGTTAGCTTCTACACTGCAATTTGCCTTTCATTTTCAAAATCAACTACTTTTATTAGCACCATGGGTAGAGTAATTCGTTGTTCTAAAACTTTATCTCAACTTATTAAAGAAACTTTATTATTTGCTACCGTTATGTTGAGTATTTTCATTAAAAATATTATTTAAAGTTTTGCATAAAAACCTCTGCCACTTTGCTAGACCCCAACAGTTTTGTCACGGTAGTCGTCACAGTTGTGTTGGACAAATAACGCAAGAAATCATCAACTTCAAATCAAATTGTGAACAAAATGATTTACTTTAAAGTTTGTCTCTTGTTTTTGTGCGTTTTAACACTACGGCTGAAGTACATCAGTGGAGTAGGATCTATGGTAAGAGGACATGTGAAGAAAAAACATGAATTTACTTCTCACTTAATTCTAGGAGGACAAACCGCGTCCCAACGGTCCAGATTCGATGGTAATAGGACATATGAAGAAAAAAATATCAATTTACTTGTACTTAGAATCATTTTAACTTTGTTTTAGGAAGAAAATTTGGGCTCCAACGGCGAAGATTCGATGGTAAGAGGACATATGACGTAAAAATATCAGTTTACTTCTACATAAAAGCATTCTAACCTAATTTTAGGAGGCAGATTCGGGGCCGAAACTAAAAATGAAAATACAGAAAATTATAAAGGAAAATCCTAAAAAAATCAAACCGAAAAACAGTCAAGATATAGAACTAAATGAACAAATTGATTTATTAGTACAGGCGGCCAAGTCGGACGATGATACTATTAATAGCGCTTTGGATGAATTCGAAAGTTTTAAAAAGGAAAAATTGGAACTGGACGGACGTCTAAAAGCAGAAATTGAAAAAGCTAAAATTATATTACAGAAAACGATCACTACAGATTACCAACAACTAATTTATTCAACTATAAAGCAGAAGTCGGAATATGCCCTGAAAAATGAAGCCAATTTTGGGAAAGCTTATACCATTCAATTTATATCAAATATCCAAAGAGATGCAGCACTACAATTTGGGCGACCAGTGGAGTCAAGCCAACAGCAGCAACCATTACAAAAGCCGATACAGTCGTTTAAACCACAAACATTCGATCCTGATGAGTTCAAGCGGAAAGTAATAGAAGTGATTAGTATGGAAAATACCTCCACTTCGATGAACATTATCAATATATTGCTTCAAGATAAAAATTTGCTGAAAAAATTGGCACAAAAATTAGAGTACATCTGGCAAGAGGTTGAACGCGATGATGGCGATGAAGACTATTTTGGATTTTTATCAAACTTCTTTTGGTGAATCCATCTATCGGGGATGTAGTTCTTAAGTTCTTTTCTAAAAAATATTGTTGCTTTTAAGTTCAAAATATAAATACATAATAAAAACATATTTATTCAGACGGTGTCCACCTTAATTGAGTGTGTAGTACTTTTAACTATAATTATGAATTATGCAAGCGAAACTCAATACTTTCAAAGTGTTTCGGTACTTAGATAAAATGCGAGACAATTTTTTTCTGTGACGTAAAGAAGACATAAAAAGTTCTATATGAGTAAATTGGGTATAATCATTTCAACAATTCCCCTAAATCTATAGCTGCAGAAGTAGAGTAGGAAGTCACTGATTTGTCTTAAGAAAAGAAAAACCAATTCTATATAATTGAACTGTAGTTGGTGCTAAGGTTGGTACTCATATGAAAAAGAATACATGCCAACATAAGCGGGGTCTTTGGCTTAAGCGGGGCGGGGATTAAAGTTATATAATATGAGAGAATCAATTACAGACAAGTGACGCCGATTTTTGTAGGCATCTGCGAAAGTTGAACATAAATTTCTTTTTACATATGCGATAATGCTAGCATATGATACGGTGAATATGCAAATATTCAGTATGATACTTAAGTGGGGATGGTGATTAAAGTTATATAATGACGGAATAAACTGCAGGCAAGTGTTAGACATTGTGATACCAGATATATTTCCTTTCGATAATGCAGTGCAACATACATTAGAGGGTCTCCACTAAACCAATCTCATATGAAAGTATTCGAAGTAAGGCCCCTCATCCCAATTTCTCTTAATAATCTCAATTCTTTTCGTGTGTATTTCCTTGCAAAAATTTGATCCGATTTTCTACTCCCGTACTATCTGAAATGATATTAGTTGGCTATGAAGGCTGCAAAGAAAACCAACAAAGTCACTGCTGAAATATCACTAGCTCTAGGAACACTTTTAATTATTACGGCACTAAGCAGAATGCTAAATGGCAGAATCAAAAAATGTATCAAGTTTTGGCGCACTGTGCTGACATCGTTACTGAATAGAGCGGTTCAATTACAATGAGAAAATGTTGAAAATCATATCGGATATAAAGTCCATATAGGGTTTCTTATAGTCGTCAAAACTCTAAGTACGTCTGCTAATTTGCAAGTATGCAAATTCAAATATAAAATTGCTGTAAAAATTTATCTCAATTTATTCAAATGAATTTAAATGTTCCCTCCGGAGACTCATTCATATTCAAGTGCTCATCTAATTTCGAAATTACGTATAAATAGTTTGGCTGACTTCCAATGGGTCTACAGTTCTTCAATCTTCAATAACTTTCCCAGTACTTGTGATTATAAAATGTTTAACATGAAAACACCAATTTATGTTTTACTGGCTGCAGTAATCCTAGAACTGTTCATAGGAAGTGAAGCGCAGGAACATGAGCGCCATCGTGTAAGTGGAATAATGGCAATATTTTGAAACATTATTTTCAATATTGTTCATTGCAGCAAGGACAAGATGCTAGTGCCATTCCAGGATTGTCCGGATTGTCTGCTTTCGGTGGATTGCCAAATCTGTCTGCATTCGGGGGATGGCCTGGATTCGATGCATTCGAAGCATTTGCAGCACCCGTGCTAGGCAGGCTGTGTAAATTTTAAATATATGAATAATGTTTAAAGTGGTGTTAAATAATTTGGTTTTCTTTAGCACTTGTATAAAAAAACACTAAAATAGGTTAATTATCTGTGGCAGATTCGAGGTATATAAGAAGTCCTGGTGAAGACTCCAGTAAAAGCACAGGATACTCGGATCATAAACAATATCGATTCCTCATTAAGCGCTAGAGCCTTAAATATTTATATAGAAATTGTGGGTGAAGATGTCATTCATTTAAAGGATTCTACATTTACTTAAAACCTTGACAGTGTCTACAGAAACTACTTCTCTAAACATTATAGTCTATAAAGGGATTCGAGTCGAAAAAGCCCAAATCCTATACGAGGTTTGATCAAAAAATAACCGTTATCGTTTGATCAAAAAACAAAGTATTTACTTATTCATCAACAACTATCTTGTCCCCTTCAAAGTAATTCCCCTCAGATATAATACACTTATGCCAGCGTTTTTTCCAATCCTCGAAACACTTCTGAAACGCTTTTTTTGGTATCGCCAACAGCTCCTGTTTCGATATTTCTTTTATCTCCTCAATCGTAGCAAAACGCTTTCCTTTCATCGGTGTCTTCAGTTTTGGAAAGAGGAAAAAGTCAGCGGGGGCCAAGTCCGGTGAATACGGTGGTTGAGGCATGATAACGGTTTTGTTTTTGGCCAAAAAATTACGCACAAGCATCGATGTGTGAGCTGGTGCGTTATCATGGTGCAAAATCCATGATTGGTTTTTCCACAATTCTGGGAGTTTCTGACGAATTGCTTCTCGCAAACGGCGCATAACTTGAAGATAGTATTCCTTGTTGTCCGTACGACCTTGTGGCAAGAATTCATGATGCACCACGCCATTGCAATCAAAGAAAACTATCAGCAAAACCTTTACGTTCGACCGAACTTGACGTGCTTTTTTCGGTCTTGGCTCATCTGGACGTTTCCATTGGGATGATTGGGCTTTGGTTTCAATGTCATAGCCATACACCTACGATTCGTCACCAGTTCTGATCTTTTTGAGGAAATCTGGATCGTCGTTGACGATGTTCATTAGCTCCTGAGCGATGTCCATGCGAAGTTGTTTTTGCTCAAAATTTAGCAATTTTGGAACAATCTCCGCGGCCAAAATCATTTTCTTCACTGCGTCAATGTTTTCATCGGTTGTTGACGTGCTCGGGCGACCAGGACGAACATCGTCGTTGACATCTTCTCGGCCTTCCTTAAACCGGTTATACTACAATTGAGCTTGTGTTCTGCTCATAGTAGACTCGCCAAAGGCCACAGTCAACATTTCAAATGTCCTTGCGCATTTAATTTCATTTTTTACACAAAACTGAATACAGTTTCTTTGATCCATTTTTTCGAATAGTACAAAATCGAAGAGCACACCAAAACACGACTAACCTTTTTATCTGTCAAAATCAAACTGACAATCCAAAATGGTTGGTATTGCCAACATATATAACAGACATGTGTACCAACATAACAGAAAAAAAAATGCGAACATCGAACATACGTAACTCACGAAATTTGAAAATAACGGTTATTTTTTGATCACACCTCGTATGAGGAAACGCGCCAGATTTCAGAGTACATTTGACTTTTTTATATTTGGGCATATTATTCAACATCAATAATGTGGAGTGCCTGGCCTAGCCAATGGTCTCCAATTACACACTCCATAAGTTATTGAAGTTTTTTCTTTCACTTTTCTCACTAGTGTGCTTCTGCCAAATTGCTTTTTATCAGGACCTTTTGAGGTTCATTCTTAGTATCCATCCGTAGTGGCCTAAGCATCCTTGCACCAGGTTAGTTTCACCGTAAAATTTCTGCAGTTTTTCGTTCCAACTTCTCCTACAAAAAACGCACCAAATATTATGCGACTGTAAAAGTTCTTCGGTAGCCATCGACCATACATTTTGTTATTCTTCAATGGGTGAATATACCTTGTAATCAAAACTTTAATCAATTATTACCTATCATCCAATACAAGCCCTCTATTGGGTTCTTTTCTTGGCCATTAACCTTATCTAGAGTCAGCAGGGGCACTGCAACGACTATTGCGAATAGTTCGCTGCCAATTAAACCTTTACCAGAATGAGCAGTTTTGAGTCCAACTCAAAACTGCTCCATAAGATCATTTTTTCCTGCTTGCATACGGCAGAACCTTTTTTCCATAAGGGGCAGGTGTTCGAGTGTACTATATGTGCTGCATGGATAGTGGCGACGTCTATAATACTTATTTAGTAAATAAGGGGTGGTACCGTAGACATCACAAAGAAAGTGACACCTTACTTCCGAAACACAAAAGAAAAATATTTCTTAATAATATTTCAAACAAATATAATTTGAATTATTTCTAGGAATATGAGAAACAAAGACACTAGTTTCCACTTCTGCACCCTACTATGTCCAACTGCGAACTATATGCGTATAAATTCCACTCCGACCACGACGTTGCTGTATTATGCTATCAATCGAATACATTTTTTCTCTAATTTCAAAGTTACAATCCGTAATTAACTGTAACTAACATTATTAAAATAAGTTTCCAGTATTTTAATCAAAATTTATCAATTCACGACGAGAGTTTTAATATAAATAGATACAATAGATCCACAACTTCAAACAGTGTGATCAAAATATTTTGAGAGGAAGGCTTGAAAAATTTTATGGAGCAAAGATTGAAGAGTTTCCTCTTAGGAAAGATGAATTTTTTCAGCATTGCTTTAATATTTTCGATACTAGTGTCACAATTGGGTGAAAGAAGTCCTCTTGCGGTAAATATATAAATTCCACTCAAACGGATATTTTGTTACTAGTCCCATTTATAATTGTATTAATACAGCATTCTAGAAAATATTGGACACATCTACCAAATCCTCTCGAAATGGCCCCATAATTGATGAGCGTAAATTATTAAATTGTACAAATTCTACAAATACAAAAGAAGGGGTCGTCATCAACAGTTATAACATACACCTACGAAACAGAAATACTAGTGAAATACAAATACTAACCGAAAACTTTGAGCTGTTAAAAAAGGAGCTGGGAGAAGGAATTGCGAACAAACTATTGAATGTGCTGAAACAGTACTAAAAGTATATTTACTACCAGAACCACAACTACTTCTACAACAACTACAACACCTACAACGAGTACACCGTTTACAGCAACGACTACTCCTTCTACAACAACGACTACCCCAGCTACAACAACCAACACCAGCAAAACACCGCTTAAAAAAAGCAAAAAACCGACGCCTAAACAGAGGCGTGAAACTGATGAAGAATTCTACGATATGAAAGAGCGTCTTAAATATTACATGATGAGATATGATGTACAATTTGTACCTGGACATTCCGGTGAAGTAGATCGACACAATGCCATTAATGCCGTAGGAAAGCCACTCCAAGTGAATACAAGGGAGTCTGTACGCAACTCTTTACGCAAATTTGAGAAGCAGAAAATTAAATTTAAAGATTATCATACTTAAATAAACAAAGTATCTAAAAAAAAGATTTAGAAAATCTAATTAAATTCATTTGTAGTCAAATTGAGAATAACAGTTGAATAAAAGAAGAAAGTAGAATGAAACGAGTACAGAAGTCTGGAGTCGGATTAGACCGACTTCGAAATATCCTTTACCTTTTCTTGTGCGTGCAAGTTAAACAATGGGGATATTTTATTCATTGATCATCATTAGGACATACTAACGGCAATTTTTGGTAGGGTACCTTGAAATGATTATATCGACCCCTTTTCTTGTGTATGGCTTTGTAGGGTCCATATACGTACTAATATAAAATTTCGTCCAAAAATATTGTATTGGTCGTAAGTTATAATAATATATCAATAGTGGGCGTGGCTGTAAAAATAACACGCCCATTTTTTGTGTGGTGTTTAATGTTAGGTTAGGTTAAGTTAATGTGGAAGCCAGTCCAAGGACCAGCTCACTCAGACCTCCATGGGTCCATTGTGATACCACCGCGCCACAACGCACCTCCGATTCACTCGTCGAACCATTTCGAAGCCCTAATAAAGCGCAGGATTTGTTTGACCTTCGCGCTAGACACCTCTGTAAGAGAGCTAAAAGCGTATTTGCCTAAAGAGCCCGCTCTGCTTCTAGCCAGAGCGGGGCAACTACAGAAGAGATGTTCCACAGTCTCCTCCTCCTCCTCATCCCCACAGCTTCTGCAGTATTCATGAGAGAATACTCCCAGCCTGAGAGCATGTCTGCCGAAAAGCCAGTGACCAGTTATACAAGCCACGACTTTAGAGATATTCTCTCTCGGCAGGGCAAGCAAGTCTCTAGTTTTCCGTCTATTAAGTTCCAGCCACATTAGCCTAGTCGCTAAGCAAGTGCCGTCCTGTGCCCAAGACCCATTGGTCTCACGCACGACCCTATCCTTCAGCATCAGTTTACAGGTGGCAATTGGTATTCCAATCTCACATCTGTGCGTGCCTAAAGGAAGGTTGGTACCCCGTCTGGCTAAGTCATCAGCCCTACAGTTCCCCTCAATATCCCTTTGCCCCGGAACCCATATAAGGCGTACCTTGGAAACGGTACTGATATCATTTAGGGCTGCTCGGCAGTCCTGAGCAACCTTTGATTTCAGTGCTACCGAATTCATTGACAAGATGGCCGCCTGGCTATCCGAGTAGATATATATAATTTTTTTTGTTACGGCATGTCTATTTAAGTAGACGGCTACCTCCTTTATGGCTAGGACCTCTGCTTGACAAACAATGCAGTGGTCGGGGAGACGGAAAGAAAGTTCCAGTCCCAGTTTTTGTGAGAAAACTCCAAAACCGACTCTATCATCAAGTTTGGATCCGTCAGTGTAGAAATTAAGTTCCCCCTTTCTCCATGGCATTGGTGTTTGCCACTCTCTTCTAGACGGAATATATGTCTGGAAGTGCCTATCGAAGTTGAGATTAGGTATAGAGTGGTCAATGTGTTGGATAGAACTACTCCAGGTATGCACAATAATCAAGTGACCAATCTGCCGATCATGTCATAACGCCGGACATTTCAGCCTTAGTGCTGATGTGGCGGCCACTTGTTTCCCTACCAGCTCTAATGTAGGTTGAGTATTACTTCTAAAGCTTTAGTAGGCGTGGTCCTTAAGGCACCAGAGATGCATAAAAAAGCCGTTCTTTGGACCCTGCTCAGAAGCTTCAAATAGCTTTGTTTCTGAGTGACTGTCCACCATACCAATATTCCATATAGCAATATAGGTCTGACCACCGAAATGTACAGCCAGTGCATAATTCGTGGGGATAGTCCCCACCTGATTCCGACCGCTTTTTTACATGTGTACAAAGCAATGTTGGCCTTTCTGACTCTTTCTTCAATATTGGGTTTCCAGGTAAGTTTCCTATCTAGTACTAGTCCCAAATATCTAACTGTCTCCTTCATCGGAATTTCCACACCTTTGTATGTTAGCGGGGAGACATCAGAAGATCTATTTTTCTTAGAAAAGAGGATTAATTCCATTTTCTCAGGGTTTAACCCTAATCCCCTTCTTCCCGTCCAACCAGTAAGCGTGGCCATGCTAGAGCGCAAAATATCCATAAGAGTGTTTGGATATTTCCCTCTAATAACAATTGCCAAGTCATCAGCATAGGCGACGACATGGCAACCCTCCCTCTCTAGGGCTAGCAGTAATGAATTTACCGCCAAGTTCCAGAGCAGGGGGGAGAGGACTCCTCCCTGAGGAGTGTCTCTGTAGACCTGTCTGCTTAAGGTGTGGGAACCTAAGCTGGCAGTTACATTTCTGCTGACGAGTATCGTCTCTATCAGCACTACCATATTATGATCGACACCCAGAGCTTCTAACGCTCCCGTAATGGCGTTCGCATTTATGTTGTTGAAAGCGCCTTCTATGTCAATGAACGTCGCCAGTGCGAAATCTTTCTGCTGGATGGCTTTTTCCACCATACCAATAAGTACGTGTAACGCCGTCTCTGTCGATTTGCCCTTCGTGTATGCATGTTGTGCCGAGGAGATTCTACCAGTTGGTATAGCTTCCCGTAAGTGTGCATCCATCAATCTCTCCAGTGTTTTTAGGAGGAAAGACGTGAGACTGATTGGTCTGAAGTCTTTAGGATTTACATGAGAGGACCTGCATGCCTTGGGTATGAAGGAAACCTTCGTTTCTCTCCATCTCAGCGGAATATAGCCCATGTTAAGACAGCTTCTAATTGCAGTCAGTGTTTAATGTTACTACCTGCAACCTTCCTGTGAAATTTCGTTGAAAAATCTTTAACAGGACCCTAGTAATGATTTTTGGTTAATTGTGGGCGTGGCAGTAGTAATAATCTGCCCATATTTGGAATGCATGCTAGTACAGACCCAGTGTATACGAGTACATCTACCAATTTGTTTTCATATATCATCAATAGAAGCATAAATAGGGTAACTGTCTTTAAGTGGGGTCCCCAAAGTTCATTATATGGGAGGGAGGCGTATCCTTCCTCTGAACGACTCCGAATCTTGTATATGGTTTTGTAGGGTCCATATACGTACTAATATAAAATCGTCCAAAAATATTATATAGGTCGTAAGTTATAATAATATGTGAATAGTGGTCGAGGCTGTAGAAATAATACGCCCATTTTTTGTGTGGTGTTTAATGTTAGTACCCGCAACCTTCCGGTGAAATTTCGGTGATAAATCTTTATTAGGAACCTATATATATATATGTATTATGATCTCCATATTCTGCACACACACTATTATGGGCACCATGTGTGCCAATTTTTATTCCGCTGGCATCAATACGAGCATAGGTAGGCTAATTTTAATTTTTGACCCGAAACTTCCTTATATCAAAAGTGGGCGTGTCTTTTCCCTGATCAGCCCCATTTGATGCAGATAGTTTTATAATGTCCACATGTTCCTTCAAGTAAAATTTCGTTCGTAAATCTCCACCAGATCTTAAGTTATTAATATATACCGCCCACTTTTTGCAGAGTGTTTAGTAGGACCCACATCTCCATAGCTGCTAAATTGCGACGTGATTCCATTAATCGGACCGAAGTTATAGTCATAGGTAGGCGTGGTCTTTGTCCAAATCGGCCCATATAGCAATCTGGTTCTATATCTTTGTCCAGACTATACTTTTGCAAAATTTAATTAAGGTTGCTCTAACGGTGTAGAAAAAAAGTGGCTACACGCGGACAGACGGACAGACGGACGGACAAAATAAAAATTGCTTAGAAAGTGATTCTGATCATATCTGTATTTATATGTCCATACCTATCACGCCTCCTTCTTGAAATTGCAACCCCTCTCAAACGCACAAAATTAGTACACCCTTTTTACCGTTTTTAATGGTAATGGGTATAAAAAATATTCATTCATTTCATTTGGGTTCAAGGTACATACAGAATTATTCCTATTCCCAATCCCCAAATTGTTAGAAAGTCTTCATCGAAAATAGTTTCTTTTAGAACTTATCGTTATTTTAGTGGCACGGTTTCTGGATATACAGTAGGCCTCAAAGCTGCCATTTGTTTGATTGCGTTTCCAACGAGTGCACAATTTTTCCGCATTTGCAAGGCAAGAAGAACGGCATGTGTAAGCCAAGCGGGATAAATTGATCATAAAACTAAGTAATTAAATTTGTAGAACAGGCCAATTTTCATTTATATCTGAAAAGAACCAAACACAGTTCCAATCAAGGGTATTAGCTTCACAAACTAATGCATTAAAATCAACAGCTTTGAAATCTCTAAAATAAACTAGAGGAAGATCTCAATTCAATTTGCAGACAAACTACTGCATGTTATGATAAATGCAGAAAATAAAAAATTTGTAACCAGCACAAAGTCTGACTCCCACTACTACTGGCATCCGTACAACAATTTAAACCCCAAACCACTACAAACAAACTAAAAACAACTACTATCTGCAATATACCTACTACTATCACAACTACAACCACTAGCATGGTACAACAACTGCGCTGACTAAAACAAAAGGATAACTGACCACACCTCGAACAACTTGTACCCTTGAACTCTTAGTACCACTTCTAAAACCACTTTCACACTAAAATCCCTACTGGAACTATAACTATAACAATATCATATCATATCAACTCTAAAATGTCGATTACTCCGACTACAACTAAAAATGATTACCACTACAAAAATAACAACCCCGACTCCAACTAGAACACTTAAAACAGTTAGCGACAGATTCACAAATTATATAGATTTAATGAACGCATTTTCTCTGATTGAATACCCACGAAATACCGCAGAAGTAGAACAACAACAAGAACTTGGCTATTTAAAAAAGGCACTTGAAAAGGTCGATGAAAAAGTATTTCAAGCCGCTGTCAACAGGCTTAACAAATATCAGAAAACAAAAGAGTCGCTAGAGCTACAAATCCCAGCAAAGATCAGGGGTATAAACAGTATGTTAAGAAAAATTAATATTCCAGCAAGCAAAATAAAAATGCTCAATAAACAGAAGGACCGATTACAATTTGCTCTGGATAATTCCACCAATAAAGAAAAAGATTTTGCTGTGCGTTACTTTAAACAAATGATATCGGAACGATCGGGTGTATAATGAAGAGACACTGGTGTTGTTCTGTATTTATGAACACTTCCACGTTGAACCGTGAACCGTAACTTCTCTTCTGCGTTGAAAAATTCTAACTGGACTATTATTGCACTGGATAGGTGCCTTGTGTATATGGGAGCCAGTCGATCATTGTCGCCCATTCCGTAATATATTTTAAATAAGTAATAAACATAAAATATTCATCTATTCTGTTTGTGTTGATGAGACCGTGTCCAGTAATCCAATCCATATACGGAACACAGATTCCAAGGGGTAAATCGGTGAATGAGTACTAAAAATAATGTCATTACTGAGGTCAAAACGCAAGTTAACAACATACATGAGAATTGACCTCATGTAATCTCTGAAATATAAGAAACCCGGAATCATCCATCAATAAAATTTCGTATATATGGAAATTAAAACAAAAAAGTTTTCAAAATTATGAACAGAGTCCTTGAAATAAGGGGTGGTACCGTAGACATCACAAAGAAAGTGACACCTTACTTCCGAAACACAAAAGAAAAATATTTCTTAATAATATTTCAAACAAATATAATTTGAATTATTTCTGGGAATATGAGAAACAAAGACACTAGTTTCCACTTCTGCACCCTACTATGTCCAACTGCGAACTATATGCGTATAAATTCCACTCCGACCACGACGTTGCTGTATTATGCTATCAATCGAATACATTTTTTCTCTAATTTCAAAGTAACATTCCGTAATTAACTGTAACTAACATTATTAAAATAAGTTTCCAGTATTTTAATCAAAATTTATCAATTCACGACGAGAGTTTTAATATAAATAGATACAATAGATCCACAACTTCAAACAGTGTGATCAAAATATTTTGAGAGGAAGGCTTGAAAAACTTTATGGAGCAAAGATTGAAGAGTTTCCTCTTAGGAAAGATGAATTTTTTCAGCATTGCTTTAATATTTTCGATACTAGTGTCACAATTGGGTGAAAGAAGTCCTCTTGCGGTAAATATATAAATTCCACTCAAAAGGATATTTTGTTACTAGTCCCATTTATAATTGTATTAATACCGCATTCTAGGAAATATTGGACACATCTACCAAATCCTCTCGAAATGGCCCCATAATTGATGAGCGTAAATTATTAAATTGTACAAATTCTACAAATACAAAAGAAGGGGTCGTCATCAACAATTATAACATACACCGAGGAAAGACAGATTCCAGTTGTTCTAGTAAAATACAAATACTAGCCGAAAACATTGAGCTGTTAAAGAAGGAGCTGGGAATTACCCGCAAAATATTGAATATGTTGAAACAGTATTTGGAAAATGCGAATAAAAATATATTTACTACAACTACCACTAATACTCCTACAACAACTTTTACCAGAACCACAACTATTTCTAGAAAAACTACAAAACCTACAACGACTACACCGTCTACAACAACGACTACTCCTTCTACAACAAGCAAAAAACCGACCCCTAAAAAGAGCAAGGTAGCAGAAAAGTTGAAAGAGCGTGCTAGAAAACACATAAAACTTCATGATATAAAAGGTTACCCTACAACTTTATATGAAATTGAAAAACAAAAGGAAGTTAAAAAATTAAAATTGGCACTCAAAATTGGAACATACGATGCCTTATCCCCCGCCCTAACCAATTTTGAGAGCTATTTGAGAACCAAGTTAGATTTAGAGAAAATCCTCAGAGAACATCACGAACGGATGATAGACGAATTGAAGAATCCTTCTTTGCCTCCCATGAGACGCAGTCACTACTCAAGTGTGAAGACCTCATTAGAAAGAACTTTAAAGACTGGCAATAACGCGGAAAAGCGCATGGCTAAATTGTTCGTTGAAGATGGCGAACGTATGCTCCCCTGAAATTCTTGAAAATGGACGGAAATCTGTTTATGCCAATTAAAATCATTGTTTAATTAATTTCCTTGCATAAGGAGTACAGTAATTAAACTCCATTATTAGCGGTAATTAACATAATTTTAAAAAATGTTGTGCTGTAAAAATATATATAGTAAATCCCTGTTTTTATATAGACAATTGGAATATATCAAGAATTTGCAGACAAACTACTGCATGCTATGATAAATACAGAAAATAAGAAATTTGTGACCAGCACAAAGTCTGACTCCCACTACAACTGGCATCCGTACAACAATTTAAACCCCAAACCACTACAAACAAACTAAAAACAACTACTATCTGCCTATACCTACTACTATCACACCTACAACCACTAGCACCCATTATACTACAACTGCCCTGACTAAAACAAAAGGATAACTGACCACACCTCGAACAACTTGTACCCTTGAACTCTTAGTACCACTTCTAAAACCACTTTCACACTAAAATCCCTACTGGAACTATAACTATAACAATATCATATCATATCAATTCTAAAATGTCGATAACTCTAACTACAACTAAAAATGATTACCACTACAAAAATAACAACCCCGACTCCAACTAGAACACTTAAAACAGTTAGCGACAGATTCAAAAATTATATAGATTTAATGAACGCATTTTCTCTGATTGAATACCCACGAAATACCGCAGAAGTAGAACAACAAAAAGAACTTGGCTATTTAAAAAAGGCACTTGAAAAGGTCGATGAAAAAGTATTTCAAGCCGCTGTCAACAGATTTAACAAATATCAGAAAACAAAAGTGTCGCTAGAGCTACAAATCACAGCAAAGATCAGGGGTATAAACAGTATGTTAAGAAAAATTAATATTCCAGCAAGCAAAATAAAAATGCTCAATAAACAGAAGGACCGATTACAATTTGCTCTGGATAATTCCACCAATAAAGAAAAAGATTTTGCTGTGCGTTACTTTAAACAAATGATATCGGAACGATCGGGTGTATAATGAAGAGACACTGGTGTTGTTCTGTATTTATGAACACTTCCACGTTGAACCGTGAACTGTAACTTCTCGTCTGCGTTGAAAAATTCGAACTCGACTAAATTCTGGTTATCTAATTAATTTGTTCCTTAAAATTTCTTGATGCATGGTAATTACATTCCATAATTAACCGTAACTAACATTATTAAAATAAGTTTCAGTATTTTAGTAAAATCACGTAGAGTGTTTTCATATAAATAAATGCAATATATCCAGAACTTCAAACAGTCTGATCAATACATTTGAAGAACAAAGTTGGGAATAATTCAAAGAGCAACCTGTGAACAGCTTCATATTACGAAAGATGAATTGTTTCAGCATTGTTTTATTATATTTCATATTAGTGATGCAATGGAATAAAAAAAGTTCTCTTGCGGTAAATATATATCACAATTTAAACGGTTGGATTCCTGATTTATTACTCATAATCCCTCATTTAGGAAACTGTGCACAATAAATCATCTACCGAAACTTTTATAACGACGACTCCTGCCATTGAGCTTCCTCCGTGTAGCAAAGCTCCTACTTCAAGTTGTGGTACTGATGGAAACACTAAAACTGGGGTCATCATCAACAATTATAACATAATCGAGGGAAACACATCGTCAAATGCAATCTCAAGTTGTTCTACCAAGATACAACTACTAAACGAAGAAATTAAACTTTTAAGTAAGGAACTAGAAAAAGTAGTTGCAGACAAAATGCTTGTAGCCATCAAAAAATTCTTTGAAAGTTCAGATAAGGAATTTAGCACAACTAGTGCAAAAAGTAAACTTGAAACAGTTACCACACCTACTATAACTGGTACAGTTGATCAAATTAGAATACAGCTTGCAGCTAATACCATAACTGCAACTACTGCCCCGACTACAATTACTACCCGTAGTAATAGTATTGGAAGCACATCTATATCAACTCCCACCCCAGAAATCAACAATCTTACTACAATCGATATACCGATCGCATCGGAAGCAACTACCAATACTGCTGATGCTAGTACCCCTGGTATATATAGTCTAGATATCACAACTAATATTACAACTACTACTCCCGCTACATTTACCATGCCCAGCTACAGTACGGCTACCACACCTATCTCAACTGCTAACCCAGGATATAATGAATATACATTAAGTAGTAAAATAAGCAGCTCTGAAATAACTACCTCCTCTTCTACTAGGAGTACCCCTGGTGCTCCTATTATACATATTACAATTTCTACCCCAACTGCAACTACTACACCTATTGTTCATAGTTCGCCTAGCAAAATAGCAGCTGCTAATTCTACAACAACTTACTTAGAAAATCATGAATTTACTGCAACGAGTACAATTAGCAACTCTGACATTACTACTACCTCTACTGATACTAGTGCCCATGGTACACTTAACATAGAGCCAACAACAAATACCCAAAATACAACTACTACCCCGACAAAAATAATTACGACTACCACAGAATATATTGAATTTTCTACAAATCATAAAACAAGTAACTCTGAAAGAACTACCACCCCTTCCACAACTCGTACCACTGGTACTCCTATTACAACCAGTATCCCAACTACCACCCCTTCCACTACTAGTACCACTGGTATTCCTATTATAACTAGTATCCCAACTACTACCCCTTCCACAACTAGTACCACTGGTACTCCTATTACAACTAATATCGCAACGACCACCCCTTCCACTACTAGTACCACTGGTACTCCTATTACAACCAGTATCCCAACTACCACCCCTTCTACTACTAGTACCACTGGTACTCCTATTACAACCAGTATCCCAACTACCACCCCTTCCACTACTAGTACCACTGGAACTCCTATTACAACTAATATCCCAACGACCACCCCTTCCACAACTAGTACCACTGGTACTCCTATTACAACTATTATCGCAACGACCACTATTACAACTAGTATCTCAACTACCACCCCTTCCACTACTAGTACCACTGGTACTCCTATTACAACTAGTATCCCAACTACCACCCCTTCCACTACTAGTACCACTGGCACTCCTATTACAACTAGTATCCCAACTAACACCACTTCCACTACTAGTACCACTGGTACTCCTATTACAACTAGTATCCCAACTACCACCCCTTCCACTACTAGTACCACTGGTACTCCTATTATAACTAGTATCCCAACTACCACCCCTTCCACTACTAGTACCACTGGTACTCCTATTACAACCAGTATCCCAACTACCACCCCTTCCACTACTACTACCACTGGTACTCCTATTACAACCAGTAACCCAACTACCACCCCTTCCACTACTAGTACCACTGGTACTCCTATTACAACTAGTATCCCAACCACCATCCCTTCCACTACTAGAACCACTGGTACTCCTATTACAAGTAGTATCTCAACTGCTACCCCCACCCTTATCAATGGTATGGCTACCAACTCTCAAACAGCCGATACCACAAGCAAGGAATTTACTGCAACTACTTCTGAAACAACTACCACAACTAGTATCTTTGATACAACTAGCATTCATGTTACTACTAATGATCTAACTACAACTACTAATCCCAGTATTACTACAACTACCATCTCTAAAACAGCGGCTACACTTCCTACAATAACTTCAGCGTCTACAACAACTTCCCTGTCTACAAAACCTTCATCGTCTACAACAACTTCTTCAGCGTCTACAACACCGACACCTACCTCTACTGCCCCTAGTCCAGTAAATGAGAGATCAAAAAGTTATACAGATTTAGTGACTGTTGCAAACGAACTCATAAACGGGTTCTCTCTAAAAGAATCCCCACGTAATACCGCAGAAGTAGAACAACAACAAGAACTTGGCTATTTAAAAAAGGCACTTGAAAAGGACGATGAAAAAGTATTACAAGCCGCTGTCAACAGATTTAACAAATATCAGAAAACAAAAGTGTCGCTAGAGCTACAAATCACAGCAAAGATCAGGGGTATAAACAGTATGTTAAAGAAAATTAATATTCCAGCAAGCAAAAGAAAAATGCTCAATAAACAGAAGGACCGATTACAATTTGCTCTGGATAATTCCACCAATAAAGAAAAAGATTTTGCTGTGCGTTACTTTAAACAAATGATATCGGAACGATCGGGTGTATAATGAAGAGACACTGGTGTTTTTCTGTATTTCTGAACACTTCCAAGTCGAACCGTGAACTGTAACTTCTCTTCTGCGTTGAAAAATTCGAACTCGACTAAATTCTGGTTATCTAATTAATTTGTTCCTTAATTATTCTTGATGCATGGTAATTACATTCCATAATTAACCGTAACTAACATTATTAAAATAAGTTTCAGTATTTTAGTAAAATCACGTAGAGTGTTTTCATATAAATAAATGCAATATATCCAGAACTTCAAACAGTCTGATCAATACATTTGAAGAACAAAGTTGGGAATAATTCAAAGAGCAACCTGTGAACAGCTTCATATTACGAAAGATGAATTGTTTCAGCATTGTTTTATTATATTTCATATTAGTGATACAATTGAATATAAAAAGTTCTGTTGCGGTAAATATATATCACAATTTAAACGGTTGGATTCCTGATTTATTACTCATAATCCCTCATTTAGGAAACTGTGCACAATAAATCATCTACCGAAACTTTTATAACGACGTCTCCTGCCATTGAGCTTCCTCCGTGTAGCAAAGCTCCTACTTCAAGTTTTGGTACTGATGGAAACACTAAAACTGGGGCCATCATCAACAATTATAACATAATCGAGGGAAACACATCGTCAAATGCAATATCAAGTTGTTCTACTAACATACAACTACTAAACGAAAAACTCAAGCTTTTAAGAAAAGAACTAGAAGAAATAGTTGCAGACAAAATATTTGTAGCCGCAAAGAAATTTTTGGGAAAATCAGATAATCATGAATTTACTGCAAATAGTATAATAAGCAGCTCTGAAACTACAACCACAACAAATTTCTGGGGTACAACTAGTACACCTGGTACAGCAAGTGAACAGATTATTAGAAATTACCCGAATATACCTACTGCATCCAACACTGGCACAGAAAGTCCCTCTAAAATAAGTACTGATCCAGGAAATAATCAATTTACTTCAACTAGTACAACTTCCTATACAACTAGCACACCAATTAATACTGGCAAATCTGGTAGAACTAGTGAACCTCTTACTAGTAATACCCAAAAGATACCTATTGCACCCAGCACTGGTACAGAAAGTCCATCTAAAACAAGTTCTGATCAAGGAAATCATGAATTTACTACAACTAGAACAACTTCCAATAAAAATAGCATTCCTAATCATACTGGCACCTCTGGTACAACTAGTGAACGTAATACTAGCAGCATCCCGAGTTTACTTACTGCACCCAGCACTGGTACGGATAGCTCCTCTAATACAGGTACTGATCCAGCGAATAAAGTATTTACTACAACCAGTACAACTTCCGCTACAACTAGTACACCAACTGATACTGGTACCTCTGGTACAACTAGTGAACGTAGTACTAGCAGTATCCCAAGTATACCTACAGCACCCAGCACTGGTACGGATAGCTCCTCTAAAACAGGTACTGATCCAGCGAATACTGAATTTACTACAACCAGTACAACTTCCCATACAACTAGCACAACAATTTATGCTGGTAACTCTGGTACAACTAGTGAACGAAGTACTAGCAGTATCCCGAATATACTTACTGCACCCAGCACTGGTTCGGATAGCTCCTCTAAAACAGGTACTGATCCAGCGAATAAAGAATTTACTACAACTAGTACAACTTCCGCTACAATTAGCACACCAACTGATACTGGTACCTCTGGTACAACTAGTGAACGTAGTATTAGCAGTATTCCGAGTTTAGCTACTGCACCTAGCACGAGTACAGATAGCTCCTCTAAAACAGGTACTGATCCAGCTAATAAAGAATTTACTACAAAAAGTACAACTTCCGATACAACTAGCACACCAACTGATACTGGTACCTCTGGTACAACTAGTGAACATAGTACTAGCAGTATCCCAAGTATACCTACAGCACCCAGCACTGGTACGGATAGCTCCTCTAAAACAGGTACTGATCCAGCGAACAAACAATTTACTACAACTAGTACAATTTCCGCTACAACTAGCACACCAACTGATACTGGTATCTCTGGTACAACTAGTGAACGTAGTACTAGCAGAATCCCGAGTACAGCTACAGCACCCAGCACTGGTACGCATAGCTCCTCTAAAACAGGTACTGATCCAGCGAATAAAGAATTTACTACAACTAGTACAACTCCCGGTACAACTAGCACACCAACTGATACTGGTACCTCTGGTACAACTAGTGAACGTAGTATTAGCAGTATTCCGAGTTTAGCTACTGCACCTAGCACGAGTACAGATAGCTCCTCTAAAACAGGTACTGATCCAGCGAATAAAGAATTTACTACAACTAGTACAACTCCCGCTACAACTAGCACACCAACTGATACTGGTACCTCTGGTACAACTAGTGAACGTAGTATTAGCAGTATTCCGAGTTTAGCTGCTGCACCTAGCACGAGTACAGATAGCTCCTCTAAAACAGGTACTGATCCAGCTAATAAAGAATTTACTACAAAAAGTACAACTTCCGATACAACTAGCACACCAACTGATACTGGTACCTCTGGTACAACTAGTGAACATAGTACTAGCAGTATCCCAAGTATACCTACAGCACCCAGCACTGGTACGGATAGCTCCTCTAAAACAGGTACTGATCCAGCGAACAAACAATTTACTACAACTAGTACAACTTCCGCTACAACTAGCACACCAACTGATACTGGTACCTCTAGTACAACTAGTGACCGTAGCACTAGCACTATCCCAAGTATACCTACAGCACTCAGCACTGGTAGGGATAGCTCCTCTAAAACAGGTTCTGATCCAGCGAATAAAGAATTTACTACAACTAGTACAACTTCCGCTACAACTAGCACACCAACTGATACTGGTATCTCTGGTACAACTAGTGAACGTAGTACTAGCAGAATCCCGAGTATACCTACAGTACCCAGCACTGGTACGCATAGCTCCTCTAAAACAGGTACTGATCCAGCGAATAAAGAATTTACTACAAAAAGTACAACTTCCGATACAACTAGCACACCAACTGATACTGGTACCTCTGGTGCAACTAGTGAACATAGTACTAGCAGTATTCCGAGTTTATCTACTCCACCTAGCACGAGTACAGATAGCTCCTCTAAAACAGGTACTGATCCAGCGAATAAAGAATTTAATACAACCAGTACAATTTCCGCTACAACTAGTACACCAACTGATACTGGTACCTCTCGTACAACCAATGAACGTAGTACTAGCAGTCTCCCGAATATACCTACAGCACCCAACACTGGTACGCATAGCTCCTCTAAAACAGGTACTGATCCGGCGAATAAAGAATTTACTACAACTAGTACAACTTCCGCTACAACTAGCACACCAACTGATACTGGTACCTCTGGTACAACTAGTGAAAGTAGTATTAGCAGTATTCCGAGTTTACCTACAGCACCTAGCACGAGTACAGATAGCTCCTCTAAAACAGGTACTGATCCAGCGAATAAAGAATTTATTACAACTAGTACAACTTCCGCTACAACTAGCACACCAACAGATACTGGTACCTCTGGTACAACTAGTGAACGTAGTATTAGCAGTATTCCGAGTATACCTACAGCACCCAGCACTGGTAGGGATAGCTCCTCTAAAACAGGTACTGATCCAGCGAATAAAGAATTTACTACAACTAGTACAACTTCCGCTACAACTAGCACACCAACTGATACTGGTACCTCAGGTACAACTAGTGAACGTAGTACTAGCACTATCCCAAGTATACCTACAGCACTCAGCACTGGTAGGGATAGCTCCTCTAAAACAGGTACTGATCCAGCGAATACTGAATTTACTACAACCAGTATAACTTCCCATACAACTAGCACAACAATTTATGCTGGTAATTCTGGTACAACTACTGAACGTAGTACTAGCAGTATCCCGAGTACACCTACAGCACCCAGCACTGGTACAGATAGCTCCTCTAAAACAGATACTGATCCAGCGAATAAAGAATTTACTACAACTAGTACAACTTCCGCTACAACTAGCACACTAACTGATGTTGGTACCTCTGGTACAACTAGTGAACGTAGTACTATCAGTATCCCGAGTATACCTACTGCACCTAGCACTGGTACAGTTAGCTTCTCTAAAACAGCTACTGATCCAGCGAATAAAGAATTTACTACAACTAGTACAACATCCGCTACAACTAGCACACCAACTGATACTGGTACCTCTGGTATAACTAGTGAACGTAGTACTAGCAGTATCCCGAGTATACCTACAGCACTCAGCACTGGTAGGGATAGCTCCTCTAAAACAGGGACTGATCCAGCGAATAAAGAATTTACTACAACTAGTACAACTTCCGCTACAACTAGCACACCAACTGATACTGGTACCTCTGGTACAACTAGTGAACGTAGTACTAGCACTATCCCAAGTATACCAACAGCACTCAGCACTGGTACGGATAGCTCCTCTAAAACAGGAACTGATCCAGCTAATAAGCAATTGACTTCATCTAGTACAGCTTCTAATATAACTGGCACATCAACTGATAGTCGTACCTCTAGTACAACTAGTGAACGTAGTACTATTAATACTCCAGAGATAAATAGTGCACCAAGCACTAGTACGGATAGCTCCTCTAAAACAGGTTCTGATCCAGCGAACAAACAATTTACTACAACTAGTACAACTTCCGCTACAACTACCACACCAACTGATACTGGTACCTCTAGTACAACTATTGACCGTCGTACTAGCACTATCCCAAGTATACCTACAGCACTCAGCACTGGTAGGGATAGCTCCTCTAAAACAGGTACTGATCCAGCGAATACTGAATTTACTACAACCAGTACAACTTCCCATACAACTAGCACAACAATTTATGCTGGTAACTCTGGTACAACTAGTGAACATAGTACTAGCAGTATCCCGAGTACACCTACAGCACCCAGCACTGGTACAGATAGCTCCTCTAAAACAGGTACTGATCCAGCGAATAAAGAATTTACTACAACTAGTACAACTTCCGCTACAACTAGCACACCAACTGATGTTGGTACCTCTGGTACAACTAGTGAACGTAGTACTATCAGTATCCCGAATATACCTACTGCACCTAGCACTGGTACAGTTAGCTCCTCTAAAACAGGTACTGATCCAGCGAATAAAGAATTTAATACAACCAGTACAATTTCCGCTACAACTAGTACACCAACTGATACTGGTACCTCTCGTACAACCAATGAACGTAGTACTAGCAGTCTCCCGAGTATACCTACAGCACCCAACACTGGTACGCATAGCTCCTCTAAAACAGGTACTGATCCAGCGAATAAAGAATTTACTACAACTAGTACAACATCCGCTACAACTAGCACACCAACTGATACTGGTACCTCTGGTACAACTAGTGAACGTAGTACTAGCAGTATCCCGAGTATACCTACAGCACCCAGCACTGGTAGGGATAGCTCCTCTAAAACAGGTACTGATGCAGCGAATAAAGAATTTACTACAACTAGTACAACTCCCGCTACAACTAGCACACAAACTGATACTGGTACCTCTGGTACAACTAGTGAACGTAGTATTAGCAGTATTCCAAGTTTACCTACTGCACCTAGCACGAGTACAGATAGCTCCTCTAAAACAGGTACTGATCCAGCGAATAATAAATTTACTACAACTAGTACAACTTCCGCTACAACTAGCACACCAACTGATACTGGTACCTCTGGTACAACTAGTGAACGTAGTATTAGCAGTATTCCGAGTTTACCTACAGCACCTAGCACGAGTACAGATAGCTCCTCTAAAACAGTTACTGATCCAGCGAATAAAGAATTTACTACAACTAGTACAACTTCCGCTACAACTAGCACACCAACTGATACTGGTACCTCGGGTACAACTAGTGAACGTAGTATTAGCAGTATTCCGAGTTTACCTACAGCACCTAGCACGAGTACAGATAGCTCCTCTAAAACAGGTACTGATCCAGCGAATAAAGAATTTACTACAACTAGTACAACTTCCTCTACAACTGCCACACCAACTGATAGTGGTACCTCTGGTACAACTAGTGAACGTATTATTAGCAGTATTCCGAGTTTACCTACAGCACCTAGCACGAGTACAGATAGCTCCTCTAAAACAGGTACTGATCCAGCGAATAAAGAATTTACTACAACTAGTACAACTTCCGTTACAACTAGCACACCAACTGATACTGGTACCTCTGGTACAACTAGTGAACGTAGTATTAGCAGTATTCCAAGTTTACCTACTGCACCTAGCACGAGTACAGATAGCTCCTCTAAAACAGTTACTGATCCAGCGAATAAAGAATTTACTACAACTAGTACAACTTCCGCTACAACTAGCACACCAACTGATACTGGTACCTCGGGTACAACTAGTGAACGTAGTATTAGCAGTATTCCGAGTTTACCTACAGCACCTAGCACGAGTACAGATAGCTCCTCTAAAACAGGTACTGATCCAGCGAATAAAGAATTTACTACAACTAGTACAACTTCCGCTACAACTGCCACACCAACTGATAGTGGTACCTCTGGTACAACTAGTGAACGTATTATTAGCAGTATTCCGAGTTTACCTACAGCACCTAGCACGAGTACAGATAGCTCCTCTAAAACAGGTACTGATCCAGCGAATAATGAATATACTACAACTAGTACAACTTCCGCTACAACTAGCACACCAACTGATACTGGTACCTCTGGTACAACTAGTGAACGTAGTATTAGCAGTATTCCGAGTTTACCTACAGCACCTAGCACGAGTACAGATAGCTCCTCTAAAACAGTTACTGATCCAGCGAATAAAGAATTTACTACAACTAGTACAACTTCCGCTACAACTAGCACACCAACTGATACTGGTACCTCGGGTACAACTAGTGAACGTAGTATTAGCAGTATTCCGAGTTTACCTACAGCACCTAGCACGAGTACAGATAGCTCCTCTAAAACAGGTACTGATCCAGCGAATAAAGAATTTACTACAACTAGTACAACTTCCGCTACAACTGCCACACCAACTGATAGTGGTACCTCTGGTACAACTAGTGAACGTATTATTAGCAGTATTCCGAGTTTACCTACAGCACCTAGCACGAGTACAGATAGCTCCTCTAAAACAGGTACTGATCCAGCGAATAAAGAATTTACTACAACTAGTACAACTTCCGTTACAACTAGCACACCAACTGATACTGGTACCTCTGGTACAACTAGTGAACGTAGTATTAGCAGTATTCCAAGTTTACCTACTGCACCTAGCACGAGTACAGATAGCTCCTCTAAAACAGGTACTGATCCAGCGAATAATGAATATACTACAACTAGTACAACTTCCGCTACAACTAGCACACCAACTGATACTGGTACCTCTGGTACAACTAGTGAACGTAGTACTAGCAGTATCCCGAGTATACCTACAGCACCCAGCACTGGTACGCATAGCTCCTCTAAAACAGGTACTGATCCAGCGAATAAAGAATTTACTACAACTAGTACAATTTCCGATACAACCAGCACACACACTGATGCTGGTACAAGTGGTCCAATTAGTGAACATATTACAGGTAATATCTCAAATACTACAACTATAGCCGTCACTCCTAACAGTGGTACAGTTTCCACTTCTAAAACGCTGACTTCTAGAGACAATGATGAATTCACAGCATCTAGTGCAACCAGCATCTCCGAAACAACGACTTTTGCTGCTACAACCACAGTGACTGAACCTTCAGAGCAAGCTATGCTTAAAGCTTTAGAAAAAACTGCAACCGAACTATTAAATGCAAATAGTTTAAAAGGCTATCCAAACAATTCTGCTAAAAGAGAATTGAGAGAGGAAATTGATCATTTGAATGACGCGATCCAAAAAAAAGATGAAACAATATTGGAGGACGCCATCAACAGATTTGACGACTATCGTAGATCAAGAATATTTCTGGAGGGAGAACTAAAAGGTCAGATTCGCTACATTAAAGAGCAGCTTAAGAGCAATAGTCTTGAGGAAAGCCGCAGGACGAGTTTATTGAGGAAGAAGGAGGCATTGAAATTTGCTTTAACTAATTCCAATAACAAAGTAAAAGAGTTTACTGTACGCAGTTTTCTACAAAGCAATCCCGATTATATATGATGAAAATTGGGCTATAATACTATTGACATAATCAATTAATTCACTAAGTTACCACGAAGTCAAATCGGTTGTTTTAGTACCTTTGTTCAATTATATTAGTTATAGTGAGGAAATCCGAAATAAATTCGAACAGATCATCTTAGTCTATAATATTATATATAAGAAGATTGTATATATATATGGTAATTTGGAGACCCAAAGGACGATTGAATCAGTTTTGCTCATCCTTGAAGAAAGGATGCGTATTTTTAGAACGATATTTTAGATACACATCATTTTTGGTTTTTAAGCCTTGCTCGCTATACAAAATTAAGACCAACTCTACAAGATGTGCGGACGAGGAATTTGTATATTTAGTATTATTTCAAATAAATCAAAAATGATTACCAGATTTATGTTGATATTTTTTAACAAAGATAATATTAGTCAGATATATCAGAATTCTATTCATTCTTAATTGCTGTGGGAACTGACATTGATGGTTTAATGGGTGCACCACAGCCTCAGAGTTTTATTTTCTCTTTCTGCTCTAGTCTTTGTATTCCTTGAACATGTTATCGGATTTTCCGACCACTATAAATATAGTATATAAAGCTAGGCCCACGAAAGTGTCTTGTAAAGTCAGGTGTACGTATACAAAGCCTTTTACAGCTTCGTATACGTAAAGTCGCTCAATATAATTTGTAATTGAGCTTTGCCAAATGTATAAATTCGCTGCTGTAAGGCTCCTTGTCCTAGATAATTATAATCTCACTACTACATAGAAGGGGAAGATATGAGGCGTGAGACAGACCACGATCGTCAGCTTTCAGCTTAACCATCAACCACATGAGCTTTGCTCCTGCATTTGAGCCAGAACCGGCATATCGTAACTACTCAATACTTCGCTGAACTACAATTATCCAGCAACAGTAACCAAGTTTGCAAATCCAGACCTGTTCACGCTGCAACTGGAACTCTAAAGTGGAGTCTTCAAAGATGATTTCTTAATGAGTTGGAATATTTCATAAAAAATCCTTTTTGTATGCTTTGAAATGAAATATATTTGTAAACAGGAGATACGGGTCTAAAAAAGGGTTCAATTGTGTAGTCTGGCAACACTGTATACAAAATCATCCTTTCAGTATAGGTACAACCGAAATAGACGAGATGTGACGTCAGCCCGCGTTACTTCGATTTTCACGATTTTTGTTAGTTGAATTGGCAAATAATGTGTCTACAGTTTGTATAAAGAAGGCTGTTTTTCACATTCATAGTGATCAATTGTATAGGAGAAGAGTTGAAATCATCTCTGCTGAAGAGTTTGCTCACATTTGTGTGTCAGTGATGCTTTTATGGTAGGGAGATCAAGTGAATAATTTTATAAATATTTTACAATGTAGGAAACATAGAGTCCTGATTGCATGTTTGATACCACGTTACTGGTGAATACCTTCACTTTCCAGCGATGCAAGTTATCGGCCACAGGTACTAACAAAAGAAACAATGTTAGTATGGATATCAAACGGAATAATATATGTTTCTTTGGATCCCTCCACTGCCTTTTTCAATTATAGAAAACTTAAAAATTATGTGAGAATAGGGTTGGAATGAAAAAGAGAGTCATTCAAATATATCAAAGAACTTGATAGAATTTCAAGGACATTCATAAATGTTGGTGGGTCTTCACATCTCTCTCTAGTTGAGCTGGAATTACAATTACCTTACAGATCTTCACAAAAACTGACAATAGTTTTGGAATAGGCGAACTAATGTTTATGACACGGAGCCCCTTAAAATCCCTTCAATGACTTTTTCAATGTATAAAAAACTTATAAAAATGATGTGAGAATAGAGTTGGAAATGAAAAAGTGAGAATCGCTGTGGTCTACAATGAACCGCTGCCTGCCAAATGTAAGCATTGCAGTCAACACATGATGAAAGAGAAAAATTCTCATTTTTCACAATAGGACTGAGTAATTCGTTTCGTTGGGTGCTGCGGCATCAGAATAGCTAGTAAACTAATTTCGTATACTTTCTGGGTGTAATGTAGCGGACGTGTTCTATGGGCGTAACTGCACTAAAGTGTATTTCATTATTACAAATTGCAAAACTTTCGCCTATTCTCTCGCGTGCTTGGTAATAAAATAATATCATGAGGTGTTGTCTTTGTTCGCTGCTGTATGGAAATTATACTAATTCGTTGATTCAGTTTTTTTTTATAGGGTTTCGGTTTTAAATTTCTAATGAATGCATTTCCGCAAATCTCTGAATTGGAGATATTTTAACGATCCCGAAACTATACGCTGAGAGTGTGACCACACATATTACAAATCATTTTACAATTTTGCTCAAGTAACTATAAAATATGGCTCAATTTATTCAAATTCGTATATTCCAAAGTACCTTAGATTTTCAAGATTTTGTATAAATATACATGCTAGATAGCAGCGCAATAGAGTGTATCCCATTCATAGTAGTTGTAGTTGACGAACAACTGAAACGGAACAATGAAAATTCTATCTTATATTTTGTTGGGGGCATTTTTGCTCATACAACTCAACGGAAGTGAAGGCCAAGAGGTAAATGTGAAAACCCCCAGATATGATGATCGTGTGTTGTAATTTTTTTTCAGAATGAGCCTTTATTTCGTGAAGACGGCTCAACTACGAGTGGGGTCGCTACTACTCTCCCACAAAATCAATCTTCTCCTCCCAATGCAGTAAATAATCCAAATGAAGTCAATGAAGAATCTCCCTTACAAGCGTTAGTAAACACAAAATTAAACTTCCTGAGGGCACTTTATCCATTATTAAAAACATGAGTTCCTAGTGCAACGTAAAGTGGAGAAGACGTAGGAGGATCTTTGAATGGGCAAATAGAGGAAAAGTTAATTGTGTGTGTAGTGATTTGAGAATTTAAAGAATGATACAACCAGAAAATGTGTGCTAATGATTCAAAAGATAAATAAATAACTGTTAATAGAACTACACAAAGATTGGATTCTTAACTATGTTTATCATCTACAGTTACGTTCCCTCTGGCCTGTATGCAGTTTTTTTTAATGAAAATAATACATTGTTCAGTGTTCATCACACCAGAATACCTATTACGAAGGGGGTTGTAAGTGAGGTGAAATATGGAGTTTCTTTGACAACCAAACGACCTTGAGAGATTGTTGATATAAAGATTATCAACGAAACCGAACAGAGAATGTTTTTCTTAGTCTCCAGCGTTGTTTTATCCATATCGAAGTCCCTCTCTATGGCGCAGATGGTGTTGCAGGCAATGAGTCCAACTATAAAGTAGTTAGGTAGAATTCATCGACCATTTATACGCCTTGAGTCGTACTTTTTTTTATATATTTTAGAGTTCTTTTCCGAAGCAAATGGCTCAATGACTTTGTTAATGGGGAGTAAACTAGTATTCATATAATTTATGAAAGCATGATTAACTTGATAGTATTACAGTCGAAGCAATGAAATTCACCCCATAGTTAGATATGGCCTTAGCTTTCTATAGTATTCCAAATTGTTCAGAAGCAGATAACATTGCTTTCATAAGAACGTCGTACACAGATCTTCGTGCTTATATACTTAAAAAAAAGGATAAATTAAGAATAAAGAAGAAACGTACAAATAAAGAACTAAAAACTTCAAAATTCTTTGACTCTTTTATGAATCTTCGAAGTTTGTACAGGGATAAGGAATAATAAGGAAATATAAAATGCGTTTCTTTCTTTTGGCAAAGGCAGGGTAAGCGTAGAGAAAATGTCCTGTTCTTTCTTCAGGCAGTAGACGCAGTTTGGACTCTCGGCGATTCTTATGGTCGCCATATAATGGCTTCATGGATTATGCCACGTGATTAGCCCAACCAATAATCGAAGATCTTTTCTGCTTCATGTTTGAAAATTAATCTGATTATGATACGAACACAATATATTAAATATACTTTACATTTATCTGGTACTATAGGAGGAACTGTTAAAGATGTCGAAGAACAATCAAATAGTGTTAAGATTGTTAATATTATAATAGATGATATTACGATGTTAGTTATAATTGTCGGTATGATACTTGCATTACTGCCACTTACAATCTCATATACGAGTATATGATAAGAAATGAAATATAGTGCATATAGGAAAAAAACCAACAAACAAATACTAAAAGTGTGATTTCTTAAAAAGAAAAGAATTTCGGAATTATTTGTTTTTCTGTTTTACAGACTCTCTCTATGAGTCTTTATTCAAATTATTCTAAAATAGCACATATAATAAATAGTCTAATACTATTTTCATATAATACTATTTAATATTATATATCTACATATTAAATACGATTGTTTGCTTTGCTACTGCCTTCTTAACGATAACAAATTGCTAACTGTACTGCTTAGATGTTTCTTATACCTTTGGCAATAAGAAAATCTTCCAAATTTTTCGTTGTTTCCACCAGCCACATTGAGTAGTAGAGCATTCTTTGCTTTTTGCTAAGATCCGATTCCACCAGCGCCGTGCACACCAAATTGTAAAGTTCCTCAATTTCGACGGCGAAATTTTGATTCTCCTCTTGGAGCAGGTTCGCATAGAAATTTCTGTATTTACCCAAGTTCCGTTGAAATTTCATTAATAAGGAGCAATTCTCTTTGGTGGCATTTGTGTCGTTATCGTGATTGTAACAAACAGGATCTTGTGGTATAATGAAGGAATGGGCGATCTGAAAGTATGGAAAACAGACTACAATGTACTTTATATGTAAGAACTCTATAGGAATTTTCGTGATACTGACTAAAGACAAACTAACATATTGGCATCAATGTGGTACTTCATTATTGTGTGTGAGAAAGTTTTTTCAGACGCTTGTGACAATTCAATACCCAGGCTTTTACTTGGTTTCTACTGTGCTGTGAATACCATTGTAAAATAACCACTATAATGATATGACTCGTATAATTCCTATTTATAGCACAATTGCTGAGATTTTACTTATTCTGATTCTGAAGTGCTTCCAGTGCTAAGGTGCCCTTGGTACAACCATAATAATTGATCAAAATAGAATGCACACAGAATGCAATGCGCTCAATTAGGAGTATTTTTATGGAAATTCTTGAATTTTAAGATTTACCCTCACTTACTGAAAGAATCAGTAAAATGGGCAAAAAGGTGTGCAATGAAGTATCCATTCTTGGTTCAGTTGGTCAGACCAGAATATGCTGTCCTTCAAATATACTATTGAAATAGCCAGCTTATTGTTTATCTCTGTTTTACTCTATGCCTACTAGCAAACCGTGATGAGAGCAACCCATTACTACAGAGAAGAAGTGCATAGTCTTTAATATATATTGTAATGAAGTCAACTGAGAAAGTTCACTGAATCAACTCTATTTGCATATATACAAATCCAACTGATCCAGTCCACGTCTGTTTCGATAACCTTAAATTGGGGATGCAAGTAGTCCTTCATGATTATGGCACGTTGTTCACTTTTGAACAAAGAAGCTGTGGAGACCTTGCACCATTATTCTTAAGGCCTTAGTACATATTCATCTTTAAACAACATCTTCCCTGCACTTCTACAACTGACTAGCAAACTATGCAGCTATGTTATAAAAACGATATTATGGAAATTAACATGGGGTGAAGATCAAGGGTTTTTGGCTAGAATCTAATACGGCGAATCGTGGTATTTACAATTATCTTTAAAAGAAAACTATTTGAAAATATCCTCATTAACATTTAAAAAGGATTGCTTGACAATTTAGATGTGGTTACTGGAAGATCAATGATCATGCGAGAGAATAAAATGGATCATTGTATTTGCAAGCATCCTCACACTCGCACAGCAAATATAGCACTAATTTTCAGAGATGGTAATAATGGGAATGCCTGGTAGGGTGTTGAAGTTAGATCTTTCAAGAAATATTGTCCGAATCTTTTTTAATATAGACTCCTATAGTAAAGAAAATAGTCCATTTATGTAAGTAAATTTATTAGGAAGAGTTATCCAACTTCCTGTCATTAATCTGTAATATGCTCGCATTCACCATCGTAATAATTCTAGTTATTGACTCGAGCTGCCCAATATAACTGTCTTATAGTGGACACTTGGCTGTCTTGTAATGGATACTATAGATTTATATTTAATGTTTTTGGGAGTACTAACACCGCTGTGATAACCCGTATGATTCACTCTAACCTTAGCACTTTGGAAGATTGAAGTTTCCATATTGTGGGAGGGTCTGTGAAGAACTCCCTAAAAATTTGAATATATTACTTTTGATTACTGGAGACTCACATAGAATGTGTTCTGAAGTTTCCGAGTTGTGTCCACAGAATCTTCAGTCAGAGATGCCTGACAGGCCTATCTTGTTAAGGTGATACCTTAGGCAGCATTACCCCACTATAGTTCTAAGACTGGATGGATACTATAACTGTCTTATATGTTTGATTTTCATACACTGAATTATACGTTTTTATAATATTTGAAAGTTATGTCCTTGATTAAAATTCCATACCTTCCCCTCGCGAGGTTGGAGTAACTCGTATATACCCATCATTATAATAGAACGATCCATACCTCCTGGACCCTAAACTGAAAGGACCCTTTTTACAATTCAACTCTATCATACTACGTCGGTCGGTTAACTCTTTCATAATAGCTTTTGTCTCAGTGTTTATCATTTCGATTCTATACGAGTTTTTCTTATAACCAAGAACAAACTTTATGGGTGTTTCATTTGAAATTTTCAGATGGTCATCGTTCCAATGTTATTTATTATGCTACAAATCGATTCAAATGTAAACTTTTCTATGATAAGTTACAGCATTATTAGTTCTATTTTGCAGCACTTTTGTCTCATTACGAAGTTTAATTTCGTTTTATAGAAGAATTAAGTGAATATTACTGGGATTTTAAATTCTCTGGAAGGAAACTTATTCACATCCCTAGTTATAGTTTCTTGTATTGCAGTATTAAAAATATAAATTTCATGAAGTTCAAAATAAATACGGTAATGCATTTCTGCGGATGTGCCAGAACCAAAGTTAGAATCGATGTCAAGAATTATGAAATGGTCACCTGAATAAAAAGATGAAAAGTTATTGAATGTATATTGTATGAGATTTATATCTTTACGACCATGTTATTCCACGATCTGTATACTAGAGAACCATTATTGTAGTCATTATCAAGAATTAAGTAATATATTTTTTCTATATTTTAATATGTTATACGAGCCGAAAAATAATTGAGATGTTTGAAGTTTGGAGAGAAAATGTCTTCATGTGGACATCTCAGGTGCTGGAAGAGCGCTCTTTCATTATATTTTACACCATAATGAATTATGACTGCAAGAGGTTGGGGTATGAGTACTACCATTGAGGCTTTCGACTCGAAGAGAAAACGTTCTTTTGAAAGAAGCATTTTTGAGACAAAGCCCCAGGCATTATTTGAAACTGCGACCCTTTAAGTGTGAGTCTAGCATGCTTTACCCTAGATCATATATTTAATCACTTTTGACGGGTTATATCTCAAACTTTTTTAACAGGTATGTATGTTCATATGGCAGTGATATCTCCTATTTCGTTAGTGTTTTTGAAGATTTATGACTCGTTCTTTTTTATGCTTTTTGAAAATTATGTTTTCTCCTTTTTTTATTTCCTTGATTGATTTTGGAAAACTTGATCAACAATTTTGTTTCTACACCTACGATCCTTTCATTTTAAGTCATTTCCCTTGAATCGATATATAAGAATTGTTTGCATTCAAACTGATTCTTGAGAAATCAAATTTTGTGAACTGGTATTGCCTTAAAAACTGTGTTATCTTCACTTTTTGTTTCACACTTTTCTTATGGCGGATATTTTTACAAAACTCTGATATATATCTCCTGTTTCAATTGGTATTCCTTTAGTTTTTTTTAAATTTTAAAAAACCTCCACTCTCTGTACACGAGGACACAAAAACATGAATTTTACTTTAAAGTTTTTATATTGCTGAGCAAAACGAATTCTTCCAATTTTGAAAGCAAACGTAGAAGGCAAGAATCTTTTTGCTTTCCTTCAATTGGAGTCATGAAAATATTTGATAAAGTTTCCGTCAACAGAGGCGCTTGAGAGGACACTTCTTGTTTATATGCATGATGATTCTCTACACATATATATGATATGATATACCAATCACACATTCTTAATTTCAGTTGCCTATTGAAGGTCGCTGCAATATCTCAACCATTTGCTTATCGTCAGTTGATTTCTTTTCGATAACAATCGTTCTGATTTGAACTTGGAAGTGGTCTACGCTATTTAAAACCAACTTTTTTAACTCTGCGATACACCAATTTTTTTTGTAAATAACTCCTTAACTCACTTCTTGGAACAGCAGAACACTTAGTATCAGAAATTGCCATTGGGACGCCATTTTGTTTTTATATTATTCTTATTATTAAAACTACGGGGGCACTTGAATAATTCCAATAAATATCTGTGCGCTTTCACAATCGTTTCGAGACTGATTGCGTTTTATTTTATACACTTTCGCATTACTTTATAAACTTTTTCATATTTATATGTGCATATATATTTTTATATAAAATATTTTAAACAAAAAGGCCCATTAAAATAGTATTGAGAGACTGACTGCAATGTGAGAATTGGAAATTGGACGAACTGCGACACACTTGTACGCGCAATGTACGCGCGAATCTTATCAGCGCCAGTAAACAAAAATGTTTTTTTATTCATCATTATAGATTATAAGCATTCATCATGCTCATAGTTGTATATAAATGTGCATCTGAATAAAAACAGAAAAATATGAAAAATTGCGGAATAGAAATTTTATAAGGTTTATACCCCAGCCGCACGATCTGCACCCTACGATCTGTGTCAGAGATTACTATGAGGTTATGATCTTATTTAGAAGTAAGTCTACACGCTTTCCTCTGTATATACCTCCATTTTATTTAGAATACAAGTGCTCCTTTGATTTTTTTGATAAACTGGTTCGTTTCTCGTCAACCTTATTATCGCATATTTCCGCGCCATTACTGGACAATTTTCCTCTGTCTATTAAATGATGTTCTAGCATTCCACTGGAGCTTGTCTGGAATTTGCCAAACCAAGTTCATAGTCATAGTTAACATTTAAGCAGCAAGATTTTTTTGAAGGTTCCGATGACAATTAGAGCAGTAGTTTATCAACTGCCTGGCAATCAAAGAAGGTCGAAAGAGGTTGAAGAATATGCCGTTCTGGCCGCTACTCGACTGAAGATCACACGGACAAAGTTTGTTCATGGAAATAAAATATTGTCCTTCAAGCTTAAGAGAGATTGCTGTCTCAGTGGAGCTTGTCTGGAATTGGGCAAACCAAGTTCACAGTCATAGTTCACATTTTATCAGCAGGATTCTTTTGAAGGTACCATGACAATTAGAGCAGTAGTTTATCATCAGCAACTGCTTGGGAATCAAAGAAGATCGAAAAGAGTTTGAAGAATTATGCTATTCAGGTTGCTCTTCGACTGAAGATCACACGAACAAAGTAAAATTAGTGTGAAGAGAATATGGTCCTTCAAGCTTAAGAGAGATTTTCTATGAATTTAGACAAATCTCACTTTCGATCTCACTTATCACACTATATTTAATATTTTGTTCATGGAACACAGTTCATTACGAAGGAGCTGAATTTTCCTCAATAAGACCCTAGCAACCTTATTTTTTCCTAATCCTTACACCCTAATTATATATAGATAGATAGATTTGTGGTGGGCTGCAATTATCCAGAGCACTCATTTAACCATACCCTGGTTAGATGCGGTAGAAAGAGTAGAGAAATAGGAAAGGCTTCAGGAGGGGGAATGGGACGAAGAAAATTGCCACTCTTCTTTCAACTTCCTAGTTTCATTAAGGAACCTAAGAGTATCGGGAAGAGGAAGACTATGAATATTCATACTCAATTCTTCTCAACTTCTTGCAAACGCAGGACAACTACAGAGGAAGTGCTCAGTAGTCTCGTCCCTCTCAAAAGAAGATAGGCAAGTCGGATCGTTGATGATACCCAATGTGGCCATATGTCGACCACATGTGTTGTGCCCCGTGATTACACCTAACAGTAGTCTCAGGTACTTTCCTAACAGTAGTTTCAGGTCTTTTCTGGTAAGTTTGAAAATAAAGGTAACCACCATAATTAATTATGTCTGCAAGAATTTGAGGAAATGAGGAGAAGATTTGTAATAAAGGATTTCGGCTGCAAGAAAAAAGATTTAGTGCGAAGCTTTTTGTGACCATACCTTGAACTGGAGTCGAACCCTCGCAAAGCTAGAATGCTGACCACTAGTCTAGCGAAAACAAGTTGTTGAAGACATGTGGATGACTGAGTGGGTGTATGAGTTTGACATACATATCATCAAACAGACACACAAATCATGAAAAATACGACCTGAAAGACGTTCAAATAAAGTATTATTATTATTATTATATCTTACACCATAATTAATTATGAGTGCAAGGGGTTGAGGGAAAGAGTACTAGCTATAGATGCTTTCGACTCGAAGAGAAAAGGATTTTATAGAAAGAAGCATTTTGGAGACCAAGCCCGTGGCAGGATTTGAACCTGCGACCCTCGGGGTGTCAAATAAAGTAAAAGTCATATTTACATGTATTTTGTGCGTCTTTTGACACTAATGGTGTTGTCCATTTGTAATTCCTGTTATAGGTGGAAGAATAAATAGTGAACATATTATCTGTGAGCTACGAGGCATTTGAGAGCAACTTTCATGGGTAAAGGGCAGAATCTTGACAGCACCATACTTGGATTTGTCAACACGAACTGGCATGACCCATGTATCAACAATTATGCTTCAATTGTTAAACACAAAGTCAACGAATATAAGCGAGAAGCACCGTAATCTCCAGGTACTTTGAAGGTTCAGTATTTTCTAATGATATTTTTGGAGCAGGTTGGTTGGCTATGATGACCCCTGACGGTTCTTAGCAAGGATCCAATTAGCTCTTGGCCTTATAGCAAATTAATTTTACAGATTGTTGTGTATTAATTGTTAGTGAGGATTATTGACTGATCCCCGGTAACATGCAATCTGAACAGCTGTGTAAGTTCGTTACCTTTTAATTAAAGGCAGGTGGTGTTGTATACACACTGATAACAGATGGGACTTTCGTTTATTATTTCTTGTGTTCAATGATACCACAACTACAAAGAATTCATGACAATTTCCCTATTCCCAAAATGACACATAATTTTTTGATGCTTCAGTAGGAGCTGCCAACAATCTGGCAACAAGTTTCCCAGTTTTCCTGGTACATAAGTTCTCTTTTGAGTTGCTTATTTTTCAATGGATGTACTGATGCTTTTTTATTGGACATTAAGAATACTTCCTTAATTAAATTTCCAGTACTCAAATCATATTGCACATTATTCCATTGCTATTGCCGCGATTTTTCTCCTTGCAGTACTCATAATTACTCTCTTCCCACTTCCACTCGAACCCCATCAGCAGCGAGCACTCTCGTAGTGAACATATTCAATTTTTAATATTGCTTTTGACCCACAAACTGTAAAGTAAATAAAAACTTTTCCATTCCTCGTAATTATTGACAACATGTTTTATATTTGCATAGTAGCACGCATACGTAAAAGGAAGCGGCCTCCACTACTTCTACGATGAGTGCGAGTATTAATGTTTATGATAGTCCATATGGGCAGTGCATTGTGCATTTCTTTGGAAGGTTATTTACCAATCGTGCTGAGTCACTTTGTTGTTTACGTCCCATAACGTTCGAGACGATAATATGCCGATTACAGAAGCGCAAAAACTGTTTACTGTTTATTGCTTATTGTTTATAGCAATTGGCGGTAATTGTGAAAAGGAAAAAAATACGAATTTAATTAATAATGGTAAAGTAAATAAATATGTTGACGGATTAAGAGCTGAGTTGGGGAAGCCCTCACTCCAGCCAGTTGGTGTATTAGGTAATGTAAATCTTCCACTAAAGGAGGTCAATAGAAAATAAACAACCAAAACACAATAGAAGAGTGTAAATAAGTCAGTAACCAATACGAATGGAATTGTTAGCTAAAGGGGTGGACGAAAAACTGGAATTATGTGTACAAAAATGTGAGGGACTCGATAGCAATACTGATGCAGTTGGGAGGCAGTTTAGGAAACTTCAACAAAACTGTTTGTTTTTTTATGTCGCAGGTCCCTGTCGCTCGCCAGATTGAAGAGTCAAAGAAATTATATGTCATTATAAGGGTAAGGAAATTCTCATGAATTCACCCGTTAAAAAAGAACTTTGTAGTTGTGGAATCGTTGAACACAACAGATAAAGAACGAGAGTCTCGTCTATGATTACCGAAATCTATCAACATCTAGCCTTAGTGAGGTATGTAAATCACAACCTAACTAAGGATTAAAAGGTAAGAAACTTCCACCACAGTGCAAGTTGGAAATAACACTGGATCAGTCAAGAATCATTGTCAACACTCTGTAAATTCCGTTTGCAATGAAGTCAGAAGTTAATTGGATCCTTGCTAAGAAACATCAGGGGTCATCATGACCAACCAAGCAGCTCCAAAAATATTAGAAAATATTGAACCATCGAAGTACCTGGAGATTGCGATGTTATGTCATTCACATTTGCTGACATTTGAGTTCATAATTCAAGTAAAATGTTTGATACATGGGACATGCCAGCTTGTGTTGACAAAACCAAAAATGGTGCTGTCAATATCCTGTTCTCTACCCACAAAAATTCCCTCTCACATACCTCATAACTCGCAGATTATATTTGTCTTACATTTTTTTAAATATTATGTACCTTATCTATTTGAAGGTCTTTGAAATTATAAATCCTGTAGCTTTCATGCGGGAGTTCATGACGATATTTGTCCAACAAACTCAAACTCTCATATTGGAAACATAATTGGCGGGCTTCAAAATTATAAATGCATGCTTCCATCCCTAAGGAGTTCTTCCTGATATTTGCCCAACAAACTCTTCCTTTTATATTGGAATTCCAAGCGAAAAATTGGTTGTCTTGGAAAACACTGATATAATGGATTAAAGACATTAACATGTTTGAAAATCATGCTCAAAATGTATCTTTTATTCGTATTGGTTGCATTTGCAAATTTCAATCTGTAATCTGTGGAATCATTTTGAAAGTGACAGTAAAGTGAACAGGATTGATTGACGAATATCACAAGTCAAAGCTCTCTTTATTTTGTCTGTTTTTTTTTAATCGAAGTTCGACCCTCTTCGTGATGTACTTCACAACGGTTCCTTGTTAACCAATGATTTGGTGGCAATAACTTTCAAGCCATCGGTAATTTAACAGCGATCCATGAGATTCGCCGATTATTTTATAGTTGGTGATTTAAATAGTGAGTTTAGTTACGAAACTCTTTTATGTGCACACATTTATACGTCACATTTGTGGTCACGCTTGTTGAACATTGAGCACTCTCTGTGACTTCAATCAAGCTTAGTTTGCTTTGTTAGAGCTCAGTTTGCTCATCAGCTAAAAATGAGCCATCAGTTAGAAAACTTATAGAACTAAACTGCCACAAATTTGCATTTATATTGATCAATATAAAAATCAGAGTCACTGGTAACTGAAGCAGTTCGTAATGTTGCTGGTTATTAACAAAACAGTCAGCAGTTAGATACAGAAGCCGCTGTTCATTGTACCGGCTAACAATATATCGCTCCTCACTAGACCCTATGTCTTCTAAGTAAACAGCTCAACAGCAGATCCAGAAGTCGTTGGTCGTCGTATCGTTGATTAAGTGGGGGCTGCTACAAAGCTAGAGGATAATGAAATATCGTTCATCACTTGAACCAACAAATATATGTCTTCTAAGCAAAAGCTCAGCCTCAGCCGTACCGAAGAGCATCTTCTTTGATTTTACCACACAAGGCAACTTTTGGTATAAATTTAAAGTTAATTAAATCCATAATAAACAGATATTGAACTCAATTATATCCCTAAAAAACGCTATTAAATCTATTAAATTATTCATAAACATAATAAACATTATAAATATGATACACAATAAGATATATAAGGATCAAGTACCATATAAATTATTGGGAATCTTAAGTGTGAAATAATACGTGGAATAATTTAAAGATTGCCATCCTCCTCTTGTGTATAGTATAGTGGTGAGCATGCTAGAGTCGTTATCGGGGGTCGTGGGTTGGAATCCTGGCTTGGACACGGTCTCAAAAATGTTTCTTATACACCTTTTTCTCTCCGAGTTGAAATCCTCAGTAGCTTAGTACTCAGTATCCTTGCAGACACAATTCATTGTGGTGCAAGGTATAATAATATAATAATAATAATTTGAAAATTAGTATTTATTTGGCTGATTTAGTAACTACATTTCCAGTATTTCAACTCCTTTGTATAGGTAAATAATAAAGGGCTTTATTAGTTTATTGCGTCGGTACCAAACAAGAACCAAGTATTAAATATTTTTTTACAGTTTTTCCTGCAATTCACACTCACGAGATAAGTTTATCCGTTTCCTTTAGAAGCCAAGACATGAGCCCAGAATATGTTGTATAGTACCAGAGACCAATCTTCCTGTGGATATCCAAGCATTAAACTGACTTCTTTAATTATGTTTTAAGTTCCATGGCAATTAGTAAAACTAGAATATGTTGTATAGTACCATTCATCAGTTTTCCTGGGGATCTCCAAGCTTTGAACTGGGAGAGAATATCTTTATTCCTGTTTTAGGCCAGGAATATGTTGTATAGTACCAGTGACCAATGTTCCTGGGTATCTCACAGGCTTTGAAATGGGAGAGGACTTCTTTAATCATGCTATCAATCAGTCATCAATCTTCCTGAGTTCCTTCAAGCTTTGACCATGTGCATCAAGTTGAAAGCTCCATTGGAATTCAGTTGTTCAACAGCTTTGCATATTTGTGCCCCAATAAACTATGGAACATTTCCAATTGACCTTCTCCCTTGACCTTTGACCATTGTGTTTAAACTATTTAAATTATAAATTTAATTGATATTAAATTACACAATTTAATTTTTGTAATGTCTGATGTGATACACATAAATTGGTGTCATCCCCTCGGTGCCTCCTTTGCTATGTGGCAATTTATCATATTCTTCTTTATGTTTATTAGAATGTATTTGAAATTGTGTCACTTGAACATGCGGGCGGGAGTACTCGCATGTAATCGTATGGAAGCGCACTTGCATGCCTAGCAGTGAACTGCCAACTTTCAATGACTTGACGCACACTTGACATTCTGCAGAAACTAGGCACTTAGCATTATCAGAGAATTTCTGCACGCTACAATAATTAATAGCTAAGAGACAAAAAAATATAAAAAGTAATTGGCAGACATTTCGCATTCAAGGGTGCCCATATTTAAACAAAAAAATGTTCCCATAACCATGGCGCCTGCTGGTTAAAGTTTTTTCTATTTGGCAAGCATATTTTGCATACATATGTCATCTTGATGAAGCATTTTGTTATTGTTATGGTGCTTTTTATAGGCGTGGATAATTAAATTTTCTTAATTGCATATGAGACGAGGAGCCTCCGCAAGTATGCGAAATTTTTTTAATGAATGCGTCAATGAGTTGCTAAATTTTTGGCACACAAACTCATTAAAATTGTTCTACACAGAGAAGCATCTTCAAGTTTGCTATATTTGTGGCACATAAACTCATTACAATTGTTATATATAGAGTAGGATCTTTAAGTTTTAAATGTTTCAAATATATATATAAAAAAATTCATTGGATTTTATTGTGATTGTGTTACTAATTCATTATTTTCATTATTCATATTATTATCATTATTTTTCTCAATAATTTTCGTTCATTATATTTTGTCCATTTTATTTTATTATAATCATTTATTTTATTACTTTATTATATTAACTCAAACATTGTTTTTCTTAATCATTACATAAATTTGATATAGAATTTTAAATTTATTTATTTTCGGGTATAGAGGGTAAAAATGCCTACCGCATCATCAAAACTGTCGTCACAGCTTTGGTATGTGAGGATTGCACTCACTAAAACATCCCCCTCCCTCACTGAGAATATCCTCCCATCTTGGAACCCGTTTCATACATCCTTCAAGGTGGAGATTCTCACTTCGTCCCAATTGGACTCTCAACATTATTCCTGCGCCCAGGTCCCGCTTTTTCCGCCGGAGCACACTTTCCCGCAGTCTCCCGATTTCCATTTCAAGCGTGGTGCGCTCTGCTTGCCTTGTGCATTTGAAAAAGGTGTGCATCATCTGCATTGCTATCGCCGTCTATGCACTCAGGCCCTCCAATTTTTCCCATTCGGTGTAGATACTTGCAGAAGTATCCGTGAGGCATGTCAATGATCTCGGTGGCACTGAAATCAAATGTTGCTCAGGACTGCCGGGCAGCCCTAATGATATCAGTACCGTTTTCAGGGTACGCCTTATATAGGTTCCGGGACACAGGGATATTGAGGGGAACTGTAGGGCTGACGGGGTAGCCAGACGGGGCACCAACCTTCCTTTATGCACGCACAGATACGATGTAGGAATACTAATTACCACCTGTAAACTGATGCTGAAGGATAGGATCGTGCGTGAGGCCAATGGGTCTTGGGCACAAGAGGGCACTTGCTTAACGGCCAGGCTAATGTGGCTGGAGCTTAATAGAATGAAATCTAGAGACTTGATTGCTCTGTTGAGAGAGGATATCTCTAAGAACGTGGCTTGTGTAACTAGTCACTGGCTGTTCGGCAGGAATGTTCACAGGCTCTCATGAATTCTGCAGAAGCTGGGATGAGGAGAAGGAGGAGACTGTGGAACATCCTTTCTGTAGTTGCCCCGCTCTGGCTAGAAGCAGAGCGGGCTCTTCGTCAAACATGCTTTTAGCTCTCTTACAGAAGTGTCTATCGCGAAGGTCAAACAAATCCTGTGCTTTATTAGGGCTTCGAAATGGTTCGACGAGTGAATCGGAGGTGCGGTATTACGCGGTGGTATCACAATGGACCCATGGTGGTCTGAGTGAGCTGGTCCTTAGACCGGCTGCCACGTTAACCTAACCTAACCTATCCGTGGCCAGACAGTAATTGCGTGAGGTAGAAATTGACGGTTCCGGCTAGTCCTCCTATCCAGCTCGCTATGTCGAGTCTCGCTGTCCATCTTCCGCGACTCTCGGCGGCCCATCGTTCTTGCCAATGGTGCACGGTTTGTTGCTTTATATCCTGAGCGGTTACTCTGGTATTTTTACCCATCTTGCCTTCTCGTATGTGTTTGCGTTTGAAGGCAAGAGATCGATAGGAGTTAAACCGCTAATTACCAAAATTGCCGGCTCCGATACAGTACGGTACGCTGATGCTCCCCTCAGAGGTTGCACAGAGGATAAAACTTTTCTTTGGACGTGCACCTTTAGCTTGTCGGCCCACAATTCGCTACCATACAGTAGAATGGAGTGCGTTGTCATCATCAGAAGCTTCCTCTTCCTGGACACTCAGATGTTTGCCATTAGTCTGCTGAGAGAAGCCCGTGCTGCCTTAGCCGCCGCATTTTGCATTTGCTCCCAGGAGGTGAGCTTGGAGTCAAGCTGAATTCCCAAGTACTCTATCACCTTTTGTGTCCTGATGGTCTCGGAGCAAACTCTCAAGTCAATTTCGATTGGAATGTGCTTTCTGGTGAGGAATAGCAGTTCCGCCTTTTCCATATTCAACTTCAAACCATGTCAATCGAGCCACCTCTGCGTTAGATCATGGCCTGGTTCAGCTTTCTTTGGGCGTCTTCCGAATCGCGTGCGGTGATGACAGCCGCAATGTCGTTTGCGTATCCGACTAGATGAGTGTTATCTGGCATCTCTATGCGCAAAATGCCGTCGTAGCTTGTATTCTAAAGGGCCGGTCCGAGGATGGACCCTTGCGCTGCCCCTGACGTGATGGTTTTGCTTCGGGTGCCATTGTTGGTCTCGTATATCAACATTCGATCTTTAAGGTAGGTTCGGATTGTCTTCTTCAGATAAGCTAGCATCTGAAAGCGATTTTCGAGTGCCTCGATCATGTCCACCCACCTAGCGCTGTTCAAAGTGTTTCTGCCGTCTAATGTAACAAAGAGTACCACTCGCCTGCAGTAGTGATTTCCATGCTGTGCCGCTAGCACACTTTCTATGACGTCATCTACGGCGCCAATTGTGGACTTTCCTGGCCGAAAATCGTGTTATTCACCCAGCGATTTCAAATGCTATTCGGAGTTTGAGCACTAGCTCCAAAAGTTCGCTCGCGGTGTCTAGCATACACAGTGGTCGAAATGCTGACGGTGATTCGTAGCTTCATTTTCAATTGCTGATGAGCACTAGTCGCTGTCTTTTCCATACGTCTGGGAATATTCCTTCTGTCAGACAGGCATTGTACATATTGAGAAGTACTTGGGCATGGCCATTTGACACTATTTTTAGGACTTCGGCTGGAATACTTTCGATATCCGGTGCTTTCTTTCTCTGTAGAGTTATGGCGGCTGCTTTAAGTTCATCTTCCGTGAAAGGAGGTGGGACTTCCTTGACCAGCACTTCCGATACTTCTCTTAAGGCATGTATAGGAAATATAGCGTTTACTATGTTTTCCATACCCCAACTAGAGGTACCGATGCTCCCGCTCCAAACTTTTTCATTACGATTTTATATCCCAGTCCCCATGGATTGTTGTTTATGTCGTTTCGGAGCTCCTCCTATTTCATCTCCTTGCTAGTGCGAATAGCAGTTTTGAGGGTAATGTAATTAGATAATATTATTCTATTAATAAAATGTAAGTTATTTTTACATCATAAATTAATATTATTTCTTTACTTCCTTCAAATTTTTACTTTGTTTATTGTATTTGTTATCTCATTATTTCTTATATATTCATGATTTGTTTAAAAACTATTTAATTATTTACTGTGAAACACAGTAGCTCTGAGTCCATTGAATACCCTATAAGAGCTGGTACACCAGATGGTAACATTCCCAGGTCAATTCTCTATTTCATTTACACCTCGGACCTGCCAACGGATGTTCGGTTACTAACATCAACATTTGCAGAGGACACAAAAATTCTAAACTCTCACCCTGACCCAAAGTCTGCTTCGCAAAACCCGCAAAACAATCTAAAATTAGTGGAGACTTGACTGGCAAGTTGCAGGATAAAGGTAAACGAAAAGTACCCACACTACATAGACCTTAAAAAAAGACACTTCCCCCTCTGTAACTCTCAACGACCACACCATTCCACAAAATTAACATGTTACCGATCTCGGTGTCGATCTTGATGGAAGGTTGACATTGCAGAAACATAGTGAGGGAAAGATAACTCAGGTCAAGCTAAAAGCAGCGAAACTGCCTTGGCGCCATGTTCAAGAGTCACCCTGGACAATAAAGTTTTAATGTACAAAGGAGTTATTAAGCCTACGAGTATCTGGGCGTATATAAATTCACCTGGTGGACCTTCTATCGCCATCTAATATACAAAAGCTTCAAAGTGTGCAAGGGTATTAAGAATAATTACAGTGGCTCCATGGTATGTTAAAAATTCGAATACCCCACAAAGAGTTGGAGATACCCACAATAGTGGAGAAAATTTGCTGCGGAAAATGTGCAATGGAACTGAAATATTATCCAAATAACTTAACAAGAGTACTAAGAGTCTAACAAGCAAGCATACGATAGATCTTGCATTTGACTTATTTAAATAAAATATTGTATTTTATTATAATATGTTTTGTTTAATATATTAAAATTATTTATTAATTTATTAACGTATCTCATTATGAAAGCATGCTCATATTTATAAAAAAATTGTGTTTATCTCTTGTATTTTGTTTTCAGAAATTCTACCACTGGCAAACGCTTTGCTAGCGATGATTGCGTTGGCGTCTACAGACGTTATCAGCTCTGCCAAGAGCAGGTAAGTCCCCAATAATTTATACCGAACCTCATTCCACTACTGCAAAATTTCCTCTTTTAACAGCCCTGCCCGTCGACAGATTTGGAATTCCGTGCCCACCAGTGTGCTGCGTTCAATGAGGTGGACTTTCAAGGTCGGAAGTACACCTGGGAACCATACGTCAAAGGTATTCACAGTTAGCTTTCTGCTTGGCTAATTAATTCGACATTTTCCATTTGATTGTTGCTGAGGGAACAGTTTTCACATTTATTGTGGCTTTTGTCCAATTTCACGTTTCAGATGATGCTGAGTGCGAGCTGAACTGTAAACCGGTGGGCATGAAGTATTTCGCCACACTTAACGCTTCGGTTATTGATGGCACGGCATGTTATCGACCCGCTGAGTACTACCGGGCCAATTATCATGAGCACGCCATTTGCGTCGGCGGCATTTGCAAGGTAGGCTTCAGCGATATGCTTTATTGATTAGCTTCTTTTATTTATTGCGATTTGATAGACTTCAAGGCAGTCATTTTATAGGCATCGATCCTATAATCGATTTTTCATGCGTTTTCTTTAATGTTCGGAGAGTAATTGGACAGTTGATTAACTTTTAATGCTCACAATCGTTACCAATTACGGCACTAATGAAATTTAAATAAAATATATTAGAGACTTAACATGGATGAAGGTTGTCAATCGTAATGGAAGCAGAAGAAATGTGAATTTAATATAAATATTTTTTGCTTGTCTCAGAAAACATTTCTGGAACAGTTTCTTATATGCAAAAATTCCAAAAATATTGTTTGGAATAAAAAGTTAAGTTCAACATAAAAAAAAGTTGCCTATAGAGGGTTCTTCTTGAAAGAGTTTCTGCATTATGACCAAGTTATGTATCGGTACTGACTGATTATAGGTTCCGTAGGTAGTGTCCTAACGGGGCACTGGACTCTGGCTACTCACGGTGGTGGGCTGGGGATTGTCTCTAACGACTTCTGCAGGAGGTGCGTGGCCAAGGAAGAGCAAGAGGCCATTGAACACCTCTTATGCACTTGTTTAGCGTTGACCAGAAGGTGGTGCACTTTCCTGGGAGATCACTTTCTGGACTCTTTGGGAGGTATTTCAAATAAAAAGATTTAGCTCCATCAACTACTTCATTAAAAGCTCCAAATGGCTGGACCTGCGTCCCATGCGGTATCAAAAGGGGTCAATAATGGCCTAAGGGCACCCTTCGGGCGACCGCTTTACATACCTAACTACCCACATGTGTCGGTACTATAAATTCTTTATTCTCATCTTTGAGTCCTCAAGTATCCTTGAATTAGTATACTAACTATTGATTTCTTAGGTTAGGTTAGGTTAACCAGATAGCTTGTGGGTTAAGCAAGTTGCACTCGGATACCTATTTTTAGAGCGGAAACCACCCTACCCCGTCTCCGTCAAAAAACCCTCAGCTCCGGTGATCTTAAACCAGCCAGAAGCTTTTGTGAAGTTGAGAAAATCAGTTAGTTTCAGCTCGATTAATTCTTGTAGTTCATCAAAGAAGGCCGAGCCCATATACCTGACTCGCCTTCTCTGAAGACCCGGGCAATCACAGAGCAAATGTTTCACCGATTCCTCCTCATCCTCACAACTTCTACAATAAACTCTGAAGAGAGCACTGTACCTGGCTGCCATTCGGCCTATGATGCAGTGCCCTGTCAGAACCTCCACGATAGACCCGAGTTCTCCTCTATAGAGCCAAAGAAGGATGTAATACCTATGTTGGATCAGTTTTGGTCATATGTATGGAGATGTTCGACAGTCGGGAGTTAAGTACCACCGTTCATTTGTTAATCTTTTTACAGTGGTATTGATTTCTTAGTAACAAAAAATTTTTTACCTCTCCTGTTTCGGTAAGAAACTTGATATCAATCAGTGTCATTTCAAATTCCAGACACTACTTTTGGTTTACATACCAATATTCATCTTAGTATCTTAGAGAAGTTATTCCCCAAAGAACACTCACTTTGTATGATAAAATACATGGAATAGTACTTGTATTTTGTTTTTGGGCATTTGATTCAATCGGCGGTGCAAAAAAATTGCATAAAAATTGCCTCATTTTAGTTTCGACTGAATTGAATTTGATATCCAAATGATTAATTAAAAATTCTGGTAGCGTTTTTATTGAAACAAATTTCTAAATTTTAAATATCGTTCATCTATATATATAGCAAAGATGATCGTAAGGCATTCAAAACAGCAGACTTTTATATAAAGAAGATTTATAGCTTATCCGTTTACTGCATTTTGTAGTGCTCCAATTCATCACTGATTCCAAGTAAATTGTGTGAATTGTTCCACACTAATGTGGGGTTAATTAAAAATAATTTCTCAAGAATTTGTAGAGTTAAAAATAACTAAAAATATTGCACTGATTTCGCACACTAATAATAAAACTTTCAACAATTGCTAATAAAGAATGGAAATAAGTTATTGTGTAGACTATTGAACACCTGTATATGTGATGCTGCAGCTAGTTTAGTTTTGTGGACTAACAAATCTAGTGTTGTAATGAATACATATATAGTCACTATTTGGTATCCAGTATCTGATTCTAAGCAAAAAAATTTTTTTTATTGTTGTTCAGCAAAATTTTGAATACTGAATTGTACGATGTTGAACAAAAATTGAGAGGAGAAAGGAAACTTTATTAGTGTATAGATTAGCAACGAATATTTGGTAATCGGTTACCTTACCAGCAACAGTCACTTGCCTCTAACTTAGTGATAGAGGTACATCTCGAGTATATCTAAGATTCAAACCGCTTACCAAGGAGTTACATTTTCAGTGGCCACTATCTGATATGGTATTGTTTGAAACTCTTTGCTAGAACTTTGTATCCTCTGCAGTGAAAGAGTCATCATCAATTGGAATTGTGAACAAAGTAACACAACTTCCATAAATGTGGAACATTTCATATATATTAGAAGCATTCAGTCTGATCCGCCTTATTTTGGACGTCATAAAAATATAGTCGCCTGTTTAAGAAGTACTGATTTTATATAGTCGCGCTGTTAACCCCATTAATTTATATTGTAAATGATCATTGCTGATATGACACGTTTGTAATTCCATTTAATCATGCTATAATTACTTTATCTGTAAGGGACATCAGAAGATACGTGTAACACTGACTTATTTAAATATATGGGGTTAGTTCGGATGCGGCTATTCTCCATGATACTCTGACTAATATGACTTAAATGCAATTATAGTCCAATCAGACACATAAATAATCATTTATCATTTATATCACTTATATTTCTGGCCCAATCATATACAGCAGAGGTGAAACTGGGCTGTTAATTAACAGTTCCTGTTTCCATTGCAGTCTCACAATCGCCACTGATCTCCATAACTTAATTTGCATATATCTGTGCATACTTTTAGGATGCCCATTTTTAATGTTATATTTTTGGGAATTTCTGTACAATTACACAGAATTGTATGCTAGCCCAATGTTAATTACTGCTGTTAATTAACATAATTTTACAACAAAGCCCTTGTTAACATTTTGTGTTTTATTTGAAGGGAAATGCATTTGCACATTGATACAATGCCATGCCATTGCATTTGCCTTTGATCTTCTAGGTGGCTATGCATAACTCCACTGACGCATCAGTCAATGTTTAAAGGCACATACAAATTTTTGGTATCACTTTCGGCAGTATTATTTTGTGGCACAATTCACCAAGTGGCTGAGTTCCGCTGAAACTTCAACACAAAAATTCTTTTTTTTTGCTATTGAGCTAAATTGAGTAGGTTTCTTTCTATTAACCATATGCTATGTTTACCATAGGAGCACCAATACGCACTTGACAATACTATATTTAATCTTCCGTTGAACTATATTATAGCACTACCTACCGCTGCTTTTCAGTTTAAGTCTGTTTCTGCTTTTGATTAGCTTGTTTTTAATGTATTGCAGACAATTTCAATTAAACTCCAACAATGAAGTGCACTTTGCATTAATGAAGTGTGTGTTTTCACACTTTCAGGAAGTATTATGCGCCCTCTTCAAGTTGACCCATATTTCGTTTCTTCTCTGCTGCAGTTGCCAACCGCAGAGTTTTACTGTATCAACGCTTCATGTTGAGTTGCAGAATACATTTTCTTTGAAGAGAGGAGAGGGCGAAAGACTGCACCAACGACAGCGACCAATTTTGTTGTTGTGGTTTTCAAGTTTTTCTTCGACTTGAAAATCTTCGCATTTGAAACTTTTGATTTCATTGTAAAGTGTGAAATAATTTGTCGCACATTTTGTAGCGTATCAAATTATTCTATATTACGTTTGAGGTTTAACACTTTAACCACAATTCTATCAATTAATAGCGACTGTCGCAGTATGGTCTGGTGGGCAATATATGTGGGGATATGTGGTATTGTGACATTTCAATTGTGGCACTCTTCACTTGGAGGTGAAAAATTATATATGAGTTAGTATGAAAAGCGGTTCAGCAGGAGTGCGTGGGGTCTACAGTCGAACCCATTGTAAGGTACTCTCAGAAAAATATGTGTTCCTGCTTGTAGGCAATGTATGAAAACAAATTTTTGGAATTGACAAAATTTTCACAAAAAATCATCGAACTTTAGTGAGACAAAATAATTATTTTATGATTCTTGACTAAACATGAACACATACAAAATGCTCTAAGACTTAGAGTCTAAGTCATTTAGTGATAAATATTATTATTATTATTATTATTATTATTATTATTATTATATCTTCCACCATAATTAATTATGAGTGCAAAGTGTTGAGGGAATGAGTACTAGCTACAGAGGCTTTCAACTCGAAGAAAAAAAGATTTTATACAAAGAAGCATTTTGGAGACCAAGCCCGTGTCAGGATTTGAAACTGCGACCCTCGTGGTTGGTGATAAATAACTAGTGATTTGTTTTGAGAAGTCATTAGTGAAACAATTTAGTCATGTAAGAAAAGTCATTAGTGATAAGTCATGTATTTCTTCCTTCCCTTAAACTTAGTACCGCCCTCGTTCTTCCGCTTTTTATATTGTCTTAATGATGATTTTTCCTTCTTACAATCTCGAACTAAATTCCAGTTTTACAGTTTGTTCCTACATATTCCATGCTCTTATGCCCTTAATATTCCTTACTTTATAATAAATTTATTTGTTGTATTAATTACCGATCTCTTCTCCTGGCACCTCACCTTCAGAGATTCCACCTTCACTTAACTTTACTTAATTACCATTTCAATGAGAACACTCGAATTTATTACGGACAAGTTTGTTTATAGCGGCCCAGATAAGAAGAATCAGTTGAGCTGAACACGCATGTGGACGTAGTTTATTACCTCACATTTAGAAGACCCTTTTGGTGATTCACTCTCACTTTTTGGTGTCTCTGGCACCTTCAACAGTTTATCAGCTCAAGTCAATGCATCAATTTTATTGCTTTCTGATACTTTTAAATTGATTGATAAAAATTTTGCGGACTTGTTCCCTTTTAAAAATATTTTCATAAATAAGTAGCAAGTGACAATTCTTTCAATGTCACACTATAATTTGCCGAAGCACGAGGTGAATAATTTAATGTTGACTACTTAAGATCTTACTTGGTAAAGAGCAGTTTCCTGATTCCTTTATATATATTTACTTGTAATAACAACTACATCGCTTTTGAGAATTGTTTACCATAAATTAAGAACTTACAAAAGTGCGTTACTGTAAGTCTATAACAACAGATTCTTAAATTTAAATTATGAAGGAGTAGATCACTACTCAGGAACTACTCTCATAAATAACACAATGTAAATTTTTACTTGAAAGCGGAATAATTCAAATACAACAACTCAAGAGTGGGGCAGAAAATCAAATCAGAACAGATTGAATATAAAACAAATTTCACCTTCTATGGCTCTGTGCAGGACGGTTCTGGCCGGCGATTGACATTAAGCACACTCACTCCATAGTTCGATGTTTGGTGGAAATGAGAAGTCCACTTAAAACATTAAATAATTAGTTCGAACCGAATCCTATCACAGCGAATTTTAGTTTCATTAATCCATTCAGTCTGAGCAGGAAATGTTCTTTAAGACCTCTGGGAAAAGCTGTGAGGTACCTCTTGCCTAGGCCACACAACAGTGTCGCAGTCGTTTGAAAGAAAGGTACAAAGTCATTTACAAATTTTGAGCTATGCCAAAGTCTGTTCGTGCCATTCGCTCATAGCTAAATGCGATCTCTTTGAAATGGGATCTACTGACTCCACAGAAGGGCTTCAGAACCAATGAAACGAAAATCACTCTGATTTTGGATCGAAGTTCTTAAGGATATTTCTATATTTATCGTTCTTTGTGCTAAGTTTTGGTAATTTCCTCATTATTCCAAACTTGATTCGCCACCTGATTATATTAAATTTGGTTCCAGAAATCGAACAGTGATAAGTGATCCTTTTTTAATTAATTTATTTATAATTATTTATATAACAAGATAATTAGTTATATTATTTATAACAATTTATCTATCAAGACAATTAATTATTTATTATTATTTTTGTATAATTATTTATATAACAAGATAATTTATAATAATTAAAATTACAAGATAATTAAGTCATCAATTCTTTACCCATCATTATTTTCATAAGAAAATGATTAATTAATTGTATTATTTATTTATAATAATTTATAGAACAAGGTAATTAATTAATTATATTATTTATTTATAATAATTTATAAAACACGGTAATTAATTAATTTATATATTTATAACAATTTATAAAATAAGATACTTAGAAAAGCTAGTAGACTTAAGTAAGATTAATTATTTAATAAAATTAAAAAAATTATTTATAATAATGTATATAACGAGATAATCAATTATTTAATTAATTTATTTATAATAAACTACCGAATTAATAGGATAATAATGAATTATAAATTTATTTACGTATAATTATTCATATAGAAAGATAATTAATTAATTCATTTATTTACTTATAACAATATATATATCAAGGCAATTCATTAAATTTTGAATTTTTGTATAACTATTTATATAACAAGATACTTTTATTAATTTATATTACAAGCTAATTAATCAATTGATCATCTTTTCATTATTTATATAAGAATATAATTAATTAATTATATTATTTATTTATAAGAATATATATAACAAAATAATTAATTAATTGTTTAATTTATTTAATTAATACCATTTTTTTAAACTAAGATAATAATTAATTAAGTTCATTTATTTAATAAATTTATAAAAATTCATAATTAGTTTATTTATTTATTTATTTATAAATTAATTAATTTTTTTTTATTAAACAACATATTTAATTAATTATTGTATATTTGTATAAATGTTTCTATAACAAGATAATAATAATAATTTAAATTTGAAGATAATAAATTATTAATGAATTATTTACATTAGAAAATTAATTAATTAATTAATTAATTGATTTATTTACAATAATTTATATAAAAGGATACTAAATAAATTAATTTATTTAATTATAATAATTTATTTAAATAGCTAAATAATTAATTTAATTAATTTTTATAATAATTTACATACAAATATATTTATATATAAATATGTAAAATAGCAAAACTAGCCCGAAGCCTTCAACGGAGGGATAATTAATTTGGGTCCTTCGGCTTTTCAAATTCGTTAATATCTTTATTTAAAAAAAGTCTGGATTTATATCGCTTACTTTTTCTTCTATATACATATTTTTGGTGATCTAAAATCTACACAGACACCTTCCCCAAGAGAGTGCTTTGAAGCACTGTGTTTGTAGAATAAACTTCGACATCTTTCTACTATTTTATTAATTACTCTTTGAGTGCTGCTATAATTCAATTACTTTTTCTGCTACTTAAATTCCTGAGAGCTATTCTGGCGAAAATTCGAACCCTCTTCTATCTAAAACACATAAGCCCGGCTTCATTTCCAGTGTATTTTTGCTGAATGGCGCCGATGATAGTGTGTAAATAAAATTGTATAAGGGCAGTTAGTAACCTTGAAACAAATATGGAATGCAGGGTATTTCAAGGTCGGTCTATTTCTAAGAGTATTTTGTTTTCCCCCAACCTAATGCAGTGTTACTTCACAGCAAATATCGTAACTAAGCCTCGATTTAACTTGCTTAACCGCTGGTGTCATCTTCGCTTCGGTTCTCCTTCTCCTCCATATTAATGCACATATGTTACAATATAGCTATGGAGACTACAACAACCACTCTACAACAACTCAAAAGACATCAAAAATTCATGCGTAAAGTGAAAAACTAAACAAAAAAAAGAAAACAAATTCAAATGACGACAAAATTGAACAGCAGCGGAACTGAATTCGCCAGTCGGCTGCTTGGAGCGCTGGGCAAATGTTTAAGTCTCGTTTGGCATTTGGCGTTTGGCGCGATACGCTCGCAAACTGAAACTGAAACTGAAACTGAATATTTGAAATATGAAATTGGAAGTTTTCTAAAGTAAACTGCGGCAGAAAAAGCTTTGCTTGTGACTGAATTTTTGTTCCAATTTTTTCCTCCCAATTTTGTTGAAGTTTGTTTGCGCACCGTCTGAGGTGCAAAAGTGTTGCGCGCCGATTCGTATCTCGAGAGTATCGCTCGCGTTGCTGTTGCTGCTGCTGCTGGTCGGTGGGTTCCTGTCGCAAACGTTCTGACTCGAAAAAGTTCACATTTCAATTTCGCCACGAAGTTGGCTTGTGCTGGACGTCTCCGCTGTTCATTCTCGTGCGTGCGCGCGTTTGCGTTAAAATTGCGAACGCTTTTTGTGTGCCGTGGTAGTCGGGTCTTGGTAACGATTCGTGCGGTTTGATTTGATTGGAAGTGATTTTGTTGGCTGCTTTGATGTGCTGCAATTCGGAACAGTTTTTAATTGATTTATGTCCGCAGAGTATCGGGCCACAATTTAAAGCCAATTTGTTAAATTAAGGTTAAGATTAATTGCAGCTGCAGTGGTGTTGTTCTGTCTGCTCTTATCACTCAACATACGCCACGCTGATTGAATTCTTTTACTGCTTCTGTGTGTTGTGTTGAGAAATGCTGTTAAAAAGGAGCTGTATCAACACAGCAACAATAATAACAACTACTCTTTGAGAACCAATATTAATTAGTAAAGTGTTCCTGGCATCGTACATTAATAAACAATTAAAGAGAAATCAGTTCAATTGGTTCAAACACTTCGAAAATGGGTTCTTCTCTGCTCCTCCACAGTAATTGTGTTTGCTTTTCTTATCTTGAGTAACACCTTAGAATGTGTTTTAATTACTTTAAGTTTGTTCATTTTATCTGGAAGAGGCATTGTCTAAATTCCACATATCGCTAGCAATGAAGTGAAAGTCCGCTATCTGCAGACTAGCAACATCGGATTCACAAAACACCCCCTATAAAAGTGATTGTGTGTTTATGGGATTGCTATTATAGATAATTTCACAACAACTGCAACAACCACAGCAGTGATAAAACATTTCAAATTTATAATAAAAGAGATTATTTTTGGGAATTATGCTGAATATTTTGTTGGTGTGTTTATAGCAGTTGGTATATTTCCTATACAAGTATTAGGGTATACATTCTATGGATATAAATATATAACCAAGGCTATAGCGCTTTCGATGTTTCAAGTGCTTGTCTATTGTTGTCATTTCTAATCACAGCAATTATTCTGATTCTCATTCGTATAATGCGAAATTTTAGGAGACGGTGTATAGTAGAGATATACCGGGTGTTCGGCTATCAGAGGATAAATATACTTTAGATCTTAAATAAGTTATAATTCTGACAATGTTCTTAGTGTGTAAAGCTTAATATTTTGAACAGAGGAATTGGTTTAGTGAATTCTTCGGTGATTCTTTTATGGTTAATGTGATTCTTGTGTGGTTAATATTGATTGATATATGCGATTCTTCTATAGTTCATTTTTATATGATTAATATGATTTTTGTATGGTTAATATAAATCTTGTATGGTCTTGTGATTCTTATATACACACATATATTATAGTAGATAGGTATTAGTGTGTATAGGTCTTCAGAGAGGAAATAATTGTATTCTTCTCAATTAAATATATAGAGTAAAACGGGAAGTTGGTGTATTGGGTCTGAGAGGCGGTAGATAGATATTTTTTGCTTACAATAGATAGAGTCAAATAGGAAGATCGTACATTAGTTCCAAGCGGCTGTAGATAAATTGACTTCCGGAAAAATCGCAACATAAATAAGTGTAACTGTTTTTAAAAACTAATAAAAATCTGAATAGAAATCAATATGAAAAATCAACCAAAATTATGATTGTTCTTTTAACAGAATTTGGAGATAAACTTCATACAGGTATGATGGGAGTATCAAATCTTTGACTCATGGAAATACTCAAGAATTACATGTCACCATTTAATTTACAACATTTTTAACTGAATTTACTTCAAAATTTATATGTAAAAACTAATTTATATTGAAAAATTCAGCATCATATATAAAGGGGTTTGGATTTACATTATCGCCATAAGTTTGTTCCGTTTAAAGATGGAGGGCAATAAACCCAGCTCGGTTACTTGAGACTGTCGACGTTACAAGCGACCCATTGCAAGCCCTCTATAGAGCATCCTATATTGCGACTGAGACTTGTCTAAGGACTGACGAACTTGCCACTAACTTTTTTATTGCTCACCAGCAAAATTTTCTCTTCTCCAGAACGAATGTATGAAGCATGGCTGACTTAGTACCAATGACTAGAATTCTCATAGAAAGTGTTCTACCATTTTCAACTGTTGTTTCCTGCAGTCAAAACAAACTATAGAGAGAAAATTGGCAAGGTGTTCTTATGTTCGTATGTCTTTATGATATGGATCTTATATCCAGAAGTCCTTCTATCCAATGAGGTTCCAGATAGTTTTTATCAATTATAATTTATTAAACGGTATTTTTTGGAGATATTAGGATTGTTCGGCAGACTCTGAAATGGATACAGTTTCTTTTCAAATGTTCTTTATTTATTTATCATCATCATGAAATACACCGAAAAGTTTGCTTGTGTGAACTCTGATCTCTTCTAAGATTCTTCTCTGCCGCTTCAGTTCATCTGATATATTATTGCTGTCGATATTTTTGTTTCCTGGTACAATGACACGAGAAAGAAACTACTACTATCTTTTGAAAATAAATTTTTTACTACATTTTCAATACCCTTTTCCCAGCAGAGGGGGACACATTTGCAATAGACTAAGTCACATAGGTATTATTTGTCAGCATTAGGGAGTTTCACACGATGTGTAGTACCCGCCACTACAATAGGTAGGTAGATAGGTAGGTTGAGCGGTTGCCAAAATGACATATTTAGACCATGAATGACCCTTTGTGATACAGCATGAGACCCATTCCCTTTCAGAAGTCCAGCCATTTGGAGATTTTTATGAAACAACTGAAGCTGCTTATTTTCTTATTTCGAATGTCTTCCAGAAAGTAGTTATCCAGGAAAGTGTCTTCTTTTGGACATTGCTGGACACACTCAATTAGGTATCAAGTTTATAGTTCGATGGAGATGAACAAAATGACATATTCGCTTAAGTCAGAGACACACTACTTCTTTCAGATAGAGCGATACATGTTCTTAAGAGATGGCTTGAAAAAATTAGAGTCTAAAACCGCACTGATGCCTTTGTATACAAAATTGAAATACGATAATGAAATCGATTTGTGAATAAGGATACTTCTCTTTTTACTACAGCGGTTCTTAATAGCGTGCTAGAGTTCGAGTGTGCGTGCTTTTCCAAGTGTTCCACAAAAGTGACCGAATATAAAGCAGCGATTGTGTCAATGCATGAGCATTCATGCAGTCATTCACGCTAAATGACCATTGCTGAGTGTTCGTGTGACCAGGCCCAATGTCATCATCATATTCTGCATTCTAATTATGAGAACCTTGAGTAAGTCATAAATTCAAATAAAGTATAAATTCAATATTAATATTACGCACAAATGGGCATGGTTAAACTGCCTAAACGAGTAATGCACATCCAGTGTTTTTGAGTACAAACCTACCAAAACTTCTTCGCTAGTGAATATACCTAGTTTGTAGAGTATGGAAGAGTTTTGTTAAATGCCACCAAATACTGTCCAAGTTTCCATTTCTGAATGTTGCATCTTCAGCATCAGTTGATGCTCGCACACACGACCAACAGAGGCCACAATTAACACATTTGTGCTCGCACAATTGCTCTAAATTCCTAATACATATTCACACTTAAAATAACAATTTGCCAAATTGATTTTGCATTTAAGCAAAACAAAGTTTCTCATAAATTTCATGTTCGTATCTTTTTTCGAATTGTCATCATTGGCTTTATATGCGTAATTATAGCAAACAGATATGCGTCGTTTGAGTTCGCATACCAGAAATGAGGTTAATTACTTGGTTGCAGTTTTCCAACGAAATTGTAATGATTATGATTGCGGCGGGTTGTCTGAGTTGGTGGCGAAGGATACGAAAAAAAACTTTATAAACAAAATTCATATTGAAAAGTTATTTACTGGCGGTTTTGCCTTTTTTGTGCAAAATGCTCATAGTCAGTGGTGATCTTAATAATGCAGTGGGTAATTATGCAGAAAACTTGAATATATTCTCTCCAAATGGTAGAAATGTCATTTGTGCTAGCAATAATAATAATAAAATGAGAAGTATTTATTTGGACTTTTAAAGCATATAATACCAATCATTAATATACATGAGTGAAGCTTCCAGACACTGCAGAATGTACATAGTATAAGCATTTATATTCTAATGAAAGATTAATGTTGATCTGCGTGTAATCAGTGCAAAATTCATAGCTTAACAATAGCATCGGATATCTATAACTAAGGTAAATCTATATTTCTAACATATAACTCGAAGTCTATATGAAATATGGCTGCTTGTTGAACATGTCTGCAGATCTCAGGTTGTCTAGAGTAGCAATTTAATTGCAAGAGTGCATTTAATTCTATGCCGAAGCCCGTCTCCGTGGTCTAGTAATAAGCGGATTGATATAGAAGAGTGGGGGATTGAAATCCTGCTCAGTTGAAGGTATGGATATGCTTCTTGCAAGGCTTCTTCTCTTCGAAAGCCTTAGTAGGTAGTTCTTAATGCCTGAAACCCCTGCAGACAATTATATCAAATATGGTGTAATTAATAATAATAATAATAATAAGAATATCGATTCTATGTCATCACCTCTGATTAAACTTTTCCCCTGGTATCAAGTTTCATATAACTGTGAATGACTTTGTGTATAAACGTACCATCATGGTTTGGATGCCTATATAGATGATGCCTTTCCATTCTTGCCATTCCATTCTCTCAAGAGAACTAATGAGATACTGAGCTTGTCTCGGTCAGGTATTAGCATTTGTTGCGATCGTTGTTTTTGGCGTCTACCGTCTATATGTTTGTTTTGCTTCTCTCCTTCTTTTGTTCCTTCCACTTGTCCGCTTTACTAGTGAATGCGGCCAGGCTAAAAACTACCAGACGATTCTGAGGTACAGATGGCGCTGCCTCAGAATAGTAAAAATTCCAAAGAAAGGTAACTGACCGGCTCGACCGCTGGAGCGGTCAATGATGGAATAGCGGAAGAGGCCGAGAAAATGGAAAAGATACGGTTTCAGGAGAGAAGAAAAAAAAATGATTTAAGGCAGTCTAGTGCAGATGTTCGTTGGTGCAGGTCTGATTTTGTGTGGATAGTCTCTCGTCTCGTCCGTGGTCCTGTTATTTATTCGGATATATTTAAAGTGTGAAAGATTCCAAAAAATTTTTGAATTCAATTACAATGTACATGTCTAGAAAATAAACGTTAAAGTTTTGAATCAATTTAAAGTGTTAGCTTAGTTTAAAGAGTTGACGTTAGAAAGTTTACCTCGATTATTGATTGTGCTGAATAAATCCATAACCGCTTGTTTCCGGCCCATCCCATAAGAGGGATAACTGATTGTTTCCGGCCATCCAATTCGAGAATCGGAGGAAAAAGGAGGATGCCGCCCGCCCCCTAGAGATAAGTATATATTTATTTAAGTTATTAAGTATACGCGTATATGTGTGTTATTTATTTAAGTGCAAGTAGAATGTTTAGTTATGTTTAATTTTATGTTGAAAATGTTACGCTAAGGCGGACAATATGGGGCGAGCTCGCTTGTCGTCGTAGAGGAGGATGCCCGGCAAAATGGTGAGTTGAAGTTCTTTGTAGTGTTGTCCCACCCGATGCAGTCTGGCGGGTTAAGGACCACGACCATTGATGTGAGCTTGCCGTGGCCACCACACTGCATCATTCTAGTGGTGCGGTAACACATTGTCACCGGACATTTGACTGGTCACTGTAGAGCAATGAAACACCTATACAATATAGGGATCACCCAAAATGACCTCTGTAGATTATGTAACGAAGAGGAGGGAACAGTTGAACATCTGCTTTGTCACTGTAATGGTCTCATATGGACCCGGCTCGTTACTTAGGTAACCATTTCTTAGAGCCGTCAGATGTTGCGGGCAAATCTCTTAAATAAATCTCTCTGAATTCGTAATGAATACTAGACTTGGAGAGGATTTGTAACAATAGAGTGTGTCACAATAGGCCTCTTTGGCCGCAGTGCCTTGGTGACTAGTTCCCGCTCTGACTACAATATATCTGTATATGTATCTAGATGATACCTTGAAATATTTACTATTACACTTAGATGTGGGGTAGAAAGAACTCTCCAAGCACTCTGACAAGTGATGGCTATTATATTACAAACGTAGTGCGTAATGGGATGCAAAATTCAACGAGAGGAGGGGAGGGGACAATAATGAAAAAGAGTCCAAACTTAATATTTGGGTGCGGCCTAGAAAAAAACTAGAAAGCTAACTACTACAAATTTTTTATTTGAATAATATTGCAATATTATCAGAGGAAATATACATGAATTATAAAGGAGTGCTTCATTTATTTGTCCTCGCTTCAAACCAGTGAATGAAACTTATGTAATTTGAAGCTCTTTTCGTTATATTTACAACAAACATCCTCATTCACCAGAAAATTACCAAACGTTTCATTCAAAACACAGCAATACAACACAACACAATACCATACCATACAAAAGATAAAACATACCAGACATCATGCCCTTACAAGGCTGTGTCGTGACTTCATCCTGAAGTTTCAGCTTCATGCTTCGCTGGTCAAAACATAAGTTCTCTTGGGATTGTTCAATTCACCACGATTCCTGCAAATCCTTACATACTTCTCGTATTTAAGGGGAATTTTGGAAATCCCTGATTGTTGTTAGGTGATTGTAAATAAGGATTGAAATCTTTACTTTTATGGTGGAACCTTCTGATAAGGGTAAAATTGTTGAAGGTGAAATCAACCTCTCAGAGTCACTCTTTTTCTGCAAATATCATTAAATTATGACTGAAATCTTCGGTTCTATATAAAGAAGAATCATAGATGACGGAAAGACCATCGTTTTTGGGCGTAAGTTTTATCGTTTTTCAGAATCTCATCATGCTTCTGATGTTCTTGGCGTCAGTATTGCTGGTTTATCATGAACTGGTGAGGATAACTTCTGAGCTATTGGGACTTAAATTAAATGAGGGTTTATACTAAAGTTGCTGCACCGTCACATTTAATTTCACTATGTTGCAATAGGGTCGAAATTTAACCAGTCGGATTTGTATTATATTGTCAGCCTCCTAATGTTTTCGTTCTGACTAATTCCACTTAAGTTTTGTTATATTCCACGGTATCAGATTCCTGTTCTAAAACTGTCGGTTTTCTTTATATCGTCAACCTTTTAAAATTTTCATTCTGTGTATTTAAGTATTACTCTTTGTGTCTTGTATATTCTTTAATTGACTCAAATTCTGTTTCATCATATTTCATGGTGCCAGGTGATGGTATCCTGTTATAAAATAGTCAATATTCGTAATATCGTGAGCCCTACATTGTTTCCGTTCTGAGTAATTACATATATATTTTTAGTTGTTTTAATATTCTTTAATTGATTAAAATTCAGTTTCATCATATTCCGTGATATCAGTAGATCCCCTTCTATAAAAGTATTAGTGAATATGTGTCTAAGAACAGCGATTCTTCACTTCGTCACTTCCAAGCTGAATTAGCAATTGTATACATTACATACACCTACCAAAATAGGCTGATATGAACTTTGGACCACCACTACAAGTATTCACGCCCACTTTTAAATAAGTTTCTTCTGAAAATGTCTGTTTCTAATTCCAACTGACCACGAACTTAGATAAACCATTAATTGCATGTATTCAAGCACCTACCACAATGCGCCGTGCTGGACCTACATAAGTATGCAGTTAGGCAACCACCATCTCAGCACCTTGTTCTAAATAGTTGTTAGTTGATTTATGTCAGAAAGCGGTGATTCTTTCTGCCCTAACTTTCCTCCCAATAAGTCATGGTCCACAAACAATTCTCTGGTTCTGGACTTGATGCAATGAAAAACATAGAATTGCGTAAACTGCATACTGCTCTGTTGGGCTCTGTAGTTCTGAATCAAGTATGATAGAAACAAAGATTCTTCTATCTCCTTCTTGGGTCTGAATTGGTATTCTCTCAACTCATATTCGCTTTTTAACACCTCACCTCATTAGCATAGACAATACATTTGTTCAGCGCCATCCCGCTGATTTTATGATTTCCGAAGAAAACCGCAGACCACATAAAATAAAATTCACCCAAATCTGTTCACATCTTTTTCCAAATGTATTCCAATTTTTTTTTATCGTCTTTTTTTGTATTGATTTCTGATGATTTTCGTCTTAATACATTTAAATGCGGCACATTAGTCTACCCCCCGAGGAGCGTTGCTAAATTATGTGTTTATGGCTTCATCGTTTATTTAATTTTTTCTCTCTTTTAATTCGAATTTCTTTATTTGTGCATTTCTGTTGTTTGTTTTTTGGTTTTGTTTTTATTTCGTTTGTGGTCCAAATTTGTATGCAAATCTCATAGTTTTGTGTGTATTTCTTTAAAAGCAACGCATAAATTGTCTCGAAATTAAATTGATATTAACCGATTAATGCATAAATTTTTATTATGTTACAAATTTGTTTTAGTTTATTGTTATGGACCTTTTTCGGTGTTTTTGTTTTTGTAGGATTATTAAAAGTTCAATAAATGTGCAAATTTTAAAATTTACTTTTAAAAATTATGTTGTTTTATTATAGGCTTTCTATGCAAATTTCTGTATTACAGCGATGTAGCCAGGAGGGGTCTCAAAACATTGGTAAAAGAAATTGGGATAATATTTTAATAAACCAACAGATTGAAGAAGAATATATATTTATATACATATGAAAGCAATTGCATACTAATAGATTCTGAATAGTTCGTGTAAACTCCTCAACACTCATGACTTCTAACTTAAACTATGACCTAACATAAACTTTTGTTTTGTTGAGCGAATACTAATGATTTTGATGTATTGAGCAAAAGTATAAGAATCGAAATCTGTATTTCAACTTTCGTACTCATGACTTGGATTTATTGAACACATTAATAAGCTGTTTTTGAACTTTCGTTGACTTTCCGGAGCGAATCTAATTTCAGTAGGTTGGCAAGTCATGAAATTGTAGCTAAAGTCATGCATACTCGCAAACATTGAACTTCACATTTGGTCATAATAGGTGATTGATATGTCAAAGTTTTTTAAAGTTAAAAGTCATGAGTGTTTAGGGCTTAAGACATGTTTTGCTTCCATACAAATCGGTGGAACCAATTTACATACTATGAGTCATGGTCACCCGACACAATCTATATCAGACCACATAGTGTTTTAAAATATGACTATGCAAATTTCACTTAACAGAGAAGTCATTCACAGATCTGTTAAGTAAACATATCATGTCTGTGCCTAGTGAAGACTTAACATAACATAACTTAACAGAGAAGTTGGTTGATAGTTGATTTTTATGTTGAGTGATAGTTTGTTTCTATGTTAAGTACTATGAATTTTTCTTTTGACTTTCAATGATAAAGGAATTATTGTTAATTGATATGTAGATCTGTATTCGACAAATGATTTTTAATTTGAAAGTCGTTTAGTATTCGAATTTGTTGACAAATGCAACATGTATTTATTTACTGTATCTTTTAACAATAGACTAACAATAAGTAAGCAAATCTTACAAACTAATTAGTGAACAATAATAATAATAATAATAATTATATACCTTACCAGTGCGCAGTGTATTTTAGAGATCAGTGTTATATATTAGTGACTGTGATCAGTGTTATATTTTCATTCTGATAGAAAAAGTATTCCAGTTTGAGTCGAATTCAAGGATCCAAAGTTGCTAAGATGACATTACAATCAGTAAGCTTGCAACTAATTTCTGAAAATCGAAAAAATAAATAATCAATCACAACATTCTGGAACGATATTATACTGAGAAAATTGTCCTCTTTACTTAATGTTAACAAAATTGATACATAATGTTTATATCAATTGATCACAATGTTAATAACATTTAATCATAACTGACTGATTATTACCAGTGTCGCCTTTAAGTCCATAAAGTCCAACAAAGTTTTTTAAATATAAATTTGAATATGAAATATGAACATTACTTAATGAAATGTGGCCCGGGCCCTAAAATGACTATAGAGAGAGTCTATTTTAGAACACCATATTTGGAAATTTCCATAACTTTACTGCTAAACCAAAGAACTATCCCACCTAAGTCCAATTTATGTCTTTAAGTCCCCTATTGCAAATAAAAAAACAGCTTTTCAGAAGAATCACTTCAGAAAGACACTACTCTATGCTTCAAAACTCGTGTTTGTATCAAATACTCTTCATCTTAATTACACATACAAAATATTCAAATCACTTTTGATTTTTTTGGAAAGTCATAAATTAGGAATTAAAATCAGGTCTACTTAAAGCTGATTCATACAATAATATACGGAAGGCGGTAGTCATTATTCGATTAAATTCTGAAGTCGGTTAGCATGAGACATTTGAAAATAAATAACCCTATTTAGAAATTAATATGGAAAAAAAATGTGCCGGCCATTAAACAAAAGACCACCGAAGAGGTGGCGCTTCAAGTAGGTGAGCTACCATGGATATTGAAATTCAAGTCGGCTCTTATAAATGAGAGTGTCAAAAGGAACGGGAAGCTGAACTTAACTGACATACAGTTGGGAATTTTGACAAGTATATTTGTCATTCTATTAGGAACCATGGAACACATATCAGTTTGGTATAATGTGGATATATTTTTCATAGACATCTCTACTTTTGAAAATATTTCAAATAGGTTTGAAAGTTAATGAAAACAACTGATCTAACATATATCAGGGTATATGATCGCTAAGTTACAAGATCCGACAACGTAAGCTCCGAAAAATAAAACTGGTTCGTAAAGCAAAGCGCTTTAAATAAGGAATATCAAAATTATCATTATAAGAACACATTATTATAGCAACACCAACCGTAAATATATCCAGAGTCTGAGAAAACAACCACCATTACAACATGCCTCTCAAAAGCCAATAACAAATTATTGATTCACCACAAAAAAATTTAATACGTCATAAACTCTTAGCTCAAGAAGTTTGGGTAAAGAATAATTCCGGTATTAGGGTTAACCGGAAGATATTAAAATTCTATAAAAGAATGAACCATTTCGGGATGTCATGAATTTCTTATGAAGAGCTAAGTTGCTTCTTTCACGAATATATTTGGGGCATTTCTAGTTTTGTGTTTCATAATTAAAGATTATTACATCTAATGAGCTTTGGAAAGAGTAACAAACTTTATTCCAAACGATGTGATTGTGAGGAAATGGAAACAGGTCTCTTGAAGAGGTGTTTTTTGGAAAGGTCCCTTGACTTGATGGTATATTTGATACTTCTTAAGTATACCATGATTTTATGGAACTCAACAAGCGATTTCAAACAGAAGTTCTTAAATAATCCCAGTCTAATATCTGATGGAACAAAAGTCACCATAATCGTAGCTCTGTTATGAATGATGTTGATGGAATCCCGGTAATTAATTATATATATCCTTCTTTCATGTACCTATTTCATTATCTGCCTATATTTTTGACTGTCAGTGCAGATTTAGCTTTGTTCCATAAAAGTGTCAAGGTTTATTTTGTAACTTGTTGAGCAAATTTCATTTTTTATCTACTATCCATTGTTATTATCAACTGAGAACAGAGTGTTGCGATCGTTGTTTTTGGCGTCTACCGTCTATATGTTTGTTTTGCTTCTCTCCTTCTTTTGTTCCTTCCACTTGTCCGCTTTACTAGTGAATGCGGCCAGGCTGAAACCTACCAGACGATTCTGAGGTACAGATGGCGCTGCCTCAGAATAGTAGAAGTTCCAAAGAAAGGTGACTGACCGACTCGACCGCTGGAGCGGTCACTGATGGAATAGCGGAAGAGGCCGAGGAAATGAAAAAGATACGGTTTCAGGAGAGAGGAAAAAAAATCATATAAGGCAGTGGTAGAGAAAAAACGGGCGATAAGGTGTTAAGTGTTTAGGAAGGAAGTTGTGTCGAAAATTTTTGGTTGCCGCGCGCGTTTGAATTTTGTGTTTGACTGTGGAGGATTTTTGGAGCAAAAAAATTAAGATTTTTTTATTTGCATTTCGTGTCGGATTTTGTATGGATAGTCTCTCGTCTCGTCCGTGGTCCTGTTATTTATTCGGATATATTTAAAGTGGGAAAGATTCCAAAAAATTTTTGAATTCAATTACGATGTATATGTCTAGAAAATAAACGTTAAAGTTTTGAATCAATTTAAAGTGTTAGTTTAGTTTAAAGAGTTGGCGTGAGAAAGTTTACCTTGATTATTGAGTGTGCTGAATAGATCCATAACCGCTTGTTTCCGGCCCATCCCATAAGAGGGATAACTGATTGTTTCCGGCCCATCCCATTCGAGCATCGGAGGAAAAAGGAGGCTGCCACCCGCCCCCTAGAGATAAGTATATATTTATTAAGTATACGCGTGTATGTATGTATTATTAAGTATACGCGTATATGTGTGTTATTTATTTAAGTGCAAGTAGAATGTTTAGTATGTTTAATTTTATGTTAAAAATGTTAGGCTAAGGCGGACAATATGGGGCGGGCTCGCTTGTCGTCGTAGAGGAGGATGCTAGGAAAAATGGTGAGTTGAAGTTTTTTTTTTGTAGTGTTGTCCCACCCGATGCAGTGTGGCGGGTTAAGGACCACGACCATTGCGGTGAGCTAGCCGTGGCCACCACACTGCATCATTCTAGTGGTGCGATAACAAGAGTCAAGTAAAATATTGAAGATTTACTCCGAAAGATTCTATTTAGAGATCTCTACTTCATTCATATTTCATTTAGAGCTATATTTTTCACGCAATCCTATACAAAATTTCAGACTTACTCTACACATTTCCATTTAAATATCTCTATTTCTTCCATGTTCCTGCGTGGAACTTTATTTTTGATCGAACTCATATAATAGATTGAAGAGTTACTCTTTCTGAGATTCATTAAAGAGTCAACGATGATGGAAAAGGTGTTACTTCGTTTCCACAATCTTCTGCCTCCCCCTTCCCCCAAATATTTTTCCAGGCTTACAGTATAATAAGCATCAATGCCTGAGTGTTTGGAGACCTCCTACCTCGGCACTTTCCGGCCTACCCTAGTTCTATCTATCTATCTGTCTACTCCTCATGCTTCTGCTTAGATATCTATTTCATCGTTGTGCCGACTTGGAATTATATTTTTCATTACCAACAGAGTCAAGTAAAATATTGAAAATATACTCCGAAATTTTATATTTAGATATCTATTTCATCCATGTTCCTGTTTACAACCATCACCAATGCAGAAATATAAAACATTGCAGATTTACAACGAAAGCCTCTACTATTATATCTCTATTTCATTCATGTTAATTATCTCTTTCATTATCAACGGAGTGCTGTGAGCCCCCTTTTTATCTACATAGATCCATCTTTTAGATTGTCATCACAAATATGAATAAGAAGCAAACCCTACAACAGATTCATCATAATATCTGCAATCATTTCATGGAACCCCTCATGTACTCGCTCGCCCTGAGTAGATTCAACTTTTCCATTGTCATTGTCATTACTGAGCAAAAGTTTGTCCCACAAAAAGTTCAAGGTTTGTTCTCTACCAACCTTTTGGGAATATTGTTTTATTCTTTTCTATTCTTCTCTATGTCAATGCAAGGCATAATATTCCAAGAATGATTAATTATAGCCACACAGTTCTTATGCTATTCGTAGTGCCTGAAAACAATTCATTATTATCAATTATGGGTGTGTATTTTTAGTGATGATTAATAAGTCGGGTCACAAATTTGTCATTAGAGTGTTTTGCATGGAGGAACGACAAGAACAATTTATGTATTTGCGAAACTTATTCAAACGCATTTAGCGTGAAATGCGTATCAGTTTGCTATAAAATTAGCGAAACAAGAGAAAAATAAAACATTAAATTAATAAATAAGTAAACCGAAAATGGAATCAAAATTTGAAGTAAACAGATAGAAAACGTTTGCATTGCAAATAAAGACGCTTTGATTTATTTCGCAAATATTTGCGTATATTAGAAGAGAAGAAACGCACCATTTGTAGGCAACACGCAGGTTCATTATCGCAAATCACCATCGACACAGTTGGCAATAAGCAAACCTGGGCACTTCGTTTCGGTGTCGCTCCAACACTTTTGGGTGCCGCACTCACTCGCGCATACAGCAAACAGACAAGCTATGGACAAATAGGCAAATATTTGGTAGAAGAGTGTGGCTTGAGGTTCCGGGGGGCTGAGGTGGTAAACGGTATTTATTTAATAATCTGCGTCCGGCAACGGTTATTTTGCATTGCTCAGACAATTGGGCTTTTGCGCATCTGAGAAATTAACGAGACCTGAGGTTTTCAAATCCATATTGAGTAAGTTCAATGACGAGAGCCACAAAAACGAAAAAAGGCGATGAGGAGTGAAAAACATATTCAAGTTTGTTGGTAGTTTTCATGGGCACGGAATGAGACTGACTGATTAGTGGACAAATGAAAAAGCAAAAGCTTAAAGTAAATATATACAGCCCTATTCTAAATATGCTCCTTTATAAATCCCCGGGAAAATGTATAGAATAGGGCTCAGAGAAAAATTAAAAAAAATACTTATATACTCGTACATATATTATATCCTTTTTCTTTTATATATCATTTTCCTTCTTCCGGGATGCAAACTAAAGTCCTCAAGTTTATAAACCGTAACTCTTATAAACAGTGAATAATATAAAAAATATATTTCACTCTCTGGGAAAAAAATATGTTCAAACTATGACGGCTCCAACTACTTTCCAGAAGAGAGCCCTAGTGCAAGATATGCATATCTTTATAATATGGTGACATAAATTAGTTTCAATATATGACAAAAACTGGTGCCGGGTTTACATACACAGCTAATATGACGCTGGCGTCGTTGACATGTAAACAAATAATCGCATTGTGCGACAGAGATAGTTATTTGTACACCTAAGCTAGGAATTATAATCGTTTCTCTCTCGTTGAGCAAACTGTATATATCGCAAAAGAGGAGACGAATTTTTCAAATTTTCTAAGCTCATTATGGCCTCACATATACAATTGATAAACAAATTGATGAAATCTTTTAATGATGTCACTGAGCAGTAATAATATAAAATGATGAGGTGTATACAAACAATTTCCAAAACCCAAAAGAATAGTTCAATAAGTAATTTGTCATTACGAGAAAGTCCTAAAAATGAAACTTCTTGAACTCCTCCAAAAATTTCACTAAGTAAGAGTCAAAAGGGTTGACAAAACGACGCAGATGTGATGTGAGCAAATGCTTCTGAAATTAAAGCTAAAATAATGTTTTCTCTTTTGTCATTATCGGCAAATACTCAAATTTTTGAAACGGTGAACAAATTGTAGTAGATTTATGCATAAGCATATAAATATATTTTTTAGTTATTATACCTTAGACTATCTGTGGATAAAGTGACGAAACCTCACTGCACCTGATCACAGACTGCGGACCTTTGGTACACTAAAGGCACTGGTATTTTGAAGAATATGTCTTAAATATGAGCAAGATCCCTCAACTTGATTCCTCCAAAATACATGAACTTGACAGAAGATCGATAAATGAGACTATCCTCATATTTTAATTATATAGGGGCATCAGAAAGAATCTTTCAGATCGCGGTGTATAACACTCTTAAGTAAATCAAATTAAATTCTGGGGTGACTTTTGAACAAGTGCATAAATAATAATTAGCTGAGATCAAAGAGAAACATTTTCAATATGAGTTTTATATTACCTAAATTTTCAAGTGTGGGGAATTTTCTAGGGTTCAACAGATCCTTAGGTTGAAGCATACTTCGCAAGAAATTACAATATATATTCCAAAATATTTCCGGAGGTATGCAACTTATCAATTCCTGAGTCCCTCCGGTGACATTGTACATAATTAATTAGGAAGACTATTTCTATATGTTTAGTCAGTATAGCCAGTATAGTCAAATTCTGTGTGGAGAGACTCAGAAAGATATGAGTCTCTCTTGGCAGAGACTATACCTCAACTATTGAATATAGACTATAAGTATTTGGAGATTATAATAATGGTTTAAAGCCTTAACTCAGAACTATACACAGGAATGCAATTGGATGGATTTGTATATGCATATACATATATATAGTAGAATTTCCAAAGCATTCTTCATATACACCAGACTTGCAATAGAAGAAAACATAATCTTAGATTTTGTTTAGGTTTAATTAATTAGAAGAAACATAAGTACATATGCTAGTTGAACCTAACATGCACTTTCTTTGCTGTTCCTAGAAAGAACGTGTATAGAGTTATTATATTGATCTAAGTGTTCAATTTCTAGACAATCCTTTTGAGAACCGAACCACTTAAGAGTTGACAGCTGATCTTAAGAATTGTTTTTCTTTTTCATGGCCTTCTTTTTCGTGGTTCTGAGAGTATGCTTTCATTGTACCCTACATGGAAAGCATTACCTGCTTCACATACAATTCTACTTATATTAGGAAACATGGTTTGGGAATCATTGGATTGGATTGGAGAGCAAAGTACAATGTTTGTACTTGAAAAATGGGGTTCCCAGCGAGCTTAGAAGCGAATCTACTTTTATATGTGAGATGTGGTAATGTGAGGGGTTTATCTATGAGCCAATTATTCGTCATATTCTTATACACCGTGAAGATCGCAAGTAATTTCTTTGTGTGTGCCACTAAACGTCATTTAAGCCAGCAAAGCCAACGAATTTGCTTTATTAATTGCTTTTAAATGCGTTGCGAGTAAATGCTATCAACGCCGCTACTCAGACAGAAATTATGACATAAATTTTCATATTTTCGACATAGATACAGAGTAAAATGTTGTACGGCGTCTTTTTCCTGGTTACTTTATGACTTTGATTACATGAAAACCGACAAGCGCCAAGAGTCTCTTTCCGCACTTGCTTAAGTGCGACGCTGTGGCAAATTTATTTCATTATTTTGCCATTTGTTATTAAAAGAATATGATGAGAAATGTTGTACAAGTGTTTAGAGGCGTTGTAATTATTAATCTACAGAATTTCACACAATTTGTTGAAGTAAAGAATTAAAAAATTAGAAAAAGACTGAAATGATAAAAATAAAGTAAATTTTCAAATACTCGTATATGTTCCTTAAAGGTCAACATAGTTATTTTGTATATTCGTTGTAATTTTTATGTAGCCCTTCAAGGTGAACATAAACATTTCGTATAGTTTTGGTGTTCTTTTGAATGCTCACAGCTGAAATAAGATCAACAAGTATTTTAAAATAAAATGTGTTTAAAATTGTTTTCCATTTTTAATTGTTTAATGTGTTGATTTTCTGCTTTAACTTTGCTTAATACTCGTAGCAAATAAATTTCACTTGGCGTGTATTTAATTTACACTTCATTAGCGTCGAGTACTTCGGATGTGTGAATGTAAATAAACGTGGAAGTACAGGTAGTCACGGTAATTTATGGGTTAATGATCTTTGAAGTGTTTCTAAGCATTCAATTAAATATTTGCTTGCTTTCAAAGTGAGGCCCTTTAGTTACAATTGTATTTGTGTTGTATATGTACATAAGAACAGGAGTTTCAGTGGTGGATACAAGGGTATAGATTTCTGTCCCAAACGCCTGTTTAAGGTCTACACATTTTTTTGTGAAATTACTGAAAGAAGGAAGGGTTTTTTTCAATACAAAAAGACGGCCAAATATAAGGCCACACCATTCTGAATTTGGGGCTGGTGGTTATAATACTTAACTGAGCACTTTGTTTACAATAATTCTGGAATATGTTTATTTTATTCATATGTTGATTTTCATAATATTATGTCAGTCTTTTGTAAGATTCCAATGATCAGCTTCTAAGGAAGGATGAAAGAGATTCTATACAATAATATTTTAACTTATGAAATCTTTAGACTGCTGGAATCTTAATGACCAATTCTATCGAAGAGTGTTCTAGGAAGTAAGAGAGATTCTCTAAAATAATTCTTTATGAAATTTTCACAACATACTGCCAGTGTTTTAAAAACCACTTCCAACGAAGAGTGCTCAGGTAAGAAAGATATTCTATATAATAAAATAATTCCTATGCTTTCACGGGGGAACAAAGGGCCACTCTTTGTTGTGGTTTCACTGTTAAGATGACGATGTGGAAGTGTCCGGCGAGAAGGCCAAGCCAATCCTGCGCTTTATTAGGACTTCGAAATACTTTCACGAGTGAGGTACAGGTGCAGTGTTGCCCGGTGATATCGCAATGGACCCATAGTGGTCTGAGTGAGTAGCTCTGTAGGTTGGCTGCTGACTGACCTAACCTACCCTAATGTGAATTTAAGATTAGCAGGGTATCAACCTACCTTTCCGAGTCTGGTGTCGGGTGTCCCAAATTTAGCCTCCAGACATGCTACTACATTTTTGGTTGTTTGCAATAACATTTCCTCATTGCTGATGGTAGCGTTATACCTCCTTTACTCGATCGCCAGAGTCTCGTTGAGGTTGTCAATTGGATGAGAGAGCCTATATAATCTATATTGTTCTGTGATTCTCTACAAAAATTCTCAAATTTATGAAATATTCAAAATATTTTGTGAGCTTTTAAGAACTTCCAATAAAGAGTTTTCAAGGGAGAGTTTTCATGAGAGATATTCAAAGTTTTTAGGATTAAAATCATTTTCGAACAACCGCTCAAGTAAAAAACCATGTTATTTTATTTAGGTCAGCTCCAAAATATTATTGGTAAACATTATAATGCTATGGTAATAAGATGTGTGATTTGAAAGCCAAGCATGATCTTCGATTGCCTCTTTCAATGTTTACCTAATTTAAAGAACAATACGTAGGTGAGGATCCGAGCAATGTATTGATTCATGTGTAAAATTAATACAAACCTTTCACATCACCAAATGAATTGCTTATTTATAAAATAAATTATATTTAACCATACTTAAAAGGACTCTGATGAATTTTAGATGAATCCGAGCCTCTATAGGGAGCTTAGAGGAAATACCTCACAACTATTCTCTATACTCCACATGAAAGAGAATACACGCAATCATAGCTTGGAGAGTTCTCCCACCTTCTTCCAACTTTGTTTGTTGTTTTTGAAGTATAATCTTTTTAATCGAAAATTTAACATTATTGTTGTAACCACAACTTTGAAGTAGTCAATATAGACGAAGAACTATGAATATTTCTAATCGTGGTTGCTGTGTGAGGATTAGGATTTTGCTGAATGTCAGTATTCTGCTTCATACTACTTAAAAGCACCTCAATGCCAGTCACGAATTTAGTTTACTGCCGATGAAAAGCCTCAGAAATTTCTTGAGTTCAAAGGTTGTGCATAGAATTTTCCAATGGAATCAGTTGTGACTCATATTTAAGCATTTTCTTTACTCTGTAGTATAAAGGAGTGTATTGATATCCTGCTTAATTTTGAGGTTTTCAAAGTTATATTCTGAATACTATTTCACAACTCTGGAAGAAGCATTAAATATTATGTCGGAAGACGACTTTGACAGTGTGCGGGTACCTCACTTTCTGGGCCCTTACACCATCTTAAATTCTTCCGATATATTTATATATATACATAAGTAACATAAAAAGATGTATATTTTCGTGTTACCGGATGAAACACAAGTCCCATTCTCTTTCAAAAGAGCTGCTTTTGAGGTTTCAATGAAGCCATTGATGGAGCTTATATTTCATTTGAAATATCTCCCAGGGAGTCCAGAAAGTAGTCACCCAGGAAAGTGTGTCTCCTTTTGGACAGCGCTGAATACATGCAGATCAGGTATTCGATGGACTCTTGCACCACTTCATCCATGCGACTCCTGCAAAACTTTGAAGCGATTCCCTGCCTTCTACCATGAGTACCCAGATTCCAGTGTCGCGTTAGGATACTTATGACAGTACCTATATATTATAGATATATTAGACCTTTTCAGCATTTGACGTTAATTTCGGCTACTTTACATTGTGCTCCTTCAGACCAGCACTTACTCGCTGAGAGTAGGGATATTTTATTAATTTCTAGCTTACATTTAGCCATGGGAATACCGAGGTTTGACCTTGCTGGCGAGTTCATCCGCTTTGCAGTTCCCAGGAATATCTCTGTGACCTTGAACCTAGCTCAGATGTATACGATTTTGCTTAACTATGAGTGGAAAAACCACCAAATGACTACACTGGTAGGAAGCATAAATTTTACAAGGTTATTCATCGGAATCAAAAATTGTTACAATTTTATATTAGAGGAATACCATAAAATAATGTCATAAAGTTTCCCCTTAAGAGAGGCCACGATATTTCTGCAACTTTTCCATACTTTCTAGTTTCTTCCCACAAAAAAAGTATTGCTAAAGTTTCCCGGGAAAAGTTGAGTAATGCAATAATTTTCGTTGTTCCAAAAAATGACAAAAAAATGGTTTATAGTAAAATAAAATAAAAAAATTCAATTGTCTGCCGGGCAATGAGTATTTCACTCAACATATCGACACTTACATGGTTACATGGCAACTCCTACTCCCGTCACTTACAATTCACACTCCATTTAGCATGCCCGCCCGCCCGCTCTCTGATACAGCGTTACTGATACTATTCCATTATAAACAACAACAACAACTGTCACTTTCAATGTCAAAATGCATTTTCATGCCGACGGCTGTGTGACTTCTCGAGTAGGGCAGGCAGCCAGTCAGGCCAGCATCAATTGTAAATTCAATAAATTGAAATGTAACCCGATGAAAGGGGAAAAGAGGGAAGTGTGGCTTGATGGGTTGGTCTGCGGTTTCAACATGTAAAAATGCAAAACTTATCACTTGCTGCAAGTTGACAGTTATTGTGCTTTTAGCTTGGCAGCAGTGGCGGCAGCAGCCGACTTAAGTACTTGAAGTTTATGTGTAGGGCGAGATGATATCTTCATTCATTTTGTTTGTTTTGCCTTTTTCTTTATTTCGTCTTTGGAGTTTATGCCTTGGTTGGAGTTTATGAGATACTGCTTATTGTAGGTGGTTATGGAGACGAAAAATTATGGGCCTGCAATGTTGTAAGTTGAGATTAAGTAATATTACTCGGAACTAGGATTGCTAAACTAATAAAGGTGAAAATGAGTTACTGGGATAGTTAAAACAAAGTGCTCAAAAGTCACTTGAGTTCCTCAGGAAAAAGTGTTTCATTATGATCATAATTCGTAGAGAATATGGCTTGGAATAGAAGCAGAGTTGGGAAAAGAAGGGAACCAGAGTACTTAGTACATGTAATCCGAACTAGTCTGTGAACATTCATATTATTGAAAGTTCTCATCTTCTCTTTAAATATTATACTCACAAACAACAACTGAATAAGTGTATTTACTGAAGTAATAGTAATAGACCAACATTAGAGACCCCAACGTCCAATATCTCCCCAACATTTAAAAGCATCCACAATGGCTGTAGAACAATTTTGCCCAGCAAGGAGGACTGACTGAACTGGCGATAACAAAACGTATTTATTTGCGCAAGGTAAAAGGGGTGATGAAAGTTTCATCGGCGTAGCTTCATAATTGCATGGTCCTTGATGAAATTATTATCTTCATCTAACTACAATATTTGTGATATATATTATATTATATTTATATACATATATTATATATTTCTTTTCTTTTAATATAAAGTATATAAATAACTATTTTTAATACTTCGACCCTCCGCCTTTTTTTCTACAAATACTTGTAAGATATCACTTTATATCACTCAAAGTAATACGTGGACCGTATTATTTGAGCACTATAGAAACTTATTTGTATCACGTGATCTCCTTGTTATATCTGTATTTATATCTTATATAATATAAAGGCACACCCCTGTAATAATACGAATACAATTTCCTTGGTGTACTTACTGGAATTATCCTTATCACATTATGCTTAAATGCCAACTTAATTAAGGTAACAAATAAGAAATATATTTTTGAGAGCGGCCTTTAGCTTTTTATAGCTCCTAAAAACGCTATAAAACTATTTATTATTCATAGACTTTGCCATTAGATCATAATTAAGTAATAAAGCGATTTGGAATGCTAATAAACATTTTATAGCGACTAAAAATATGCTGAAATCAGAGCTATTTAATGAACATAAAAAGTAATTCACATCTTTATCAAATCCAAAATATCAAGTGGCGTTTTGAAAGACGTCGCAAAGAGACTATAATGAAAATATATGATATTGGTCTTATTACGATGGTACTTTATCAATTTGCCAAATGTGATTCGACGCTTATTTTTATACAAATTCTCAGGTATGAGTTAAGCATTTCAGAAGCTGTACTATCGCATAAAAACTGAATCAATAATTACTATACTATTTATTGTCAGATCTTGTAACTATTTTGTACATATCAGTGTATTTTTCCAAAGAGCTTCCATCCATGGAAGGAAAAAAGTAGATTTATGCCTATAAAAATCAATTAAGATCCTGCGTAGGAATCCTAGTTTGGCGTTATTAATCATTTGTGAGTCCATCCATTGATTTAACTAGCAATTCAGTATTCTTTTATAATATTTTTATTATTTACTCCTTGACACAATATATATTGCATTAATGTTAAATTCATATTGTAGTATAGTTTATATATAGGTCGCTCCTAATCGGAGCATGGGGCGTTAACAAACTCCTTCCACCACCTTCTATCTGGAGCGATGCAAGGTCGTTTCGAGGTGCTCGTTTCAAGGTGGTCGATTTTGGCTTTCTGCTGGGATTGTTTTCATTCATGCTTGGCTTGGACGGCCTCGGCACCTATTGCCTTCCAGGTTCCACTGGAATGCCATTTTTGCTATGTGGGTATCTTCTTTTCGCAAAGTGTGATCAATTCAGTTCAACTTATTTCTCTTGATGACTACGGTCACCAATTCGCTGTTGGTGAGAGGTGGCAAATCTTCATTGGACATGAAAGCTATCGATTGGAAGCGGCATATATGGACCTTAGATAGTAGTTAACGAATATCTGGAGCTTATTAAAGATAACGTTTGAAACCGTCCACATCTCAGATCCATGTAACAACACCGGTTTTACTCTGCAGTTAAAAAACGGCAGCTTAGTTTTCAGGACAATTCCCGCTATCGCCACACCTTTTGTAGCTTGTGGAGGGCTGCTCTAGCTTTATTTATTCGAGCCACAGCGCCAGTTTGCACACTTTGCTTTTAAGATAGCAGAACTCTTTAACGTCTTCTAAACAGACAATGCTGCCACCAATGCTCAGAGTAAGTGGGAGCTGGTTTGATGTTTCCGTACTCATCAGCTTGGTCTTTGTCATGGTGATCTTCAGACCAACTGCCAAAAGGTTTTGTGTGAGCCAAGACAGTTTATCACTAACTCCTTGCAAAGTGTGTGTCATAAAATAGAAGGGGTCGAATGTTTTAGCATAAACTGATGCAAGTGACTGCCGTGAATGCATTCACTAATTCCATGGATTCCATTAAAATACAATCAAATTATTTAAAGTCTTTCAGGTAACTTCATTGTATTTCTCTATAATAAAAAAAGGTTCTGCAGTATATTTCTATATCTTTTTACTCACGAAGAATCCTTCAATAAGTTCTAGCGAAACTTTTAAGCATTTAGTGTGATTTCTTTGAAATGATTCGTTTCATTTACTTCGGTCGTATTCTTTCTCATTCTATCAGCATCTGTCCTTCTGAGGTGTTTTATTTAATCTTACATTTTACACAAAACTGCTGTCATATCTAATAAAAATTTCAATAAATTATTCGAAACTAATAATTAGCAATTTTTTCCCTCCATCTCAATATTTATGAAAAAATTGTCATCACAAGGTTTTTTTTATTTTCAATTCATTCTCGTTTATGCTCCCATATGAATGCCCGCACTCATGTATAATTACCGCCACATGCTCGTATTTAGTGTGTTTACATTTCCATTATGCCTGGGCAAGTGAACAAACAAACCTGTTCATAAATGCCATTTACACTAAAGCCTCCCTCTACCTCCCCATGCAACCGCCCAGTCACCTGGCGAAACCGCTCAGTCCATAGACCACTTAAGTAGGCTTAACGCTTAACATGTGCATTGATAAGAGTCTTTTTGCATTCTTACATACCTGTGAGTTGTTGTTGTTTTGCTTTTTATGTTTCATTTTTCATTACTTACTGAAATTATGCGCCGCTGTTTGCATTTGAACCGTCAAAGCAATACGGCCTTTGGCTAATTTATGTTAGCGTGTAAATGGCGGCCTGTTATCGCCAACAGCATCGGGTTGTATTCAACCATATCTCTTGATGCCTGGCGATCTCTGCTTAATGGCGATTAACATTGTTGATAATTTTATTGCAGCACTACTTTTTATTTTTTCTTAAAGGGGATCGAGGAATTTTTTTCTTTTAAAATTTAAGCTGAAGTGAATTCTTGTAAAGTTCAGGTACACAATCATTCTCCTCTGTGACATATAGCCTAGATAACTCGTGCTTGTCAAGTGGTTGTGAACTGCTTGATAACAGTTTGATTGGAGTTCATATCTGTTCATAGATCAACTAATAGACATTTTACCTGACTTATTGTGTTAAAGTTTTCTTCTATCAACAGACATAACAATCGATTGATTACTTATGAAATACATAGTATAAAGGAACCCTAATTTGGTATACGCTTCTTTCAAAACCTAGTCTAATATACAATTTTTATGTTTAGCGAACCTGGCATACAAAATCAAACTTTTAATTATAGTTCCCACATATATTTAAGTTTTTTCCTGGTTACATAGGTTATCAGTGAGAGATTCGGTCATTCCCTCTTAAAACTAAGATAATCTATGTCACTATGACTATGGAACTATATATGGGAACTCTAACATTATGTTAACTTCTTCGAAAATGTACGTGAATATTTATATACTCTAAAAGATTAGTTTGGGGACACCTTTTAAACTCTTATTTATAGATCCCCCATATGTTTAAGCTTTCTCCTATTTGCTAAGTTGGTCTGAGGAAAATTAGGCTGTTCCTTCGTACAACTAAGAAAATCTACATCACTTTGGCTTTGGAACTATATATAGGAACTCCAACATTATGTTAACTTGTTCCAAAATCTACGCGGTGATTTTTATCATCTAACCTAATATTGAGTTGTTCCAAAGCTTCCTGAACCTGCTCTATGAACTTAGTTTTCAGACTTCTTTTAAACTGTTAATTATAACCTTTTTTTATTTTTTTATTACAAGAATTTATTATTTATTGAATTTGCTTAAATTAAGCCTAACAATAAGTATATCAAATCTTAAAACTAGTCACTAAAAAATAATTTTAACCCAAATTGTATTTGGCCATCAAAATTTCGGTTCTGCTTCGCTCTTCAAAAGGCCGGAAGGTCTCTTCTCTGCAGGCGGGATCGGCTTATCGGTTTTGCGAGGGATTTAGCTAGTGGATTCGGGTGATTTTTCAGTTTTGCTATGTATATCTGCTTTCTAGCATTTATTTCTGTGATAACTGTTGGTATTTTCAGGTCTTTGTGAATATTTTCGTTACGCATGTACCATGGAGCACCTGTTATTAACCTAAGTATCTTCGACTGAAACCTTTGAATTATGGCAATGTTAGAAGCGGATGCACTACCCCACAGTTGAATCCCGTACAACCATATCGGCTTAATAACTGCATTGTATAGGAGGCTTTTGTATTCTAGGCTTAAGGTAGATTTGTGGTTTATTAGCCAATGCAGCTTGGCGACCTTCAACTTCATATTTAAAATTTTAGTTGAAATGTGCGTACGCCAAGTTAAGCGCCTGTCTAAATGAATGCCGAGATAGGTGACTTCATTAGCTTGTGGAATCTCAATATTATTGAGCCGAATGGCTGGACACGTACCAGGCCTCAAAGAGAATGTTACGTTTTTTCTTTTTTGCTCATAGACTTTTATACGCCACATTCCTAACCATTCTTCTACCCTAACTAAGTGCTCTTGTAGAGCTCTCGACGCCTTTATCGGACATTTATTGCAACTGAGTATGGGGGTATCATCCGCAAATGTTGAAATTAGCGTGCTTTCACTTATAGGAGTATCAGATGTGAATATTACATATAATGTAGGGCCTAGAACGCTACCTTGGGGCACACCGGCTAAAATTGGAAAATCTTCGGAAATGAATTCGTTTACTTTTACCCTGAAACGTCTATTGGATAAATAAGACTCAAGAATTTTATGATAGCTTTTTGGAAGAAACTTTTTGATTTTGAACATCAGTCCTTGATGCCATACCTTATCAAATGCTTGAGCCACGTCAAGGAATATTGCAGAGCAAAACTCCCCGAGTTCAAATGCTTTTCTTATTTCATTTGAAATTCGATTGACTTGCTCAATAGTGCTGTGCTTTTCGCGAAAACCGAATTGGTGTTGCGGTATTACGCTATGTTCATGAAGAAAAGCAGATAGTTTATTTAATAGTAGTTTCTCAAACAATTTGGAAAGGCAAGGCAACAGGCTGATAGGTCTATATGATGACGATAGCGTTGCGTCTTTTCCAGGTTTAGCTATCATACATATCTGAGACTTCTTCCATGCATTCGGATAGTAACCGATGCCCAAGATTGCGTTAAAAAGCTTACAGAGAAATGCTGATGCAGAATCTGGTAACTGTTTTAGCATTTTCGGGGTAATATTACCGAATCCAGGTGATTTTTTTGGATTCAGTTGTTTAATTTGTTTGGTTATTTCTGGAAGGGAAATTTTAATAGGCTGAGCAATCTCAGTACTGCAAGGTAAGGCAGGCAGTGCAAAGGAGTTTGTAGCCATATTCGGCTGGAACACGTTGCATAGATGTTGTGCAAAGCAGAGTGCTTTTTCTTGATCGCTTTGAGCCCACGCGCCGTTCGGGTTTCTTATAGGTTTTACACCTTCCATTGGAGGCTTAAAGTTTTTAGATGCCTTCCAAAGGGAATACCTTTCGGTAGAATTTGGGGTTACCTTCTTCAGGTACTCTTTTAGATTTTTATCTTCCTCCTTTGTAAGAGCATCATTAAGCGCCCTTTCGGCTGCTTTAAGATTGTATTTAGAGATGGGTGAGCGATGTTTCTGCCATTCTCGGCGCAGCCGTCGTTTCTGTGCTACAAGTTTTTCAATTTGGCTATTTGTACAGGCATACTTGCACTTTCTAGAAGTATTTTTTGGCGTTGCCACTACGGCTGCAGTCGCTAGCATGGAGTTGAAAATATCAATATTATTATCTATATCATCTGCATGTTTTACCTCAACTCTTGTAGAGATATGACTACTAATATACTTTTTGTATTTTAACCAATCGGTTTGGTTGGTCCCTAGGCGAAACTGTGGGCTTGTATATTCTGGTTGTTCATAAAGGTTGATTATTACAGGCGAGTGATCAGAGGACAGATCGACACAGGTTTCCGCTGATACTAAATACCTATCTATATTTTTAGAAATAGCAAAATCAATAAGATCAGGAATTTTCTTTGGGTCTGTTGGCCAATAAGTGGGCTGTCCTGGTGAGACAAAATCGTATTTACTATGTCTGTTAGTTATTGCATTGTACAATTGTCGGCCTTTTGGATTACTTAGGCGAGAGCCCCAGTGTTTATGTTTCGCATTATAATCACCGCCAGCTAGAAATCTATCACCAAGGGAATCAAAAAGTTCTTTAAATTGAGTTTCTGTTACAGTAAAACGGGGTGGGCAGTATATAGCTGAAAGCGTCAGGTCTTTGCCACGATTTTTAATAGATACTGATGTAGCTTGCATCCATTGCATCGAATGCGATTGCATAAGATGATACTTAAGCCAATTTCTGATTAGAATAGCCATACCGCCATGTGCCTTACCATCAGGATGATTTGTGTTATAAAATTTGAAGCCTGGGAGATGAAAGTTGTATTTGTTTGTGAGATGTGTTTCAGACAAAAGCATAACATCAATTTCGTGGTCATGTAGAAACTTATTAAGGGCTAGTTTATGCTGGTTAACACCGTTTGCGTTCCATAAACATATTTTTAACAAACTCATTTTTTATTTACAAGAGTTTGAATCATCTGATTTTGACCTTTAATTAAATCTTGTAGCATATTTTGCACTGTAGACATGAATTGAGTCATACACTGAGTAAGATTTAGGATCATGGCTTCTACTCCACTATTAGATGCATTGTTATTGTTAACTTGCCGTACGTTACCCTGCAGAACACTTGCGTAGGTTGCTTGACCAGAATTAGGTTTTTGCATAATAGGGTCACCTATCTGAGGATTTGAGGTGGCAGGCTGGATATAGATAGGATTTGGGGATAAGCTACGTTTTAATTGTATACTCTGCGACAGTTTTGATTTTAGATCTTTATATACAGGGCAACCTCTGTAATTTGCCGTGTGGCTACCACCACAGTTACTACATTTCTTTGCGGATGTGTCAGTTTTAGCTAAGGTGCAAGTACTTGGAGGGTGGAGATCACCGCAAACTACACAAACACTGCGCAGAGTGCAGTACGATTTAGAGTGGCCGATTATAACCTGATCCCATATATTTAAACCTTATCCTAGTTGCTTTGCTACTCTATGGAAGATTCTGGGTGTTTCCATATACAACCCGGAGAATTTATAAAACTGCGGCTGTCGTGCTTTCTAATATGCTCTTGTTTAGTAATACTCTGAGTGGTCAATATGAGCTTCTTTGCAAAGTCACATTTTTCATATTGGTAAAAGAAGCTGGAAATATAGTTGTATATAAGGACCTATATTGACTTGTTGACTTCAATATTTTGAAGGCTTGAGATCGTAGTTTATGAATCCATATACTAATTATAGTTTCCCTTATATTTAAGACTCATTCTAGAAAATTCCGCACATCTGATAATGGTAGATAATCTATGAAGATTTCCACATATATACCAGGATAATGCCACTATTGCTATCGAGCTTTATTAGGTATTCTATCAATGTATTTGTTTTTTCAGAGACCACATTTTCCAAGTGGTGAAAGACGAATAACTTAGTATATATGAAGGGAAGATTTATATGCTCTTAGAGCTTGGTAAACGACCTTTTTTTACACCTGAATTAATCTGTATCCTAGCATAATCTGGACAGATGATACAAGTATATAATCTATTAAATATCCCAGCTATTTCTACTTAAAACCAGGTACAATATATGCCACTCAGTGTATCGAGTATATAAGCTGTTTCCTCAATGTGAGGTTTTTTGCAATGCAGTATCGATGTGAAACAAACAATTAAATACGATTTACGAAAAACTTCATACTTCTTCAGATGAATCCTGTTCTGCTTACACCACATTAACTTGAATGTGTATGACAATGGAATTGTGTGATATTAACCCCACTGTCTCCCGAGAGTCAATATCGTTATATAAACATCTTAAAACTATTTTTACCCTGAAATCTTAGAGGGGAATGAACTTTGGAACGCCGCTGCACCATATCGTCTCACAAGATCATCACCACACAACTTAAACAACTTTTTCAGTTCACTAATGAAAATTCTCATAAAAATAACTGGCCGCATGCGCCTGCCCAGATTTATTTGCATGTTGAACAACAACCGCACCAAAAGAAGAGCAATAGCAAGTAGAAGAATGATTGCTCGTACAGTTCAGCGATTCTTTGTTATCTGGAACGCATTTCATCAACATGGCTTAGGTGCGCATGCGCCTGCCCATACATACATGCAACATATTCATTCATGCCACGAGATGCTAAATCAACTACTCTGAGCGTAAACTTCACTTCAAACATACAACATAAAAATGAAAGAAAAAAAAAACAGAAATAATAAAAGCATTTATCATGTTTGTGAGATTGTTGCGGCTGTTCCCTCATAGGCCTGGTCAATATTTGCTTTAGCGTTTGCGCCTGTGCAATTGCATTTACTTTCATTTGCTCTGCCCCAAAGGAAACATTCACTTCTTTCCACGCGTACTTTGTTCTGTTTTCAGTTGTTGTTTGATTAGCTTTTATTTGTTTATAGTTCATTTTTAACGGTTATGTTTCTCGCTTACTTTCATTCAAATCTCTTTTTAAGTATCTGTGAAGTTGTTAAAGAACGCTTCATGAAGATGTAAATGGTGAAGTGTGTGCTCTCTGTGGCTGGGACGCTTTGATTTGTGTGGTGTGGGTCAAAGTGTATGGTGCGATGCGGTCTGATCTGATACAGCCTGGTGTGTGCATGGGTGAGTCCAGTTAACATCATTCGAAGATGATAGAAATGCAAAATTTACTGAAAGACAAGGCATATTCAAACGTATTGATGATGACCTTTCCACGGCATTACATATTTATTTTCGATGGATGTTTAGAACTTTGAGTTTTTACATTTGATAAATTATGTTTAATTAACCATTTTTTGTTTCGAGAAGTTAGTTGTGTGATGTTATTTCTATGTGAAAAGTTGAAATCCCGTAAAGTTTTCAAAACTATTTTTCTCATAATGCCTGCTTTACTCGATGCATTTTAAATCAATACTATGTAAGGGTATTGTGGCCATTATTCGCCTTGTATAGAGCCCAACACTACTCATTCTTCGCCAAATGTTCTTCAAATTACAATATTATTCCAACATTGTTTGATTTATCATCGCTCTGGGAAGGAAATCATGTTCAACCCAACTTAACGCCAACTTTGTGAACAGCAACAGAAAATCACAATAGTTCGAATATGAGTTCAACTATGAATAAGTAAAGTAGAACGACATAGTAAGTCAGTTGTATGCCACAATAGGCCCATTTGAGACCGCAGTGATTAGGTGACTGATCCCGTTCTTCTTCTTTTTTAATCTAACTCAGTTGTGAATTGAAAGCAGCATTAGAAATATTTAATTAGAAGTGGGAGAGTAACGAAGAAAGGCTGAATCATGTCAACACAGAAGCTTCCGCACTTTGCAACCCTTGTACCTTGCAAAAAAGAAGATTACATAGAGTCACACCTAGCGATCTTAGCAGATAAAATACGTTCTGAGAATATACATATGTATATATTGGTTATTGGAAGCAATTTGCTTCGTACTTGGTCTAAAACCCGTTGCAGTAATAAAAAAAAAACATAAGTGAGAGAAAGAAAATACAATTGTTAAGGGAATTGGTGTCACAATAGAACTATTTGAATGAACCAATGTTTATGCATTAATCACCAGAATCCAGCAATTAAATATAATTGATAGCAATGTATCTCTATAAAACCAGACTGCATTGATCATTCAGAGCAGAGTATTCTATCTGCGGACAAGGCCGTCTGGACAGTGAACAATACAAATCACCGGGTCCGGACGGTATCATGCCTATAATGATGCAAAAGACGCAGGGATCCATAATATCCCAGATCCGGAAAATTTTCACTGTGTGTATTTTCTGAATTATATACCAAATAGGTGGAGGAAAACCCGCGTGGTTTTCAATCCGAAGGTGGGAAATATGGGCATGAATTGGCCAAATATTTCAGATCGATTAGTCTTACTTGCTTCTTTCTGAAAATCCTTGAGAGACTCATTGATCATCACATTCGACATCTCTTTGAGGAGCATCCATTGTCTATGGCGCAGCATGCGTATCTAAGGGGGGGATCTACGGAGACTGCACTACATGAAGTCGATGCTTGTGGTAGAAATATCTTTATTTTAAACTATTTACTCTGGCTGATTTCGTAGACATCGAAGTGGCTTTTAATAACGTAAGGGCTGAAGCTATTAACTTGGCTCTTGACAGGGCAGGGGTGGAAGGACCGAGTGGTAATTGGGTCTCATCCCTGCTGGCAAACAGAAAAATCACAGCTGAATTAGGTAGTGCTAGAGTTACGAAAAATGTGTGCAGAGGTACATCCCAGGGTGGAGTCCTTTCACCTCTGGTGTGGTTAGTAACTGTAAATGAAATTCTCGCTAAACTTGACTCTGAAGTAGTCAAAGTGGTTGCGTATGCTGACGTCGTGGCGGTCCTGGTCTCTGGACCCTTCCCGACAGTGATGAGTGACATCATGGAGGGCGCGTTGGGCAAACAGGTGTGGCCTCGGGCTTAACTCCGAGAAAATGGAACAGCTGCTCTTCACAAGAAAATATAAGCCTCCATCCTTCAAATTGCCAAGGCTAACTCAGCGACTCTCACTATCATCCAGGGTGAAATATCTTGGTGTCATATTGGACCCCCCTAAACTTAGTTTGAAAGCGTGCATCGATGAACGAGTACGGAAGGCTTGTGTTGCTTTTTATGTTTGCAAGTCGATGTTTGGCAAAAAATGGGATCTTAGACCAAGAATTGTGCTCTGGATGTACAATATGGTGGTGCGGCCGATCTTGACATGCGGCTCCGTGGTTGGGTGGGAAGCTCTCAAGAATAGCTACAATCTGACGAAACTACAAAGAATCCAGCGCACCGGGTGCATTGGAATTACAGGAGCCTGTCGCACTTTTCCGGGGTTGCTTTAAACGCGATTCTAAACCTCCTCCCTATTGATCTTCATACTTATTGTATTTCCGCACAAAGTGTACTCAGACTCAGGGAATCCGCTAACAGGAGGGATACCCTATATGGTCAGGGTAGCATTTTGAAACAGCTGTGTCCTCGAGAACGGAGTTCTTCGTTCGCAATCTGGATTTTGCGACAACACAGTTCTACCAAGTAGGAATGACTGGAAGAAGGGAAAGGTGCTCACGAAAGGGGGAACGTCACCCGATTGTTCCAAGATGAATCTGTGGTGGGGGCAGGAATATTTACAGAATCTCTTAATTTTCTACTTTCCTTCAATTTACCATCGACATCAAGTGTCTTTCAAGCAGAGGTCTTTGTAATTTGGCAGGCATGTCGGAGTAAATGGATATTTAGGCGGCAAAAACTGTGCTAGCGTCACCTTTTACCGGCTCTAAGTTGGTGGGCCTCTGCAAGGAGGAATTTAAATCATTATCAGAAAATAGTATTATATCCCTTGTTTGGGTTCCGGGACACAGGAACATTGAAAGCAACGAGAGGGCTGATGAGCTGGCACGATGAGGCTCATCGGAAACCGACCTAGTGTTTTCCTTTATGGACGTAGGCGTCCCCCTGACTGTTGTTAAGGGAAATATTTATATTCACTTCCCCCGCAAGGCTTGTGAGAGGTGGAAAAACACTACGACATGTGCCATTTCGAGAATGATGTGGCGTGACTACAGTGCAAAAAGAACTAACCATCTTCTCAATAAACCAAGACATAAAATTAGCAACCTTATACCTAACTGCACGGGTCATTGGACTATCGGCACATACGCTGCAAAAATTGGGCATTCCGTTCAATGCTCATTACAGGAGCTGTACAGACCCACAATAGAAAGAAACAGTCGTACATTTTCTTTGTGACTGCCCAGCCCTCGCTCGCTTTGAAACTCAAATATCTCAGAAGTCCTTTTCTGTAGATTCTAAGGCATTGCTCTTGTGTTGAACTTTCAGACCTATCCAAATTTGTGAACAACATCAGCTGGTTGTAAATGTACAAAAGTATATTACCATTTTATTTAGGCTCGCAAGGACATGGCAACAAAACGGTATTATTGCTAATTGAGGCGATCCGAGGTCGTCAGCCATTTTACCTACCTACATATCTATATAAATTTGTCAGTTTATTACCATTCCACTCTTCATTATTTAGGCTTGTTTGACGTTTATAAATGAACTCTCATCTGTTGAATATATACTAATTAATAAATAAATTTATTTGAATTCTTGTTCTTTTTGTTAATTTGTATTCTCTTCAGTTATTTGCCAATATTCCTTTCCTCATTAATTCATTTGTAACATTGAGTTCTGATTTAGTAGACAATTTCGGCACTTCCTACTTACATGTAATTCTTTTCAGACTTTCAATACTAGTTCGCTATGAATCGTTTATAAAAATTTCCATAACAATAACTCTAAAAATTCATGGAATCGTATATCAGCTGAATCATATTCAAGGAATCATATATCAACGGCCTTTTATAAGTCAATAAATCAGCATTAAAGTCGGCTTAAATGTCGCACTCTTTAATTTATTGTCTAAAAAATGGTGACAAAAATGGGAAAATAAAAATAAAGCCAAGAAACTATGCGCAGCTCCAGATAAACTGTGTTCATATCAAAATTAATTACCGAATTATAATTAAGAGCTTAATTTGATTATGCGATACGAGCAAATTAAGACAAAAATTAACACATTTGATTAAAATGACAATGGACAAAACTTTTGTGTTGTGGACTCATTTATTTTCATATGAAGAGAAACTCTGTGGAACGAGCCAAGTGGCTACAAGTAATGCTGGTAGTAGATCCACGGGTTTGCGGGTATCGCAATCGCTATGTAAATCTACTGGAAAACTGATTTATACCCTTACAAGAGTTTTCTGTATTGAAGTGCCTACTTTCAAGGGCTAGGAGGAAACCGACAATTTCCAGCTACGGAAATTAATTGGCAATTAAGTTTTACACATGTTTACATACTTGTAATTTCTGCTATTAAGACCAAGATTAAGTATGATTTGAAGATACGAGTTTATGTGGACTTTCCGCATTCTGTGCCACTGCACTGAACTGGTGATGAACTGGTTTAATTGGAAACTCTTTGAAGTTATTTGACGCTGGCACTGTTTATGCCTTTGGGTTTGGGTTAATTAGTTTTTCAATTGTTCCGTGAAAGTTTTTCCTTTCCACCTTTCTGTTTTTGTAGTGCTTTGTGGTTAATATTTAATTATTGACCCAATTGTCGTTGTGGTTTGTGCGGCGCACAATGGTCAATTACCATTTGAACGAACCCGGCATGTACAGTACAGTTCTGTTGAGCTATCAGTGGTGTATTCTTTGCACTTAAAATTAAACAATTTTAACTTTCTAAAGCTATTCAGGGATATTATTGTAGCGACGTAGTTGTAATACCGAAGTGGTGATGAAGATGATGAAAATTTAGTAATGCTTAATTGGTATTTTTTGAATGTGCTAAATTTATTTAGAAACTGTGTATAAAATTTATAGTCAGGGACAAAAATTCATCATGAAATAGCGAATTTAAAATTGTGAAAATCTGAGTCTAATCAGCTCCACAGGAGTTGCAAGGCATTCCAGTCCTGGCTGATAAAAGGGCCCAAGAGAAAAGCAAGCATGAAATAATAAATTCAATTTTTATTATATAATTAGGAAAAATAGAACCAAAAATTTATGTAGAATAAAATGATTTTAAGGGTATTTGAAGAATTAAAAATACTGACAACTCCATCAATATTTTGATACTTATTGATGAGTATAGGGGGTGTGTCAGTTTAACGGACCTATGTCCCTGTGGTATCACAAAGGGCCAATTTCCTGGCCTAAGTGAGCTTCCCTTTGGTTCCTAATGAGAACCGTTAATTGCCTTCATGTAGATATGTATCTGGAGTTATTTCTATGATTTTTTGGGAGCTCAGTGATAGATATACTCGTACACTGGACTAATTCATTGAATTTATTTTTATTGTGTTACTTGCTGTCTTTAAATATTTTAGGTGAATAGTATTTTCGTTTAGTTACATATGATAGGCAACCTTAGATTACGGCAAAATAAAATAAGGCAAGATTCTGGAAGTGTTGGTTAAACACAAGTGTGGGAGAGAAATCCAGTTTTCCAGTTACTGAATTCAGTTGTAGTTGCTTAAAGAGAAAAGCCTGATATACTCGTAGACTGATGTCGTTTTTTTTCAATTGAGGCCTCCATAACAGAAATCACACCGTTAACCATGCTGGACGATTAGAAGTGGAAGGGAATTTAATGATGCCACCCATCACAGTAGAAACCATACTATAAATCCAAGGTATCCTGTAGAAGATCGGATAATAAAACTGCTCGTAATTACTGAAGCTATGGATATAGAAGTATCAACCGGAAAGGAGCAGAACATTATCCCTATTCATTTAGGTAAGGAAAAGCTATTAGCAAGATGGGTGCCACTGCAGAATCCACTATAAATACATATAAGTGACAACTCGAAAGCGATGCGAGCAAATTACAACATCTATTCAGAAGCGTGAATGATTTAGATTTCTTATTGCACACCTGAAATCAAACGACACTTCAAAGAGTGGAATAACTGAAATCAAACGACAGTTCAAAGAGTGGAAAAAGGCTTCTAAGAAGGAAAATTACCTTGAAGAAAAATAATAGTTATGGATTCTGAAAAGGTGCAGCTTGACATTAAGCAGATTCGCCAACAGAAACAGAATCCAATACATTTACAACAGAAATTACATAATTGAACGAGAAAAAATAAGCGTTTAGCGACAGCACAGAAACAATTCATAATCAGTTCTTTCTATTCTGTCGCCAAGCTCTCATTTGCTCTCGTTAAGTTTTCAGGTTTCTGTTGCAAGTGTACTGGATTCTGTTTCTGTTGCCGTTTCTGTTTTATGTCACTCTGCATCTAAAGAGTGAAAAAACTTACAATGAAAATGTTTATTTCTCCTTTATAAGTTAAAGTAACAACTTTTGACTCTAGTCTTCTCCACAGGAGCAGAGAAGCCCTGAGAGACTCATTTCGTCCTCTATCATTTCATCATAGTTATAAAAACTTTAGATTGCAAGTAGAATAATTTATAGGGATGGTCTTGAAAGAAGGGAAATGAATGAGCGAATTTGAATTCTTCCAATTTTTACGTTAGTTACTTCAGAAATTTGACGGTAAAATAATCGCATTTATTGCGAAAAAAAATTGTATAAGTCAAGTCAATATGTCAGATATAAAAAGAGCAAAATTATAATTATTAGAGAGAATTATCTCCACATCCTGCTTCTTCATGAGATTGGTCTGTGGCTTTATTTTTTATTTCCTATCTTACGAAATAGTTCAGTGGAAAGAAATTGGAATTGAATTGAAAAGAAAAGAAGTAACTAGTAAAATTTACACAAATTTCAGTTACCTTGGATAACTCATTATTTGGAAGGTGTGTAGAAGTCAACTATCATTGGAACAAATCTATAAAAAGACGACTATATTGAAAAATTAACCTATATCTGATATTAGCTATATAAAACCGTCACTTGTATCCTTAATCGCTGGCTTTTTATACCACACCGTACGCCGAATGAATAATATTACTCTGTTACCTTACATCAAAATAAATTATGTCTAGAAAGGTTTGAAGAAATGATAACTAGCAGCTAAGGCTTTCAACTCGAAAGGTAAAAGATTGACAAATAAACATTCAAGACCACGCATTGAGCAGGAATCAAACTTGCGACACTACGGATTTGGTGCTTACAACTAGACCACGAAGGCCGACTTCGCTGGAATAAATCTATTGAACTGATAGGGGAGACTATTGGAAAATAAACCAATATCCGACTAGAAAGAAACCCTTCTATCATTAATCACTGACATATTACACCCCATATGATATTATACTCCATAACCACTGATTGTTCTCAACCGAAGACTTAGACCCCTCTTGCATGGACAGCTCTCATTTTGTTATAATGGTAGAAAAAACCGGCGTGGTTGTTTTGTGAGTTTTTGGTGTTATGGACCAATTGAACTGAAACTTAGTAAAGGTTAAGATTCTTGAGGATATTAACAATTGTTCTCCATAAACATTTATCCATTGTACGATAAGAATCTGATTGAATTATTTTGCCACAATAGCAATCCTCATTAAAATTAAAAATAATTTATTGCAACAACCAACAGTGAACTTATTTAACTATTTCATAATAGTAAATAAAATAAATATAAAAAACAGTTAATAAATACGGCATAAAATAATCTGGAGATACTTATCATGGTATACAATATATTGCTAATGTCACTGGTGAGTAAAAAAAATGATCTAATGTTGATTATAATATCTCTTGAAAATCAGACTTATTTTAGGGACTAAATAAGACCCCATGGAATAAATATATATATAATCCCTTGGTACATAATTTATTACAACACAAGTGCCAAGATTTGATCACCTCATACTCCCATTTCATCAGCGATACAATTTTATTATCAAGTGTTTTCGGGCAGTTAATTTTTCTCCATAATATTCGTCATATATAAAAATTTATGTTGTCCTTCATTTCAGGCAATTCATGCCAGTGGTATTATAACCGGCCTTTCCGCTAACAGTGGGTCTGTTAGTTGTGGTGGTCTCATCTGTCGCCCCATTACAGGCATATTCACGCGTGATCCCCTACCCGAAGACGCCTATGTGCATGTTGCGTCCATACCCGCGGGAGCATCAAATATTTCAATAACGGAACTCAAGAATAGCATAAATTTATTAGGTACCTTTTTATTACCAGAACCAAACAGGAGCACGGTTTATTTATTCCTTAAACATATCTGTTTACAGTGCTTCGAACTGCCGATCAGAAATATATATTCAATGGTGACAATACGGCCTCGGAGAGTGGTGCCTACGAGGGTTTGGGCGCTATATTTGATTATCATCGCATCGACGGTCTGCAGCATGGCGAAGGTGTGACGGAGTGGATCACTTGTACGGGTCCCATTAGGGAAATGCTAGAGATAATGGTAAGCAAGTGTGGCATTTATAGATCTGGAGATTTTTGAAACATTGCAATTTCGTTTCTGCAGATCTTCAGCAAATCCATTAATCAGGGTATCAAATATGAGTATCTACTGCCGATCGGCTCGGACTCCGAAGAGAACGAACTCTCATTGGAGAGTGACGGCCTTCTGAAATCCGGCGTAGAAGACAGTGGCTCAGTCAGCAGTTCACGCTCGACGCGTCGACGTAAATACAACTGGAAGGTGGTCGGCTTCAGCGCCTGCACCAAATCGTGTGGCGGTGGCACACAAACCCCCCTTGTGCGTTGCGTGCGTGATAATCCAGTGCGCTACTATTCGCAACGTCGTTGCATGCACTCCGAGAAACCGGTGCTAAATGAGAATCTTCTGCGCTGTAACACTCAACCGTGTCCGGCTTATTGGCGTCTCGACGACTGGAGCGATTGTCGCTGTCATCAGGGCGAGGGTTATCGCGAACGCGAAGCCAGTTGTGTGCAGGAACTGGCATCGGGCATTGTTATACATGTCGATAACTCTGCCTGCATGGAGGAGCAGCCCACGCTTAAGAAGACCTGCGAGTGTCCGAAGAATCGCCGCCGCTCTCACGCCCGCTATCGCACGCACTCCGCGAATGGCACACAGAGTCATCGGAAACGCGACAACGCTGGGATTTGGTTGACTTCCGACTGGAATGAGTACTGCTCGGTGGACTGTGGTGTAGGTGTGGAGTATCGCACCATATTCTGTGATCGCTCGAAACAGAATTCCGAACGGTGTGATTCACGTACAACGCCAGAGATAACGCGTCCGTGCGAAAATGATCGCGCCTGTGAGACGGGTGATTGGTTCGCTGGACCTTGGACACCTTGTAATGGCAACTGTTTCAATTTAACTCGAACTCGACAAGTGCTCTGCATTCAGAATCAGCTGATAGTGGAGGATGAGGATTGTAAACCGGAATTACGACCGCAATTAATGGAGAAGTGCCTGCACGAAGAAGTGGAATTCTGTGGTCCGAGATGGCATTACTCCGAATGGACTGAGGTGAGCTTGATATGATTATGCCAGAGAGAATTATAATCCATCCTTCTGTACTGTATACTTATATCACACTTTCTTTTAGTGCTCCAAAACTTGCGATGGTGGCACTCAACGTCGCACAGTCAAGTGCCTGGAATATGACGAGAAAGAGAATACGCTGCGGGACTCTACAAAATGTCGGTACTCTTTGCGGGAGCCCATTTATCGGAGCTGTAACACGCACAAGTGTGATGGTGAGTTCAATGATAGCATCATTTAGTTAAACGTAACTTTTGTTCGTATAATCTAACACAAGATAATGATACTCTCACAATGTATGTGATCAATTATACCAATAGTTTTGGGCTCACAACTACTGCAAATAAGATAATAAGAGATATGCTAGGGAAGAGATCTATTTGGAGTAATATTTCCATTCTATTCTATGGTATCAATCCAATATTTGTTGTAGTTGTTGGCACTCCTATTGCAACAGTAAGAATATTTCCAATAACTAATTGAGTGTGATTACAAGATGGTAACAATCCCAGTTTCATAAGCATCAACCAAGCAGTCCTTTCAATAGAGTAGAGTATGAGTAACCTTACTTATATATAATAGATAGATCACTTTTATGTCATCTTAGATGCTTTTTCCGATTTGTTTCTAATGGAAATATCTGCTGCTTTGTTTCTAATGGAAATATCTGACTGCTTAGGGAGTGGTCAGGAAGACCTCAGGCTTCCCATAGAGCTCAGTCCATCGCATTATGTACAACATATTCTCAGTTCACCATTTATTAGAAAAACTTATATAGATGGGTTTGTTTTTGGAAGAGATTAAAGCAAAAAATATTCAATTGTACTTAGTTTGTATGAATGATTAATTTGCAGTATGAGGTGGTACAATGGGTCACTTCAATTGCTCATTTCGCATCAATTTGGTCTACAATGACTTTCGATAAGATTGAAGGACACCAATGGCTGGCATACTCATGAACGGAATAAAATTTTTATTGAATTTACATAAAAAATGTATTTTGTAATATGAGGTGTTACAATGAGTTACTACAATTTTCCATTTCTCTCAGATCTGACTTTGAATAAGATTAAAAAGTACGATTGACTGAAATACTGATGGACAAAAAGTAATTTGCACTGAGTTGTATGAATAACTAATTTTGTAGTATGAGGTGGTACAATGAGTCACTTCAGATTCTCCGTTTCCTCAGAAACGTTGTTGAAGTTATTCTGGAGTGAGCTTGGATGAGATTAAAAAACACGATTGACTGGAATACTGATGGGCAGGACACTCCTTTGTATTGACATAGTAACTTATTTCGTAATATGAGGTGGTACAATGTACTAAACTACATAGATTCAGTTTAAAGTCCCACTCGCACAAGACCCCATGATGTAGGACAAACTGTTGTTTTCGAGTTTTCCATACTTTGAACTCATTGTATATGTAAGTGGAGTCACTCACTCCGGTTCATTGTCTTTATAAATGAATTAAGTTCTGAAGAGATCAAACATAACTTTTTTCTTCGCTGTTAGTTTACTCAATATTGGATATTAGACACTTCTTGTATGAGGGATCCACAATGATACTCAAATAAAGTAAATAAATAATTTAGTCCTTTTGGATCTCTCAACTACATTACATACGGCATGCTCTACTTTTAGGATACTCCAACACTATAAATTAATTTTGTTTGTTTCTTTCTAGAACCTCGTCTTGAGCTGCTGCAAAACGATGTGGCCGCTGTCACCTGCTCTGACGCATTCGCCAACTGCCAATGGGCCGTGAAGGCCAAACTCTGCAGTTACGAATACTATAAACAGAATTGCTGCTTCTCATGCGACCCGGCTTCAATGAATCAATATGAGTGAAGAAGAAAGCTTTTATGTTTAATTTAATTTAATACTATATTTAAGCGTAATTCTGTAAAAAACGTAATTTGTTTTGTTTGTTTTTTATTTTTTTCTCTTTTTATATAAAAATCGAATAGTCCATTTATATTAGAAAGAAATGTTTTGTACGTTAAAAATTCTTAGCGCAGAATAATTTTAGAAATTTAGATCCTAAGTATTTATAAAATTTATTTCGTTTATTTTAGATCCGAGTCCCTTTGCATGACAAAAATGCACAGAAAATTTCATTACTTTGGCGTTTAAAGCACATTCCAAAAAACTATTCTTCAACTTCTCTATTCCGATAGGAGTCCGTCTGTCTAATGGTGAAATACTTCAGAAATATAAATTCCATCCGATCGAGTGCATTCGAACATATTTATAAACATGTCTCCTTAGTTCTGATACAACAATCACAGCAATACTTCGACTAGTACTACTTTGTTTTCAGTAGTTCAAACCATAGCTTTAGGTCCACACTCGACATTATTACTATCAATCACCTCTTGATAACCTATTTTATTCTATTCTATCCTATTATCCAATCTTTATGTTCCTCCATCCACCGGTTTTTTTTTCTCCACAATTGTTTCTAATAATGGTATTCATTTACTACACTTACTGCCTGTTTACTGTACTAGAAAGTATCCAGAATACTCTACTAATGCTCCCACTTCTATGGCAACCCTACTGCCTTTAGTGCTTCAAAATTCCCTCAGGCATTCAGGTTGTTGACATAGTCATGCCTCTTTCTATATCATCCTACAGCTACATTGAATATAAAAAGTAGTGACCTTTTTTTGTTATAAGAAGCCTTCCCTTACGTTGTTTAAGTTGGCTATATTAAAACTTTAAGTAACAATTATTTTGTGTTCATTTAATTTTATTGTAGTAATATTTGTAATTTATTTTTTTTGTGTCTAATGTGTTTTTAACTGAAATTATGTGAAATTATTTTTAACTGAAATTATACGAAAAATTTGCGAACTTAATCTCACTCTTAACTTAAAGAACTGGCAACTCTGGACAATAAATTCTCACACATACTTTTGTATTAAACTAAACGAAATTGAATGCTAACATTGTTATTATACTATATATGGGGAAGGGGGGTAGAGGGTTCTTTTGTAGTACTTTCTTGAGGTAAGTAAGTATATTGTCTTAGACAAAATCCAAAGGACTCATAATATAACTTAGTAAAAAAAGAAATAGATCGATCTCGACTTCGAGAGACTCTTTACTCTAAGTTAATTTATCAAACCTTAGAGTGAAAGTGGGCATATGAGTTAAGCCACGACTATATTGGTTCCATAATATTTAATAATAATTATTGTTTGTGGGTTCCCGAGTTCTACATGAAGAGCATCCACATTTTTAGTAGAGACTTATATTGGGTCCATAAAATTTAATAATAGTTATAATCTTTTGTTGGAACATTTAACAAACTGCTGCTTTCTATATAAGGATGGGTGTACTCCTTTTTCATACAGACCAAGATGAACCTTTTATAGTACAATGGGGATAAATGCCTGAATACTTGAAGTCCTACTTCTTCGTGGGACTGCGGCCTACCACACTAAGATGAACCAAATCTATATTAACACCAAATGTTATCTTGATATGAGTACCACAAATAAAATAGTATAGTAGTGTAATTATAGTAGTAATTAAAAAATAGCTATCTGCATATATAGGATGTAGTTCTATATCCTATGTGTATTATCCTTTGCCTTATTTTCTTTATTTCACTGCCTGGTGGAAAGGTTTCTTTTTATACCTTTTCTACGTACGAGTATTCAAACTTTTGGTTCGTGTACTTGTTTTTTTGATCTATCGTTATGGGAAATGACTCTTATGGTTGAACTGATTTTTGATGAGTTCTTTATATGGGTCTTTATAAAATCTCGTTTGCCTTCGACTCTGCATTAAGCTCTGTTTTGTTTTATTCTTATTCTAATCAAACTCGTTCAGCTCTCAACTATAAATCACATTTACCCATTTCACCCATGGAATATGTTCTCTATTGACAAAGTTGACTAAGTCAGCAAGAGTACTCAAAGATCTTTGAGTTTCCTACATATTTGCATAGTAAACATAAATCACAGAGTTGTCTTAACCATCACTGCTATATGAATAGTACTTTTGTTCGAGGATGCAGGCCCAGAACTCAGATACACATTTGCCCATTGTTCTATGAACTTCAACTGAGTGCTCCTTTGACATTACACGAACCATACTCGTATATGTCACTTGATGTAGACTGTTTACAACATCAGTCAGGACCTTGTTACTCTACACGCTTACATGCAGTTAGTTCAGGAGTAATTAGACCTCTTAAACCTATTCCTTTTCATTGTCAGAAATTTTTCAAGCCCACATATTTGTGTTTGCTTTGTACACATTATAAAACTTAATTAATTATTTCATTCATAAAATAGCAAATGTCAAAAGTGCCTCTATTGAGGGTCCCATTTTACCAACCACTTTTCACTAGCACAGGTTTTTCTATAGGCACATGAAATTTAAAAGTTTATAATGATAGAATACCCACCGAAATGACATTGATGGAATAGGCTCTTATTGAACGTCACTGAACATTGCATGCTAGCTTTAAATAAATGTGTTAAGTTGCTTATTACAATATTATATTATAATGTGTTTTAAGTGTAAACAAACAGCACTTATAAATATTTTATATATAACAATGCCTTGTATAAAGACATGCATAAGGACATACAGTGGTGTAGTACAAAATCACAGCTCACTCAGCCACGTAGTGTATGGCACAATTTCGTGTCTTTCGGTAACGAATTGAGTACAAAGCAGAGAAGAAATTTGTAGCGCCTATAAGTATGCTTAAAACTTCCAATTATGCTCAATTTATACCGAGCCAATTTTACTATACCTACTACACACCGCACAAGCCCGTACAGAGGCCTTACATTAAAACGGTGAAAGTTACAAAGGTGGCAAAAATTCATAAACGACGTCCAAGGAACAAATGCTTGGCAAGTGCGTTGCACTTTGTGAAGACATATTTTAATGAAAGCAGTATACATGGATTTGCATATTTGGTCAGACATGGACTGACTTGGTTCGAGAGGTGAGCAGATATATTGTGTTAATGAGCCCTCCTTTTTGTTAAATTTACATTTGTTTTAGAATATTTTGGTTCATTTTGTTAACGATCTGTGTGTACTTTTACGTTATAATTGTTCTACAATCTTCCAATCGTTTTCACACCAAAAGTACGGTCATTGGTATGGAGCGGGATTTCTATTTCTGGAATACGACTCTGCCAAGCTTAACGTAAAATATTGCTAAACATTTTTAATATCGATTTTATTTATGTATGTTTGTATTCTAATTGATTACAGCGTATGCCCCATGGAGCGTTTGAGTCAGACTCTCTTCGATGAGTATTGTAGGTAAGTATCACAGTATTTTGTAGATTATCCTGTGCCATGTCCAGAATCAAGAACGACTTCATAGAAAATTTCACCCAAAAAGTTATTTTGGTCCCTAATATAGTATGTGTCTATCAAGAAAGTGGGAGTATGAAAAGTGACCGGAGTGGTCGAAATTTCACTAATCTACTCACAGCTCATACGGGTGTTCAAACTACAAAGGTCTTCAATAAATCTAACCAACATTTGTCTCTTTATTCTGAATATTTTATGCTTCTTTCAAGAACATTGGCGTCTCGTATATACGAGTATGTTTCTTTCAAGAAGGAGCGCCTTTTAATCAGAGTAACAGTGAAATTTGATTAATGTATCTCCAACTGTGTTCTTCGTTTAATTCTACTATAAATGTTATGCATACAATGGGACAATATCAGTTATCTGATACAATATCACATCATATAGTTTGTCGTAATGATTTCAACAGATACCTACAATTTTATATCATTAACTTCAGAGCTCTGTTTGCATCTGTTTGAATTCCTGTAGTTACCTATCCTATCAATTTGATCTACTCTCTTTGTTGCTTCAAACTCTTCCAGTTTCCCTCCTTGTAATGAGCCCTTTTTTAATATAGCCAGAACAATATCGTCGGTCAAGACAAAGACGAATTCCACGATTTTCTGGAGAGTTTGGCCAATTCCACCTACATGAACTTTGGTAAAATACGCGAGTACGATAGCATTGATGAAACTTTAGATAAATTGAATATCATGCCGGAAGATTATATGCAACTCATCTATAATTTGACTTATGATAGCACACTTGAACCTCAAGATACTTTGCGGATACGTTGCATGGATGGCAGAGTCAATATACACGTACGTCAAGTGCTCACGGAATACGGTTTGTGCTACATGGCGAACAATTATCTGGGCGAAGAGTACACCTCGAAGTATTTAATATTTGGCAACTTCCCAGGGCCCAATAAGTATGAACACCAGAAACCATTGTTGCAAGTGATGCAGGGAACTTTCTTCCATAAGGATGTGGGATTCACTTTCATTGGCTTTAGTGATGCCATCGATGTAAGTTGCTGTATAGAGTACACACAGATTTCTAGTATGATTTTAATTACTTGATTCCTTTGATGTAGGTTTACATACACAGCGCTTATGAGATAATGAAAGTTGATCAGAACTTTGGGTATACCGATGAAGGTGTGGAATATGATCCAGAAAGCATGGAAATGATAACAGAGCCGGGATTTGCAAAGTTTGTCTTATTTTACTTTCACAATATTTACTATATATTTACGGAACGTATATGAATAATTTACAGAACTGTGTCTATATCTCAGCGAAAATGTCGCTTGCAACACGAATCAAATTTAACGCATTTCCCAATTTACACCAAGAATTTATGCCTCCAGGAGTGTCGTCTCAAACTGGCATTTGAAATCTGTAAATGCATACCGCATTTCTATCCAAATAGAAGTAAGTGAAATGAAGTCCCTTTGCCTCCTATTATATATATTATGAGCCTTCCAGATTGAACATGAACATGAAAAATGAAAAGATTTCCATGCACTCAAAGAGCATATATTTAAGACCATTATAAAATACTCAGTATTGGAAAAGGAGGAATTGATGAAACGGTTCATAATATGGAAGCTTTATGGTTGTTAAAAACCACCCAAATCGATTTACAGCTAGATAAAAATGTCTTGATTTAAAGTATCCTGCTAGTTATACGTCTTTTCGTGTCCAATATATTTAGGGAGATTTTGATGGGGTTAATTGAAATCGTGTAGCCCTAAATCAAGAATGCATCATATTTTCGTTAATATTTTAAAAAGAAACACTGTCCTTTTATCGTATAAATGTATTTGGCCTTTGTTTGCAACTACATAAGAAATTATTTTCTTACCTAAAGACTTAAATTATTGAAGGTTATCAGGCTCCCAAGATTATCCTACACCAATATTTGGTTGTATGAAAGATGCCACCACCATTTCACTGATTGCTTTCTCTGTTTTCCGATATATTGTGTGCTTGGAGATATGTGCCCTTGTGATATATGCCTATTAAAGTGCCTGGGTTAGTATAAAATTATTAGAAATAGGCATCAATATGAATCTTTCGACGTTTATATACGTTAGAATCGGTTGAGTGGTATTTCCTATTGAACCTAGACGTGATATGTTTATATTCAACTTATCAGACTCTGGGAGTCAATATGAATCATTTTGTAAATATATCATCTGTGTGTCATATTCTAAGTGGGAATAGACTTAGCTTATGCCACTTTATACATCAATTAGTTTAGTGGTTTCTGTATTTCCAAAGCAATGTTGGAGTAGTACTAGGAATGACTCGTAACATATGTCATATATAGCAACCAGGCTTTCAATACGAATGAGCTGATAGTTATATTATCAAAAATGGTTCAGAAGTTTCTGTATTTTACCTGGATGGTGTTTGGTATATGCAACTTTAAGCATCAAATCGAATCCTTTGATACCCTCAATTGGAAAGTAGGTGTGGGAGTAGATGGGGCTCGCGACGATATTGTATATTCTTATTTAGACATCAATACGGATCCTTTGATAACTACACCAACAAAACCAATTTGGGGGTATATGTGTTTCCTCTAGAAAGTGGGAGAGGGAATTGGTGTGGCTCTTCTATAGTATATACCAATTTGGACATCAATAGGATTCATTTTGTACATAGATTAGTTAAAACGATTCAAACTTTTCTGTGCTTTCTCTGGAAAGTGAGAATATAAGAAGGGATGGGTTTCCCATTTATGATATAAGCAACTTTATGCATCAACTCGAATCCTTTGGGAACTATATCATCAAAAAATGGATGCATGTGCTTTGAAGTTAAAGGTTTTTGTGGAAGTAGTGGCGTCTTTATTTCTTAAAGTGGTGGCCTATAAAGCCAACTATTTGCCTGTTATTTATTACAGGACCAATGGCGAACCTGATATATAAAACACATTAAAAGGAGCATTTAAACATACATTCATTTTTCATATAATATTCTATCACAGTTTTCTTATAATGTTATATCCATCCGTTGCAGTTGCCAATCCGAAGCCTGTGTGCAGCTACAAAATCCTAAAGTCATGCTTTCCCAAAAATAAAAGTAGGTTACAACATTCCTAAAAAATACTCGAAATATTAAATGTCCTTTGTTTTAGACTATTTTTTAAAATTGTACAAGAAACACAATGAGAATCATAAGCACGAGGACAAACGCGAACGCATAAATAAGGACGTATCCTGCAGTTGTCTGCCAAATTGCCGCGATGCAGTTGTGAGCATCAGAAATTCACAGGTAGGAGAGATATTAAGAAGCATAGGAGTGCTTGTTATTTGAGCCATAATATTGCCCACCCAAATTTGCAGGTAATGAAGTCCGCCAAGCAGTTGCTCGGCAGCATAGGCAGCTCAGTGTCCATGAAGACTTGGCCACAACACCGCTTAAAGCGGCAGGTGATTTACTCATATACGGACTATTTGGGTGAGTGGCTCACCGAAGGCTTCAGTAGAGCATAGAATGTTCCTCATACTTACTCGTATATCATTTCATTACAGTTTCCATAGGTGGCACGGCGGGTCTATTTCTAGGTTTTAGTGTGCTGGGAACTGTGGAGTTTTTATATTTCTTCTCATTGCGATTGATTTGTTATATACGTGGCTACAAAATTTAAATGATATTGCATTAAAATTCTAGCAGTGGATGGAAAGAGTGTCTCGCTCGTGAACTCTTCGTACTGCTCCAATTATTTTAAGTACAAATATTAGTTTTAATTAAGAATTCCTCCTATAAAAACGGTTACTGTTACATAAATCAATACAAAATTTGTGTAAGTAAACAAACAAAGCAATAGAACTTCTTCATAGAACCGCACATTAACGCATTTTTAATGGCCATGCTATATGTTGATAACTTTGCACGCCTGCTCGCCAAAGCGATACTATCCACCCAAGTGGAAAGACATTCCGTGCCTCGTATTTGAACGAAATCGTATTGAAAAGAACCTCTCATTAAAAAGTTGTAGAAAACTGTCGGAAAATGACTTTTTGGGTTCCTCACAACGGCTCCACACCACCTCCGAAAGTTGCTCCGGCTCTAAATCCCAATCAGAAGGCCTTCCTCGAGGATGAGATACGGTATCGAGAAAAACTGGACATACTGGCCCGCAATGATGACACAAATCTAAGCGATTTCTATGTGCGCAAACAGGAAACACCCGACGATCCGGAAATGCTGGACAAGCATGACTCATTCTACCAGACCACTAAAAGTCTGTTGGTGCTCTTTCAAATAATGGGGGTCATGCCGCTGCATCGTAATCCACCGAATCCTGAGCTACCACGCACTGGCTACTCCTGGACATCAAAGCAGTTCTTTTGGGCCGTCTTCATCTTCTCCTTGGAGACTTTTCTGGTGGTGTTGGTGTTGCGAGAACGCGTCAAAAAGTTCTTGACCAACACGGACAAACGTTTCGACGAGGCCATCTACAATGTTATCTTTATAAGCCTTTTGTTTACGAATTTCTTACTACCGGTTGCCAGCTGGCGCCATGGTCATCAAGTGGCCATATTTAAGAACATGTGGACTAATTATCAGTTGAAATTTTTCAAAGTTACCGGAGCGCCGATTGTGTTCCTAAATTTATATCCAATCACCTGGGGATTATGCATATTCTCGTGGGGTCTGAGTATTTTGATTAATTTGTCGCAATATTATCTACAACCAGACTTTGAGTTTTGGTACACATTTGCATATTATCCGATTATAGCGATGCTGAATTGCTTCTGCAGCTTGTGGTGAGTATGATCAACGTTTGTGGTGAGTATAATGAAAGCGTAGTGAAAATATGGTTTCAAATGGTGATGCAATTATAGAAAGAAACAAATATTGATCGGTGTAGTGTGAAAATTATTATTAGTGAAAGATATTGCTGACATACAACTGCATGAATTTTGGAGGTATTAGAGGGAAGGTGGTGTAGTTGGAACACTAAGGAAAGTAATTCTATTACGTACTTAAATATTACAAACCAGAGAACACAAAGAAAAAATTTAAACGTCAAACGGCAAAGCAGCGGAATAAAGCAGACGGAAGTTGTACACGAATCCACTCAAAATCGTGGTGTGTCTGCTACGGACGCTGGCAGCGAAAAAGACTTTCCTTTCTCTCTGTTCTCTGCTACAAACGATCTGAGCTGTTCCTACTTATAATGTTGTCGACATTACGCAGAGAACTTCATCTGTCGGTCTACAGCTTTGCTTCTGCCAGGATAGAAATCTCATCAAGTTTTTGACAGAAAAGATTTTGTGGCCCAGCTTAGATCCGGTTGTATAGTTTTGCTATGTAGTATAAGGACGCCGCACAATCAATTAAACAAATTCCTCAGATTGTTACTCTCACTTCTACATCGGTACAAAATATAAAATACTTTTATTAATATTAAACTACACCAAATTATGGCAACCACATCATTCATAACTGATGTGAATTAATATGGATCTAATTTCCATTACAAAAATACCACCAGAGTAGAATTTCTTGTAGAAGGTAAACTAAATCTGTAGAAACAGAATCGTTAGGGAATGTTGAAATTGAACTGAGAACACTCATGCCGAAAGTCCTGAGAAATTTTGTCTGCTTTTTCATATATAAATTAAAGGCAAGCAAGAAAAAATTCCCAAGAATTTTTATTCGGCAACATGAAGACCTTCACTCTATAATCATTCATAGAAATATTTGCTCTCCACCTCCAATTTGAAGGTACATAAACTGCAATGCTTTCGGCACGGCTAGCTTGGCACTCTCCGAGTCGCTGCAGCAAACACTGAATTCTGAAAAACCAGCTCACAAATTGACAGAACTCCGACATCTTTGGGTGGACTTAAGTCACATGATGCAGCAGCTGGGTAAGTAAGCCTGGGAATATGAAAAGGTAGCAACTCCCGAAGAACACACGCAAGAAGTTCAAACTTAAAACTAAAGTGAGAAAGAATATCAGTTGTTGATAGTCATGTGTTCTTTGTGGTGTTGTTAACGTAAATATTCTAAGAATCAATCTTACACTCTTATTACGTAAGCATGATGAAGGAAAAGTCGTTTAAAAAGTCTCCGTTATATGAAGTAGGTTGGTCATATACGATACTGAATTGTAAACCTCGTAAAGAGAGGCTCCAACACGTAACACATGGTTGGATCTCTGATGAAGTAATACTTGCACATATGTATATGAACGATCTTTCACTTCTTTGCAAGACTCGTGCAAATACAATATCATTATGTCCTTTTAGGACGCGCTTATTCCAACATGTACGGCATGTACTGCTTGGTAATATTTTTCACCACCATAATCGCTACTTATGGCACACTTAGTGAAATCATTGATCATGGCGCCACTTTCAAGGAGGTGGGTCTCATTGTCATCGTCTTCTACTGCATGAGCTTGCTGTACATCATTTGCAATGAAGCGCATCATGCTTCGCGGAAAGTGGGATTGGACTTTCAGACGAAGCTGCTGAATGTCAATTTGACAGCTGTGGACACTGCCACACAAAAGGAGGTGGAAATGTTTTTGGTGGCTATCGCTAAGAATCCGCCTATCATGAATTTGGATGGCTATGCAAATATCGACAGAGAACTGATAACGTCGGTAAGCAGAGTAGATGGCTATTCATCTGTTTGTATGCGGATAATATATGATTTTCTTTAATCACAGAATGTGTCCTTTATGGCTACTTATCTGGTGGTGTTGCTGCAGTTTAAGATTACAGAACAGCGTGGCATACGCACCCAGCAAGCGTTGGCAGAGCTGAAGAAAATGTCTTTATAAGGTGGTGGTAGTGTATTTCCAGAAACACCTGAAACAACCAAAAGGTAATAAAGAGTAAGGTTGCGCTATATTTGGGAATAAATGCAATTTACAAAATGGGTAGTGGGTGGTGAATCTCTTGTTTGAACTATAAGGTAGATGTATATACAGCAAAGGAACATTCCACTTCCTTGGATAAGATACGAGTATAAGCTTAAATTGTTACATTCATATTTTGGTACTGGTATTATATCCTATTTTAAAATATTGAAGAGCAGTTTTATATCATCTCACACCATATCCTGACTAACTTTCGAAATGAACTGTGCAGAATTGTGCCAATGATACAATAGATTGCAAAACACGCTTTCCTGCACAAAATTATTGTTGTAAATTGAGCTTGTTTCGCAAAAGGAGTAGAATATGAGCCTAGAGTAGGTTCCAGTGTACTATAACAATGCTGGTGGTCTTCTCATATCCTTTCGTTTCACTCTAGTGACATTTCAACAACTTGCGAGATAAAAGTTAAACTATATATTCTCCTTGAATACAAAGCCCCTTCTCCCATATTGAACTAGAAGTTTTCTTAATGTAAGAAAGGGGTCCGTCTCAGAGACAGGCAAGGCAGCACAATAGATATAGCAAAAGCTGGAGTGGTAGGTAGGTAGGTAGGTGGGTAAGGCGGCCATCCGAAAAGGGCGCACTTAGGCCAACATTGACCCTTTGTGATACCGCATTGGACAACAGGTCCCATCCCTTTCAAAGGTCCAGCCATTTGGAGCTTTTAATGAAGCAGTTGATGGAGAAAATCTTTTTTTTGAGATATCTCCCAAGGAGTCCAAAAAGTAGTCGCCTAGGAAAGTGCGCCTCCTTCTGGATAAAGCTGGACAAGTGCACAACAGGTGAGCAATGGACTCTTCCTCCTCCTCGTCCATGCATCTCCTGCAGAGGTCGTTAGAGGCGATCCCCAGCCTACACCCGTGTGTGCCTAGAGGCCAGTGTCCCGTTAGGACGCTAATCACGGGACCTATGCTTTATCTCTTTAGAGCCAGTAGGTCCTTAGAGCGCTTGACAGGATTGTCTAGCTATTTTACATCCTGAAAGTTCAGACCAGCACCTGCACGCTGTTCCTAAGGATATTGTATTGACTAAGAGCTTACATGTGGCAATAGGAATACCGAATTGCGACCTATCTGGTTCAATCGGTATGGTAGTACCCTCACGGGCAAGTTAATCCGCCTTGCAGTTCCCTGGAATATCTCTGTGACCGGGAACCCAGCACAGATGCAAACGGGTCTGCTTAGCTATCTCGTCTAAAGATTTGCGGCAGCTCTTGACGGCTTTTGAGGTGATAATAACCGAATCCAGGGAGCGCAAAGCAGCTTGGCTGTCGGACAGAATACAAATATCAAGTCCAGATATCTTCTTCTTCCTTAGCCAAGACAGTGCTGCCTCTATAGCCGCGACCTCTGCCTGAAAAACACTGCAGTGGTCGGGCATCCTAAAGGACATCTTAAATTCCAAATCTTCTGAGAATACACCAATTCCCACCCTACTCTGTAGTTTGGATCCATCTGAGTAGATGTGAACCCCTTCTACATGAGCGGGGATGCCATCCTTCCATTCGTCCCTGGAGGGAATGGAGATCTTGCACATACCATTGAAGGCGTACATTGGTGTGATGTAGTCGAAAGAGTCAGGAATACCCTCAAAATGTCTTAAAATAGACGCATGACCTACATTCCTGGCATCCCATTGATGCGTAGCTTTTAGCCTGATAGCTGAGTTTGCAGCCATTTTTTCGCCAAAAAGCCTAACAGGCAGCAGATTCAGCATAATGTTGCCAAGCCAATGCTGCCGTAGGAGTCGTTCTAATGGCACTACTTATGAATACCTCTGCCGTTCTTTGTACCTCTGTTATCAGCCTATTGTATGTGGACTTACTTAAGGCTGTCCACCAAGCAAGCACTCCATAGAAAAGGACTGGTCGTACCACAGCTGTATATATCCAATAGGCTACCTTAGGCTGTAATCCCCATTTGTTGCCTATAACTCTTTTGCAAGAGTACAGAGCTACCTGAGCCTTCCTAATGCGCTCGCTTATATTAGCCTTCAAGTTCAGCTTCCTATCTAGTATCACGCCCAGATATTTAGCCTCTTCGGCAAGGTCAATATCTACACCCATTAGTTTTGGAGCAATAAATTGAGGAATTTTATACTTCCTAGTGAAGAGTAGCAGCTTAGTCTTGGTCGGATTAACCCCCAACACACAGTCAGTAGTCCATTTAGAGAGAATGTTCAGCATGTTTTGCATCAAGTCCCTCAAAGTAGATATGTATTTACCCGATATACTAATAGCAACATCATCCGCATACGCAACCACCTTGCACCCTTCCGTCTCCAGTCGAACAAGCAGCTGATTTACCGCAAGATTCCAGAGTAGGGGTGGAGAACTCCACCTCGAGGTGTCCCTCTGCACACGGACTTCTTGGCCGACGCTGCCCCCAGCTGTGAATTGATTATCCTGCTACTAACCATGTTTTCAATCCACCTGCTAATGGCGGGTTCCACCTCCAAGTCTCGCATCGCATTGCGTCTGATTTGATGTTTGTTAAAAGCTCCCTCAATGTCCAGGAAAGCCACTAGGGAGAACTCCTTGTTGTGCAGGGAGCACTCAATACTAGAGACTAAGGAGTGAAAAGCGGTCTCCACCGATTTACCCTTGAAGTAGGCATGCTGAGAGACTGACAGCTTCTGTCTGTCTATAGTGAGCCTCAGATGAATATCTAACAACCTTTCCAGGATTTTTAGACAGAAGGAGGACAGACTAATAGGTCCTAAGTCCCCTGGAGCTGTGTGCGAACTTTTGGCGGCCTTGGGTATAAAAATTACCCTCACATGCTTCCATGAGTCTGGAATATCCGCTAATTCAAGACAACTATTGTAGATCTTTAACAGCCACTCTATTATAAGATTGTCTGACTGCTGAATTTCAATTGGAGCTACACCATCTGGGCCAGGTGCTTTAAATGGTTTGAAGCTATGGATAGCCCATTGCAATTTTGGCTTCGTGACTATGTCTGAGTTGACTTAGAATCTAGAGTCTCATTACTATTTGAAGTCCAGGATCCATCCGCCCTCTTCAGGTAACCAGGTACCATTGGAGCAGTTGATAGGATCTTCCTCAACCTGGACGTAGAGATATCTTCTACGTCACCGCAAAACTTTCTCCACGATTCTCTCTGTGCCTTACTTTTGAAGGCTCTCAGTGCTGCCATGAAGGCTCTGAGCGCACATAAAGCCCAGTCTGCACTATCTCTAGACTTCTTTGCGCTGTTGAAAAGTCTCCTACAGTTTTGTCTGAGTCCCCTAATTTCCTCCCCCCATCATGTGGGTTTTTATTTCCCCCTGGGTCTACTGAGGGGGCAAGAGACCAATAGAGCCTTATTAAGAGAAACCGTTAGAACCTCCACAGACCTATCAACTTCGTCACACGTGCTTCTGCTTGTGGGGCTCTGAGGTAGTAGTCTAGCTACAGTCACCTTGTAGAGGTCCCAGTTTGCTTTCCTCACATTTCTAAAAGCCTTAGGGATAGGTAGACTATCTAGAAGATCAAACTGAATTAACCTATGATCCAAAAAGGAATGTTCCTCTAGAACTCACCACTTTGAGATTCGATCAAAAATTGATTCGGAGGCAAGGGTTAAGTCAAGGACTTCTTGCCTCTTAGCAGTAATGAAAGTGGGTTCTGACCCCTTATTGCATACAGAAAGGTTAGTCGTTACAATATATTCATATAATGACTCACCTCGTTCATTGACATCCGTGCTTCCCCAGATGTCGTGGTGCGCATTGGCATCGCATCCAATAATAACAGCCACCCGTTGAGCCTTTGCATCCACAACAAGCTTCTGTAGGTTGGCTTCTGGAAGGATCTCATGGTCATGCGCCATATAGGCCGAGACCAACCAGTACCGTCCCTTTCCAGTTTCCAGGCAGACGGCCGTTAAATCCTTGTTGCTGTAATTGGGGAGAATAAATGAGCTAACATTATTCCTAATGAGGATACAAGACCTAGGTCTTCCTTCACTTACGGTATACAGCAAGCTGTAATTTGCAGTCCTGATACTACATACCAAGTCCCCGTGTGTCCAGTGTTCTTGGATCAGGACAACGTCTACTCCGCCTTTTGCAATACGGAGCTGAAGGCTGGCAGACGCCACCTTCGAGTGATGGAGGTTGTTAATCTGCACTATTCGTAGCATCTCTGCTACTTGTAGCGCTGGTCACCTCCACCTCCGTGACATCAGCTGGAGTGGCAATGCACTAAAAATCTGCTAAATATCAAAAGAGGTGAGGGCGGTGTTATTGTGGTGGTAATGACGAGTTAACGACTGCTGTAGATCCTGCAAAGTCGAACAGGAGGAAGATACTATTCTCTACATGTAAGAACGTGGTCGGTACTATGCAGGAAATGTACAAAATGTTTTGGTTTTACCAGACCGGTAATCTCATGTCATGTCAGAAAGTTAATACCAAAAGCCTAATGCGTTTTATCATTACTCGCGCTTAGTTTGGGACCTAAAGAAAAAGATAACATCCTGTGATATCTCAAAAGGTCACAATGGCCTAATCTTCCAGTTCTGCCTACATACCTTGCTGTGCTCTAAAAATCTATGCTGGCTTTCTGCAGTTGTATGCTCAATGTTCTCCTTCCACTTATTTTTAGGACAAAGTTAACTCCAGGTATCTTGAGATCGTGGAAAGGCTGAGTTTTGACTCTAGGTACTTTCAACTTTGGTACTTCGGTTTTTATGGTTTGTGTTCTCTGAATTAACTGTAAAATCACAGCAATAGGTCCTGCAGCTCAATTTCCCAGGTCCCAACAATATTACTTCGTACTTATCAAGTAGAACATCAACAATATCGTCCCATCTTCAGGCATACCTTTAGACACAACCCGAATAAATGCTTCTAGATGGATTTATTTCTGGAATTTCTGAATTTATCGCTTTCGATACTCTCTCTACATATACTTATATTTATTAAAATTTTTCATCTGTACATAAATTTATAACAATATTATATTTCAAAGAATTTATAAAGCCGCGTAGCATCATACTCAGCTCTTCTGGGCCAAGGTTACTATATAGGTGCGCATTTGCATGGGACTTAATTCGATTGTGAATTTAGTATCGTTATCGTTCTCCAGCGGCAAATCAGACACTTGAACATTCATTTTAGCTAATTTCTCCGAACGCAAACGATTCAGCTCCAAGTGGCGACTCTGTTCGCGCTTCAGACGGTTGCTTTCGGCGCCCAGACCGTTAACTGGCAACCACTCCTGAGAATATTTCGCACCCAGCAGCGGTTTATCGGCGCGCAGCAACTGCACATAGTCGGCTTGCTGAGGGTAGGTGGCATAGTCGTCATAGTTCTTCTCTGGATCGGGCACAAATTCGAAGCGTCGATTATCATCCAGCCAAGCGTTGCCATCCAAAGTAGTTTCGCGTATGTTCTCCAATTGGAAGCCGCGCAACACATCTTTGATATTGAATTGTACGGTTTTGGAGAATTCAGGGTCTTCGTCCTTTTCGAGTATGTGTTCGAAGCGGATGAGAATTTCTTGATCATGCCAGGGTTCAAATGTCATCAGGTGGATGTTTTGGGGAAGCGACTGTGATAGGCTGGTGAACTGTAAAATGTCATAGTTATAATTTCATTATGCTACAATAGTTTTAGGCTCGTTTACACTTACTATATTCGTATAATTTAACCGCCAATCGTCGTAAGAGCAATGCGAAGCATCGCTAAAGAATTTCCAAGGGGGCAGCAATTTTTGCAGTTGTGTGAAACGTTCCACAGACTGAGTGGTTGGACTCTGGTCCAGTTGTGATGAGCCCACTATTAGGTAGTGTGTGCCGCGCACCACCAAACCCTTCCCATAGGCCGTCTCATTCAACGCCTCTCCCACACCGAAGGCATCGTCGTGCAGCAGACGTCGGTGCAGCATCAACTCCAGCGAGCCATCTCCCAAAGAGCTGCCACCTTGTGCACGATCAATCAATAGGGCCATGCGCGCATGTTCATCTTCTAAGGCAATCTTGGTGGTAATGGGGTAGTAGTTTCCGGCAGTCTGCTCCAGCAATTTCACTTTCCATGTGTCCCGGTGACCGCGTAGCCGTTTGATCATTTCACGTCCATTCGAGTCGGTATAGAATATACCCTCGGATTTGATATCCGAATTGAATCTAGTGATAATCTCCTTGCCAACTCCATCGTCCACTGGTATGGGACCCACAAGCCACTCAAACTCCGCATACCGCTGCTGGCGGTATACGCGCACAACTTGACTGATCCACTCATTGAACTGCTGATGTACTTCTTCGACTAAGTCACCGCGATACACTGTCACAGTGGGCGAGGTGGTGACTGAACGCACATTGTCCGTCTTCGGTCGGAAGATGTAAGCCCCGGACGAACGATTGCGGAACTCACGATTATCCCCAATGGCGCCCTCATAATAGAGGAACTCTTGATTTACAATGCGAGTCATGCTGTCTGCCGTGACAGAAGATAGGAAACCGTTTGTGTCGAAAGTGAGCCGCATATGCTGCAATATAATAAAGAAACTTTAGACAACAATTCTTATTGTCACCACTTCCTGATGCTAACCTCATTTCCTATGCTAAATAAGGTGGACATGTTGTCAGGATCTGGAACGGGTTTCATATGATGATCGTCCGACTTTGTAATGTAATAGGATTTGTAGCCAAAGGGTGGTAAGTCGCTAGCCATGAATATCAGTTCGTAATTGGCAACAGAGTTGCGGAACCTCAGCTTCTGGACACCGGCAGGTATCGGCACCAATTGCAACTGCAGGACGACGTCTGTAAAAGGGAACGTGGGTACATAAAATGTGATTATATATAAAAACTCTAAAGAAAAAAGCTCTGAGCAAACCTCGGTTATCTCTGACCACATAATTCACATCTGGGACCGGTATGCGCACATATTCTGTAGAGGTTTGGGCCAATGGATTGTACAGAGTCAGCACAAACTTATCACTACGTTCCGAAACATCACACGTGCTTATGTTCAGCAGAGAGCAAGTCTTAAACTGAAATTTGTAGTCCTTGTGTTTAGACTGTTGCGGGACAGGCTCCTCGCCGCAGGTCAGACTATTTAGCACAGCTCTCGTGTTGGAGCCACACGCTTTCATGCCCACATACAATCGTTTGGCGTAGTCAGAGGCAACCTTTTCTTTCTCTGTGCCTGTCACAGCATCGTGGTGCTGCATGATGCCCATGGTCTCGCGCATAAAACCGAGATGCGGCAACAGCTCCGGCGATTTCGAGCGTGCGAGCGCTGTCAGCTGCTTGCAAACTTGCAGAAAATGGTTGCCTTCGCGTTCGTAACGCTTCAGCGTTGGACGCGATGTAAAGTAGCCCGTCCAGTAGGCATGAGGATCGGAGCCATACGGGAAGAAATCGTCATCCTTAGTGGGCCAAGTAATGCCCGCGTCGTGCAGTGACTTCAAATAGCAGGAAGGTGTGGAGTACAACAGATTTATGTCGGATCCATTTGCTTGCCGCTCATTGGCATACCTAAATGAGTAAAGAATGTATTACAATCAATTGTGGCCTTGGTTGAAGTAAGTGTCGCCTAAGTGAATGGGCCTCCAAAAAATTGGAATTTGCTTCAGAGATGCCAACTATTTGTTTAATTTCCCCCAAAACTAGTAGGAAAATATCATTGGGTGTAACAGGAATCAACAAATAATGTTTTCAATAAGCAATCTATGTAGTAAGAGCTAATAAAGAGAATAATGGGGAAAGGGGTTGATTGTGTATTGTTTCGAATTAAACTCCTTAATGACTATAATGAAGCATTCAAATATAATCTGAGCCGAATGATATTACCCCGAGAGATTATATGGGCAACACAAAATTCCATAATCTTCCAGCATTAGTGTTCCTACCAGAAACATTTTCCACAATTGCGTATTTTTAGAGCAAAGTAACCCCCTCCTCAGTAGTGGAATTGTCCGCGATGCAGGGTTACCATCACCATATTCAGGACTAAATATTATAGTCTTAATTTTTGCCCTGATTGGCACTTCCCCGATTATAGCTCACTTCATCAAAACTGTCATCACAAACAAGCCTTTAATCAGTTTCCCCCTTTTCACATTCAGTCTTTTGTATTCGTTTTGATTTATGAAAATATTTCTATTGGAATCTGTTGACAGAGAAGTGCCTAGTGCTGTAGGTGCAAATGTTGTTATCCCACCGTAATAATTGTCTTTGACTCAGATATCTGATGTATTCGCCGCCTATTTCCGAATATATTATTCCGCCTAATTGTTTAAAATGCCCTTTCCTTTCCTTTCATTAATTCCAGCTATTGAATGTCAACATAATTTGTACAACTACCTACAATTTTTAAAACTCCCATCAAATTATACACCTCCTAATTTGTGAAACTCCCCACAATTTTTAAAACTCTTCACAATTGTTGAAACTCCCCACAAGCTGGCATCCCTGATACACATATAAATTTTGTTTGTGACTAATTTGCCGGAGTTCGTGGCAAGTTGTTGAAAGTTTCTCATGTTGGGTTTAGTTGCTAAGAAGCGAGGGTGCCCGGCTACTCACTTGATCAGTTTGTCCAAATTTTTATACCACGAATTTGCATTCTGATAGTGAAAATCTTCACCCATTGTTATGAGAACGTTATTGGTGCGATAGCGCTTTGACATTTCTGTGACGAACTCAAAGAATTCATCGACCTAGAAGAGTAAGCGTGCAATTTAAACTACTAAATATAAGAGGCATTAGGGCGTTGTCAGTTTAGGTGTTATTGAGCATGCAACAAATCAATATGTTGGGTGGAAAAGGGTCTTGAAAATAAAATAAAAACTCAAATTCAATTGCAATACTGTGGTGTGTATAATTAAAACCATCATCCACCATATGTTGAACCATCGTTTTTAGATGTAACTATATATGAAAATAATGATTATACCATCGAACCCGTCTTATTACTATTTTTTCCTAAAAATTTTGGATATAAAGATTAAATTATATGTCATATATCTCGAAATTGCATGCAAATATATATAAAATATTTTTTAACATTGTTCATTCATGTTATTAAAAATTATTCGTGGTGCAATATCCAGATCGCCTCATATGTTATAATTTCAGTACTCTATTCGTCAACCGAGTTCCTTGCTTGAAGAAAAGAAACAGCGAAATTGCTTTGGCAGCACAGGCAATAAATTTAGTATTCATGCTCATATTTTTATATGAATAAAATTTTAGTCTATGCACAAACCACACCAAATCTGATTTGGCAGCACAATTCCAAGCCGCTCAGTTGAATGGATTTAAAAGCAAACGACAAATGGGTCGCTACATACCACAAAATGTGTGTTGAAGTGAACGAAAATTAAAAAAAAAGTGTTTTGGTACTTTGACCCAATTTACCGTTTTTGTGCTACACACTTAATTAATTACTTTATTAAAAAAAAAATCTATGGAATTAGGAGTATCACTTGTTTTATTGCCTAAGGAAATCCTCAATATGAAATCCTCTTTTGAAGATCTCGATGAATTTTTAGACAATGAGTTTATATAATTGTGTGTGAAAATAAAGGGGAAATCTTAAGAATCTTGAGTTATCCTTGTAGAAAATATTATAAAGGGTGTTTTTTTAGACGTGTGGGTTTCATTTTGGCAATACTTTTTTCTGAGTTGGTCCTTTTGACAGCTGTCACTTGATTTATGCTCAGTTTGGTTGGCCATTTCACAGAATTGAAGCCGAACGACCATCAAGCGCTTCGCACGTTCGGTGAATGGGCACAAAACGAGATGGCGTTCCCGATTTTCAAAAGAAAATTTTGTTCAGCGATGAACCTCACCTTTTGGTTGAATGGGTACGTTAATAAGCAAAATTGTCGCATTTGGAGTGACGATAATCCGCAAGCCATTGTTGAGACGCCGTTACATCCTCAAAAAGACACTGTTTGGTGTGCTCTATGGGCAGAGGGAATCATTGGCCCATATTTCTTCAAAAATGAAGCCGGCCATACTGTTACAGTCAATGGGGAACGCTATAGAGTCATGATTAATGACTTTTTCGTGTCTAAATTGGAGGATGTTGATGTGGACGCCCTTTTGTTCCTACAAGACGGCACTACATGCCATACAGCCAACGAAACAATCAATTTATTGAAGGAAACTTTTGGTGAGCGCAATATCTCGCGTCGTGGGCCTGTGGCGTGGCCTCCAAGATCGTAAGATTTAGCACCGTTGGACTACTTTTGTGGGGTTATGCGAAGTCGCTTGTCTACGTAGATAAGCCCGAGAGGATTGACGCCTTGGAAGAGGATATTCGGCGCGTTATTGCTCACATACGGCCCCAATTGCTGCAAAAAGTAGTAGAAAATTGGGCTTCTCGGCTGGAATTTATTCGAAGCAGCCGCGGCGGCCACTTGCCCAAAATCATTTTTAAAACATTATGGCAAACCCTTATCTTTATAATAAAGCTAAATTCTTGGCCATAACATTAAATTATATGCGTTTTATTTCTGCTTGAAAACCACATGTCTGAAAAAATACCCTATATAAAATTATATAAATTATCTACATGAAACCTGCATTGATTACAAAATATGCTTAGAAATATGCTTCAAAATTGCTTTGAAAATATGGTTAAAAAATAATGATATTTGCTTTACAATTATTGCGAGAGAGGTGAATTTGGATATATTAAATTACACCATTTTTGTTAGCATACTTTTAGGATTGCACACAAAATACACGAAATAATGAAAGCTGATTTTTGAGGAACACTATACTCTTTAATGTAGTTAAATCGACTTTGAAAATTAATCATTGATTAATAGAAGCAATTATTCTATATTTGCAAATGTTTTGCATTTTTCGTATACATATATCCCACTGTGCCCTGTTTACTTCGTCAGCCACTGGCATATAGCCACACCAATTAGTGGCATTGTGGTATATATCCAGTGGTACTGGCATATATCAGTGGTACCGGCATATATCCACACAACTGGCATAAATCCACACACACTGTATATCACTATTGTACTTTAAAAAGTTCCCAACAAGAAAGCATAGAACGGGGTTCGACGGCATAACACTATTCTTGTGATTCGTCGAATTTATATGAAATTTTATCAGACTGCGATTCCTAAAAACTGATAAATTTAATTGAAATAGTTTTATCATAGAAGCTTCATCAGTGCAGTGCAGTGGAAGTGCAGCATGATGAACTCTAATTAGTGCTGCACCCTAAAAGCGTGCTTATTATTTCTGCTAGTGTACTGGAGCTTTTGATTTTACCACTATTTATATCTAAAATGTAGCAAGAGAAAAACTTACTGCCTACTGTTAGGTACCACTATTATAGTGTGTCTAACGATAAGTCTGGTTGTTTAGTTTTGTCATACATCGTACAATTAAGAATGAGTAAAACAGCATTAAGTAAAACATACTATAATATATTACTGAACCCGCCTAAGCCTCTCTGAACTAAATGAATACCAACTATTTCAACATTTGAAAATTTGAAAAATTCAATAAAATTTTGTCAACTTCTCCCTAATCTTTTCACCGTTTTGTAACTAAAATTTTGAATTTTCCTCAACTTTCATCAACTTGTCTATTGCTCCGATAGAGTGTGGCCAATTGTCATACTTATATATCTTTACCGTATTAGCTTATCCAAATTCTTGTAATAAACATTTGCATCCATAAAGGTGAAATCACCTCCCATGGTAACGATGATATTGTTAGTACGATAATAACGCTTTTGCTTATTAACAAATTCGAGGAACTCATTGACCTAAGTAGCAGAACGGGGGCAGTTAATAGGATTAGTTTGGTTACATATCTTCGCATATGAGCAGTAAGAAAAAGAAAGTGCCTCCAACTCACCCGCCTATTAACATTATTATCAGGACTATGTTTGCCATCAATTATGGGCTCATCGGCGCAGAGTATGTCAAAACAGAAACCTGGTGGCGGCTGATACTGATTGTATAACGCTCCAGTGAAGAGGTGGGCTGCCTCATCTGAAATAGAATCCACAGATTAGAAAAACGATATTTCTGTAATCCTTTCTAAATAAAATACCTAAATTAGCAGAAGCGCGCCATATCATTTCAGCCTTCTTGGTCATCAGGCGCTCATCCTTATCTTGATAGTCCAAACGGCCGAAGAACAAGCCATCGTAGCCCATTAGGGCAAACATCGAAGCCATTTCACGTGAGTGGCCGAATGGATCGATTTGCCAACCAATCCGAGGACGCCCACACTCACCGAAGGTATCATTCAAGCGTCTGAAATGAAAGAAGCAAATAAAAACATACGATCGACAACATAGAAATGCCGTAGAAGAATTTATAGAATAGAATAGAATATTTATAGAATAGAGAGAGAATAGAATATAATGTAATATAATATAATATAATACAATATAATATAAGTGCGGTAAGAAGAACTTACTTCAAACCCCAAGCGAATTGATCGACTATGCTCTGATAGTGGGTTGTGGCCTCATCATTCATACTCCAGGCCCCACCAATAAACTCCAAGCGGCCCTCATTCACCAACATTTTCACCTGCTCCTGCAGTTCTGGAGTCTGCTCGCGCCACCATTTGAAGAAGAATGCCGACTCCACATAGATAAAACGTTTCTTAGGGTCCCTGAGTAACTCCTGCACCACTGAATCAATGATGTACTGCACCCCCGCCTTTTGTATCATAGTCTGACTGCCGTAGTAGTACTGATCGACAGTCTTCAGCCAGCCCACGTCATCATGGGTGTGTGCTATAAGGTGTACATTAAGCATGTTCGGTTTGGTTGCTGGGCAGCTCTGGAATGATGAAAGAGGAGATTGCAATATATGCTCGTATATTATTAGATGAACTGATCGAGGTGAATTTGAAGGTAAAATAATATTTCCTTTATAGCTAAAACTGTCCACAGACGCAATTATAAAACAGATTCGCAAATAGAAATGGATTCGTCACACCCAGCGGAAGGGTCAAGTTTCCAATTGTTTCAAACTTTTCTTTACTTCTATTTCATTCTTTGATTCATTCAGGGTATGGCTTCCAGAACCTTTTTAGTAAGACAGTAAGTCAGAGTACTGTCAAAGTGCATGGAATCATTCGTATCCCGCCAATAAACTTCCAAACAGTATGGAAATTCCTTAAATTTTAAAATAAGTAATCGGTATTTGGTGCCTCGGGTAATCGGGTCTTTGAACACACTACACAAATATAGAATATCTCTGCCACTACAAGAAAGAACTGTATTTTTGTAAAGTAGTCTGTTATCAGTGAGGTTGAAAAGGGCAAAGGCACCATCATTGTAAAATGCGGGTACTTTTTTCCTCAACTCTGCACAGTGGGGGTCAAGATTAGAGCGCTGAATGCATATGTGTGACTAACGTAGCTGGTGATATCAGCGGCTTCAGCACAAAACAAAAACATTTACAAATATATTACAAATACAAAGTACTATTTTCAATATACGGGTTGACCTACCTTCTCAAGTACCTTTTATCTTCACTTTCTTCGAACAGTGCTAGATTTATGGGTCTGGATTTCTGGATAGATTGCCTTATTTGTATATTAAATTTTGTTTATTTTCATTAATCCACATCGATTACTTTCGTCGAAAGAAATTATTAGCGCTTAATAGATTTAAAAATTCTTATCAAATCAGCAAATATGCAAAATATCATAAAAAGATTGCTACAAAGCGAATAATAAATCCCGTTCGAATTGAGGGCTTCATAAACATGGCTGTTTGTGGGTTAATTGAACACAGTTATTAGCCAGGGTGGGTAGGAATAAAATGAATAATGATTGCTTAAACCCCGTTATTCTAATCAATATGATCAGGAGATTGTATAAATATTGTTTGGCAATAGGACTCCTATAGAGTGGGAAACAGGTTTTATGACTTTCAGAACACTATAAAAAAGGGAAAGATTTATAAACAAGCAATAATAGTAAAGTCTCAAATCATAAATGATGTTTTTCCTTACATTATAAATAGATTATCGACAATTTTATGAGATTGTGATTTTTCTTCTACACAGTAATGAAACTTAGTTAAACTTAGGAGAGATTATTTTCGTGTTACATAGAAAGAAGATGATGTGTGCATAAATTAAACTTATTTTAGTTCAGTCAAGCTAGTTCTGAGGGTATGTGGAAAAACATGATTCTCACAAAATTTTCCAAAATCTTCTTATCATTTATTGGAAAATTTTAAATGTAAAGATTGTTTATACAAAGTGGCAGGGAAATGATTACTAGCCACCAAAAATTTGGGTTTGAATATATAGAAGCGACAGAAAGAAATATTAGGAGACTTTCTCGTAGCTGCTAAATGAGATCTCGAACTGAACAAATACTTATTGGATAGAAGTAAATATACGGAAACTATGAAAGAAATGTACGGAAACCATGATTGAAATATAAGGAAATAGTGCAAGAAATATAAGGAAGCCATGGAAGAAATATAAGGGAAAGAGGAAAGAAATATTAGGAAATCATGATTGAAATATAAGAAAACAGTGAGTGGAACAGAAGAAAACCAAGAAAGAATTATGAAAGATATATAAGAAAATCGTGAAAGAAATATAAGGAAAACTAAAAAGATATATACGGAATATAGGAAACCGTGAAAGAAATATATGGAAAACCAGAAAGAGATAGTAAGGAACCATGAAATAAATATAAGGACACCATGTGAGAAATATGAGAAAACCCTAAAAGAAATATAAGGACACCATGAAATATATATAAGGAAAAAAGAAAAAAATATTATGAACCCATGTTTGAAATATAGTGAAACTGTCAAGGAAATATTAGGACACCATGAAAGAAATATATGGAAATCGAGAAGGAATTATTAGGAAACCATGAAAGAAATATAAGGAAAAGAGGAGAAAAGAGTTAAGAAATAGTAGAAACCGTATAGAAATACAAAAACCGTAAAAGAAATATAAGTCCACCATGAAGAAAATATAAGGAAACCATGAAAGAAATATAAGAAAATCGTAAATGAAATTTACGGAAAACATGCAAAAAATATATGGAAAACCAGAAAGAAATAGTAAGGAATAGTAGATAACCATGAATGAAATACAAGGAAACTGTAAAAGAAATATTAGGACATTATGAAAAAATATAAGGGAACCATGAAATAAATATAAGAAGAAAAGAAAGTAATATTAGAAAACCATGAAAGAAATATAAGAAAACCGCAAGTGAAATTATGAAAATCATGAAAGAAATATACGGACACCATGAAAGATATATATGGAAATTAGGAAAGATTTATTATGAACTCATGATTGAAATATAAGAAAACAGCAAATAAGGAAACTATGAAACAGAGAAAATGAGAAATGGATCTTGGGTTGCACCTACTTATACATACACAGAATACGAGAGTATTGCTGGCAATTTTTTTCCCACCGATCATAAGCAAACCAACTTTCAATTCCCCACCGATCATAAACGAACTGGCAAGTTTATGGAAAATCACTATTTAATACATTCAAGTATATGGAAAAAAATGTGTATTACATTTTTATATAGTCCTTATATGTACTTTTGAACACAAAGTATGAGGAAAGGTTTAGACATGGTAAGGAAGAATGCTTGAATCTGTTTAATTTTACTAGCAATAGGCTGTAAAGTATGAAATCCTCTGCGATATTAAGAAAGACTAAGAAATAAATGGTCCTCCTTCATTCTACTCAAAAGTTCCCCGACAGTTTTTATTCAGAGTCGGGCTGATATGATGTGAAAAAAAAAATCTGTATATTTTGTGAATTTTTATGTTATACTCGTATATACGAGGTTGGATGTGGCAAAAAGAAAACTCAATTCCTTCGGTACTAAATGCTGTGTGGATATACCGTTTAGTGGATAGGAACCAAACTTCAAACTTACAAGTTTACAAGGGAATCTCATGGGGATCTTTTTGTTCGCTCATACATTTAATTTAAAGAATATAATTGAGATACAGAACTCACAGATCTGTCGATTAAGGTTCCAATGTCACATTGATCCGACACTGGACCTGGCTATGTATATTATAGTCACATCTAAATGAGGTATGTTCGAATTTTTCTACTTTTCGAGCAGTGTGAAGATTTATTTTTTATATTTTATACTGAAGCATCATGAAGTAGTCTATTGTAGATGGATGAGTTTGAGTGTGTGTGAATCACAGAACATTAAATTCAAAATCTTGTTTGGGGTGTTAACTACAGTCGGCATGTCTATTGTATGTATGATGTATGAGGCCACAATGTCATTTAAGCTACCTCCTCTGTTCGAGAATAGTTCACATTTTGTTGGCTTGTTGACGACTTTAGTCTTAGCCAAGCAAGATTGCTTGATTTGTATCCTAAGATTTTCGAAGGATGCGGAGGCAATTGTTCTTTTATAATGTATGTTTAAAGTTATGAAATCTGGTTGATCTTTTAATATATAATAAGTTATGAAATCTGGTTGATATTCAAAACTGAAATTTAGGATTTTTCTCTTAATTTATTGTTGGTTGGTTGTATCTTTTAATCAAAGAATATAAGGTTTTAAAATTAAAATAATACAGCTTTCCTTGTCAATGCTAGGAATAAAATAGTTTCCAGTTTTGCTTGTTTTGATGACCTTAAATTCTCGAATTTTGGAGAACATTGCAATACCTCATAGAGATATGAGGTTCAATAACTCAGTGCAGTTTTCCTATAATCTGTAATAGACGACTATATGATATACATATATACTATATGATGTCGCAGCATAATTAACTATTTATTGTACATTTTAACTATTTATTGTACATTTACTTCGTATTTATTGTATATTTACTTCACTTGTAATTACTTAAAGTGGCAGGATCTGAGATATTAAATTTCCTGGAATGTTTGTTTATCGATTTACCAATATTTCATAATTCATTTGAAATGCTAATATAAGGTATATTCACGATGATCAGGAAGCCATTTTTTAGACCTCCATTGCCTTCCTAGTTATTTATATATTTATATACATTCCATTTATGACCACTATCATTTTGTATAAGAAAAATATGGAACACAGTCGATGTTGGACTTAATTGTCGACACTATATTTTCCGGAAGGCTGATAAATTCTTTTGACTTATACTAAGAATAATATTAAAAACAACTCAACACAAAGATGGTACCTTTTGATTATGCCGGGAGAAATAGTGATTATATAAATTAATTTTGTATGATATGTATATGTATATGACTATAGCAATATTGTGAAAGTCTTGAGCCGAAAATATTCACAAAATTGGCGAATAATTTGATAGAAAATATTTTAAAATATATGTAGAAAATGGCAATATTCCTCCAAGAGTGCTACAAATTATTTGGCCAGGAAAATTTTATTCTTAAAAGACAATAAAATAAAACTTTCATTCCATGCCAATTTTCCTATGTCATCATTTCATGACTAGACACAAGAAAAATTGAAGAATCAGTTTCCAAAATATATTTTCAGAAATTTTTTTCCACAGAAAATGTATACTAATGTCATGAGGGAGCAGACACCCACCAAGGATGTGACATTTTTACTCCGTAAAACCAACTCCATAACTTATCCAGATAAGCGAATCAACTATGGCCTGCTAAATAGTTAAGAAGAGATTAGAAGCTCTCAAATAATATATCCTGCCAGAGACTAATCACGACTGCTTATAAATGGTGCTGTTATTGATTGCCAACATATTTGGATTCATTCATAGTTGCATGGAATTTTTCTCCATTGAGCCAGTGAAGCACACTTTTTCTTGGGATTTTTAGTTAAACATAAATACATAAATTATTTTACTATTGTTTCTAGAATAGACTCAATTTACAATTAATTGAAAGTCGTGCTTTGTTTCTATAATACGCCCCGTTTTCAAAGACACTCTTTCACGCATGGTGCAACCATTCCATCACCCAGCCAAAACCTTTTGCATGGGTATAAGAAAAGACTGATTTTCCATTTAGTCCCTTGGAAATTAAACCATAAAATATATAAAAATTTGCGAAAAAATGACAGTTACATAAGTATGCACAGTTGCAGAGAGTCGTGTGCACAATTGACCAATTGGAGGCTGTTTTTATTAGGGTTGCAGATTGACAAATAACTATGAGAGAATATTTCAGGCCACCAGTGAACGCCTGTTCCACCACCATGCCGCTGCATCAGTAGTTGCATAAGTCTGCAATTTCCTGCACTACGTGATTTATATCGATTGAGTTCAAGCAGAGTTTAAATATGGCATTCTTATTTTTATAATATGTACTTACCGCATACCCGCACTTGGTGCCCAGATTCAGAATCGACTTTGGCCCATTTTGTGGACGCGACTCAGCGGAATGTAACAAACAAGCAAATGCTATGCAAGCAAACGCAAATGTTCTGGCAAGGTTGCTCGAAAGCATTTTTGCTATTTGCAACACACGGAAGTGCACTTTTTATGCAGAATGTATATACTCTTCTTTAATAAATAATTACACCACCAACCACAACTATCGACCAAAATTATAAAACACTTTTAAGAATTAGCAACTCCGCTGTAATGTCCACACACAACAAAATTCAAGCGCCTACTGATTCCAGTGAAACAGTAACAATCGCTTTTGTACAGTGAAAGATGCGGGCTTTGAGCAGAAATTGTGTAGGGGAGGAGGATGAGGAGAAGAAGGCCGATGAGTAGGGATGCCAACTCGCGGTTAGTTACCCTGATGTCTCACTTTCTTATAATTTTGTGACCATAGCGGGGATGATCAGGCAATTAGTTATGTTTGGGATGATATAAATAAATCTGTTAACTAAGTTCGGAAACAATTTTCAGATTCAATGAAATCGGTGGTAAAATAATAAGCATGCAAATTGGAAGTTTTTTACTCCTTTCTTTTCTTCTTTACTTAACTTTTTGCTAGTTGTCCATGCAACGGAACTTTCAGAACAAAGCTGCAAGTATTAAATTTGTATGTCCTGCGAAAGCTCTTTTACTCACGCAAGCTTTTTAGCACTTCCGAAGGATGCAATGGGTTCACCTGCAACGTCAGGTGCTTAAGTGCTTTTTATGAGCTTGAAGCTTACAGTTCGATTTCACAACCAGAACAAGTTCTTCTGATGCTTCTTTCAATATCCTCGAATTTAATGGCATATTTGCTAGAATTGATTGGACCAGATAATTACAATCAATTTACAATAAATTTGCAATTATAGACAAGGTGACGGAAAAGTTTCGATATACTTAACTGAACATAAATCTACAGGTCCTTGGCATTCATGCAGAAAATTCGTCAAGGAAGGTTTATATTAATGTATAATGCTTCAAGGCTTGAAATCGTGTGGTCCATTTTTATTATACTGTGTGTGTTATATATAATATTTATATTATGAATGTAATATTTCAATTATTGCTGATATATTCAACTTGAATATCAGCTAAACTGATATTATTTGGGAATAATATATCAGTTTACACGCTGACATTGAAGTAGAATTCTGTAACATGGACTATGTTCGTATAAAAAAACGAATGATTAGTGCTATTTTATATTGCCCATAAAGTAATTTATACGCCTACTTTCATAATCTATTGATAAGTTAACTTAGAGTTAAGTGTATCTTGTATGCATTCTAAACCGACTTCAGCCTTCTGTACTGGATATACATATTTTTTAATAACTGAGCTAACATCAGCGAAAGTTCAAAATTTTTCCCCCAAGAATTGTGGAATCTGAAAAAATAGTTGGTATCCCTGGTCCGAGTGAAATCGCGTATCTGTGTGAGTAGCAGCCACTCAACGTAATGCAAGCCACCAATTTATACCTTGTACCTTCCATACAAATATTCTTACTAACAAGCCTCACAGAGCCTATTGAGTAGATAAGCAAATTGCTGAACCTGAGCAGTTTTTCAAGCGTTCAAATGTGTGACTGGAAACAAATACAGAAAAATACGTTTGTACGGCTGTGTACACATATTTTAAGAATGAGTGATTGTGTTGAGTTCGGTTTGCCGGCCGGCTTAAGCTCTGGTATGCGGGCTCATTGGGTATGGCGCTATATCATCTACGTCGCTTGGCATTAGTGGTGTATAAATAGCAAACTCATTCTAGTCCAAGAACCGGTTAGGAGTAGAATTTAAGAGAGTGTGTGTGTGAATTATATTTTTTTGCCAATCACAATTCTTAACCATTCTTCTAAATATTCTACATATCACATGTAGAAAATGTATAATAAATCAATAATTTGTCGAATATGTAGATAATGTAGATTACTTAGATTACATTAATAAATATTATACATACCACATGTGATGTATATTACATGGATAATGTGTAGAATATGTAGATAATGTAGAGAATACTTAGGTTATGGCAAACATTTGTACTTATACATTAAATAACAAAATTCTAAATATTGGTAAATGTATAATTTACAATTAATCTTTTCTTATCCATATATTTTACATATCACATGTAGAAAACGTATAATCATTGAATATTATATAGAACATTGGCTGTGTAGAATATTTGTGTTAGGGGAAACATTCGTATATATACATTAAATAAAAAAATTCTAAATTTGCGTTAATGTAAAATTTGCAATAAATATTTTTCTTATCTATTTTTCTAATGTAACACATGTAGAAAGCGTATAATTGAATATTATGTAGAATATGTAGATAACGTAGATTACTTAGATAAATTAAAAATTATTATAATTAAAATCTTAACTCTAAAATAACACAGTTCTAAAAATATATTGCTAAATGTATATCTTAAATAATATTCTTCTCGACCATATTTCTAAATATTATACATATCAAATGTAGAAAATATATAATACGTAAATAATGTGTAGAATATGTAGAAGTTAGATTATAGTAAACATTATTATAAAAACATAAACTCAGAAATAATGAAAACACAAAAAAATATTAATTGTATAATTCATAAATAATGTTTTTGTATCGTTTGACTATTTTAGTAATGAATTATTGCTTTTTGTGAAGCTGAAATGGATGGCTTGCCAGCTTTTTTCTTAGAAATCCTTATTACTGAAAGTTTAAGCTATCGACCCCACATACTATGCAAGAAAAATTGAATTGTATCACATTCCCGTATGCCACCCTTGTACTCTGTGTAAAGTTACCACTTTCCCTATTTGAAATTTCTGGATACAAACTAATCAATAAAAATGAATATTTTCAAATAATAATTTCTCTTGAAAACTGAAACTATTCCAACATTCATTGGACGATATCAGTTGGCTCTAAAATTAGAAGCTAATAAATCTGCTTAGAAGGTTGTTAAACTCATTTAAAACTATACATTTTTAGATCAAAAGTTCTCTATAAGACTCTTTAGAATGTTATGTTTAAATAGACACCTGCTTAAAACGCCAGTAATGGAAAAAAAGTGTCGACCAATCAGCCAAGAAAACATTCCACTGACTTTCATTGGTCATGAAACCTTATGTGGGTTCAGCTGATCACAATACAAACAATTCACATTTATTAGAGCCTTCTCCAAAACGAACAAACGTTGGTTAGACTCAAAAGGTGTGACTTCATGAAGAAAGTTCTCAACACAATCTCTAATAAGACTTCCTCCGACAACATTTTCAATTTGTAGATGCAAATTTTCATTCGATGAACTATGCTTGGTAGAAAAAAGAATATACACAAAGTGGTATCATGTTACTTCGGAGAGAATTCTGAATATTGAATTCATAGTGCCTGAAATTTGCCACCAAAAAAACTCAATACTGTCACTCATCAAGCGATTTAAACCCTTTGTGTCTATTACTTTTAAGCTCTTGACTTAAAAATTCAAGCAATAAGGACAAATTCAGAACTCAGCCCTAGTGTCTGAAATTTCCCCAAGAACTAATCGAAACTATCACTGCCAAGGACTTTAATACTTCTTTGTGTATATTATTTTCCTCTGGCTTCACTTCATAATGTCACTATTTTTTCTTCTTGTCCAAGTTTTTAAAGCCTACTTTTAGGCTTGTAGCTATTTTTACCCTGAATATTTAATGGATTTCTAGTGCTAAGATCAGTGTTGTCAGAGTTTTTTTTTAACATATTTCAATCTATTTATTATAAAAAGCAAACAATGTAAGGTGTATACAAATTGAAGAGACTGGAAGGTCTTTATATTCATGTTTGAAAGTGTTGTGGGTTGCTTTAGTTCACCCAAGCGAAAATTTCTGTAGGCGAAATTTAATCCGAAGAACCGGAAATATCAACTTCGAAAAAGACCTATTCTGCGAAAAATACCTATCTCAAGCGCTTATTTTGACCATTTTTTACGAAAGATGTCTACTTGAACCCTTATGAGTTCCATGTGAATCAAGAGCTTAAATGTGCATATTAGGAGCTCATATATTCCATCTTGTAAGATCATGTTATCGATACTGGTTTCCAATTGTGGAGCATCATCTTCAGTGACTATTTCACCACAAAAAACCGCCTCATTTGGTACAGGGAATACCAACAGTTTGCAGCACTCCGAAAGTTATTCTTTGATGTGGTGGTTGAGCTGAACTAGTCATCGGACCATATCAAAAAGAATGTCTACAAAGATGTATCAACATTTTCACTCAAAAGCGATTTGATACCTCTTTCTAACTATTCTTTTTTTCGCCGTAATGACTCGACAATTATAAAGGACTGATATATACGATCACTGGCATTCACTATATGTAAAAGATAACTGATTTTTGTAAAAAAAACGTTGGACGTCTTCTGCTTTTAACAGCACTGGGCCAACCAGAGAGTGAAACAATGACTGCTACATTCCAAAATTTTAAACCTCAAAGTCTTCGGATTTGACGAAGGTCAATTTCATTTTATGGGGTTATGGGAATGAAATCATGAAGTCGTCGGATTAATTAAGTGGTTATATACTGGTACCTCCTTCATTAATACTGAAACCAATTTCAATATGGATCTGATCACAGGTGCGCTGTAAAAATATCTATCGACTAGAGTGTATTATTATAATCAAATTTACCTAAATAAGTACAAAAATATTGTACAAAAGAGGTATCAATTCACTCCTGAGTGAAAGTTACACAGAGATAATGGCTTATCTTTTCAATAAGTGCTCTCAACAATTTGTTAGTATTTTTTCAATTAATGCAAACTGAGTACCCGCTCTTTTATTTATGTTTAAAAATAAAGCGGTTTATCGCTTACCAAGTACATTTTTTTTTTGCATTTTACTTTAAAACTGCCGGTGTCGAATATCGTTCATTAGTCTAACAGCACGGGCGCTTAAAGAAGGTTTGCGGATCAGTGAATTACTTGGGTGAAAAGCTTGATTTTTAACTGATTTGTCGAAGTGTTTTCGGAGATAGCATTATAATTGAATAATCAACACACCTTATGGGGTCTTTATTTGGACTGACGGTGCTTTGGGCACTCTTGTTGGGTTGGCTGTGCGGCAGTTCTGCGGCAGAGGCTGCATGTGGTTATAAGGTAAGAAGTATTCTTTTTTCAATTATAGTACGATGGATAAAGCCTTCATGAGGTATTAAAGATTTGATTGGGACATTTGTGAATGAAGAAAATCATCAAAGACTGCATTTGGTTGCTTATACGAGTATATATGTATATCATAAGTCATCGCGTCCCGACCAAGATTATCATTGGGAATGTTAAACACCTTAGTCTGGTAATAAAACTACGAAACTCTTTGGCCACCACAGTGGATCTGCTAAGGATCTGCTGCAGATAATATCCTAAAGATTGGCGTTTGAGTATTTCACGTAATCGCGTTAGTTTCAGAATACCCAACCATTTCTGAGGGTGGACTCTATGGCAGTGTCAGGAACACACAACAACAATCATTTATAATCTAGTCTGCATATATAATTGTGTGGGGCTTTTAACGGCTGATATATGGATGACTAAAGCTTTCACTGTGATGCAGGTAGGACCTCAGGCAAAAGGAATAAACTCAAATATATATTCAACCGGTCTGGAATGAAAGTTTGGAGTTGTCCACCTATGGTGGGAAATTTTGACTTTCATGTTTTCCCTCTGGCGATGAAATTGCGGTTGGTGTTGTAGAGTCTTAGCAGAATAATCTGCTGAACCCTTATTATTGCTTTTACGAATTATATATATTAATATATAATTAATACATGCATTAATTATATATACATACTCGTATTTATTCCATTAGATTCTGTTATATCGGCAGATTAGTATAGCCGCTTAGAAAGACAAAATCTTGAGAATTGAAAGTGAATTAGTAAAGCTAAAGTTGTCATCGCTCCAGTCCAAAGTTTGCTCAGAATTTAAAGTTAAAATTTGAAAACAAAGTCAACTAGAGATCAATATGTTCTCCCTATGTGCAGATTTCTGAATGCAAAAGATGAAAATCATTTGTGGAATATTTTGGAATTCCAGCAATTTACCTTTGGTTTTCTCTTATGCTTTCACGTATTTCATAAGGAGGAGGAGAGACCCAGTAAAAAGTGCGAAATATTTTGCAAAATGCCGGAATTTTCACATAAGTAGTGATATATTTGTTTTTTCAATATATAATAATGATCCCAGTTGATCCCACATAACATTTAACGCTCAATTAAATTGATATATCCAGTTTGTAGCCGCAAGTTTCTAAACTAATGCTATCATTCTTTAAATATATGAAATTTATAACCAATCAGTGCCCTCAGATTATAGATATCATGTCTTCATTTCAAGCATATACTCGTATATATATATATATAGTCACTTTTGGTTCAGCGGCCTTTTTCAGTACCCCACTATTTTTGATATGTTTTATTATTGATACTTCTTCATCCTCATTTTTGTGTCTTCCTACTAATAGACCAAGAAATAGTCACCTACCTTAAGCACCTCCACTTTTTTGTAACCTAATGTACACCAACATTAATTCATTGTGCTCCATTTTTGCATAACCTGAAACAGATGGAGGAAAGTTATCGATCCTTTATCAGCCTATTTGTGCCTAATTGGATACAGACCAAGAAAAAGTAATCATGTTTTTTCAGTACAATTCGCTGAGATTCGTCCACTGCATTTCTTTTTATCCTTATCCAAAAGGGTAATCTTCAGCTCCTTAGGGGAGCTTTGATAAGGAAGAAACAAAATTTATCAGCTCCCTAATGCAGAAGGAGAAAAAGGATTGACTCTTCAGCATATTCGTGTTTGCCCAACTTAATAAAGACACAAATAAAATAAAATTCCTTTGAGTTTCAATAAGTTTTTGTTGTATTTTTAAATATGTCAATTTCCAGATTATGACTTTTGTTTATTACCTCATCGGGGACTGAGTATGAGAGTCCGTTCAATATATAACAAGCCACATTCAACATTGTCATCTAAAAGAATTTTGTTGATATATGGATTTTATAAAAGAAAAAACTAAAATAATAATTCTTATCAAAATAAATTTAAAAATATCGTAAATCAATTAAAACTAAATCCCCGTAAAAGTATTTATTTGTGGCAAATTTTGCGCATACGAGTACTTCAAAATTATTTTTTTGGGATATGTTAAAGTCAATGTCGAAGTAGAATTGACATCTTTTCCTTGATAATCTCAGGGAAATGCTTAATATATAAACCGCGCGAAATCATATCTAATTCCTTCAGCCCCGATTATATTTATATAAACCAAATCAGCGAATTTTTCTTGGAAGTTGTGAAGTATCGATCACGTATAATTGGACCTTTAAGCTATATATACGAGTACTAATAAATCTTATCCCAATATGTAATGGTGGTGTATTTATCTTTTTAGTCCTGCCCCTCCATTAAATCTAATCTGATGATCAATGTGCATTTGGTGCCCCATTCGCACGATGATGTCGGTTGGTTGAAGACGGTCGATCAGTATTATTATGGCAATAGAAATAACATACAACATGCCGGAGTACAGTACATTTTAGATAATGTGGTGCAGGAGCTGTTGAAGGACTCCAAAAGAAGGTAAGAATGGGACCACAAAAGTCACAACCACAAATCGAAAGGATTATTCTCATTCCTACCAATTTCTCTAGATTCATCTATGTGGAGTCGGCTTTCTTCTTCAAATGGTACAATGAACAAAACGCGGATATGCAAAAGAATGTTAAAAAATTGATCAACGAAGGACGTCTGGAGATGGTTGGCGGTGCTTGGAGCATGAATGATGAGGCTGCGGTGCATTATCAAAGTATCATTGATCAATTTTCTTTAGGATTGAAGTGAGCAGCCACATACACATACCATTAACTTACACCGAATTGAACTTCTTTTGACTCTAGAGCATTATCCACTACCTTCGGGACCTGTGCGAGACCACGCATTGGCTGGCAAATCGATCCTTTCGGACACTCTCGCGAAATGGCCTCACTGTTTGCTCAAATGGGCTACGACGGTGAATTCTTTGCCCGTTTGGATTATGTGGAAAAAAATTCTAGATTTCGCAATTTAACCGCTGAAATGATTTGGAAGGCAAGTGAGGATTTAGGTGAGTCTGAAGTGTATTCATGTATTGATGATTGTATATATTTGCATGATTACATTTTCTATGAAACATTTCAGGGGAACGTGCTGAGCTCTTTACGGGTATTCTCTTCAATCATTATTCAGCCCCACCCGGTTTCTGCTTCGATACTTTATGCTCGGATGCTCCGATCATTGACGGTGATAGTTACGACAACAATGTTGAGACAAGGGTAAGAGCGGCTCATTCAGAGTGTGTCAACATGATATGAATGTTTCAAATTCTCATTCGATACTTTCAGGTAGATGAATTTCTGGCCTACATCAAGAACATGGCTAATTACTATCGTACTAATCATCTCTTGGTACCCATGGGCGACGATTTCAATTATGAGAACGCCATTATTAATTTCAAAAATATGGATAAACTTATCAAGTAAGTGGCCAATTCTTTTTTCTACATGTGGGACTACTAAATATAGGACTACTATTTCCAACCCAACGTAGAATATTGCATCAATACATTTGAGTAATTAGGACAGAACCGATTGAAATATAAACACTTCTCATTTATTTTCTCAGATATGTGAATGAGCGTCAAGTGCAAGGTTCAAAAATCAACGTGTTCTACTCTACTCCCAGTTGCTATTTGAATGAAGTGCACAAAATACGCCAAACATGGCCCACAAAAACACAGGATTTCTTCCCCTACTCTAGTGATTGGCACAGTTATTGGACGGGTTATTATAGCTCCAGGCCCACACAGAAGCGTTTCGAACGGGACGGGAATCACTTCTTGCAAGTCAGCAAACAACTTACCACAATCGCGAATCTTACTGGTGTGAATGTGACGCAAAATCTAGACAGACTACGTCATGTGATGGGCATAATGCAACACCATGACGCTATAACAGGCACCGAGAAACAACATGTCGCTAACGATTACAATCGTCTGTTGACAAGTGCTATAGAGGGCGCCCAGGCCAACACACGCTTGGCCCTGCAGAAACTCACCAATTTGACTAGTAGTGAATTTGTCAGCTGTTTGCAGTTGAATGTCAGCGTGTGTGAGTTCGCGAGCAACAACATCGGCAATTTGGTGGTCACCCTTTATAATCCCTTGACACATAATTCAAAGCAATTTGTGCGTGTACCAGTTAAGAAAGACATATACCGGGTAACGGACGTGAGTGGTGAGTTGGAGAATTAGTGTAAGATTTAGTCAGAGTATGTTTGTGTGGTTTAAAAACAAAGCTATATCCAGACAAGTTCAGAACAAGTGTAATCACATAAACAACCTCGTTCTATAACCCTCTATGTTTCACATTGTCCAGGTCGTGAGGTTCCTTCTCAGCTCGTGCCATTGCCGAAGGAAGTGCTTGCTTTGGGTCTCCGTCCGCTAGATGTACAACACGAATTGGTCTTCGAGGCCTCTGTGCAGAAGTTAGCCAACTTCTATATAAGAAACTCAGCTAACCCCAGAGCAAGTGATGATGAATACAACGAAGTATACAAGAGGGGGAAATATTACAACAACGAACATATCTCTGCATCCAAACTTAGCAAAATCAGAAGTGTTACTTCAGCAGAACGCGCTCTCGGTGATATCGTGGTGCAGAATTCGGTAAGACACGAATCAATATTCGATTTTAGAATTGTTTTAACTTAATTCTCTCATATTTTAACTTTATATCTATTCATAATAGCTGATTAAATTGTCCTTCAGCAACGCCTCCGGCCATTTAGTTGAGGTACAAATGAACGGTGTTTCGGAGAAAATACGCCAGGACTTTTATTACTATAGAGGGGCAGCTGGAAATAACTCTGCATTCCAGTACCGCTCTTCTGGTGCATACATCTTCCGACCGAACGGCACAGAAATCCCCATTACAACACGGGTTAGCTTTGTCATTTATGAGGGCAGTTTGGTGAAGGAAGTGCATCAACGTTTCAGTGAATGGGTATCACAGGTTATACGAATCTACGAGGGAGTGAATCGTGTGGAATTTGAATGGCTTGTCGGACCAATACCCATACAAGACGGCATTGGCAAAGAAGTTATCACCCGCTTTTCGAGTACTTTGAATTCTAAAGGCGTCTTCTACACCGATTCGAATGGCCGGGAAAGGGTTCGTCGTGTACGAAATGAACGAGAATATTTCAAACCAAATATTTCGGAACCGATTTCCGGAAATTATTACCCAATCACTGCATTGCTGGCTCTGCAAAATGAGCAGACACGAATTGCGTTGTTGAACGACCGTGCTCAGGGCGGTACCAGTGTGAATAATGGTTCTTTGGAATTAATGTTGCATCGCCGACTATTGCGGGACGATGCTTTCGGTGTAGGCGAAGCATTAAATGAGACCGAGTATGGTAAAGGTTTAATAGCACGAGGCAAAGTGCACCTCATTTTGAGTTCAGTTTTGAAAAACTCGACCGTGTTTGAACGCTTGTCGCAGCAAGAAGTACACTTACCATTTTGGAAGTTCTTCAGTACTGCCTCAAAGGCCACGAATAAAGTACCACCAAAGATGCCGGACTTTTCATATTTGCCTAAGGCTGTACAAATATTGACCCTGGAACCCTACAGCACAAATGAACGTTTGTTACGCCTGGAGAATTTCTTGGATGGCAATGAAACCGAGTCCATTTTCTTTAACTTGCGCAGCACATTCGACCTTCTGGGCGGCGAGGAAATATATGAGACCACACTCGATGGCAATATGCGTTTGACTGATATGAAACGTTTTAAATTTCATCCGGACGGCACCACTCCCTCCAATGTTGAATATTACCCATCGAAGCATGCACCATTGATTGCCAAGAAGTCGGATGTGCTCTCTAAGTTTAATATTAGCTTGGATCCAATGCAAATACGTACTTTTATTATTAAGTGGAAATAAGTAGGACATAAGTGACAGGTGGTCATTACATGCATTTAATAAATATTTGTGAATAAAGTATAAAACTCTTTTCACCACGAACTTTGCTTCAATATTAAAAAATAGTATGTGAAATATCAGTAATGGTGCATAATTTTTATTATTATTATTATTATTATTATATCTTACCCAATAATTAATTATGAGTACAAGGTATTGGGGGAATGAGTACTAGCTACAGAGGCTTTCGACTCGGAAGAGAAAAGGATTTTATAGAAAGAAGCATTTTTGGAGACCAATCCCATGACAGGATTTGAACCTGCGACCCTCGGGTTGTTAGTCTAGCATGCTTACCACTAGACCACCGATGGCCGCTGAATAATTTTAATTTGATTTAATGCTCAATTAATTTAAATTTGTTTATCATTATATCATGAAACGTAATATTCTATCAAAATCTAAGGAGTGCAGGAAAGCCACACCTGGCTACAATTTTTGGTTGCTATAACAAATGTGGTGGATTGAGCAATGCTCCGAAACTCTGACAACACTGATCTTAAAACAAGAAATAACAGCATTAACAACTGGGGTAGAAATAGCTACAAGCCTAACAGTAGGCTTTAAAATTGTGGTTTAGTAGGACAAATAGTAAAATTCTGAACTGAAGTTTAAATAAACATAGCAGACACAAAGAGGTATTAAATCGCTTTTCAGTGATGGTTTTGAGTAGTTCCTGTGGAAAATTTCAGCCACTATGTGTGAGTACTGATTTTACCCATATTGCCTGAAACTTGAAATCATTCAAGAGCGTTTTGATACCTCTTTGTGATTAGTCGTTTTGCCCGAAAAACTAGCTATGTCCACAGTTCATGTATGAATCATAGGTGTGTAGTGAGGATTCCAGTACTATTTGATGTAGTGCTTTTAAAATATACATTTGTGAAAATATATATATTAGATTTTAAAATATATATACTAGAAATCGGGTGTGAAGATGAGCATGAATAACAATACATAAATATTTATTATTATTCTATACTTATCATTACCCAGTCTCTCACTGAAGTACCAATTAATTTGTTAGTTATCAGAAGAAAAAGATGGCTCACTAATCATGGATACATGTGATAGAATTGCAACTTCTTTTCATCAAACTGTATTTGAGTTAGTCTTGAGAGCGATTCAGAGAATTTACATATTACGTATAATGTGTTCAATAGATTGTAGGTTGCTCCATTGTTACTCATTGCTCACAAAACCATTTGTGAATACCTGAAGCAGCTGCATTTTATTGTAAGCACCTTAATGGACAGTATGTATGAATAGTACAGTCATTCAATGTAGAGCCCGGAAGAAATATGTGTTGATCATGCTCCACAGAGTGTACAGTTCTTAATGGAATTGACCAAATGTTTTCAATTTCCAAAATAAGAACTGCCTGACATGGGTGTAATGAATGTGAATTGTCTTTCACATATCTAACTATGTGGATTTAATCATGTACATCTGTACGTTTATGAGCACCTGTTTATCTGCAATCTGTGTATAGAGCTAAAGAATTGAAGAATCTATTAGGGTGCATACCTACTCACATTGGGGACGGCATACCCAGATTAACAGTATAGATTTTAATATAATTCGAACAATAAAAATGCTATATTTCTACAATATATTATGGTTTTTTTTAAAAGATCTTTTGACTAGAGTACAGAATATTACGCTACGATATGTCCTACAATGAAGAAAGAAGTTTCGATGAACTATGTAGAAGAACTGTATAGATTTTGTTATATATTACTCTATAGACACGCCCATTTTTATCTACACATTTTTGAAATAGACACCATAGTTCATAAATTGTATATTTTTTTATTTATAACAATTATTACAATAATAAATAATTACAAATAAATTAAAATAGCCGCCTACCAGGATCTTTAACTCTTACCGGATATACAAATATAATTGAAGTATACTTAAAGCTTTACAATTGACACACCCACAGTACAGCCCACATATGTATTTGTAACATACTAAAATCAGTTATTTGTGACTTCGAGTTTGCGTCACGGCAAAAGTTAAAACAAATGTGTAGTGTATTTGTAGTAGTCGGCATGACCGTCTATAACCAATTTATACTATTTTCTTTAGTTGTAGTTTTATGTTCACAATTTGTATGTTATGAGTGTTTTTTTATTGCACTCTACAGCATCTATTGTAGGGTATATAAATGATGTAAGTAAGTTTGTCATGACTGAAAGAGGGTGTAATGATGGGCATGTATAACAATACATAAACTAATTTAAATAAAGAAGTTGATTACTTGATAATTACCAGGTTAGGTCTGTGCTTTCTATACCGAGTATCGAGGACTCAATACAATCATATAGTGGGAAGATTTTCTAACTTATTACACTAACAATTATATAGTTTGCAGATAACCCATCTTGGCTGTTCACTTCGGTACGTAGGTAGAAGAGACCGCCTCAGCCAATAAGGCCCATTATGACCACACAGGATATCATGCATTCCTCCAGGTCCCAAATAAACCTGAATTAAAGATGAAGGTCTTTAGATCTTTATTGTCAGCTTCTGAGACTTCGACTAGGTTGACGAACTAATTTTTCACTAGTGCTAGTGTCAATTTATGTGTAAACGCGTCAGAGGCGGTTGATGGAAGTATGTGGGATAAGTTGTAGTTGAGTGTGTCAGAGACAAAAGTAATTTTTCTAGTGAACCAAAACATTTTTAGGAATACCATATATGTCCACCTCTTTCCTCACAAATGATCATGCTATATGAGTAAATATATATAAACTTGACCCTTAAAAACGATGTGATGAGGATATCATCTTTTGACTGCATATATTAACCACCAAACGCAACCCTCACCTGTCCTTAATACTTTTATATCTTCTGTTCAGGGTATTGGCCCAAAAGTTTGCCCTATTGTCACATTCTCCTGACAAATACAGGTTCAGTCTCAAAATTTTGGACGATAGTCACATTCTTCAGTAGAGTAGAGTGGACTCTAAGTCGGTCTGTGCCGGCTCTGTCTCAAAGCTCTGTCTGAAAACTATGTCTGATTTTCACATTCTACTGTCTAATAGATTCTCAGTCCGTCTGCGCTGAGTGCAGTCTGCTTTGATTTTCGCTATATAAATGGCAAAATGTAACGATTTCTTCACAGTTCACTTTCAACCAGAGAACATAATACAACGTTGAAGAGTGAAGTGAAAATTTCTGCGGAAGAAAATCCTGTGAATCCAAATAAAATTCATCCAAGTGAAAGTGACAGAATAGTCCTTCAAGTATATTTCGTGGCTAGATCAAAGGATGCGGTGCTTGTATTTTGTAACCGTTTTGTGGCTGGCTCTTCTTTTGGATGGGGCTAGCAGCAAAGCTCCTGTATGTGGCTATAGGGTAAGGCTGGTACTTCGTAACTTGATTGTAGGAAGATTTCCTTATGTGGGGTTATATATTTATTCAGATTTTCGTTATATTAGTTAATTGTATAATTTGAGATTTTAGGTAATAGATATAATGATTATAACTTCCATTCATCATTCCAATTGATAATAATTATCCATGGATCTGCCACGGATATCAACATCAAAATAATAGATGGATTTATACTGACGTTAAACTTCTCCAGCGAATGTTAGACTGCGCTTAAGTGCATCGAATGAGTGGATTCGAGTATTCAATTACAATCGCGAGTGCTGTAATATGAAAGCGACGACATGTGAATTCTTTGAAACTGCTGCAGATATAATTTCTTAAGCGTGCCTCAACAGTAGGAAATGTATTCGCACCTGCTGCAGATACAATTTCCTTAAAGAATATAAAACTGTGGAAAATATGTTCCATTGCAGGAACATTGCTGAAAAAGAAAAATGTCATTTCAGGTCTTTACAGGTGACCAATTTAAGATGGCATATAGATGGCTCTAGAAACAGATTATACAGTCCCCAAAACATCACTTCTTTTTTCCTCGCTGAATGAATTTAAAATTATAAGATGCAACATTGGAATTTGTTATTCGATCTTCTGAATATTCAATGTGGTTCATCCATGGTCCGAAGTAGCCACTGATTTAATACCAAGGTTCTGTAGTCGGACTCTCGGAATTGTTGGTTGTTGGATTTATTTAGGGTTTGGTGGCATTTGAAGTCTTAGGGATACGTGATACTGCAGCATGTAGGACTTATTGATTATATATACGAGTATATATATATATATCATATATATATCGTCTTATAAATTTAATAACAAAATATAATTGGAGATGGTTGAGAAGTATGGAAGTCCAATATCGGAGTGGGAATTGACGGCAGATACAGAAAGATCGTCTGACTTAGAGGGTGGGAATCGGTAAGTGCGAGACGCATACATAGTAAGATGCACGATACGGAGTTTCAATGGGATTTGGTACTGGAAGAGGACGGGGGGTACGTTTGGGTAGTCTAAAATCTGATGGTGGGAGAATAATACTGAGGGTGAGAAATATATTGGATTAGGTGACGATACGGAGAAAGCGTCCAACATGGAGAGGTAGATATGTTCTGTATATGAGTCCTATTGGCGTCGGAGTCATAGTCATATTTTGAAAGTAGTTTTGGTTTGAGTTGGAGTAGTCGCATCCATACCCTTGTAGATCTCTGGTTTATATGAATACATTTGGAACACTTTTATTCTTTATAAACTCTTTACCAAAATAACAGTAAGAATGGTTTTACTACAACTTGACAGCAGACATGTTTTTGTTTGATTTTCTAGAGCTGCAACTCTATCAAATCCAACATGCTCAATGTGCATTTGGTGCCACATTCCCACGATGAAGTCGGTTGGTTGAAGACGGTGGATCAATATTATTATGGCAAGAGAAATGATATACAACATGGCAGTGTGCGATACATTTTAGACAATGTGGTGCAGGAGCTGCTAAAGAATTCCAAAAGAAGGTAAGGGTAAGGTGCAAAAATGTGACCACATCTCTCAAATATGAACACATCTCTCAGATATGAGCACATCTCTCAAAGAGCAGTAAAATCAGTTCATATAATATATTCCTTGGCCTCTTTCAGATTCATCTACGCTGAGTCGGTTTACTTCTTTAAATGGTACAATGAACAATTGCCCGCAATGCAAAAGAATGTCAAAAAACTGATCGCAGAGGGGCGCTTGCAATTCGCCGGTGGTGCTTGGAGCATGAACGATGAGGCCACGGTCCACTACCAAAGTATCATTGATCAGTTTTCTCTGGGATTGAGGTGAGTAAACATATATTCGCATATACACTCAAACACCTGTAAGGACAGTCATACAGTTTAGTAATGGTTAACAACTTTTGTGATTGTCACTTATTACCACTTTTAGATATTTAGCCACTACCTTCGGGACCTGTGCGAGACCACGCGTTGGCTGGCAAATCGACACTTTCGGACACTCTCGCGAAATGGCCTCTCTGTTTGCTCAAATGGGCTACGACGGTGAATTCTTTGCGCGCTTGGACTGGGTGGAGAAGAAAGTTAGAATCACTAATTTAACGGCTGAAATGATTTGGAAGGCGAGTTCGGATGAGCTGTTTACAGGCATTCTCTTTAATCATTATATATCACCACCAACATTCTGTTTCGATACTTCATGCTCAGGCGAACCAATTATCGATGGTTATAGTTTTGAGAACAATGTGAAGAAGAGGGTGAGGCAGGCAGGAGCATCACCAGTTCGCAAATAATTTTATTAGCGTGCTTAATTTCAGGTCGATGACTTTCTCTCGTACATCAACAACATGGCTAAGTATTATCGCAGTAATCATCTCTTGGTGCCCATGGGCGATGATTTCAATTATGAGAACGCCATAATTAACTTTAAAAATATTGACAAACTTATCAGGTAAGTTTTTGTTTCTTTGATGAGTGACGAGACCATCTTTAATTATTTTGAATTATTGAAAATATTTTGGTAAGGTTCCTTACCCTATTTCTGTTTCCTAAAGTCTATAATTTGATTGTAGTCAGTGGCAGTCAGTTACAGGAAACATATAATCAATAGACTCCATCTTGCTTCTCCCTGCATATTTCTATCCGAGAATTTTAAAGAAACCTCATCTTCTAGTGTCAACTAAGAACTTATTGAATTTTTCTTCTGCCCTCCCATGGCAATGGATTCCAGAGATTTTATGGGATAAAGAGCTGGTGTAATTTTTTGCTGATTTAGTGCCTGACTCAACTGGTGTCTTCTTCGATTTCCTATTAGCTATTGTCTTGAACTGAGAGAAGATAGTGGCTCTCATCCTAACTGTCAATAGGATTATTGCCCTTTCAGGGAGTGTCAATAGTAGATCCATCCCTGACTATCTTATCAATCATTTTGTTCTTTTTAATATTCTTATATATGTAATTATTGGAGTTAAGGTGGTCGAGAATCTCGCTGTACTATATAATTACTCTAGAATATATAAAATTATATCTTGGAGAGTTAAAGTAATACGAATTGAGACTCGATCCCCTTAAACTACGTTCTGAATACCTTAGAGTACATAAATACATATAAAATTCTTGAAACCCTTCCTTAACCAAGGTGAACTTGATTCGACGAATGTGCACATGTGAAATTTCCCCTACAATTTCATAAAACAGAACTTTCTTAAAAAATATGTAGAAAATAGATTCTACTGCAAACAATAGCGACATGGGTCCATCATTAAGAATAATATTTCATTTAATTTAATATATCGAAACTTTATATTTACTTTATCAGATATGTCAACGAGCGGCAAGGCAAGGGCTCCGACATTAACGTGTTATATTCGACCCCCGCTTGTTACTTGAATGCTCTGCATAAGTTGCAACTGACATGGCCCACAAAAACCCAGGATTTCTTCCCCTACTCCAGTGAAAGGGGTGTGTACTGGACGGGTTATTATACTTCACGGCCCACATTGAAACGTTTCGAGCGCGTTGGCAATCACTTCCTGCAAGTCAGCAAACAACTCACCACATTTGCCAATCTCACTACCCCGGATGTGATGCGAAATTTAGATGGACTCCGACAGGTGATGGGCATAATGCAACATCATCACGCTATAACAGGCACTGAGAAACAACAAGTCGCCTACGATTACAGCCGCTTGTTGTCTAGCGCCATAGAGGCCGCCCATACCAGTACGCGCTTGGCTCTGCGAAAACTCACCAATTTGACGAGTGGTGAATTTGTCAGCTGTTTGCAGTTGAACGTTAGTGTATGTGAGTTCTCCAAGAACCTCGCCAATAACTTGGTGATTACTCTTTACAATCCGTTGACACATACGGCTAAGCAATTTGTGCGCATACCGGTTAAGAATGAGACATACGTGGTGAAGGATATGAATGGTGAGTTGGGAGAATGAATAATGAGACGAAAAGTAGGTATGAGTTAATGCAAGTCGGATATAAAACAGAAAAATAGCAGAGGGAGTTTAGCTGAGGTTCGGTTGGAATCGTTGTTTATGGGCACACCTAGAACAAACATGATATTCCAATACATTACATAGTTCGGAATTTCTTTAAATATGACTATGAACTGAAGTAGCTGACATTGTTATATATTGTCACTCGATTCTTCAGAATCTTCCTGGAGTCAGCTAATTGTAGGGAAATTTGAGTACTAATCAGGAGGAACCCAAGATGTTCCTTGAAGTTGACGTGGAGCTTTATTGTTTAAATAATAGTGGCAAACTTCTGAAGGTTTTACTCCAACAGAAGTCATGGAACAGCACAATAAAGGAATTGTTGGTAAATGATATTTCATTCATTTATATATTTTGTTTTCAGGCCGAGTGGTACGTTCTCAACTGGTGCCAATAGCGAAAGAAGTTATGGATTTGAGTTTCCGTTCGCAAGTCGTCAAACATGAGCTTGTCTTCGAGGCTAATGTGCGGAAGTTGGCCAATTACTATGTAAAGAATATCCAAAAAAAGACCACAGGAGATAACCACGATACTTATAAGGAGCGAGAGACACAGAAACGTTATGTGAAATGGATTAGTAAGGTCAGGGAAGTTGATGCGGAGGAACGTGCTCGTGGTGATATTGTCGTGCAGAATTCGGTAAACGACATCATTTATACAATCGAGCTTTGCTAATCACCAAACGCTTTTATTTTATATATTTTTATATTAGTTGATTAAATTGACGTTCAGCAATAATACGGGTCATTTGGTGGAGGTGAACATGAACGGTGTGTGTGAGAGCATACGCCAGGACTTTTTTTACTACAAATCAGCTGCTTCTGATTCCAAAGAGAGCTCTTCTGGTGCATATATTTTTCGTCCGAATGGGAGTGAATTCCAGATTTCTGAAGATGTGAATCTGACCATCGTTGAAGGCAGTCTGGTGAAGGAAGTCCATCAGCATTATACTGAGTGGGTATCTCAGGTTATTCGAATCTATGAGGGAGTGAATCGTGTGGAATTTGAGTGGTTGGTCGGACCCATACCTTTGGATGACGGGCATGGCAAAGACATTATAACTCGGTTTAGCAGTGATTTGGATTCGAACGATGTGTTCTGGACTGATTCGAATGGACGCGAGAGGATACGGCGTGTTCGTAACGAGCGTGAATACTTTAAAGCTGACCTGAAGGAAGAAATTTCCGGTAATTATTACCCTATTACGTCTTTGTTGGCTCTGCAAAATGAGCAGAAACGCATTGCGTTGCTGAATGATCGCGCTCAGGGCGGTACTAGTGTGAAGAGTGGCACGTTGGAATTAATGCTGCATCGCCGTTTATTGAGGGATGATCATATCGGTGTGAAAGAAGTTTTAAATGAGGAGGAGCATGGAAAGGGTTTAATAGTACGCGGTAAAGTCCATCTCATTCTAAGTTCAGCTCTGCAAAAACCGACCATTTTTGAACGCGTGGCCCAGCGGGAATTGCATTTGCCCTTGTGGAAATTCTTCAGTACTTCGACAAAGGCAACCAACAAAGTACCACCAAGGATACCGGACTTTTCATATTTACCTACGGCTATAGAAGTGTTGACTCTGGAACCTTTTGGTAAGAAGAAACGATTGTTGCGTCTGGAGAATTTTATGGATCGTAATGAGACCGCAACTATTACCATCAATGTGCACAGCATATTCGATGCTTTGGGCGGTGAGGAAATAAGCGAAACCACTCTAGATGGCAATATGCGTTTGCGGGATATGAAACGTTTCAAGTTCCAGCAGGACGGCTCGAGAACCTCAAAGACCGAGTATATCCTTTCCAAACATCCACCGCTCTTTGCCACGAAGAGAGATAATCCTGGAAAATTTATTGTTGGCTTGCAGCCAATGCAGATACGCACTTTTGTTATTAAGTGGAAATAAGTAAAGAGTAATGAACTAATAAATTTAAACTGTTAGTATAAGTGAATATAAATACTAATAATATACTAATATTAATACTAATAATATATAAAAAGAATTATAAATAATAATACTAAATAATAGAAGAAAATAAAGACATAAAGCAAACTATCTAAAATGTATTATTTAGGTTTTCCGTACGAAAATGGTTGAACGATGGTATTCGTATAGTTATAGCGCAATGTATGGGGTGGCTTATCATCTCGATTCAAAACCCACAGATCAATCCTGTTCCGTAGAAATTTTTCAATCCCTTTGTGGCCCCTTAGGAAAAATTCAAAGTGGACATGAGTCGAATATTCAAGGAAAATATTCTCAATTCAATGAAGTTTTTCCCTCAGGGTAGAATTGTTACCGAATCACTATTTAAAAACTTGTTGGGTGCAAACCAGGTCAGCAACTCACGTCACGTTGTCAGTCATCTAATCATTTAATTAATGTGCAATTCGAATTGTGATATCCAAGCTAGTCTTCAGCTCTGCTTCTTCAAAAAGAAATTCAGTTATTTTGGAAACCGTATCGCAACGAGTCCAACGATCAAAAGATTGAAGTGATATGTGAGACGTGTCCACATCCTAAGCTCTCTCTTTTAAGCTTTAGAGATGATTCAGTCCATTACCATTTCTTTCCCTTTGCGTACGTTATTCCTCATTCGAAGGATTGTACCGGAATGAGTCAAGTCCCTTAGTTGAAGAATAGTTACAAAGCGAAATGCGAGGGAGCAATAACAACAATATGAAATTTCAGCATATGTTTCTTGTGTAATTACAATAAATCGTTCCAAATTGACCTTGGAAAGTTAATATAAATTAGCCTTTGTATATTGGAAGCCCTACAAAGTACGCTAATAATTTTGATCATGACTTTTCTGCAACCCCCAAGCACTGCTTAGGTATGCATTTGTATTAAATTATTAAAGACATCCCCTGTATACCTCTATCCAGTGATACGAACTAAATATAGTTTTCTTATGAATAATGAATCGGGTTGATTTTGCTTTTGCACAGCAGCTTTGTGTGGCTAACTTGACGGAATTTTTCTTCGTGTTTGCTCTTTCAAGCATCCCGGCCCTGGCAAATGACAGAGCGAAAATGTTTGGAAGTATTTGAATATGTTTGTACTCAAATTGCCAAATATAAACGAGGGCGGATTGATATTGAAGCTACCTAGTGCTAGATGGCAGCACAAACACAAAAACTTTTTTTTTTTAGAAATTGCGATCTGTCAAACGTCAGCTGTTAAAATTTCACCCAAATTCATCAATTAGTTTATTTGTTGTAGTCGTTTGAAGTAAGCAACTTTTGTGTTTCTTGAAAAATGGAAAAAAGCGAATTTCGTGCAGTGATTAAACACTATTATTTGAAAGGGAAAACGGCGAAAGAGACAAAAGAAAAGCTCGATAGACATTACGGTGAGTCTGCTTCGTCAGATTACATGGTAAAATATTGGATCGCCGAATTTAAACGCGGCCGAACAAGCACTGCAACAATACCATCAACAGGAAGGCCAAAAGAGGTGGTTACTGAAGAAAATATCAAGAAAATCTTCGATATCGTTATGAATGATCGCCGAGTCAAGTTGCGTGAGATTGTTGAAATGGTAAACATATCATATGAACGTGTGTTCAACATTTTACATGAACATTTGCATATGAAAAATCTATCGGCAAGATGGGTGCCGCGTTTGCTCAGTGTCGAACAAAAACGAGTTCGACAGACTACTTCACAGCGGTGTTTGGACATGATAAAGCGTAATCCTGTTAATTAATGGCGTCGGTTAATAACTGTTGGGTCCACCACTACACACCTGAAACCAAAAATCAATCGAAACAATGGGTGGAAGCTGGTGGAAGTGCTCCGAAGAAGGCGAAGGCAGTGAAATCGGCTGGCAAGGTTATGGCCACTGTATTTTGGGATGCACACGGAATATTGCTCATCGATTATCTTGAAAAAGGATCCACAATCACAGGAAAGTATTATCGTGCATTATTGGATCAATTGATTGATGCAATCAAGGAAAAACGACCACATTTAAAAAAGAAAAAAATGCTCTTTCTTCAAGACAACGCACCGGTTCACACAGCATTAGATACGATGCTAAAATTACGAGAAATACACTTCGAATTGGTTAATCATCCACCTTATAGTCCAGATTTAGCTCCTAGTGACTTTTTCCTGTTTCCAAACTTGAAAAAATGGCTCGCAGGAAAAAGATTCATCTCAAACGAAGAAGTGATTACCGAAACTAACGCGTATTTTGAGGGGTTCCCGAAATCGTATTATTCAGATGGTATAAAAATGTTGGAATATCGTCTTACTAAGTGTGTCGAAGTAAAAGGAGACTATGTTGAGAAATAAATGGTTTTTGAAAAAAAAAATGTTTTTTTCCCACTTTAGTAGCTTCAATATCAATCCGCCCTCGTAGTATGTCAAATATATAGTATCATTAAGCGGGTATATATTTATTTTGTATCAAATGTTCCCTTGTCTTAGGTTAAGATACATTTTTCACCTCGGGATCCTATAATTTCTTTTTGTATCTCTAATTCTGACTGAAAGTTTCGTATTTGCACAAAGTTCACTAATTTGTATTCCCGTTTACCTTGAAGCTATACATTTTGTAGAGGTTCCAAATATCAGCCTCTATATGATAATTTTCAATATTAAAACTTCATTTTACATTCCGCCATTGTGTGGTTCTGTGTTCGAAGAACCAATGCTTAGTGGGCTTCATATACTGCGGACTGAAGTTACTTACCACATTTTACCTGGTCGTTGAAAAAATTATCCTTCACAACTTTCGCTACGTTTAATTTTTATTAATAAATTTTTGAAATTTTATTACACTTTGATATAATCGTATAAATGTTTAATATATAAATATAGAACTATAAAAACAACGTGCGTGACTATTCATAAAAGTGTTCGTTATAAGCTAAAAAGTTGCACAATTATTATTATCAATATAATTTATATATAAAAAATGTTATTTAATTTAACATTGTTTTAAATGGAGCTGCTGTGGAGCCTTTTAGCTAAAATACATTTCTTCAGTGCTGAATTTGAGCAAGTGACATTTGAGTTAATAATTTGTTTGTGATAACTTTGAAAAAGGCACTTACATATAAAAATACGTGTTTAAGAAATTTAACATTGAGCAGTTGAAAGCTGCTTTATGGATCAGATTTGTAAGTGGGCTTCATACTTAATATTATGCCTCCAGAAATACTTGAGCAAGTTAAATAGTGATATAACCAACGTTTGGAAACTAGTCTAAGGTAAAAATAATTATATTAAACAGATATTACATATTTTTTGTTTTTTTTTTTGTAAATAAGGCACATTTATATTTTAAAAATCCACATCCCAGCCCGAATTCTCATCAGGTGGTTCGTTTGAATCACAAGGAAATTTGTCAAAGTAACAGGTGTCAGTGGGGTGTGCGATAGGACGCACAAAGGGCGGTATCAGAAGCTGGCTCTCTAAACCGTCCCAATCGAAGCCTAGGAACCATCTGTAAATGAAACAAAAATTGTCATTAATTTTAATAATTAATGTTTACATTAATTATAATAATTGTTATAATTATATAAAATATATAAAATTATATATAATATGTATAATTATATAAAATTGTTAAGTATTTCCAACAATCTATTTGAGAACTAGGTTCAGTGTTACCAACCTACCATAGAAATATTTTGACTGCATAAGGTGAATTTCTTCTATGGTGAATAACGTCAAGTGCAATGAGGGTAAATGCCTTGAGGCAGTTGATCAAAATAAACGAACTTCAGAGGAATTCAAAAACTCAAAGTATAAAAATTGCCAAAAAAAAATTATCACTAAACACAAATCTCAATTTGTAGTCTATTTATTTTGATCGCGTTTTTTACTCAGTTAGGGCAGTTAACCAGGAAGGAAGCTGAGCAGGAGGATTAGTTGAAGAAACGTTGCTCTTTCATCCACCTTTAGACTAATTTCACCTTGATGATTTTCGCGGAACTTTTAATTGAATGATATTCGGTCTTTTTCTGACAGCCTACCCATTAGGTCCGGGCCAAAAATGTTGAATCTACAGTACTCTTTAATTGGAAACTGTGTAAGATCCACAATTACTACATGAAACGCTGAAATTTTTGGCATATCAAATGAGCCACGATTTTGTACAGGGATTTTTCAATGCAAGACAATTATTCTGTGTGTGAACAATAAATAAAATTTTGATGTCTACACAGCTATCGAACCTGGGTCTGTAGGTATTGATTCCTCACTAGAGGTGCTGGAGTGGTGAATTTAATTAAAGATATGTATATGAAATGCTCTGCTGTGAAACTCTTGAGGATCATTTGCTGGCAATTTCCAGATGCTATGCCTGAATTGTTAACATCTTGTTAGTACATTGGTGCTGGCAACTTTTTTCAGGAGGGTCATGATTGTATATGATGGCTTAACTTAAATTGTATGTGAATGCCATATTTCATATTTGATCTGTCAAAACTACAAAAAGTGAAAGCGCAGTAATACTGGATTTGCATTGACACATTATATACATAAAAGCTGTCAGAATCCCGCTGAGAATGTGTCAATTTTATTCCATTTTTGACAGCTGAATCACAAATTATACTTATTTCGCTATGACTTTATTTTATTTGTACCCACAGCCATGCGTCTACTTACTTGTGCTTCTTGATATCCTGAATGCCGCCCTTTTGATAACCCAACCGTTCGGCAGGCACATCACGGCATAACTTCTTGATCAACTGCACAGCCGAGCGCGTTATGTGCTTTGGAAACGGTATCATATCAATTCCCTTGAGAATGATGTTATACGTCTTCATAGGATCATTCGCGGTGAAAGGCGGACTGTAAAAGCGAAAGTTAATTGATAATGAAAATAATAGATTTGCGGTATAATTTCAGAGATCATTTTCAGTATGTCAGCGGCTCTGAAGAGGTATTTTACTAGAGTATTTCAATATGTGGGTCTATTGAGTTTAGCCTAAGTAAATTTTTGAGTACTATTGTGATTTACTTTTATGTATGTAACTAGTGCCAATGGAAGCTGTCAATGGTTCTAGTAACCAGCGCAAAGGAGGAGCCAACAATACTGCTAGCAGAGATAATCAAAAATTGTACGAGTATGATAGGGTGTGGGACTCTCCGTGGAAACTTCTCAAAATACTTCATCTGGAACCGATCAAGTAAATATTATCAGCACCAACAGCACAATGAAGAGATAATTTTGGAAGTATATGACAACTACTTTTTACAAGGATTTATCCAAAGCGAAAGGATTTGAAATGAATTCATTTGGTTAGATGGGAGTAACCCAGAAACATATAGAAAGGAATTCATTGTGCCGACACACAAAAGATGGACTTTTTTTGTATGTCGTCAAAGTTTCTTGTCTGGAATGTTTAGATTCTGCAAAAAGCTTCCGCTGACTCGTTATTCAAGTCAGCATTTTCTGGTTTTTCCATTTCGTTCCTCTTCTCACACATTTTCAATACTTTTTGTAGATATTCCCTCCATAAAAATTAATATATTCAATGGGTCGGATAAAATAGTTTCTGAAAAGAAATTCTCTATGTCTGCAAGCATTATTCATAAACCCACACAATGCCTGAAACCACAGATTTCTGTCTCTTATAGTTCTTTACTGTCGGCTTAAGCAAATATTCATCCAGCATAAATTTACAGTTCTGTGAGTGAGTAACTACTTTGTGAAGGAAGATCTTCACTTCAGGTATTTTTTTCACACATTTTCTGGATATCCCATTTTATTGCCTTGAACGCGATTAAGAGACTATGAGAGATGAGATACATCAAAGATTGCAGGATCAGTCGCTTATGACGCTCGCAGACTCAGTTCGCTGCTATATTACGTGCTCTCCCTTATTTATGCCTAGGGGTACACTCAGATATTCCCGTATAAGGTATGCAAATATATTTCATAAAAGATTGCAGTATCAAGGTTGCAGTATCAAGATTGCAGTATTAAAAATTACTTTACATTCTCGATACGTCACTAAATTAAGTTGTATCCCATTTTTCGCCTACACCCTCTCCAGTAATCCCTAACTCATCTTTCCCCAGTGCCATTCGGAAGACTCGGAGACGCTGAGATTCTGATAAAATATGTCTGCTGTCATCTTCCTTTCTCTTCACTTACGTGCCATTGAGCAATTCATGTATGAGTATGCCCAACGCCCAGTAATCCACTGCCCGATCATGTCCCTTATTTAATATAATCTCAGGAGCCACATATTCCGGTGTCCCACAGAAGGTCCATGTTTTGCTGCTGTTGCCGATGTATTTTGCAAAACCAAAGTCAACCTGCAAGAAGTGAACCGTATTACTATCGTGTATACAACTCCCGCTTTCTATATCAACTCCCCATACCAATTTAACATATCCACGTTCGTCCAGCATTAGATTCTCCGGCTTCAGATCCCTATAAATAATGCCGCGTGAGTGCAGATACTCGAACGCCTGCAGCACACAAGCGATTATGAACTGTGTAGCGTTCTCATCGAATGAGCCACGATCGCGCAACATGGTCCAAATTTCGCCGCCCATGCAGGCCTCGAGCAGCATGTACACATACTTCTGATCGCGGAATGTGCGGTGAAGGCGACAAATGAAGGGCGTGTTGCAACTGAGCATAATGGTGCGTTCACTGAACACGTGCTCCTCCTGCTTGGTGTCGACAATATGCCGTTTCTTGAGACACTTCAGCGCAAATGTGTCGACGCGGTTCTCTTGATACGCTTTGACCAGCTCCACACGTCCAAATCCGCCAATGCCTAGTGTCGCAATCACCTCCAAATCGGTTAATTTCATCTGTGGGAATTCTGTAAGAACAAAATACATATATTATCTCCAAAAGTGTCCGGGGATTCACAGCAGGCCGCCGTTTTCACCATTGGTTGTGGTTAACATAAATTTCCGCCTCAATTTACATACAAAAATTTTAAATAAACTCAATAGTTTTTTCATATCTTTCTTTTTACTTGGAACTGACATAATGTCGCACAAATATAAGCGTAGTAGTCAGACAATCAAAACGTTAAAGTGACGCCGGCTGATATGATATAATCATCAAACTTCACGACGTTATTCTTCCACAACAATTGATCAAATTGATTTGCTTTTAATTTCTACATGAACGCTCGACCTACCTTGCTTCACATTGGCTCCGAAGATATGCTTGGTCTTCTCGGCAAATTTCATGGCGAGCACGCGGTTCTCGTCGCCATAGTTCTTCTCCTTCAACTCGCAGAGATCACCAATCAAATGCTTAAACGAGTCACGATCGAGGGTCAAGCACTCCACGCCGGGAGCCAAGGCAATGATATTGGCCGTACGCTTGTCCTCGTTAATGAGAGCCTGTTCGCCGAAATAATCGCCACGCTGCAAGATACGTATTTCCTTCTCCTCACTGGTAGGATAGGACAGCTTTTGTGTTACCTTAACCGAACCCTGTGATATCAAGAAGAAGGTGTCCCCACTGGCACCTTGACGGATGATATAGGTTCCAGCCGGATAGAACTCCTAAAATAGAAATAAAAGAGATAACATACTGAAAAAGTTCCAGTGGGATGTAGCGTGGATCATGACACTTGTGACGGAATATCTCCTTTAGATTGCATCAAGCTAAATAGTTATTACATCCCTGGTATCATAATTGGGCCTCTGATTGACTCACTTACCACTTCCAGGACATCGGCAATCTTCGCTAATACCTCATCGCTTAAATTCTTCAGCAGCGGCACCGATTTCAAGAAATTCACACTGTTCTCAATACGCTGCATACCAGTGCGCATCATTATCTGCTGGAAGACGCGTCGATCCAGCACCCAAACACGAGCATCGCACAGCACCCGTATCGAGGCGGTACGCGTGCAGTTATAGAGTATGGCCAGCTCACCGAAAGCTTTGCCGGGTCCCATTATGCCAAGAACTTTGCCGTTTTTCACCACCTCAAATTCACCCTCAGCGGACACGTACAGATGAGCTCCGGCCTCACCCTCTCTGATGACGAACTCTCCCTTGGCCACGGCGAGTGGGTACATAGATTCGACCAGTTCACGCACTTGTGAGGCGTCAATGTTCTTGAGAAAATCATTATCCATGATGGCATCTTTGATGAGCTGCTTCGAACTGAAATGGGAAGTGAACAGAGTTTAAAATGGAGCGTAAATGAGTTGGTCGGCAATGGGAAGATGCAATTGCGAGTTATAATATTGGTAAGAAGTGTTGTAATGTTACGTGGAGGAGGTAATGTAAGACTGAGGAGATAACTAGGGAAGGCTCATTGTGTTATGTTATGCAATAAATGTGAGGAGGCTCTATGATGAAATGTCAGACTACGGGATTATATATGTGGACATCAGTGAGAGGTGAGGTGATGAGGAATATGGTAACCTCTTCCAGAGTTAGAAAATTTTAATTACTGTGAAAATCAGGCTTTTCAGGTTGGATTGTGGTTTTGCTAGGAAATAGAAAACCAACAAAGAAATTTGTGGAATATATTGTTATATATATTTCAAATGTCTTCCATCATTCTTTGAAAATTGTTGTGGTCACAAAGAATCACGTCTTGATAAAGAAAGTCTACATGTGTATATACAGAAAGCCGTGACGTTTCCTTCCAGAGTTTTAAACTGCACACATTTTCTTAATAGTTTACATGAGTTGTGTATTGAGTTGTTGTATGTATATAGATTTCTATGACCACATGTGCGTGTGTGTCTTTTCAACTTTCCCAATATGTAGATGAGTATGTATTGAGATGTTTGTTGTATTTAAATCAGCACTCACCTGAAGCCCTTATCGTATTTTGGGATGGGCACATTGAACGATTGCTGCTTTGACTGTTCGCAACTTTCACCGGACACACCCTGTTTCTTGAGCACTGGCGCTTGGGCCAATTGCAACAATTTTGATTTGACAGCATTGCATGGCAATGCATCGGATGCAGCCACTGTCCCAGCTGCTGCATCCAATGCAGTAATCACATTTTCGGTTTGTGTCTGCTCCTGGGCGGCCAGTGTACAGGTTACAGCGGTTGCGCCGGTGGAAGTTGACAATGAAGTGCAGGATTGGTAATTATCGCTAGTGATCGATTCACTGGAGGAAGATGCAGCGGGCGAGAGACGTGCTGTAGCTGCTACTGCAGCGGTGGTTGTACCTGTAATGGTATTTGGCGTCACTATTTCGCATTTCTTTTTGCAGCAGGCACATGTTTGCTGCTGCTGCTGTGTGGTGCTTATGTCCACACATTGTAGTGGCATATGACAATGATTGGTGCCTGTTGCTGAAGAGTGCAGCAGATCATCATTAGCAATGGGAAGATGATTGGTGGTTTGTTGTAGAACGCTCTGTAAGTGGGAGAGAGAAATTAATTACATATGAAGTAAGTGGAGTAGGAGTATTCACAAAAAAGAATCTAACTTATATAAACTTGGTAGTTGTATGTGCCTATAAAGGAGGTGCCCTTTTGTAATTAATATGTAAAAGGACGTTAGTGTCAGTAGTCAAAATCCATCTTCGCTAAGTTTCGTTTATATCGAAGTCTAACTAACAAATTCCATTCTTTTACTGAAACGATTAAAATTATTCTTAATGATATATGACCAAATCTATATTCCATCGTTGCATACTTCAACAGGAACATGTCACAATCCAATATGCGAATTTATAAATAGTTTCCTACACTTTTGAGGCTCTTGAGTAATTTCAGTATTATTTTAGATGGAATTTCGTTGGAATCTTCTCTGAAATAATTCATACAAATTGGCGGTGATGTTGCTGGTATTGCATTAGGTTGATAGAATGACTGCTCAATTACAACCGAGAGTAGGCAAAAAGTAACAAAATTTCAACATGTTTCCACCTCTATTCTGTTCTATGTTGAATTTGTTCAGTAATTGCAAAGTTCCCAATATACGGGACCATAAATTTTATACTCATATTTTATATTAAATATTCCATCTTCATATCATCACAAACAAGAAATACACGGATATAACTTTGCATGCTTATACCTCTAACCACAAAACACTTTTCGTAAAAATAACTCGATCATTAAAATAACACCATGTCATTCATATGATGTAATATTCTGTCAAATAGTTAAAAAGATGACACTCATGTACATACATACCTCATATGACTCCTTGGGGATGTTCACAAAAGAAAGAAACAAAATGTGAAATTTAAAGTTAACGAGTTCTTTTTGTAGTTTAGTCAATAAAAGTTAATTACTCGAAAATGCAGTTGCTAATTTGATGAAAAAGTTTACTACACAATTGACAGGCATTACTGAGCTAAATTTCAGTCAGTATCTAAACAATTTTAATCATTTCTTATAATGAATAATATTATATATTCTTAGCACTACAATTTCCACCCCTTATATGGGGTTCATATAGTATTAGAATAGGCTTAACCTGTACCTCTTTGAACTGTCATCAGCAACGTTTTTATTGTTATTATTATTATTTCTCATTGTTGAGAGTATTCAAGACACAGGCTCATGAACGAATGATCCATTGATGCCTCTCCTTAACTAGCAAGTACTCAGGCTGGTGTTTGATAACCCGAGAGGTTCCAATGTTGACTACATCCGTACCAATTGAGTAACTATTTAAGGAGTATTTTCAATAGGACTACAGAAATAATAAATTGTACCTGCTCTGTTTTATGTTCCTATTTTCACCATTTTCTTATGTTTCCTAAGATTTCGATAATACGATTTTTCTTATTACTTCTGTCTCTATTTCGCAGCTTACTTAGTTAGGGACAATTTTGTATAAAATTGTCTTCAATCATGGCAAGGAAGTTATCTTCAATGATGTTGAAGAAATTGTCGTCAGTGATGCAAAGAAATAATCATCAATGATGCTAAGGTATTTGTCTTCAATCATTGCTAAGGAAACTGGTTTAAATTAAGTTAACGAAATGATCTTCAATGATGCTGAAGGAATTTTTTTAAAATGATGCTAAGGAAAGTATCTTCAATAATGTTGGGGAAATTATCTTCAATTATGTTGAAGAAATTGTCTTCAGTCATGCGAAGAAACAATCATCAATGATGCGAAGGTATTTGTCTTCAATCATGCAAAGACCTGATTATCAATGATAAGGAATTTATCCGCATTTATGCAAAGAAATGATTATCAATGATGCTAAGGAATTTGTCTTCAATCATTGCTAAGGAAACTGGTTTAAATAAAGTTAAGGAAATTGTCTTCAACGGTGCCAAGGAAATTATCTTAAATCATTTTGGGGAAATTATCTTCAGTGATATTAAGGAAATTATCTTCAATCAAGGTAATGAAATTTTTTTCAATGATGGTGAGGATTTTCAGCAATCATGCTAAGGAAATTATCATCAATGATGCTAAGGATTTTGTCTTCAATCACGTTAAGGAAACTAGGTATATTTAGTGATGTTAAGAAAATTGTCTTCAATCATGCTAAGAAAACTATCTTCAATGATGGTAAGGAAATCATTTTCAATGATGCTGAGGAAACTATCTCTGGACAATACGTAAGACACTGCCTTGCAAATTGTTGTGTTGTATAGTATTGCAGAAAGATGTATATTGCCACTGACCTTAGAACCTTAACTTGCTGCTAAGGATATTAATTGTTGATTTACAAAAACAAGTCCTCTAAAATTATTGTGTGTCTGTAGCTTAGTTGGGTTTTAAAAGTTGTTCAATATAAAAAATTGTTATCTGTCATGATATCCTGCCATAATAAGACTCATTTCATAAAATCATAAAAATCGTAAAGTATGCTCCGATTCATATCAGTTATAACTCTTTAGTAACACAATAGAGTGAAAAATTTCAGATATATTTGCTAGCGCTTTGAAGTCTACATCATAGATGAAGGAAAGAAAGTGAACTTCTGGCAAATGTCACAGTAATATATCTTCGAATTAGCTTATTAGAATCCCCAAACAATTACGGCCAGTGCTAATTTTTTAAATATGCGCCTCAATTGTGAAGGATCATGCTTTCTCCTTACCAGTTCAATGTTTTAAAGAGATTATCAACAATTCTTTTATATAGAAAGATACTTGAGAGAAGCGTATATTAACTATTTGGAGCCTTGATTATTTACCCATGTGGCTCAAAGTAGCAAGAAGAAGTGGGGAATGTACTTTCTCTGAATATAAATATTTGAATATAAATAACTGGAATACAGCTCTGTATGGTATCTGTAATGGTACTAGTTTAAGGTTTTATTTCAATAGGCTTTCAGTTAGACTTGCTGACCGAAAGGCCACGCATAGACCTGTTAAGTCCTTAGCAAACCCAGATGGGTGTCCATTTAGTACTCGCGGAAGTGGAGATCATTGACTCGGGTGGCGTCTTTGCTAGCCAATAAGATTGAGAGTTGAAACCCCCCAAACCAGGGAGCCCCCAAGTATTTTGGGTGTGCTCTAGCTATTGATGCAGAGACACAGAGGAGATCCTCCAAGGCTTCCTTGGAAACTGTTTCCCCCATTTGCTGCACCAACCATTAATAGAGTAATTTTAACAGCTTTGTCTACCTTCTGTCAAGTTGAAATGGATCGACGAGAGCACAAAAATCTGCTAGTATCATATTATGTTTTAAAGATATAATTGTAACGTCCTTGGAAGTGGCTTTTTTCTTACCTACTTAACTCTTCTGAATATTATTTATTATTATTATTAGTATCTCTTCGGCCATAATTAATTATGAGTGCAAGGTGTTGGGAGAATAATGAGTACTAGCTACAGAGGCTTTCGACTCGAAGAGAAAAAGATTTTATAGAAAGAAGCATTTTGGAGACCAAGCCAGTGGCAGGAATTGAACCTGCGACCCTCGGGGTGTGAATATTATTTATTTACTTACTTTATTACAATCAAATAAAATGCTAAATCTAATAAGGATACCAGTACTGGCTACCAGGATCCTCCGAAAATATTTTTTGGGTGTAAATGGCTCAACTCATCAATAGGCGATGTATTGTTCTGTATTTTTCTTAGATTTTTTTCCCGACCTTACTCTCTGCCAGAGATCTGCGTTGTCTTTCTGTACTCTTAGCAATTTGTGGTTTGCAAATTTCTACTGCACTCTTTGGCCTTTGCCAATTGAAACAATGCCGTTGCCACTGAAATCTTTCCTATACACTCACGCACACCACTTGACCAACGTGTGACATTCCTTGTTGCCAGCCATACTGATTTGATTTGTCATTTGTCCAATAAACTTTGTTGTTGACTTAATAAACGACAATTAACAAATATACGACAATAAACAAATTTTGAACATCACGTGCGTGCAATTATGCCACTCACATACAATAAAAAGAGAAAGATAAATAAATATATATATGGGTGCATATATAAAAACAACAACAAAATAATCAATTCAAATTCAACGGAATTCGCACTTAAAGTGCTCAGGTTCAACACTGCCACTGCCACTGTCTCAGCTACCGGCGCTGCCACTGCATAATCATTCCTCGTTCTCAACTCAATTTGTGTATTCAAATTAATTTAATTGTTATTAGAAATTTTTTACGTAAACGAAAATGTGTGACAAAAAGTCAACTGTTTTTCAGTGCACACACACACACACACACAAACATTTATTCAAATACACATCCCCTCGCGTGCTCATTCGTATCTGTGTGGCAGCCTGAGTGAGAATCTGTTCGAAAGACCAGTGATAAATGTCAGCAAATGTCATGTCTCTGTCAGGCGGCAATTCTGGGCTGCTGTTTTTTATCACTGCTCCATTATTTGTATTTGCATAAAAAGTTTACTTAAATGTGCTGAATTCGAACGGCAGAGGGCGCCCTCTGTGGTTGCCGCTGCTGATCTTTCAAGTGCGCCGAGAAAAGCGTGTGCAAAATGCTTCTTTTTTCGCCTCCTTTACACAGTTTTGACACATTTTTGTTGTGTGTTTTTGTTGTTGGCATTTTGTATATTTACGCAAGCATTATCAAAACTATTTTGAAACAATTGGGCACAGTACACGCAAATTTTAGATGTGCTGCGTTCGCCTTGCATTTCAAAGGAAACAATGAATATCGATATGATTCACGGCGTGTACTCGCAAAAGACGTGCTCGTATTTTTAATGACATATTTTTTGTTTGTTCATATTCGAGCACTACTCATTCTTCAGGCATTGAACATTTTAAAATAGTACAATCGAAGACTTTTAACCCAGTTCCATTTGAATGCTAATTTCACGTATGTATTTGCAAATGACTTTTTTATGTTGTTTGCGGAACATGACAAAATTGTTATTTTATTGTTTCTTCAAATGAAAAACAATGCTAATGCGAACTTGGGTTGGGTGTATAAGGAAACTCATGGTTCCTCATTTGCGTTAGAAAAGTGATCTATAAGGCTCTTGTATATCTTCAAGTGAGAATCCACATTTAACTAATACTGAGCTATTAGGGATAGTCTGATAGGGATAGTCTGATAGAAGAAGTGGTGTGATAGAAGAAATGGCACATATTGGCCATGCAGACTTCTTGGAGAAGCAAGGAAGAAAAAATTCTCATATGAAGATATCTGGAAATCAATGGTACAACCTTACAGAATTCTATACACGCATACAGTCTCTCTTTGTTTTATCTCCAACTGACAATTCACAGAAATGCCATATATATTTCCATAGAATCCATCTATTCTTCATGAGAATCCTGTGAATCCTTCATGCAAATTCTGTGGGGACTGTGTCTTTGTAGATATGGTTTAAACTAGTGCAGAGTTCTCTGACTTAAACCACCTTGAACCAAATTCAAAGCATGATTTGTACCAATACGGTGTTTTGGAATTTGTCGCTAGCTAAGATATAAGCGATACCAACAGACATAATTAATGTCTCTGACAATTCACTGCTTGTAGTAAGTAATATAATGTTTAACAGAACACGTCCACTATATTTCGGAAATTAAAATTTGATTGAATTCTATGAAGATTCCCTAAAATAAGTTCAATATTTTAGATATGTGTCGGTAGTTTAGTTGTCAAATAGGTAAGTTAAATAAGTTCTCCAGCGTTGGATTCATCTCTATAACTTTGCTAAAATATTGAAAACTGTATTTGACATGGAGCAAGGAAGTTCTTAACAGAATATAGTAAGGATACTCTGAACCTAGGGTGAAGTCTCCTTTTGAGCATGGAGCAGGAAAGTTCTTCAATAAATATACTAAGGAATTTGGGTAATTAATGGAAGCTGCAGAGATAAATTCGTCTGTTAATACATTTCGGTAGTTTCGTTTCGACAATGAAGCCTACAATTGACATGGAATAGGAAAATTGATCATCAATTATAGTGAAGCGACATACTAAATGTTGAAGACGCCATTTGACTTATAACAGGAGAGTTCTTCATAAAATACAGTAAGCAATTTGGAGAAATGTTGGAGACTACATTTGTAGATGTATTTCAGTAGCGAAGCAGCTCTTAACTGACACGGAATAGGAAAGTTCTTTATGAATTAGGTGGATACATACTGAACCTAAGGTAAGTTAAGTGAAGATTCTGTTCCGTGGAACAGGAAGTTCTTTAAAAAAGACAGTAACGACTTTGGAGAATTGGTGGAGAATCCCGGGATAACTTCATATGCAGTTATATTTCGGAAATATTGTTGAGATAATGAAGCTCTTAATCTACATGGAATAGAAAAGTTCTCTATCACATAAAGTAAGAATATATACTGAACTTAGGGTTAGTTAAGCGAGGATTCTGACATGAAATTAGAAAGTTCTACATACAACTCAGTTTCAAATTTGGAAAATTTGTGGATACTCTAAGGGAAGAGTTCCTATGTAGTAATATTTCGAAATTTTTCTGAAGACAATGAACACTTTCTTCGACAAGAATAAAATATGCTAAGGATACACACAAGACTAAGGATGGACTACAAGAGAAAAAAAGTGGTTATACAGCCTGCAATAAGTGCTTTCTATCATAACCTTCTTCAATCACACTACAAATTTATATATAATTTTGGCATAAATGCAGTGTTAGAAAAAATATTCGCACATTTAAGAATACTCGACTATCAGTATGTAAGCACCATTCACATAACCACAATCTAGACGATTTTTTGCCAGATCAATTTAACTTAAGTACGAGTAAACTGTTTTATGGCATAGCAGTTAGTTTTAGACTTGCTGGAGCTAGAGATGTGATAAGTGAAGTTGTTCTAATTGTCTTATCTACTTGCTTCTTCCCCATGTCTCCTTCCCTTTTATAAGTTTATATGATCGAAGTAGTGGAAATAATGAATTCCTTAAAAACGCTAAACCACATTGAGCCAAGAGTATTGGTAAAACAAGCAACTCTTCTAACTAAACTTGGTCAACCTCATAACTTAACTTCGTAATATAATAAAGTATAGTAAAATGTGCAACGTTTCCATCACCGCACAAGCCATCATAAATCAACACGAAATGCTGTAGCTAAGATTATTTACTGCCCGTGGAAAATAATTGCGCTTCAAACGGTTCTACGTATAAAGCAGTTAAAGGCGCGTTCAAGTATAAGTTGGAAAGAGGAAATATATAGCTAAAGAAAATTTATCTAAGTTAAAATAAAACATTTAGAACAATATCTAATGCATTTTTTTATGTCGAAGGAAGATGCAGGACAACTGATAATATTCGTAGGTAAACATTTTATGGCCAATATATTGAAGTGTTGCATATACCTGTCGGTGCCATTGCAAAAACTACAATTGAGAATCAATTGCAATATGTTGGTTATACCGTTTTGTCGGTCAGGGATCAATATGTCAGAATTTATAGAATATTTTTGTATCCGTTTATGCCAGTATTTTAACAGACATTCAGTTGAGGTTTATAGATATCAGTTCAGGTATAAGGATTTCAACACTTCACCAGACTGAGGCTGAGTGAGCCCAACAATTCAATACAGAGAATAATTGTAACCTTTGCAAAGTTACTGAATATGTAACGATAGGCTAAGGATCAACTGAATTGGAAGCAAGATTAACATATATATAATGCTGATTAGATTCGGGATAATACTTAAGTAAGTTCATAATAGCAGAATTATACGAGTACACCAAACAGTGTTTTATAGTACACAATCTGCGATATATCGTGGTTTATATATGATAAGGAAGGAAAACTTTGCATAAGAAGATGCAGCAACAGTTCTATCGGAAGAAAATTCCTTTATTAAATTCAAATTTATGCAATACAAGTTTCAATTCTGAGTCACTGAAGGTATTCTTGTGGTTACGGATATTTTGTTATTCAAATAAGTACTAATATATTTTATAAATAAGTTGGGTCTATCTTCAGCTACCATTTGTAGATTCTGTGGAGAAGTTGATGAAACTTTACTACACTTTTATTAGATGGTACACCTGGGATATAAATAAAGTTCCTCATCTGAAGTAAATCTGAGAGAAGATCTATGGATGCGACTTTCCTCTTAGTTTAACTAAGTGGATAGAGATAGAAAACACCCTTTACAAAAATCTAATCTATTATAAGTGCGCACATAAATTGGAACTATAGAGGAAAATAGTTACAGTGGCGAAGTATGACCTCAGTCTTGTAATAAACTCGAACCCTTAATTATTACCTGTATACAGAGCTTTGGATCAAATAAACAACAACTGCACCCATAGACATTCACAATAATAACTACTGTTGCGACTGCATTTGCAAGACAAGGGTTTGCTTTATAATTCTGAGCGAGTGAAGTTCTCCTGATTTGTCTTTACACATCGCAGAAACCACTTTAGGTGTTATGGTAACGATAACAATAACGAATAACAATACTTCTTCACCTTCGGAGATATCTGTAGTTAGAATAACTTGGCTCCATGGTGGCCCTTCGACTCTGGTCAAAGGAGAGGCAAAATTATTGCGGTTTTTAAAAAAATTTTTTTACCTATCAGTTTCGTTATTCAATTTCATAAGAGGCCCAATAGTTTTTTATGTCTTATATTTCCATTTATTTCCTGTCATTACTATTATCTATTGCATACAGTGCTATTATTTTGTGGAGAGCACACGTATAACCTAATTTGTGGTATCACAATGGACCTATACCTTATGGTCATTTATATGTACCCACTTGCATATAAACCTAAACTAATGTATGCATTATAAGTGTATTTTCCTCCATATCCGACCATTATTCTCCATACTTGTACTCCAACAATTCTTAACTTAAAGTTCAAGTAAACCTAGTTTGGAGTTTGTATCTATAAATTAAGATTTATACGAGTATTGGTGCAGTAATTCTCAGAGACCAATTGAAACAATTCTGTTCCACATTTTACCCCACAAACTTTTTAACTGCTCAATTAAGCGGCTATAAAAATGATAACACTTTCAAGTTCTCTTTTCAAAAAAAGGAAAATAGTAATAATAATCTTTAAAATAGCTCAGATAATACTATATTATTATTATTAGAGTCTTGATAAAATATTTCATTGCGAGTGTTCATGTAAAATGCCACAAATCATAAAATAATAGCATTGAAAAAAGTGTATCTATCAGGTTTTAAATGCGCAAATGATACAATGTGCTAAGTGATTAATTAAATAAACGGCGAATAACGAAAATAAACTACGATTTGTGTATGGAGGAAACCAAGCGAACATTTTAGGTTTACACATACAGAAACACACGCCGATACACCGACAGGGGGCTTGAAAACAAACAAGATCTGTGTGTATGGGTCATATAATTTCTGGGGTGGTAATAAAAGCGAGAACATATGAATAAACATTGATAGTTGAACTATAAAACAGAAGCCGAATTTTAGCTAAAAAAAAAAAATAAGAAAATAGAACATCAGCTCTAAACAGCAGCGCTGGAGTAGTAGGGGAAATACGTCGTATGGAATACAAGGTACAGAACCCGCTAAAGTGAGGTTTCGTAAAATACTTGCATAAATTTGTAAACAAACAGTTTGCCGAGTTACTTGTTTATTTAAGTGGCTTACCGACTTGCGTAGTATTTAATCCGACTCTCTGGCATTAAAAGTCAAGAATATACAAATTATATAAGAGCTATATATAAGTGTGTCTGGGGGTATAAGTTCGTTCGGAGTTAGCTATGTGGGCTATTCCACTTTTAAGGGGTTCGCTAAACAAACTGTTCACGATACTCCTGCATATTTAGAGGTGCTTCCAGTGTCAGTAAAGCTACTGGAAAGGCCTTAGAAATGTCAGTACATTTTTAAAGAATCTCAAATGAAACTAATGCAAGAATCATAAATTGTATTTTCTTTGTGTGCCTGAGCACTCGATTGTGTTCTAGAAAGAGCTTAACCAGTCTACGTTCAGCGGGGAAATCCAATGGGCGCGGAGGAAATTGTCTGAGATAGTTTAGTGGAAACTTTTTAGAAAAGTGGTTCAAACCTAATGCCGGCAGAGCTACGAAGAGTTAGGAGATACAATCGAGCAGGAGCAGGTACGGTATACTTACTTGGTCGATCTAACAACAGGCCAGTGTCATTTAAGAAACCAACTCATGAAGCTGGGACTCTCACCAGTAAGCATGTGTAGATTCTGCATGCAGGCTGAAGAAACAGGAGAGCACCTTCCAATGAACTGCGAAGCCTGAGCTCGCAGTGGGAAGAAATATATATGGGGTACTACTGGCCCGAGGTCAGAGATATTAGAGCGATGAACCCCAACTCAGTGCTAAGTTTCCTTAGAACTGTTGGACTAATAGAATACCCTTAATAGGGATATGCAAGTGGAGTATATTAGATAAAATGGGTCGAGGTACACTTGCCTCTTCTTGACAATCATTGTCATTGTCAACCACAGGCGTGTGATCAAAATATATAAAAAAAACGTCGACAACCTAGCTTTAAAAATAGGAAGACACCGTTGCCTTAAGTATATCGATACTCTAAAGAGAATAGCTAACAGGAAAAATAGTCGGTTGGGTAACACTAGAACACTGTAGAGAGCTTTGTTTATTCTTAAGCTCTGCCTGATCCTCTGCTATGTTCATTATTTAATTCTATTCGGTTCCTGAAATGGATAAGTTTGAGGGGACTTCCTATTACTTGTTTCATCTTACAGTATCCCTCTATTCCTCATAGTTTTATAATTATGTATCTGAACGGAGTATAGTGTTCTGAAGGAATGAGTGCGATTAATAGTCAATGGTCTTCCTGACCACCCCCAAATTAATAATTCAAATATAATGGGAATTTGATATATTTTCTGATAATACCAATTAAAATATCAGTATAAGAGGAATTATACTTCGTGAACTTCTCGTAAAATTTCAAAAACAGAGTTAAATTGATACTCAAGATAATCCGGGAAGAAATATAATGCTATATAGTACTTTATAGAATCACAAAAGTATTATCGATTTTTCACTTATTTATAATAAAAGTTACTGTACTCATTTGGATAACTTTAAAGACTCTATAACTGGAAATATTCAATATTCAATAATCATTCAACAATCTTTATTCATTATAGGCTGAGAATCGGACAGTTAGTAAGAAAGCAATGTTAGAAAATAAACATAAAGAACTGATTTTAAAAAAATAGGACACGAAGTAGGAATCGAACAAAAAAAACTATATAAATTATTTTCTAAATCTACTAAAAAAAAAATATTGAAGAATAAGGAAAGAGTACTTGGAATCGGCAGAAATCTTCCGATTATTTGCCGGTATTAACTTGCACTCATATATCGCGAATAAATCCTCTCACGATTCATGCATCCCCAACTTTAGTTATATTCTTCATTAACTGTACTCACCTTTAGTTTGTGTATTTCCCGGCGCAGTTTGACAATTTCGGCATCTCTGGATTTGATAACATCGCTTAGCGACACTATCTCGCCCTGCAGACTCTTGATCTGTGCATCTTTATCGTCGATTATTATCTGGGTGCTCATGTTGGGGCTGTAGCTGCAGGTGGCGCCCAGTGCATGTGCTGCTTTATTGGAGGTTGTTGCATACATCATTGTCGCTGGTGTTGTCTCCATGCTGGCATTGTGCTGCAGTTGCAAAATGAAGGGCGTGTTGGCGATTGGTGTCGCTGGGGTTACGGTAATTGCTTCAGTAGCTGTTGTTGTTCTTTTCGGTGAAGTGGGCGTTGTTGGTTGGCTGACACTCGATGGTTTTCGACTGTTGTTGTTGTTATTGGCTACTGCATTGGCACGCAATATCAAGGACGTTTTACGTATCTAAAAGAAATTTGTCAAAAAGAATAAACAAAAAAATCAATTACTAAATTTCGTAGCAGTAGTTTCGTTAGGTACGTCAACTGACAGGGTCAACATTCGTCTTTGTTGTATTAGGGAGGTGCTCTTTTTGGTTAAATAACAGAAGGTGTGTGACGTACTTGCACCTAGAGAAGGTTTGCAAAATGCTAAGAAACTCAGAGCGACAAAAAATGTGGGAATGTTGGAGAGTTCCTGTTCGTTTTCCAAACTAAGGAATTACTGCATATCATCCATGTAATTATTTAAAACTGATTTTGAATGGAATTTGCTGACGTTCAGTACTACGATGATTGTTTTAAGTATAGTAATTTAATTTCCAGAATTGAATCATTCAATTGTTTTACAATATTATTGCTGAAACCAAGTAATTTAATTGTTAATGTCCGGCTCATATTTAGTTATTTTATTGCTGAAATGCATCAATTAATTTATTGCACCTAAGAAATTGAGTCGCTGGTTGACGAATTAATTTTAGTAATTTCATTTCTTAAAAACCTTAATTAAATGATAGAAATTAATTAAAATATTAAAATTTTTTGTAATCTGCAAATTTAATTTGTAAGATTTAGGATCATTTTACTGAAAAGTTTTCTGGCTTAAATTCAGTAATTAACTTATTTAAATATTTAATTAAATTACCGAAACGAATTTAAAGTTAATTGTTAAGTAAAAAAGTAAAAAATAAATTTGCCTTAATTTAGAAATTTTGTGTATCAATTAAAAATTCCTGGTTTCAATTCACCAAATTAAATATCAAAAATTCCTCAAAAAAATATCTAAAACTTCAAAATTGAATGATAAAATTCATCACCTGAATTTCTGAAATCTAGTAGTACAAACGCATTAATTTTTAAAATGAAGTCATGAATTATTTTAAACTGAGAAAATTGAACTGTTTACATGTAACCCTAAATAATCCGGTCTCATTTCTGAAAGTTAGCAATTAACTTTCTTTAATTTAGTAATTTCACAGTTGAAATACATCAGCTGAGTTACTGAAATCCCGCTATAAATCTATTGATATCATTATTACTCTTTCCTTAATTATCTCTTTAGTATTTTAAAGTCAATTATGTAAAATGTGTATATCGGTATTTCATTCCTTCCTGATTCAGGAATTCAAAAACAGAAACTGAATTTCTGAAATTCAACAATTTTATGAGGTGAATTAACTAATTAAAAGTATTTAATTTAATAACTGAATTGCTACTATGGGCAAAGTACACGGAAACTACCTATTTTATTAATCTCACTCGCTCTTGAAATTTAGTAAGGAATTTCTAAAACTTAGTAAAGCAATAGCTAATAAAAATTCTGACACCCAAAAACCTTAATTTCTAAAAGTTTAGGATTGAATTTCCGTATTCTAATATAATAAGCATTGCAGTATGTAAGCTCTGCAATTCAGTAATTCAATTTCTGATTATCAGAAATAGAATTACTTAAACAACATTTTCATTTTAAAGTTCGGAACTAAAAAGCTGACATTTTTTCCTGATTTTGTGCAAGAAAAGTTATGGATTTAAATTAAATTGCTAATATTCAGAAATTAAATACAAGCCTTTCAATCAGATTACAGCAATGGAATAATTAAAAAGTGCAAATATATTTGCTGATTTTAAGTAATATCCTCAGAAATGTTTCGCAAACTACTTTCGAAGTACAATTTTACAATTCCAGATATTTTTCATTTTATTTCTTAAAATTTTAAGTTCTTAAATTTATATATTTTTACATTTGATTATATTCTGAGATTGAGCATCCGGCTTTTCTAAAAGTTACGAATATAATTTCTGAATTATAGTAATTTCATTCCTTTAATTGATAGAATATAATTCTATCTCTGAAACTTACTAATTCACTTACTGATATTTAGAAATTCAGACCGAGATTACATTTCAAACCCAATATTTCAATATCTAAGAAGTGGAAATAATTGCTGATATTTATAATTTAAAATTGAGGATTTTAAAGTCAGCATTTAAGTAAGTAAAAAGTACAAATAATATTGCTGATATTTAGAAATTCAAACTGAGCTTCTCATTTCAAAACCAGAATTTCAATACGCAAAAATTAGAAATTCAATTGCTGATAATCAGAAATTCAGTACGAGCTTTTCACTTTGAAGTCAGACTCTTCTACTTCTTAGGGATTGAAATTATAAGAAGTAGAAATTTTTGCAGTTTCGTAAATCATGTTCGGAGTAGAGTCATTACTAGTGTCTTCTTAGACTTACCTGTTCAATTACATTTGCATCCTGCAGTATCTTCGATGTCTTCCTGATCAAATTGCTCGTTGTGGTGATAGGACCAAGTATGCCGCTCTCAGCAAAGTACTTTTGAGCCGCTTGGAAACTCGTGTCCTCCTCTGCTGCTTTGTTCGTGCTGCCGGTATTGTGGACAGGCCGCGGTTTTGCCAACTCCGTGGGTGACTGTTGGGGAGTCGACTGCTTCACAGATTTGTCAGCGACTTGATCGTTACTGTCGCACGGTGGCTCAGATTCAGATGTGGAACCGCCGGATTCTATTTCGTGCGAACGCTGCAGTAGTCGCCGGCGTTGCTGAGTGGAGCGCGAGCTGAGCGGAGAATTAACAAGGCGGCGTGTTTCGGTTATGGGCGAATGTTTCGGCGATATTTTCACTAGTAAGTCCGGGTGTACCGCCACATCCAGAATCTGATATTGGCCTATGTTCGGCGATGAGGAACGTTTGAGATGCTTTATTTCGACCTTGCCGCCGCGTGACTTGATCACCGGTTCGCCGAGCGAGTGCACTTGTACGAGAGATTCTCGGGACGGATGTTTATTCTCGTCCGTAAAGATGTAGTCCGTGTCGGGATGCGAGTAGGACTGAAATAATCGCGCCGATTTTCGTTCACTGCGACGCGGAGTCGATGTGCCGCACGTAGTGTCCGAAGTGGTGGAGGAGATTCGCGGTATTTGTAGGTTTTTGGCTTTCTGAGGTGTTGCCGCTACAGCTTTCGTACCGTACGCTTGCTTAGCTGCGACTGGACTGTGCTCGCTGTGAGTGTTGCCGTCGTTAGACGCCCCACTCGCGACATAATCGAAACTTGCGCTCATGCTGTCATCGCGTGAGAGCTGTGCGGATGTCGCCGACGAGGTTTGTGCGGAGAGCGAATAAATGCCGCTGGTGAGTTTAGTGGACGACATTGAGGTTTCCGTGTTGGACGGCGATATTGAGAGTTTGTAAGTGCTGGGGGCACGCTCCATGCAAGAGCGCTGCGTGTTAGCGGCAATGGCGTGAATGGGTATAGGAACGATAGTTGTGGGACTTGCACAATTGCAATTTGCGAAGAGGCTGCCGCAAGTGTGGCTTTTGCGAAATTTCAGACGAAAATTCGAGGCTCTGGCAGCACCCACCGTGCTAATGTGGCCGCGACCACCTTTGTAGAATATGGGGGAGATGCTGCCGAATTTCTGTTCCACCAGTTCGTCGTTGTAGTCGTCGTCCTGACTGCGTGAGATGCCTAGTTTTGGGACACCAGTCGACTCCATGCAGTACTCATTCAACGGTTCGGTGACCATTTTTAGCAGTTGCGGCACACTCAGAGCTTGGTTATCCAGGTTCCCGAGTGTGTGCAACTGAACCGGGCTGAGGCTGTCCTTGGGCTTGGTTTTGCAAGCCTCCTTCTGCCGTGGGGGCTCCATCAGAGTCGTTACCGAGGGTAGCATATTGTCAACCTTAAAATTAGTGCTCTGTGTAGGAGACTTCATAGCCATGTGGAATGTCTTCGCTGTCTTTCTAGGCAAGTGCCCCGCTGGTGCACATTTCCGTTGGCATGCGAATTAGCTGCGAAATTTTAATAGCAAAAAGCCTGTAAAAATAGAATAAAAATGCATATATTTAGTGTGTGCGCTTCATAGATGCAGGCACGACGGACGCATTGACTTGTCAATTTTAATCTATGAGCTAAAAAACAAGCGGCAAGATGCGGTCGCGCTCTGCTAAAAAGCGAGATTTATTTAATAAAATAATGTTTTAATTTTTTTGTTTTTATTGAATTCTTTTTTTTTTGTTTTCCCTGTCGGAGCTTGCATGCTGCCGTGCCAATTGTTTCTTAATTGCCCGATAAATGCTGCTCTTATGTTTATTTACATTTTTATTGGCTTTATTATTGTTTCGGATGCTGTGCTGCTCTTTAAGCGAAAGCGTTTAGCTTCACGCTAGCGAAATTAAATATCAACTCGTTTTATTTTTAACCTCGCTCTGAACAAGCTTTTAATCTCAATTTGAACTCAGCCGCCGATGGCTTAGTTTCGAAAAGAGCAAAATTCGCGCCAGAGATAGTGCCGACCGCTGTTATTATGAGGGGAGATTAATGATTAATTAATATTCAAGCTAACACAGCAAAGTACGTTTTAGGAATTTTCACAGCCGGTTTCGCTTATTTTTAGCTGCCACCACGGCATTTGTAATAAAATAATTTAAACGCAAATACTTTCAAGTCGAGCGATTAAGATATCGTTTTTAGTAGCTTTTATGGTGTGAGTTCGAGATTTGGCAGCAGGTAGTAAGCCATAAATTGATTGCTTTAGTAGTCACAGAAATATTGGAAATATTTTTAAGATCATTCTCCGCCTTAATATGCTATATTTACCACGCCCTAGCCTAAGCAGGCAGCTCAATTTACATAAATATAGGCTTTCTTTTCTTTTTTGATAGTAAAGTTTATAACAAGCAGGTTATAACAGGGAGTGAGCTATAAATTTACTGCTTTAGCAGGTTAGTAGTCACAGAAATATTGGAGATTTTTTAAGCACCATTCTCCGTCTTAATACAACGCCCTAAGCAGGCAGCTAAATCTGCATAAACTTTTATGATAGTTGAGCTTACAACCAGCAATGAAGGCTGAAGTCTGATTAGAAAGATTAGGGAATATCGTATATATTATTAAAAGAAATGTAATAGAGTGGGTGTGGCAATTGATTACGCAAATGACAACACTTTTTCTAGCTAGTTTGAAGTCACTTATACTGAATTGTTGTATATCATAAAATCGGATCAAAAGGAAAATATAAAGAATTCGTTTGAGAACTTTTTTGTTATAAGAACCTATGATACTACTATACTTATGATATTACTAGATACAAATATTAATACTTGTTAATACGGCAATCTCAAATTCTCAAACTAACTGCCGGATATAGTGTTATTTCTTAAAATATTTCACATGGGAGTTGGACTCTTTTGTTTGAATTATTAATTTTGTTTATTTGGATCTCACAAAAAGTTCGTACAATGATTCTGCAGCATTATTACAGGATCCTTGAATATATCGCAGGTTAGGATTAGCATTATGTGGCTGTCTAGGCACTGATATTGAAAGAAAGACACTTAGGCCAGCTAGAGTCCCATTGTGATACCAGAATTTAGGGATATGGGTTGTGTAGTTCCCGAAAATCTGTGGGAATGACGAGGACTATTGTGTTATCATAAGTTTGCAATATAAATATAGTAAAAATCGATCCAAAGAAATACGTCGTTACTATAGAATCTCTTCTTAGTGATATTTTTAAAACAGAACCACCATTTGTAACGCAAATCTCTTTTGAGTATTGTTTAACTCAACTTATATTTTTCGGTCGAAATTTGTTGATTTAATATAAACTTGGAATAAAGGATAATTGAAAACTATAATATTCTATACTCTAATTCTAATTTTATTATCTAAGAGATAACTAATCTTGAATTGCTTATACGTTGATTGATGAACCGACTCTTAAGGTAAATGAGAAATACTTCACTTATAATTTTTCCGAGGTAATTACTGGCTTCTGTATTCCATGATTGTAGTTTGAGAGTACTTGTAAGTCGAAAGACCTGACGTGTAATGCCGGAATAATTTGTTATCTTTTTAATTATAATAAATGTGTAACAATGATAATAATTGATTTACTTGTAAGCAGTAAGAGATCAACTTGCAATTGAAAGTCCGCTATTTTATACAATGTCTGAGGCAATAGAGAAACAAACATTTTAAGTAGGCGTACCTCGTCATGTAAAGTGACATGCTTTAAGGGTGTCATGCTCTCAGCCATGATACGAAAGTTCTTGTCGTTGTACAAAATGATGGTGGCTTTTATTTCATTGTAGTTGGTCTTAATGATTATAAGAAATACACTACTCCTTCGTGCTAGCATGGCTCTAAATAGATAAAACATAGTGTAACAAAATCCAATTCAATCCAAAGAGGAAATATAGTGTAAAAAAATCCAAAGTGTAGTAAAATATAGTAATGGTTAAGAAGAGTCATATTAATAGCAAGTGCGCTTAAAATGGTATTGTAGGCGTATCAGTTTAATTTTTCTTCTCAAGCTAACCTCCAATTCTATTAAAAATTACAGATTTTAATATTCTGGTTTGGAATAAAAAAAATCGAAAAGCAAATAAAAATGACACAGCTAGCAAAAGAGTCAAGTTACATGCTAAATCGGCTTGGGTTACATACTGATCATGAAAAAACATGTTTCTCAATATCTATCATGCCATGCCTCTTTTAGTTATTATAGAGTCTATAATATAGACATTCCTCCAAATCAATATGCCAGGCAAACGTGTGTAGGGTAGATAGGAATCCACAAAACAATAAAGCACCAACAACAAAAGAGAGCAGCCGAGAAGTATGCTAAGGTTTTTCTATATGAAAAGTATTTTCATTGAATCAAGCATCAAATATATTTGCACTTCCGTACTATTGTCTATAATAATGAAAGCCCCGAAAAGTATACATCAGACATCAGCAACAAATTATTCTTGTGACTACACTGTCCCAGTCGCGAAAAGTACTTATCAGAGTAGAAATAGTTAAAAACAGTTTCGGAAGCGTTGACATGGTTTGATGAAGGAAGATTTATGTGAGGAAACATTTCTAAAGCTATAATAAATTTCACTTATATAAAACCAATGAATTTGAAACTATTCAATAAAATGCAATGAACCTGAAAAATGCTAAAGACTAATCAATACTCCAAGCTCCATAGAAATATGTTTGTGTGAAAACTTATCAAGCGACTCATAGAATATACTAGGGGTAGGCCGGAGAATCGCCGAAGAAGCAGGTCTACAACCACTCAGGCATTGATGCCCATTGTACTATCAAGCGACTCACTCGCAGAAATAATTCACTATTATGCCGTGTGTTGTATTGAATGAAGTAGCTGTTTTGTTTTGGTTGTGTGCCTACCGCAATCATATTTTTAATGTAGGAGATATGATATAATCAACGAATCAACGAGCATTACAATCAAAACACGCCATATGTCGTAGTACCACAAGTCCAGGGCCGTCTTTAGGCATGGGCACACTGGGCTTTAGGCGGGGGCCCCGGCCAGCAGTCCCATATTGATGAATTACCGAAGCATTCCTGCGTTGTTTAAGCGATGTTATCAGACAATTGCCATTGTAATAAACGGATCAGTTTAGTGTTGTTAAAAGGGTAAATTTTATAGTAAATTATTTATTTGTTTCTTGGACTTGGGTTTTTTAAATTGAAAATGACTGATGAATGATGATTTTTGTAACAAAAAATGTCGAAAACGTGCTATCTAAAAAAACTAGTATTCGTAAATATTTGGTAGTATATACTCGTATTTCATAAAACTAAATTATTTTAAGATAAGGGCCCTGGTAAGACATTGGCCCGGGCCCGTGTTATCCTTAATACGGCCATGCACACGCCGCAGAATATTTCCCTACCGCTGGTTGCTAAACAGTCCTTGGGTGGAGTATGATTTTCAAATAGTTGCTTATCCTTTATACCCTTTGATATTTGTATAGCTTACACATTCCTTGCGGTAATTGCGTGTTCATTAATCAATGAATTGCTCAGTATTGTGTTTACGATGAAGCTTGTTTGTGCTGTTAATTGTGGACAATGGCATTTCGTGATGCGTTTTCCAATATCATGATGAGTAATTGAATTGGTACACTTGCCGAGCCAATACTGTTTGAGTTGCTGTTATTGTATAGAGTACATACAAAAATAAAAACGTGACCCCTACACGCAAGGTGGGGGTGGTTTTCATAACCTAACCTCCCGGTAAAAAAATTACAATTCAGAAACGCAGCACTCGAGTGCTGTCTAAAGCTACTCACCTTACAATTTTAGTTGAGTTCTTATACTAATACAAGTATAGATATACCTATATTGATAATAATTTTTATACCACACATTTTAAAGATTAAATTTTATGGCTTTCTGGCTGGTTGGTAAGTTAGCAAAAACAAAACGAAATGTACCCAAAGGTACTAAAGAAAATTTGACTGACCTCTTCTTTATCTTGGTTATACTCGTATAATCACTGTTATTGAAAACTACAATAAATTTACCCCATACCCATGAAACTGCTAATTGCATGCTGTAAGAGAGCCAATCTGCATGGCACGAGATCTGTATAAAACGAAATATTACACTTTAGACCAATGTGTATAGTGTTTACGTGTATAGTGTCAAGGCCAAGTTCTCTAAGAGTAGTAGGGCAAAGGTGGTAAGGAATATTTCCAGAATATTGCTACCAGGATTAAGTAAAGTATTGAGAATTAAGTATGAATCATGATTATAAGAAGGCCATTCACCATATCCTAATTACGTCTGCAAGGGTTTGGGAAAATTAGCACTAGCAAGTAAGGTCTTCGAAAAGAAATAGATTAAAAACAAGCATTTGAGATCTTTTGCAGGATCGAAACCGCGATCCCACGACTGTGGGAGAATCTAGCAAGCTTATCCCTAGACCACGCAGACCGGCATATAAATATATAAGACATATATAACTAGGTAGGTTTAGGTATGTTATAGTGGATGTCAATGGCCAGAAGACACACTCAGGCCATACACAGGCCCATTGTGATACCACAAGTTAGGGTATAAAAAGTGAAGCTGATGAGAATCTGTGTGGAGCCTTACTCCAGTCATTATCAGAGTAAGACGAATCTTAAGAAGTCCTTTATGTTAATTGATTTGAGATCGTCCAAGTCAAGATTGGGAAGCCTAAAGGTTTCCACCAGCGCCTGGAGAGGGCCGGACAGTGACAAAGTATATGGACAACTGCTTTTTCTTCAACCTTTTTTTTATAGATGCGAAGATTCCAGCCTAGTGGAATGGTGGCCAAATAGACAGTGTCCTGTCAAAAACTATATATAACTAAAAGGAAAACAATTTTTAAATTTTGAAGAAAACTTTTGAAAGAATATCTGATCCTGTGCTTTCGGATCAATTATCTTAGGTATCATCGTCTATTCAAGAGTTGATAAAGCTTTCAAATTATGGAAACCATTTTCAGTCATTTGGCATAATTGGAATCATGCCATTAGTGGAAACATTGGAGGGGTTCAGAGAGATTTTCATTCCTTTGAATAATCGTACCATTTATTCATGTATGGCACTTCTAATAGTACTATTAGTAGGGATGTGGGAAGCCACATAATCCAGGGAACAAACGCAAACTCAAATGTTATTATGACAGTGTCAACTGAAGACTTCCATGTATCTTAAAAATTGTTGAAAGTCCAATTGTCTTCAGGCTCTATTTAAATAATTAAAGAGTGGAAACTATTCAGAGAAGAACTCACGAAGACTTCAGTGAATCAATCAATAAATTATGGCAATCTTTCCTCACTATATAAATTGTCTTTATTCCATACTCAGTTCAGTTAAACTAAATGTTTAATTTAAAGTAATATTTCATGGCATGTTTCTCCATTAAACTGATATCTAAGGATAATTTGTTTCCCTGTTTGTAGGTACATCGTATTAAACCCCAACTACACAGACATTTGATTAATGATCTCAGAAATTTCTCTCCATGTCATCATTACAATTGAACTTTCTTCTACACATGCACGGTGGTTTCCCTAAATGTACAATCATATATCATACCTACTCATCTCAGAAATCGCACGCTATAAATCATTCACTGAAAAAGTGGTTCGTGTTATTTATGATCTTTTTTCATTTCCCTTTGTTATGTTTTAAATGTTAACACTTCATCAATTAAATTGCGCATATTTCGCATCGCTCGTCAATTGCAAATGTCAAAATGTAAACGCAAACATCCGCGCCCAATCATGTTGACTGCCAATTGAATGTCACACAAATTTCTATTTAAGCGTCTAACACAATTGAACAGCGCCGGAGAATAGAATAAACTGAGCAAATTTAATATATTTAAGTGGGCAGCAGAAATATAAAATGTACCCACTTTGTATCCATTGGATACATGCGAGTATGTGGTGTACTTGAACTGCGAATGGCGTAGTGGATTTAGGAGTGATTTGGCAGCAATTTGGAGCTGCTCATAGGCGTACGGTACCACATGAAATCTGCGGCTGCCATTTCATCATTTTACGTTTATGAAATCTGATAAGAAGGGCGCTAATTTCGCTGCTGCTACGCATCATTTCGTATCTATTGGTTACAGAGATAGTAGGGGTATTCACACCGAGTGGGGATCGTGATTAGATTGGTGTTTGTCATACAGTTTATTCTTTTACAGCAGGGATGGTTTGGAAAAATGTCAGTGGTGGGGGGAATGAAAAATTGTTCACCAAGTAATCAGGGAGATAAGACAATAATATATATTGTGGCAGGTCTAAAAATTTGGGCAGAGTAGGTTAATGCCGAATTTCTTCAATAGCTAGGTAGAGCTGTTGTAAAGCGACCACCTACCCATCAGCTGGCTGAAACGTCATTTTCTTCTGGTAGATTAGCAGTCAGGCATATTGATCACTTTTTAAGCTTTAAAAAATCACTAAAATTCCACTCAATTCGTCAATTCAGTCCCAATACAAGTCCCTGCTTTCTAGAAAGTTGGCAGCACTGGTCACATATTTTTTGTCACTATGGATATTTTATTTGCAGAAAAGAATGGAAAGGTCTAACTGAAAAATATAAAATTTGAGAAAATTCCCTCTTATGGTATACTGACGCTTCTAAGACAATGGACGGAGCTGGGGCAGGTGTATTTGGGCCTAGAACCAACTACTGGGAAACAATGGGGTCTATCCCAAGCATTTTTCAAGCGGAAATTCACGCTATTGAAAGATGTGCCCAGATCAACATTGACAGGAAATATCGGGGGAAAAACATCGTGATACTATCAGACTGTCAAGCAGCACTCAAGAGTCTGAGCTCACCCTTGGTGAGGTCTAAACTTGTAAGGGACTGTATTGGGAAGCTAGACTCCCTAGGCAGTATGAACAAGTTATCTCTAATGTGGATACCAGGCCACATAGGAGTAGAAATGAGATGACTGATAGCTTAGCTAGGAAGGCTGCGGCCTCTCACTTCAACGGCCCTGAACCCTTCTGTGGACTATCATCCAATACCATTGGAGGTGTGTTGAAGAAGTGTACAGAAGCAAAAAGAAGTCAAACCTGGAAAACTCTTCCGGGATTAAGACAGTCCGAAGTTCTTCTGGGAGATTTGAATCCTAAAAGAGCTAAGGAGTTAATAATAATTAAGAATCATCACAGGCATTTTAAGCGGTCATTGTAGACTCAACTACCATTTGAGCAAGTTGGGTATATCTTCAGATGCCATCTGTCGATTCTGTGGAGAAAGTGACGACACCTCACTGCACCTGATCACAGACTCCGGACCATTGGCACACAAAATAATGTTTTGGAGAATATATGTATCTTAGATATGCGCAAGATCCCTCATCTTGATTCATGCAAAATATATGAATTCCTGTCGAAAATTAACCTGACAAAAGATTTATAGATGAGACTATCCTCATCTTTCAAATAAATAGGGGCATCACAATATATCTTTCAGGTCGCAGTGTATAACACCCTTAAATATATCTACCTATCTATCTATGGATAGTTTATTGCAAATTAGTTTTATTTCATATACAAACCGCACAAATGGGACTTGCCAGCACATTTTGAGGTCGTTAAACCCATGATTTCTAAAAAGTTGGCACCATTGTTCACAGTTTTTTAGTCAATATTGATATTTTTATATTAAAAAGGATTCCATGCACAAGACCGTATAAAATGGGTCTTGCCAGTACAGTTACAGGGGCAGTAAGTCAATGCTTTATATTTGACAGCACTGGTCACACTTGTTTTATCTATATTGATATTTTTATATGAACAAAGTGTCGTTCCATACGGAAACCATACAAAATGGGTTTTGGTAGCACAGTTTATATCTACTAGGTCCTGATTTATATAAACTTGGCAGCATTGGTCACATATTTTTTGTCAATATTGTTATTTTTTATTGAAAAGAAATAATTTTTCATGGAAAAGGCACAGAAAATGAGACTTGCAAGTATAATTTGAAACATGATTTTTAAATAGTTGAAAAAAAATTTTTTTCCATACACAAATCATAAAAATTCTAATTGGCAGCACTTTTTGAACTCGCTCGACCCATGACATCTACAAATCTGGCAGCACTATTGATATATTTTTTCTCTATATTGATATTTATACCCTTTATCTTTAAAAAAGGTAAATAGGGTATACTAATTTTTTGCTTTTGAGAGGGGTTGCAATTTTAAGAAGGAGGCGTGGTAGGTATGGGCATATATATACAGATATGAACAGAATCAGTTTCTAAGCAATTTTTATTTTGTGCCTCCATCTGTCCGTCTGTGGCCACTTTTTTCTACACCGTTAATGAAATTTTGCAAAAATATAGTCTGGACAAAGATAGAGAACCAGATTGCTATATGGGCCGATTTGGACAAAGACCACGCCTATCTCCGATATAAGGAACTTTTTTCACCTTTTTTAAAATGACCATAACTTCGGTCCAATTGATGGAATTTGGCAGATATGGAGACTATGCGCATACTAAACGCTATGCGGTATATATTAACTGCCACGCCCGCTATTAACAAATATTAATAAGTTAAGATCTGGTAGAGATTCACGGACGAAATTTTACGGGAAGGAATATGTGGAAATTATAAAGCTATCTGCAATAAATGGGGCTGAACAGAGAAAATACACGCCCACTTTTGATATAAAGTCTAAAATTAAAATTAGCCTACCTATGCTCGTATTGATGCCAGCGGAATAAAAATTGGCAGAAATATACATGGGGTCCACAATACGGTGTGTGTAGAATCCCACAATTAGCCAAAAATCATTAATGTGTTCCTATTAAAGATTTATCAACGAAATTTCACAGGAAGGTTGCGGATACTAACATTAAACACCACACAAAAAGGGGCGTGTTATTTCTACAGCCAAGCCCACTATTCACATATTATTATAACTTACGACCTACACAATGTTTTTGGACGAAATGTTATATTAGTACATATATTGACCCTACAAAAACATATACAAATGGGGTCGATCAGATAAAAACCACGCCTCCCTCTAATATAATCAATTCAAGGTACCCGACCGAAAATTACCGTAGATATTCTTCTAATGATGATTTATGAAGAAAACATTCCCATTGTTGAACTCGCCCGCACAAGGAAAGGTAAATGGTATTTCGAAGTCGATCTAACCCGACTTCAGACTTCTTTACTCGTTTTAATATAGTGATGGTGTTTGTTCGAAACTCTTTGTAGAGTAAGTTTATGAGAGAACGTTCGGAATTCTGGAATACTATTATTTGTATTACTATAATACCCCGTCCCTTATAATGATTTCTCGAAAAAAGAATTTATTCGATTGAATTCGGTAACAAAAATTCATTGAGTGAACTCAAGGTCATGTTAAACAGTCCATAGGAACCATCTTATAGTCGAGATTATTCGTTCAATGTTACATTAAACAGTCCATAAGAAGTATCTTACAGTTAAGAATATTCGTTCGATGTAGTGTGCCAAACTAATGGGTGTCGCTTATTCCAATCAATTTGGATACTTACACCAATATTTTCTGCTTTGATGAATACTTCCCGAAATTTAGATCACAGAAAATTAGCGCCCATATTTTTAGTACCCACTGACCTCGTATATTATTACAATTGTTCCCAGTTGAGGCCAGTATACAGTTTCTTTATATCAAAGTCGGTATATACGAGTATATCCATAGGTAAAACCTATTTATATGGACTTAATTTTTGTACCGAACATTAGGGACAGCTGGTTAAGTGCCACGCGCTGCCTTTTACCCGTACTCGCACATAATTGAATTATCTTTTTCACACAGGAAGTTTGTACAACTACACACAATTTTAATTGATGTCAATTTGATTCACACTTAGCGTATTTTTAGCGACTTTGTAGCGTCTCTTTTCTCGTATCAAATTGGGTACTTTTTAAGTACAAACTGATTATAGTATCACATCAAACACACACGCAAATAACCACCACCAACACAAATGATGACAAATGAACTGAAATTGCACAATTGTGTTCAGTGGCCAAGAACATCAGGTGATAACTGCGGAGAACACATGTGTCCAGATACACACCGACTATATACGAGGAGATTATCATAATTGGAGGATATGATTTATGGCAATTTAATTGAGTTATTACACACAAAGAGACCCAAGTATTTGCGGCTCTTCGAGAAATTGCCTCAAATAAATGCTGATCATGATAATGCATGATAATTCTATAGGAAGCAGTTAATTAAATTTATGTACTTACTATAATAAACGAGTGGGATAAAGAAAATAAGCGGGCGGTTTGATTAGAGCGATAACAAATATGGAAATAGAAGAGAAGAAAATATACTATTTATATAAAGAGCTGTGGAAATATATTTAAAATGTTTATTTTGGATCTGTGTTTTATGATATCATTCTATGACATAGAAATTTGTGGACAAATTGAGGGGGTGAGTCAAAGTTTGTAGATACTTTCTTGGGAATCTGAGGAAACTTTTGCTGTACAGAGCTTTTTATTGTACTGAGCTCGATTCATAAAGGAATCACAATGGTTCCCCAGGTCCTAATGGGGTATTCGCACCGGTTTCTATTAGAGCATTACACTGAGCCTTTATTTGTGCTTCAAATATCACTATTTACTTTACACTTTTTCCTTTATTCGTATGAATATGCAGTAAATATTAGATAACAGTCCACATATCTCGTGTATTCCTTTTGAAGGATTGTCGGTATGGAATATTAGAAGAGCCCATCACAATTATGACATTTTTTGTTTGAAATATTTTCTCTACTAGAAAATGAGACTATATGTGTGTCCATTGGATTTGTGGACAGCTTGAGCTAGCATTTACTATTACACTTTCAATCCTGCCTTATGTATGGTAAAATCAAGAGGTGGGTAGTCTAATGGATATTTTCAATATCCGGTTTTATTTCATTGGATCACAATCCCTTCAAGAAATATAGTAAAAATTTAGAGGTCATTTAAAAATCAAAATTATAAGAGTTGTCAATCATGTAGGTCCTGTTCGATTATTTTTTCAAATAATGTTTACATTTCCAATATGTCCATCGAATCCATTCAAATGCACCGATACACAAAGTTATATAAATATTCCCAAATACTTTAGTTAGTGTTTTATAAAAAGCATACTCGAAATTTCGTGTCGTCCTAAATAAATACAACAATTGCTGCTCAGAGCTGATTCACTGTAGGAGTCATGAAGTTTTTGGTTAAAAATAGTTTTGTGGGGATTTAGTTCGAAATAGTCAGTTCGTTGATATAAATAGTATCATATCGGATGAAAATTTTGGTGACTTATAATATCATAATTATAAGACCCTCTGTAGGCCGGTCCTATGACAGCAAAATCCATGCATTAAATTTTACTCATCAGTGTCTAAAATAGGAAACAAAAGAGGAAGTATCCCAGGACGTTAGTGTGGATATGAAGACTTGTCCTTTACACACTCTTGAAGTGCAAGAAGTTAAACCGCTGAATGCTATGAAATTTCAGGTAGCATTGAACGATTAAATTTCATGCACGAGTCTTCTTATCTTTGAATGCTGCAATAGATATATATTTATGTAATATATATATATATATATATATATATATATATATATATATATATATATATATATATATATATATATATATATATATATATATATATATATATATATATATATATATATATATATATATATATATATATATATATATATATATACGAGTACATATATATATACTTCGCTCTTTTCTCATTGGGTAACTTCCTATACAAGAAAGGCTTTTCAGGCTGTCCCCAGAAGAGTTGAACTTTGTTCAACTTCACTTGACTGATTTCAAAAATTGTCATTGCTTTGATAATCGCATTTGCCAGTATCAACCACTTTGATGTGGAATGTGAAACTGTAGAGTTTTTAATATAGTCTTCTATTATTGAGGTAAACTAATCACCGGTGTTCGAGAGGTTCCCGTGAAGAGATATTTTTCATACCTTTTCTTTATTTATTTATTTATTATTAGTTTAAAACTTATTTAAGTAGAAATTTCATCCCACGGCTTTGTAGTCCCACCGGTTCTATATTCTTGGAAGAGCTAAAAGTCCTGGTAGCTAGTCCTTTTTTTCTGTCAAATTATAATTTGCACTTATAAATATATATTATTATTGTACCTTACACCATTATGAATTGTGAGTGTAGGGAAAGAAGTATTAGCCACTGAGGTTTTCAACTCGAAGCGAAAAAGGTTTAGAACGAAGCATTTGCGAGAACTTGCCCTGGACAGGCTTCGAACCCGCGACTCCTGAGTATAAGTCTAGCAGGCTTACCATTTGACCAAGGAGGAGGGTATATGATAAAAATTATTTATTATATATTCCAAATTATATTATATATTGCCAAATTTGCTGCTCTTCGTTCGTTCGTAATCTAATGGCGCCTAACTTCCTGTAACTCTTTTATATATAATAATTATCTTCTTTTCCACAACAAAGCAATTTCCCATGTAGCACTTTTTGTTGCCTACTGTACTTTTGTTTTTGCGAACAATCAAATAAGCTCTGTTAACATCCGAACAAAAAGTTTCGAATAAAATTCAAGAAACGCAAATATCAACAACTTGCCGCAATTAACCCACGCTGTGACTGGGTCTATTGAACTCTTGTAACGAAATATATCTTATCTGAAGAATCTGTTACAATGCGTTATCTTAATCCGCTAGAACGGAATAACGTGATTTTCACATAAAAAAATTTTTTTTTCTAAAAATATCCTCTCAAGAGTATTTCTTATTTATATGTAAAATTATATGGGAACATGATAAATAAATATTCAAAAAGAAAAATAATTGTGTCTACTTTATTTGTTTTTTAATGTTTACCATGCAAATGACGACAGTAAAGTTGTTTTCCTACAAATTTTTATGCTTCTCATTATGTGTCTGTGTGTCTGAGTTGTGAAAAATGAGTTCAACAACAATTCGCAGCTATCTCCAGCTATCTTATCTCTAGTCTAGATCATCATGACAACCACAAAAGGGCTCCCGGATAAATGCGGCTAAAACCAGGTCGTGTCTATGCATTCATAATGCTCTCTGAGTGCGTCTGAAGGGTCTACGACAAAAATAATGTGAAACGAAGAAAATGGTAAATATTTATAAAACCATTTTTAACCGGTATCACCGCCTTTTTATCTCGTCTAGTTCATGGTTATGTTTTAATTTCAATGTCGTCATCGCAGCCTTTCTTTTGGTCGTAGGCAAATTTGTTTTGGGCTTTGATCGGCAAACAATCCCCTTAATTTGGGCCGGCATGTGTTTACAGCCTTTTAAATTGCTTTGCAAATTGTTTTGCAAATATTTAAAATTATACATGGTTAAAAATAAATGTGATAATTTATACGCGTGCATTTACAAAATTGTGAATATATTGTTTGTCTTGGCGGTGGCCATAAACAAAATTGTACACTCTCGCTGGTGGCTTCGCTGCGGCAATGGTAAAATTAGGAAAATTACTAAGCATTTTTGCGGCTAAACTAAATAAATTATATTTACTCAAATGATTTGATTTTTATAAACTAATAGCATTAATTTTTCAATTTGAACAATAAATTGTTCGGAAGACTTTAGCTATTAAAGGGGGAGGTTGAGTGATTTGTGCAAAGACAGATTTGGGTACCTCTGGTGAATGAATGAATGAAACAAAGACTGAAAATGTACCTCGACCAATTTGATAAATTGGCTCCGGTTTCTTGTGTCTCAAAAATTCGGACTAACTTATGAGTGAAGCAGTACGGTACCATCGTGGTGACAGACTCTCTCATAGTTTCATCTATCTAATTGTTCTGTAGCTCTTGAAATTGGATGAAGTTGACAGAAAAAAATGTAAACAAAGCGCTTTAGACTCGTAGATAGGGATAGATATATGGGGAACAATAATAAAAATATTCTGAATTTCCTACAATATCCTTCGGGGGTCAGGTTTGTGCGCTGTAAGACCGCTTGGATATCTGCCTACCGTTTAAAAGATATCAACTTTCAAAACTTGCCAAATGAAATATTTTATCCAGAAGTTATAATGAACTCATAGTGAGTATCAAACTTGGAATCAAAATGAATTCAATAATCAACTGGTCTGTAATGTATGATACACTGGTTTATCTAAACTGGAAATCAGTGGTTGCTAATGTTCTGAAGACCTCGTGTTTCATATTATTGAGAGATATTACCATATCTCTTGTGATATCACCAAATCTCTTGTGGTATCACCATATCTCTGCGAAATCACCATATCTCCCGCGATATCACCATATTGGTTGAATATCCCCATATCTCCTGTGCTATCACCATATCTCAGCAATATCAACATATACCCAGCGAAATCAATATATCCCTTGCGATATCACCATAGATCCTGCGCTAATACCATATTCCAACAATATTACCAGACCCCCTCCGAAATCACATTCGATGGCGCCTCTGATGTTAAACCTGCTCATAAAATTTTACTCTCATCTGCCAAACAGTGACTCGTGTATATATTTAAATTTTGTATACATTCGTGCAGACCGCATAATCTATATTTTCTACAGCATAAGGCCTTCTTTAGTCAAGAATTGTGTGCTTGTAATATCTGGTTCTTGAACACTTAATTTGAAACGTACCTATATTTATTTTGTTTATTCAGCCACAAACCTCGGAATGATTATATTGAGGACAGATTTTAAATATACAATTTTCGCTATCATACGAGGGCGGATTGATATTGAAGCTACCTAGCGCTAGATGGCAGCACAAACACAAAAACTTTTTTTTTTAGAATTTGCGATCTGTCAAACGTCAGCTGTTAAAATTTCACCCAAATTCATCGATTAGTTTATTTGTTGTAGTCGTTTGAAGTAAGCAACTTTTGTGTTTCTTGGAAAATGGAAAAAAGCGAATTTCGTGCAGTGATTAAACACTATTATTTGAGAGGGAAAACGGCGAAAGAGACAAAAGAAAAGCTCGATAAACATTACGGTAAGTCTGCTCCGTCAGATTACATGGTAAAATATTGGATTGCTGAATTTAAACGCGGCCGAACAAGCACTGCAACAATACCATCAACAGGAAGGCCAATAGAGGTGGTTACTGAAGAAAATGTGAAGAAAATCCTCGATATCGTTATGAATGATCGCGTGAGATTGTTGAAATGGTAAACATATCATATGAACGTGTGTTCAACATTTTGCATGAACATTTGCATATGAAAAAGCTATCGGCAAGATGGGTGCCGCGTTTGCTCAGTGTCGAACAAAAACGAGTTCGACAGACCACTTCACAGCGGTGTTTGGACATGATAAAGCGTAATCCTGTTGATTCTTGGCGTCGATTAATAACTGTTGATGAAACGTGGGTCCACCACTACACACCTGAAACGAAAAATCAATCGAAACAATGGGTGGAAGCTGGTGGAAGTGCTCCGAAGAAGGCGAAGGCAGTGAAATGGGCTGGCAAGGTTATGGCCACTGTATTTTGGGATGCACACGGAATATTGCTCATCGATTATCTTGAAAAAGGATCTACAATCACAGGAAAGGATCAATTGACTGATGCAATCAAGGAAAAACGACCACATTTAAAGAAAAAAAATGCTCTTTCTTCAAGACACACAGCATTAGATACGATGCTAAATTACGTGAAATACACTTCGAATTGGTTAATTATCCACCTTATAGTCCAGATTTAGCTCCTAGTGACTTTTTCCTGTTTCCAAACTTGAAAAAATGGCTCGCAGGAAAAAGATTCATCTCAAACGAAGAAGTGATTACCGAAACTAACGCGTAGTTTGAGGGGTTCCCGGAATCGTATTATTCAGATGGTATAAGAAAGTTGGAATATCGTCTTACTAAGTGTGTCGAAGTAAAAGGAGACTATGTTGAGAAATAAATGGTTTTTGAAAAAAAATAGTTTTTTTCCTACTTAGGTAGCTTCAATATCAATCCGCCCTCGTAGATAGACAAGAACATGTTTTGAACGAATGTTACGAATCAATATTTCTTTAGCATTTTTCAACGTACATAGCAACTTCAGGGAGATTGAGGCTATAATTTTATGGGGCAGCTCACCGTCTTTTTGTTGTGACTTTTTCTGCCCAGAAACACAGTTTTATTCTTTAAAAATAAACTATATATCGAGAGGTTTTCACCTGCACAGTGTATCCAGGTGTTTTTGACGCGAGTTGAATATACGAAAGAGTGGGAGAGATATATTTCATGAGAGCATAATTCGCAAGAGAGCTAATAACAAACAACTTTCATGCATACGTAAAAACAATCTAGTTTTGCTTCATTTTTAGAGAGACAGAGAAGGCGAAACAGAGACAGGGATAGAGTAGTTAACAAGTGTAGAAAATAGAACAAGATACCAAAATAGTTAGGACAAATATACATATCCGTATATTGTCTTTGGTTTGGATTATGCAATTGTGTGAAGACCAGGGGAGCTAAGTCGAAACAGGTGATAATAAAAATAACTGACAAATATTTGGAGCTGATATATGTTATCATATGAAGTCTGACAGCAGCTGAGCTCGAATTATACCAGTGGTAAATGCAACGGAGTGGCGGTATGCCGACTTTATTTTAATATAGTCACACAGTTGTTTTAATATAGTCACACAATAAGTTGTTTGTTGGTATACGAGTATACTATTTCATTTTGTTGAATAGTGAGTCAAAATATTGAGTAACTAGGAATACTGTTGAGTAACTAGGCAGAGTGTTGGAACAATTATAGAAAATATTTGATAAAGAACTTCAGGATGATTTGAAATATAATAGTGTAATAATAAAGCAGAATATAATGATTGGTCATGATGCCAAGAAGCACAGCAGTAATGACATACGACAGGGTAAGAATGTACAGTTTGCAACTTGAAAGACATGTGGTAATTTGATGATGATGTTGATAGTGGTGATGATAACGATAATAATTGTCACAAACATTGATATACGCGACTATAGTCTCAAGTAGATTGTGATAAAAATGGGTTTTCAAACTTTACCACTAAACATGAATACATGTTAAATGATATACATTATTAGTGATAAGTCAATAAGTGAAAGATCGTTAGATATTAGGCATGAGCAAAATTAGTGATAACACAATAATAAATATTCACGGGTGATATTGCCAGTGATAAATATTCATGAGTGATTTTATACTTTCATTATCAGTGATTATTAGTGAAATGTTACTAGTGATAAGTATTCATTAAAAAATTGGAAGTAAGCATAGGATATGAGGCTCTAAGGAGGAAAAATAAATAACATTATCTTCCTTAGAGCATCTCCTTAGTTTCAGTCCATCAATCGCTGGAGCACACATCAAATACTTTAAAGCCCCCTGGTTTTGGGGACTAAAAGAGGTTCAATCCTGGGAGTTGGTCCATTTACCATACGCCCCCCTATTCAATGACATCTATTTCTGTGGGTGCTAAATGGATACTCATCTCGTATCGCTAAGGACGTAACAGGTCTATGTGTGGCCTATTTGGCCAGCTTAGACTGGCTAACCGCACCTAACCCATATCTTTCCCTTATATTACCAGGTATAAACAAAGAGAATGATGCTATATTCTACAATTTAACATCATAGTTCTAGAATATGTTAGAATCAATTTCTTAATAGGCAAAATAAAGTAGCATTGAGTTGTGACTTGAAAGCAGTAGTCATAATATTGGGATAGAAAGGAAATCGAAATTTTTTATAATGTGGTTGAATTAAATTATTTTTGAATATATCTTCTTCAAATTAGGCGCACATGAACCTCTACAAATGATCAATAGCCGTATACATGATGAGAAAAGTGGAAGAAAGGTGGAGTACTACCACATATAAAACCGCAGAGCTCATGTTCACACCGTACGGCACCCGACACAAATCGACGAACGGTAGTAGGAATACTGACAAGTCATTCTCTAACGGCGGTACATGGTAAAAGGATGGGACTCACAAACAACGATGAATACAGGAAATGTGGGTATCAGGGGACAAGGGAAACTTTGGAGCATCTACGTGCCTATGCCACGCAATATCGAAAACGCGTCTAACACATCTGGGAGACCCTTGGATTGAGGGACTAAAAGAAGTCACACAATTAGGGAGAGTCTCTCTATTAAGATCTGCTAAGAGCGTCTCTCTGTTTAACGATTTACACTACAGCTCTTAAACTGATATCCATCTGGCACCGCAAAGGACCTTGTAGTTCTAAGTGTGGCCTTCATGGCCAGCCAGGTTAACCTAACGAAATGAAACTACTTTCATTGGATCTAAATTAACTGATTAGTAATGTCAGTACTCGAATAGGTTGCATTCATCTCTATAGATAGGTAGGTCGGTAGGAGTGGCAGCCTTCCAAGCAAAAGCACACCTAAGCACAATGTGATACCACACTAAGACGATGCGACTCCCCCGTCTAGAGTTTTGGGAACCACAGTGATTTGGAAATGAACCTTGCTATGTCCTTAGTATTGATGGGGGATATTCCAGTTAAGGTAGTGAAGAATGGTGAGCCTACGAATTTTAATCTTCGCCTGGCCAGAGCTGGGCACTGACACATGGGTGTACTGTTTCTTCCCCTTCCTCAGAGTCGCAGCTGCGACAGAAGTCGTTGTGTGGTAGTGCTAGTCTTTCAGCATGTTTACCAATCAGACAGTGTCCCAGTGACAGTGTTATTATAGTGCTGATGGAGTTCTTACTAATATTAATTGGCTGACTAGTACGCCTTGTGTCAATAGTGCTCCAGGTTTATCTGGCAAAACCACAAGTATGTTAATTTACCCAGGCTCTTTTAGCTGCCTCAAGGTAATTATGTTTTATGGCCCATTTGACCGTGGCCACCTTTATAAAAGAAGGAGATATGTCAGAGAGTAGCGTACCTATTTTGACCAATTCATGGGCCACGCAGTTTCCCAAAATGTTGCTATGTTCAGGCACCTAGCATATGTGAACTTGTGAATTACCTGAGGCGATGTTTAGGGAGGAACGGCAGTCAAGTACGAGCGTAGATGTAGTGAATACGCCAACTAGGGACTTGATTGCCACCTGACCGTTGTGAATAAGCCACTTCATCTCTATATAAACCAAAAGAAACAACAACCACAGAGTTCACTTGTGACTTGAAAGCAGAAAGTTGATATAGATAAGTGAAACTTGTTTAAATGTAGTTGAATCAAATCATTCTTAAATATATTTTCTTTAAAATGGACAGAGTTCAGTTGTGACTTCAAAGTAGAATGTTGATATAGAAGTATAAGTAAAACTTTTTCAAATTTGAATTGAATTTATTTAGAATGGTTTTTACATGAGGTTACTGCTAAGACAAAACGACTTTACGAGCTGAAGGCCCTGGCAGTTACCAGCTAGTCCTCCCCTCCACATTCTAAAATCAAAATTAAGCTATTGTTTTTCAAGTAATAATAATAATAAAACTACTTTAATAAATTTCTGGTCAACCACGCATAATCCAGTGATTGAACTAATAATTTTCGTAATGTTATTACATGCGATTCGAACTAAACCACTTAATATGTGAAAATATTGAACTACTTTTTATTTTATGGAAATTTCTTCAGGGGAAAAACACAACCAGCCAGCGTGTTGAAATGCCACTTCTTTTTAAATACCTACAACTGTATTACTACGAAGAGCGAAGTGAACTGCCTGCCATTACAATTAACTTGTCACGCTCCGCATAGTTGAAAATATTTCTTATGTTACTCATATGTCAAACACAATGGAATAGATTTCCAACAATAGCTTATAATAAATAATTCATGGCGTCTCCACAAAGTGGTACTGCAGAATGCTTAACTGAGCTTAACGGAATCTATCAGCATAATGCCGGTGATCAACTGCTCTGCACTGGTGTACGCTATACTGAATGTATTGCTTTGTTAGCAATTGTTTAACAATTAACGCACCACAGCAGCAAAACGGTTAACCGGAATAAAGTTTATAAACAAAATGTGTCTGTAATAAATTTTCACAATCAAGCAAACAAGAAAAACCAAACAAACACTCTTATCTACAATAATTTTTACTAATGAAGAAAATTAAGCGAGCAACAGAGACAACGGCAGCAATGACTGCGGCCACGTTTCGGAGCGTGCCGACATTATTTTCGCTACAACAAATTTATAAGCCCAAAGACAGCATTTGTTTGCATTTTTAAAAAGGCTGTGCAATAATTTATTTAATTGTTTATTTGCTGAATTTTAATTATTGAAAGTTTCTATTTGTTCTTCCACCGGCCAAGAACTTTAATCATCCAATTTTTATCGCATCGTGTGAATTTAACTTTATGCTACGAGCTGCTGATGAGTCACAGGATATTTGTTAGTAACAGAGGGTTGCAATGCCGATAAAACAATGTTTTTTAGCCACAAAAATGACTTGACAAGATTCGAGATATGTAGAGCAGAGCCCAGCAAATAGCAGCAGAATCATTCAATATATTGATATTGATCATATAATGCTATATACTAGTGTTGTGTGAGTGGAAAATATTTATAAATCTTTTTCGTCATCACAATATCTAAGGCGCCTACGAGTACATATTGGCATGAAGCTTTTCGCGTATAGTTTTGTTCTAACTTAAGAACTGTAACCTAACCTTATGCGGCCCATAGACGATACATCATGATCATACTCATATTTAATAGTATGTGTGAAAAAGAGAGGAAATATGCATGTATGTGTCACACAGTCATGATCGCGCTGTGATCACTGACTGATCGTCGAAAATCTAAATCATTTAGGTTTTGAGGGGAAATTTTATTACGATGTTGATCATGATGTATGGATGATCGTCGTTTGTGGGCAATTTACATGCAAATTTTGCTCATTTGAGTTTGACTGCCAACGTGTGAAGATGTGTGCGGATAAAAATAATAAAAATGCGTTTCTGCTGGAGTCCCTTGAATGCTATTGTACTATTTCGTTTGTACCTTTCTTTCATTCAAAATCGTTTTTTTATTTTTTTTACAATTTTTCCTTGCACAGTACAAGCGCTAGCGCACACAAAACTTCGTCATCAGACAGAGACATGACAACCTCACTCAACGACGACTATGAAAAAATGATGATCTTCGATTTTGATCACTCGTCTGTGGCGGAGCTTCATTCAACACGTACACGAATGAGTATGATCATGATGTATCGTCTATGGGCCGCATTAGAGCTTCCACTGTTAAAACCACCGATGTTAGGCTCAGACGAGGTCTGACCCATTGGCACCAATTACGGCGGTATTCCAAAGATCAAAAGTGTGTTTTACAATTCACTGTAAAGCATAAGAACTTTGAGTTATTTCTCAGCCACTGCTGCCAACTGGTTCTTTTATGGCCTTGTTTATAAAATATTATTACCAGCAATTGAAAACTTGGTGCTTACTTCATTTGTACACAGCTTTTCTAATTGCGGTAGGTAAGGCACATAAAAATTTAATCGTATACTTTCAATATTTGCCAATACTTTTCTTCATACATTCTTTAGAATGTTTCCTTTATGAGCGACAATTGAAGCTTTGCTGTTTATTCATAAAATTTTATGGCAGTTGTGATACGAGTACTTTAAATTCACATAAACTTAACGAGGCGGCAGCGGATATGGAAGTTGTTTCTCGTTTTTAACTACTTTATTCCGATGTGACTGGGAGATGGAAAAAATAACAGTCGCAGATGTATAATAGGTTAGGTTAGGTTGGAGTGGCAGCAAGAAGCACGCTTAGGCACAAATATTCGCCCTTTGTGATACCACGGATGGCGCGCTGCACACGCAAGGACCACCCAAGTTAGTTACCGCTAGACGACTCCCCCGATTACAAAGTGTTGAACCTGCCTGACAGTTTTACAAATTTGGCTACATCCCCGACCTTACAGGTTGCGAGCTCTGGCAGGCTGGTTAAGAAAAGAGCCCCGAAGCTCTGCATTATTCGTCTGGCTAAGTATGGACACGGACACATAAGATGTAGCACCGTCTAGGTTTAATTGGTCAACACAAATTCAGTTGAAGAGTTCAATTTCGTTCAATATTTAAAAAGATTTATACAAATCAGAGATATTATACCAGTGAAGGGAAGGAAACAATAATAGTGAAGGGCAGAAAACTATGCAAGCACAACCAAAAACAAGAATTGTGAACAACTTTCGCTATTTAAAATATTTTGTAAATGAATACTAACAATACAAAATGATTTAATATGACATTATATGACATGTTATCAAAGTACTATGATATCATTTCTCTGGAATATGACGTGAATTCACAGTAAATCATTGACATTATAATATATGATTTGCAAATACAAATTAAGTTCCCGTGCGACTACAATTCTTTAAACTACAACTAGGATTCTGTGATTCCACTCTCCATTACATTGATTGAAATCATATGATATTCTTGCTGGAAGCACGTTGTCTTAAAGAGTTTGGGACTATCTCAGATCAGAATCGCATCTTCATTAACTCGTTTTTCCGATTGTATTTATTGATTGAAATCATATGAGATTCTAGCAAATTTTCTTAAAGAGTCTGAGGCTCTTTCATAGATCCGAATCTTATCTTCATTAACTAATTTCTTAACTTTCTTGTGGATTTATAATTGTAATTTGTTTTAATTTTCAAATACAAAATTGAACTATGTTGTGATTACAATTGTGTTCATTTCGTTTATTATTTTGCAATTGCACTCTCACATTTTACAGTCATTGATTGAAATCATTAGAAAATCTCTTTGTTTTGACTCTCTTTACAGGGACTATAAATATAGATCACAACCTTAACAAAACAAGCTTATTTTTGGCTCTGTTTAGAAGTTTTATATAATGAAAAAAGTGATTAATTGTACTGACTTAAAATGACTGCATTTCCTTGATTTGGCTCCAAAGGCTTGAAATGACTGCATTGACTTGAGCCAACTTCAAATATTTCAAATGATTTGAATGAGTCCGAATTGCAGCATCGACTTCACACTAATGACTTCAATGATTTCAAACAGCTTATCATAAGCAACTAAATCCATGAAAATCTAGGAATTTATTTACTAAATATTCTCCGATTTGCTTATTTTAATATTCAAGAATAGACACAAAATGATTATAATCATTCGTCTATAAAATTAACCTAAAATTATATCCATCTTCTTCCCCACAAAGATTGGGATACTGAGAATTAACAACTAATCGAGTCGTTGAGACAGTGTCTATGAAAACAAGCGATAGTAAACCAGAGCATGATTAAGTTTCAACCATCAATTGCTTCATATAACTTCCAAATCTTGATTGTGATTCCAAATTGAATTGTTTTATATACCCGTATGTTTAGGGTCTGAAAGATATTATATAAAGCTAAAGATATGAAATTTCGATTGCAATATACTCAGCTTTAGTTTATTGTTTAAGATCTCAAACATATGTTGCAATATAGTAAGCTATACTTGATGAGATCGTAGATGGGTCAGTATACGAGTAAGTTACCTCAGAAATCGATCAAAATACAAATGTACTATATTGTAAGACATCTGTTTACAAAATAGTAATATATAGTCTTTCAAGCGGGAATCATACTTTTATTTAATTATTTTAATATTAAGATTATTTCTCAGCGAATTTATTATATTTTTTAGAAGTTAAGATTATTTCTCTCCAATTTATTGACAGACAAGTTCTATTAGAACTAATATAAGATACTAAACTAAATGGATCGTCCTTCGTTGTCTAGTGGTAAGCATGCTGGATTCACACTCAGGATGACGTGGGTTACAATCGTTCCCCGGGCATGGTTTCAAAAATACTTCTTTCTACACCTTTTTCTCTTCGAGTCGACGGACTTAGTTGCTAGAACTCATTTCCCCAACCCCTTGCAGACATTATGATGGCGTGAGGTAAAACCAATAAAAATTCAATACTAAGTAGATGTCAGATTTTTCATCTCGAAATTATATCTCTAAATTGAAATTATATCTCTATAAATTGAAAATGGTATCTTAGATATATTTTTAAATTTATTAAATAAATTACTCAGTAATATATTTTTATAATAATAATACTATATGATGTGCTTGGGTGCTCACTAGTTTGGAAGACTGGAAGACGGTTTAACTATGGTTCTAAAATTCGTCAAAAGAGCTTTCTTGTTTAACTATCTTTATTTCTTCGATACTCATGTATCTGGTGTCGCAAAGGACCTAGCATGTCTGTGAGTGGCTCATTCGCCTAAGTTTTTTTTTGCATTTTTCCTCACACAAGTAATTTGGAATTCCTATTGCTGCCTTATTTCCATACCCGCTCTTCTCCTCTGATCCTGAACAGGTTATCTTTATAGACCTTTAGGGGAACTTTGTAACAATTTAGTTGTAGCACAGTTGCTGTTTACAGCATTTATGTAGCAAATTGTATGGTAGATGCCGACTGCTGAACATATGCGTACATGCATATGAGGCAATTGATATCTCCATAGTAATAAAGCTATAAAATAGGCACCAATTTGTAAGCCGCATACAAAAGGAGTTTATCGCCGGTGCTTAGATATTTTTATTATGTAAACAGCGCGACCACGCACATTCACATTCCCGATAGCAGACTTCCGAGCACAATATTACAAAAATTGCTTAGCGTTAAATTGAAAATGTGTACGCCATTTAGATAATGGTAGCATATTGGGGGATACTATTTATACCCATTTGACTATGTTTACAGGAGAGAAAAAAAACGCAGTTGTTGGCGCGTAGTACCAGGAAAATTACCAGATGAAAATAATTTTCCATTGGCTGCGTTTAAGTGAAGGTAACAATCGTAGTCTTAAGAGTAAGAATATACTCGTATATAATTGGAGAAACGCGAATAAAATGTTTGTATGTGTATAATCGGGAGAGATATCTGACAGAGCTAATATTTGATATTTTCATATAAACTAAAAATATTCCACAGACTTCACAACAAGTTTGTGTGGTAAACACTTCAACTTTCATCGTAAATCAATTTGTATAAACATTTCATGCATAAGTAGACATGTGCAGAAGGAAACTGCCCAAAATAACCGCTGATAGTGGCATACATACGTAAGAAAGCAGCTGATTCAAGGTTGGAATTGAAAATAATTACAAAAATATACGTAGAGAAATAGTGGGATATCCATAGAGAAACACTGATAATAATTATCTAGAACAACACCGATAACTTCGTGGCAGACAGTGCTTTTTATAGAACCGAGTTTATTCTTGTATCCAAGGAAGATTATTTATGTTTATGAAAATGCTATCATTATTCTATTATTGCTGATGATGTGCAAAAATACTCGGAACTGTGGGAAATATTTCAGTTGTCCAATTATTTTGTCTGCAAGCCAAACCCTTCCGGTAGGCTTGAATGGCAGGATTGAGAGATTATTATTTAAAGGGTGGTAAACACTGCGATCTAAAATATACATTAAGGTACCCCTATTGACTTAAATAATGATGATAGAATCGTCAATAGATCTTCTATCAGGTTTAAGTCAGTCCGGAACTTATGTGTTTCTGAGGGGTCAAGTAGACGAATTTTCCTCATATCTTAGGTGTAGCAGAGCTTCGTAGTTTGTGATCAGGTGTGCAAAAGTTGCATCATTATCTCTACAGAATCTACTGACGGCATCTGAGGCTAGCTCCTACATATCCATATGATAGTTGAGTTTACAGTGACCGCTTAAAACAACAGTGATTACGCTTCATTTGCTCCAAGGTATGCTTATCAGCTCTTTGCTCTTTTAGGATTAAAGTCAACCAGAAAATTGAGAGATAGGTTAACTTTTTTTATTAATTTAGGAGAGTACCATTTAAAGTAGATGGAAAAGTACCTAAGGAATTGGTTTCGTATATATGAGAATAATATAGACTCCACTCGACAGAGATATTAGAAATCACAAACTATAAAATTATATTACTTATATGCCGAAACTTGATTAAGATAGTAATGAGAATGATAATCAGAAGCATAACTGGCAAATATTTGGAGCACAAATACCACGTGTGAGCTCCAAATAGCACAAATGAGTATATGAAGTCTAATGTAAATTGGGAATTATGGATAAATAATGCTAATTGCTACAAGTTATTAATAATAAATCATCAGTGATAATTGGCCATAATTGAAAGGTCATTAGTGATAAGACATTAATGAAATAAGATAAATGAAAAGAATACAAGTGCAAGATTACTAATAAGTCATTAGTTAAAGGTCATTGGAGAAAAGTATTTAGTGAAAGGTCATTGGTGAAAAGCCACTGGTTAAAGTTGACTAGGGAAGAGCCATTTCTGGAAGGTCATTGGTGAAAGGTTATTAGTGAAAGGGCACTAGTGCAGAAAGGTGTGAAGTCTTTTCTATACCCCGTATGATGAGATATAAACGGGATATAAACATAAATACTGCTTTCTGTATTTATTTTTGAAGGAATTCCATATTTGGAAAAAAATATCATAGCTATTCTCATTTACAGTGTGACTTTAGCTATTGTGATAAATTGAACTGAATTCATATTGAGCTCTACACTTGATTACACCAAGGATTCATTGTGAAGCACTTCTTTGAATGAAAACAATATACAAAATTGCTATAAAATATTGATCGCAGTTTGACCGAATATTTGGTCTGCCGAAAAGTATTTGCACTGTTTGTTCCGCAAAAGTTGACTGACGACCAATTGCTCAGAATTCAACATTCGAAGGACAGAATTCAACAATAAGGCAAAAAAAAACAAAAACTTTACATTATTGTGACTGGTGATACTTCTCGTTTCGAGAAATCAAAAATGAAGACAATGTTGATTTGCTTTTACGATTGTAAGGTATGTGTATTGTTGAAAACGATCTCCTTCTTAGTCACCAGACCGATTGTTAGGAACTTCCGTATCAAGTTGGTGGCTTACAAACACTTTTGTAGCAATGTTTGAACTAATCACTTAATTCCAACCCTCTTAATTTATTTTTCATTTTAATATATCTTTAGTTGCATAGAAAGTTTGGATAAAGAATTGCCAGTGAAATGAGGTATCAAAGATCCAGCCATGAGTAACATTTATCCGCAGATATGTATAAAATATATAAAACTTTTTCAAAATGAGAATTGATTATACTGTTTCTGGCGTAATCAAGGACAGAAGTAGCTGGTAAAATTAATAGTGACTTCAAAGTTATTGTCACCAAATCAGCGATAACCAAAGGAGTCGCTGCTTTGATCATCTCTAATGAGAAATACCAGGGACTAGTCTTGAAGAATAAATAAATATTTTGTATTATATATTGTCTCGTAAATGTAAAGATACGTTGTAGTCAACAGATTTTTGATTAAAAAAAACATGACTACTGTTTAAGTTTTGGTTCTTTAAGTCAGTTTGTTCTGGGTCCTACTCGAACATATGAACTCTCGCCATATAAAATTCAAAACCATTTCAAATCCTGCGTTCTGTTGAGCAAGAACAGTCAACGAAATGCAGGGTAGGGACCAGGGACTAGTCTTGAAGAATAAATAAATATTTTGTATTATATATTGTCTCGTAAATGTAAAGATACGTTGTAGTCAACAGATTTTTGATTAAAAAAAACATGACTACTGTTTAAGTTTTGGTTCTTTAAGTCAGTTTGTTCTGGGTCCTACTCGAACATATGAACTCTCGCCATATAAAATTCAAAACCATTTCAAATCCTGCGTTCTGTTGAGCAAGAACAGTCAACGAAATGCAGGGTAGGGACCATAAACTGAAATATTGTGCGGACACCAACAGAAATAAGAATGTAACCAAATTTCTGAATGTAATGTATAGTACACATATAAGTATAATGCGTTTGTAAAGTATACAATGTTCTACGAGGGCGGATTGATATTGAAGCTACCTAGCGCTAGATGGCAGCACAAACACAAAAACTTTTTATTTTTTAGAAATTGCGATCTGTCAAACGACAGCTGTTAAAATTTCACCCAAATTCATCGATTAGTTTATTTGTTGTAGTCGTTTGAAGTAAGCAACTTTTGCGTTTCTTGAAAAATGGAAAAAAGCAAATTTCGTGCAGTGATTAAACACTATTATTTGAAAGGGAAAACGGCGAAAGAGACAAAAGAAAAGCTCGATAAACATTACGGTGAGTCTGCTCCGTCAGATTACATGGAAAAATATTGGATTGCTGAATTTAAACGCGGCCGAACAGGCATTGCAACAATACCATCAACAGGAAGGCCAAAAGAGGTGGTTACTGAAGAAAATATCAAGAAAATCCTCGATATCGTTATGAATGATCGTCGAGTCAGTTGGGTGAGATTGTTGAAATGATAAACATATCATATGAACGTGTGTTCAACATTTTGCATGAACATTTGCATATGAAAAAGCTATCGGCAAGATGGGTGCCGCGTTTGCTCAGTGTCGAACAAAAACGAGTTCGACAGACCACTTCACAGCGGTGTTTGGACATGATAAAGCGTAATCCTGTTGATTTTTGGCGTCGATTAATAACTGTTGATGAAACGTGGGTCCACCACTACACACCTGAAACCAAAGATCAATCGAAACAATGGGTGGAAGCTGGTGGAAGTGCTCCGAAGAAGGCGAAGGCAGTGAAATCGGCTGGCAAGGTTATGGCCACTATATTTTGGGATGCACATGGAATATTGCTCATCGATTATCTTGAAAAAGGATCCACAATCACAGGAAAGTATTATCGTGCATTATTGGATCAATTGATTGATGCAATCAAGGAAAAACGACCACATTTAAATAAGAAAAAAATGCTCTTTCTTCGAGACAACGCACCGGTTCACACAGCATTACATACGATACTAAATTACGTGAAATACACTTCGAATTGGTTAATCATCCACCTTATAGTCCAGATTTAGCTCCTAGTGACTCCAAACTTGAAAAAATAGCTCGCAGGAAAAAGATTCATCTCAAACGAAGAAGTGATTACCGAAACTAACGCGTATTTTGAGGGGTTCCCGAAATCGTATTATTCAGATGGTATAAAAAAGTTGGAATATCGTCTTACTAAGTGTGTCGAAGTAAAAGGAGACTATGTTGAGAAATAAATGGTTTTTGAAAAAAAAAAATGTTTTTTTCCTACTTAGGTAGCTTCAATATCAATCCGCCCTCGTACATGTAGATAATGGTGTACAAAAAGGCACAAAGTAGGTGCCATGTAGAAAATAGGAAAAACTCTTTAAATTTGCCAATTTATATTTAGCAGAGTTTTTAATAAAGATTTGAAAAGTGTGATAAATATATGTAAGATTTATATCATAGATAATATGTTAAATTTTTAGGCTAAATTGCCAAGTTCATGTTCTCCTTTGAGTTCACTTTGAATTTTTGACAGCACAAAGATCGTACAGTTCGCTGACTGAATCAACACCACCATATAAAGGTGATCCATTATTTGTGTAAACTACTTTGGCACCACGATTGTGTATGGACACATTGTCCCAGTGCTGAAATTATGTTAATTTATTTGCGTGATTGTCCGAACTTTGCTCTAAACTATTCTGAAATTGTTTTTGGTTTGTGCTGTAAATAATTCCTAAATAAAAATACCACTTTTTAAGCCATGTAATTACATATAATTGCCAAGGAATTATATTTGCGATTAATTCATAATGCACTTAATTTAATATCAAATCGGACTTAATATGCGCATTTAAATGGCAAAATATCGGACCGTGTTTTTTATATTTCATTCTGTTTTGCTTTTTATTTTCAATTTTATTTGTATTTTCATTTTTGCTTTTCTTTTGAACAAATTATACATCAAGTAATTAGCAATAATGTGTTAAGAAAAATTACACCAAAATAAAGTTAAGTGCTTAAATACTTGAATTGTTTATTCAGTTGTTGAGCCGTACACACAAAGGAAACAGTTAGTACACATTCATCATGTGAGTGTAAATTCATTTCAAGCACATTCGCTTTGTACAACGCAATCTACTTTTAACCACTGAATTGAGGATTATTCTCTGCTTTTTTGTGAGTTTGCAAAATTAAAGGACATTGCGAAGTGACCACTTGCCAAGCGTTCATATGGCCTTAAGCCAAATTTAAACCAGTTAAGCCTTTACTCCACATACACGCAAGCACCAAGTCAGACATTAGTGTGACCCATTTTTAAACGCCATTACTTAGAAGTGTCATTGGTGTTTGTTGTTGCAACGTGCAAGCGGAAACATGGCGCTTAATATGCTAAACACCCTTCCGACTATTTTCGCTGCACTTGGCTGTCTCCGCTATAAAGCAATGCAAATGTCTTCGCCAGCATATCGGGGAAGAACCTAGATTTTTTACCAGAGACACAAAGTTTTCGCTAACGTCATTATTGACATTTGTTCATTAGAGTGTTAGTTGGCAAAAAATAGTGCAGTTATAATGTAAATTCATTTCTATTCAGAACCTTATCAGTTGAGTTTAATCTTAAAGAAATGTATGAGTGTCTGTGTGTGGCTGTGTGTATATTTAAGAATGGGTCTTTGGCCGGAAATTAAATTTATTTTAATTTGGTTTGCATTCATCGGCGCTACATGAAACGAAATAAGTTTAGAGCAGTGAAAGAAGACGTCATTGTTATACATACTCTCGTTATATATTCTCGTTAAAGAAAGTTTAGAGCTGCATACTAGTATATAAGCAGCACATATCTTAGATCAATTGCATGAGAACTGTGAATAGTGTCATGGCTTTTTATTATAAAGTATCCAACTGTACCGATATACTACATTTGAACAATTTAAAGTATCAACAAAAGAATATTTTTAGCAAGTATTGTTGAAATGAATAACTTCTTGTAGTGAGAGTATTCTTCTTACACCGAATGTATTCATATTCTGAGAAGTCTGACAAATCATCATAGAACGACTGATGGCCGCATAATGTTTACAAATTGTGAACATTTATTTCCAAAATTAGTATTCTGTTTACAATATTTATAGATCAACATATTGTTCAGAGATAACTCTGTAAACAAATGGAATTGTGCTATGTATGAAGTGAGGAGGCTGCCCCAGTAATATAACAGACAACATTGCGTCGAAAAATTGAAACTACATGAAGGGGCAGGTATCATTAGCAGGCTTCGAAGTGACGCTTTGAAAAAATGTGGCAGGGTAATAGCAGGTTAGTAATAATGGCGCCACGTGTAGAGCAATTTTTTGTTTCCAAAACTTCACGTAATGATGTGCAACACAGCTGAAAGAAGCAGAAGCATGGCATAAATTATCAATTTATTTAGAGAACAGCTGAATAAAAACTTTATAGAATAAGTATATGAATGTTTCTGGTGTTACTTTCATGGCTAGATTAGGTTAGGTTAGGTAGGAGTGGCCGCCCAGTTTCCCAAAAGCACACTTGAGCACACATAATGGCCGATTGTGATACCACGTTGTGGCGCCGTTCAAGCACTGACTAAAAAGTTCCCTTACTTGGGATGGTGATAGTCAGCGCAAGGACAGCGCCTGGAAAGGCACGACTCCCCCGTCATGTTGCAGGAAACCATCCTGATACTTTGATGAACCTTGCTGTGTCCGTAATATTAATGGATGCCAGCTCTGTCAGGCTTGAAAGAAATGGGGCACCAAAAGTGCGAATTCTTCTTCTGCTCAAGGATGGGGATTGGCACACGAGGTGGAAAACCGTCTCGTCCTCCTCCTCGGAGCCACAGCCCCGGCAAAAATCATTTGAGGGTAGGCCCAGTCTTTCTGCGTGCTGTCCCATTATGCAGTGGCCGGTCAAAACCGACACAGTTGTCGATAGTGATAAGTGATCAAGTCGAAGAAGTTGATTGTTTCTGTTTTTGTCCATTCTTGCCCAAGTTAGTCTAGACGTGTGGCAGGATTCCTCGTTTGCCCAGGATTTGTAGGCGTCAGCCAGATATTTCCGCTTGATTTCGAGCTTGGCTGTTGGCAGTGGAATGCCGATGTTTACGGAGAGGTGAATGTCGTGCATTAGCGTGCCTGCCTTGGCAAACTCGTCCGCCTCGCAGTTTCCCGGGATTTCGCAATGTCCGGGAATCCAGACTAGGTGCACCCGAGAGTAACTTGCGAGCTCATTTAAAGATGTTCGACATTCATGAACTAGTCTTGATGTGGCCGTGGAGCCAAAAAGAGATTTAATGGCGGCCTGGCTGTCTGAGAAGATAGATACTGCACCGATATTACTCCTCAGCATTCATTTGGCTTTCATGGCTATATAACTTAATTTTTTACTAAAAGTTTTGTATCTTGTCTCTAGTGTATGACTTAGGAAACTTTATTCTCTGCTCTATAAATATATTTTGATTGAAAGTTGATTTAAAATTTTGATTTTGTACCAAATACAGACTGAGTTTGACGTTGTACCAGATTTGTATTTCCTCGCAGAATTGTGGAGACTATTCAAAATCGGTTTACTTCAATAGCTGAGGATTAAATGCTTCGAAGCCAAACCAGAATTTACCACAAAATGTTCTTGGAAATAATTTTTCTATGAAATAATCAAAATTTTGATGAATTTTAACATCAATTTAATAAAAAATAGAAATTTCTTATATAAATACTAATAGTGTTTCTAAGAGTATACGGATAAGCCAATGAAGTGATTCGAAAAATGTTGAAGTTTTTATAAATATATTTTTCTTCTATAAAAATATATTTATAAAAAACCTTTTCTCTACAACCTCCTTAAATTTTAGTCCACAATTCAAGTTCAGGGTATGACTTAATATATCGAATCAAACTACTCCATTACTATCGGCCTTTGAACTCAATGTTATACGAGTAAATGCCCATTAACTAAAAACTACCTCACTTTTACATTGTAGTATTCTAATAGAGCAAGGCTATAAATTGCGAACTAAACCCCTGGGGCTGAACTGAGTTCGGTAAACAAAAAACAATCTCAGCACAATAGAAGGCAATGGCGCTCCAGCAATATGTCAAAGTTGTCAATCACCAGCAGCGCTCGTAAAATGGACAAGTTTAATTACGAGTCGATGTTTCTGACGAAACACAACACTACTTAACTTAGAAAAAGTGTCAAGATTTATTACTCCGTTCATAAATTAATAAATTTCTTCGAAAATACAAACACAGTGCAAAGGTCAAAGAAATTTCGTTGTTTACTGACAATTTCAATTATCAAAAACGTCAAATCAATCAACGCCAGAGTGGAAATGAAACGTCCAACATAAGTGGCGGCAGAAATTCCGTTTACACTTGAATTGTGGAGAGGCCTTCACTATGGGCTGAGCTGTTGGGACTTTCTTTGATTATTGCCGATTTGATTTGGCCGTGAAGATTTTCTTTTCGTTTATGCACGCAGCAATTTGGAGGAAAGTAGAAGAAATTTTGGAAATGTGAAGAAGATGGAAAACTTTGAGAGAGTAATTGAGATCCAGCCAGTAATAGAAGCTGCATAGCGGCTGCACCGTGACAAGAGCTCCACAATTCATTAGATTAACGCTGCGTAAAAACCAAAAATTTCTACAGCTGATTGCACATGTTTTCAATATCCAATCCCTTGTCTCTGCCCACCTATAAATCGGGCACTAAAATCGGGGAATTCCTGAAAGCGATTCTTCTCAACTGTACCAGCACACGAGAAGGCAATAAAACGAAATTTGTTTACCAATTTTAGACAGGAGCAAAGTCTAAAAATTGTTTACCAAAATGATCAAAACTCCTTTTTTTATTTATCACAGAAGTTGTGAGTCAGAACACAAAAATAAATCCTCAATATGCAATAAAATGAAGAAAACACTTTAAAAATAAGCTCATAAAATTTGTATAACGCCAATTAATTAGTACGACAATAATTTTGCATAAAAAATTACTTAGCATCTTCAAGGAGAGTGGTTAATAAACAATCAGATTGTTAAGTTGGCTCGGATCTCCAATGCAAAATTATTTACAATTAACACTGAAAATTAAAAAGAAAGAAAAAAATCTCTAATTGAAAAAAAACAAACATTGAATATTCACAAATGATTTTGTGATTACTCCTCTCTTTCTCTCACTGCCTCTCTTTATCTCTCTTTCTCTGTTTTCTTTGCTTAACAGTAGCCGAGCATCTGATACATGCCTCTATATTTTGTTTGTTAGCAACTTCGTGTTATGTACAGCAAAACGCTTAAAAATTTAACTCCTTTTGCTTGGTTGGTGCGAAGCCGCAGCTGAAAATTTGCCACCAGCTCAGCTCTCCTGTTGGTAAATCTCATTAGCACATCTTGCTTATGTTTACTTTGTTTGGAATATTCATGAATTTCAGAGATGTGTGAATATATCTGTAGCTAGAGATCAGGCGAAATATTGTATACACCAGTTTCAGACAGAGACGAAATTGGCAACACTGCGTATGAGTGACAATTAATTAAATATACAACTGAAACTCAAGGAAAGTATATGCTGAATATGAAATTGCAAGCCTACCAAATAAGTGTGCCAGATACAGCTACGAAGCATCAAGGTATGGTTAGGTTCCCGTAGCGGGCTTCAATGTTTAAAGTAACCAATGCAATAGTTTTTTGTATAAAATTGTAAATCCGTGAAAGCCAGCATTCCATTTACTGAGTATTTAGCATTAAATTACCACAATGGGCCTCCATATATAACCTAGCATTAAATTGGTATATAGAAAGCAGATTGATAGAAACGAAAATATTCGACAAGCCATACCTTCACAGAAACTGATCATAGAACTGAACAAAAGGAACCAGCAATTACAACATCTGATTGAAACATAGTAAAGGGGTTAAATGTAACACTTTTCCATATGAACAGACCGGAGCACTACAAATTTGATATCAGATTTTAAGTATTTACATGAAGGCAAGCAGAAAATTTGTGAGAAGAAAACAACATTTACGGAAATCTTAGAAGCACCTTAGCATGAAGAAATAGAGGTGGTCTAGATAAACAACATATTGTTTGGCACCTGATATGCCATAGTTACAGACAACAGTGTTTAATAGGAATCATAGACGCCGATCTTGTTCAACTGCCGGAGAGTGATTGCAACCTCAAACAACAATGATGTATACTTTTCTTGCTTGCTGCCTTGTAGCTTACTTTGGACAATATTTGCTTAATAGATAAAGTTTCTAATCACAAATTTTGCGGTTAAGCGAAGACTTACTCTTGCTAACCGGTGCTACTTCAGTCTCCAATTAGGCAATTTAAAATCAGAACCCTCTCTCGACGAACAAATATTACGCTCTATAAATCCCTCATCATTCCCGTCCTGGTATACGGTGCCAAACCCGAACAATGTCAAACAGCGATGAGCAGGCGCGTTCGAGAGAAAAATTGTTCGAAAAATCTATGGGCCTACATATATGCGTCTACGGAGAGTATCGAATCAGATGGAACGATCAGCTGTATGACCTATACGCTGACATTGACATATTGCAATGCATTGAAAAGAGCGGCGGCGTTGGCTACGTCATGTCGTGCGAATTGACGAGAGTGCTCCAGCTAAAAAAGTTGTGGGGTCGATACCACCTTGTGGGCTGAGCAGACGGGGAATACCATCGTTATGATGGCTGAACCAAGTTCAGGAAGTCCTGGCTGCACTCGGTATTTCCAACTATCGTCAGGTCTCTGAAGGAATTGTGAAACTGTGCTGTGAAGCACCATTGCAACTAATGAAAACGAAGCATATTGAATTTAAGTGGAATATGAATATACTGGAATATGAGAGAACTTGAAAGAATAATTTGCAATTGATACATATTGTGGGGTAAGTTAGGTGTGCTAATAATTCGACAACTGAATTGTGTCCAATTATTCCACAACACTTGCTTAATAATGTAGTAAAAGTCCTTTAATTTAACAGCTAATTACTCTAATTGTTTCTAATTCAAACTGACAATTGCAGTTCCAAATGCTATGATGCATCTTTATCTAATTTAGCTCCTTTTAAGATCAGTCCAGGACACTTTTGAATCAAGTACATTAGCCCAAAAAGGATAAGCATTATTTATAAATCGTTATTTATGACTGTTTATCAATTGTTGATAATTTTTGTTAGATATGACTAGTAGTTTATGACTGTTTATCCTTAACTTGTTGCTTATTATTAATGTGTTTATGAATTGTTGTTTGTGGCTTTTTTTAAATTGCTATTTATGACCTGTTGTTTCTGACTTATTGTTGAACACTAGTTATGTGACTTTTTGTTTATAAGTTGCGATTTATGAGCTGTTGTTTTTGACTCATTGTTCAAAACGTTTTGTTTCTGCTCTCTAGTTTATAACTTATTGTTTCAGACTTGTTGTGTATAATTTGAGGCCCTTAACTTGCTGTTTGTGACATTTTACTAATGACTTTTCATGAATGCCATGTTGCTAATAACTTTACATTGCTTACTGACTTGGCACTAATGCCCTCTCATTAATGACTTATTATTTTAAATGCGTTCTTTGAGGTTGATCTATGTTCAGTTTTGGATGACCATTTCGTCTCAATACTTGGATATAAAAGAGGGAGATTTTGTGTGATGAAGAGCTAATGATATTGATAGAGAATGAGAAATCTTTAGAAAAGAAAATTTTTGAATTAAGATGTTATTTAATTAATCATTTAAGTTTACAAATGAGAAAGGGTCTTTGTTGTAGTAGGAGTAAGAAACAGACAAGATTAATTGGTTTTTCATCATTCATGGCCTTGATAACCCATATTGGTTCTATACTCGGATCAGATCCCACCGAAAAAATCAAAACTGTATTCTTCTTATTTATTTCTCCTAAACATAAATCACTTTACAATCATTTTAAGAACTTAAAGCAGTGATTTTCTTTTAAATACTCACACTTTCTTACTGAAATCCAGAGGCTGTCTGCAGGTTACTCCTTAAATTATGCAAATCCTTAAAATTGAAGAAAAATTTAATTTAGCCAAAAAATTTTAACAAAGCCACTCTGAGAACAAGTTAAACAAATCGCGTAAACAAAGTAAAATTTGAAGTATTTATGTTTTTAACGAGTTTTAATCCAAATCAATGAAAAGCTTCAAACCACGCTTCCCAATTTCACTAGTTTTCTCCGCACTCTCCGTATATCAAATACTTTTCGTCGATTCGAAGCACTTTTTGTGGCGCGGCGCTTTTATGTGCAGCGACAGGTTTTGCTCCTTGTCCTCTTCAGTCCAAATTCTCAAATGAGAGTGCGGCACGATGACTTTCGTCGTGGTCGACACATTGGCCGTGGGCGCAGTTGCTTTCTTGGTTGTTGTCGTTGTTGTGGTGGTGGTGGTGGTGACACTTTTGTCACCGCTTCTACTAGGCCCAGGCCTGCAAACAGTCGTGGTTGTTCTTTGCTGCAACTGTGACGGATCTTCAATGGTGATGGTGCGCCGGCGCGTTTGCGTTAAGGCTAAATTTTTGCTAATACGTTTTGTATGCTCCTCAATGATTGTTATATTCAAATCATGCATGACCACGGTGAAATTTTTAACGATTTTTTTATTATAGTAGCGAGGGAAATTTTTTTTCCAATTTTTTTTTTATTAATAATTTTTTTTTACTTTGCGATACTTTGAAATTTATTTTTTTATATAAATTTTTTCTTTGATAGTTTGTTTTTCGTGTTGTTAGTGTAATTTACCACGGTTATTAAGAATGTGTTTTGAATGTGAAATATTTTTCAATTTGGGGGCATTTGCGTATGTGGGTTGAAATTGTTTATTTTTGTTTTTTTTTATTTCCACACTATTCATTTATTTGGGTTTGGTTTTTTGTTGGCAATTTTGTGAGTTCAATGATTTTATGCAAATTGGTTCATATCTCTTTGATTGATTGCTTTGAACAGTTATTTATTTGTTTTATTTTACATTACAGACAACAACGGATATTTTGTAATTGTTTTGCTTTATGGTGTATTTTTAATCCTGAAGAAAAATGTTAGAACAGAAATGAATGCTTGAATTGAAGACAGAATAAGGCTAACCACAGAAGAGTTAAAAGTGTTCTTGAAACCAATCTCACATTTCCTTTCCCTTATAGCCGAATTGGAAATTTATAGTAGATGAGTACCAGTGGATATATCCTTGGCTGATCTATACTAGTATATCAGAGTCGTTATCTCAATTCTTCAGACTGATTTTGAAAGATAAAATCACAGAGTGCAAATTAGTGGATGCAGGCATTTAATATAAGTGAATCTTCCACACATTTATAAACTAGTCTTGCATACTCTCTAAATAAATGGTTTTATCTTGGATCTGACATTGTTGGTAAAGTTGGTTAAGGGAGCTGCTTTTCAATTCAATAATTGTGGGTCTGAGGTGATAAAATAACTAATTCAATATCTTATTTAAGTTTTTATTGAGTATCTGAGTGGTTTATTTGAATTTTTTGCTATATCTCAGTTGATTACGAAAGCTAGTTTGTTGCTAATAGTTTAAAAACGAGATTGAGCCAAATAATACATTTAATTTAATGTTGATATTGTTGAGAAATTTGAATTTAATTTAATTTGTGTCTGTTGGAATTCAAAATTTGTAACATTCCTGGCAGAGAACTGGTATCATACCAATAATGGCTATATCACCACCTTAAATATCTCTTTTGGAGGTAATAGCTAAATGGGGATTTCTTGTACGCGAACTGGAGAAACCAGTGGAAATCTCCAATATTTTTATAATATGGAAAAATAAATGCTGACATTTCAAAGACATGTTTTCATTTTGATACAACAGACTTTTCAGTCCGCCAGAATCTTTAATTTGTTCACCTAAATTTAAATCATCACAGCTACTTTCAATTCACCATTGAACTCATCAGTTAGTCTAGGCAAAGCATTAAGGGCAACGAGATAGTATTAACTTTTCTTTTCTTTAGTGTGAATAGAGAAATAACTTGCAATTTGTTGATTGAATTTAATAGGGATTTTCTGTGGATTGTCTGCATCTGAGCTGGGTTCCCGGCCACAGGGATATTCCAGAGAACAGTAAAACGGAAGAACTTGCCCGAACGGGTACTACTTTACCGATTCAGCCAGGTAGATCAAACCTCGGTATTCCTATTGACACATGAAAACTATTAATAAATACAATACAATATACATAAATGTATATGAAGGTACAGGGTAGAAAAGAGTTAGACAAACCTGGCTAGAAATAAATGTCAAGCCCTCAAAAGATTTATTTTGTATAAATAGACTAAGTATAGGTTCCGTAGTTGGTGTTCTAACGGGACACTGGACCCTAGGCATTCAAGGAAGTAAGCTGTGGATTGCCTCTAATGAGTTCTGCAGCAGTTCCACGGACGAGAAGGAGCAAGCTCCATTCAACACCTGTAATGCACGTGTCCAGTGCTGCTCAGAAGGAGGCGCACTTTCTTGGGTAACCATTTTCTGAATTCTTTGGGAGATTTTCTAAATAAGCTCCATTAACTGCTTCATTAAAAGCCCCAAATTACGGTTGGGTTGGGAATTGTGCCTCATGCAGTACCACAAGGGGGCAATAATTTCCTAACTGCACACTTTGTCGACCGCTTTACCTACCTACCTATCTACTGAGTGTTCCAGTCGTAAGGCCTCGGGAGCCAGTTTTTAAATGTGGTTATGGATGAGTTGTAATTATCAGCTTGAAAAATAATTTGGATATTAGTGACCTGTTTAATTGAGATTTTTTAATAGACTTTTTTTGAGTCGTTGGACCGGGGCAGCCAGCATTCATACTAGTTTTAGATACAATAGTTGTATTTATTTATAAAAAGTAATTAAATAAATAAAGATTTGTATTTCATAATTTTCAAAAAATCACAAAAATATATTATTAACATTTTCTGTTGGGTATAACCTTGTATAAAATCAAACTATGTGAAATAATTTTGTTTTATGTTAACAACTGAACGTGCTTGTCATGCAAAATGCTTTTTAAAGTTATCATTTATTCTCATATACAGGGTGTATAAAAATTATTCCGCATGAAGTTGTTGATAACTCATAGGAAATAAAAGCTAAAACACATTAATTAGTATCCTTGTGTGCAAATAAATCGTGTTCATATTTATTATCAAATATAGAATCTAATACTGTCCCAGTTGATAGATAGCACCGCCATTTATCACTTTATCACTTTAGCCTTAAAACCTATCAATACTGTTTCTAATCTTTTATTTGTACACAATACCCCCATTTTATCTCAATACTTGCTATGCAGACTTTGTAGGAGGAAGTTGTTGAGATAATAGATATACAGAAAAATGTGTGCAAAATATATTTGCAAATAAAGCACCACACAAAAATTGCAATTTAGACGAAATGGCAACCTATTTGTGAAGTGCATATGGCAACTAATGGAGCACATAACAGCTTATGTACAATTTCAATGTGTGAAATTAATAATTTAATACATGTACATCAAGAAAAACTAATATATTAAACTGATAAACAAAACTAAAAATTTTTAAAAATTAACTTATAGATATCAACAACAAATAAATTAATTAAACCGAAAACTTAACACAATTAAAACATTGAAATTAAAAATCATGCATATAAAAAAATGAAGAAAAAATACAATTTTAAAAAAAAATTTTAAATACTGAATAAAATTATTTTGTATGAACTTCCTGCACTAAATTCTTCCGCAGCTCTCTCACAAAACTTTCATTTTATTTTATTCTGTCATAGATCCTATCAGCAAACTTACTCGTATGCGACCACACATTTGCAACTCTTTAAGTTTTAATTTATTTTGTTCAGAAAATCATTTGTACCCCATCCTTCCTGCGGATTGCATGCAAACACTGATAATTTCGAGCTTAGCAAGACTCTGTCGGTTTCCTTCTTTGCTGTGCACAAAGGCTCACTCACACCACTTTGTGTATAATGTTTAATTTTATAGCAAACCGCAATAAGCGCAACACGAATGGAATTTTATTTGAAGCTTTGTTAAAAAATGGCCAAGGTCTTCATTAGTCCGTACGAGTAATAGCTGGATTACACCTCTACTCATCAGTTAACATAAGCCCATAATAGTAAACGTCATAAAACATCAGTGAAAACTAGTCTATAACAGTAACTAGCAGTCTATTAGCAGTCCACACCAATCCACATCAATCTACATCAGTCACAGTAGTCTAGATCAATCAATAATAATCTTTGCCAGTTTAACTTTTGTCATTGTTTGCCCTGCAGAATTGAAAGTGCACGAACTTTGTGATAACGTCTGAGAGAGAGGGAAGTAATTCATTCCCTGTCAGACTATTTTAACAGAAGTTGGGTGGTTTAGTCATCAATCTTAATACGGTTTCCGGTGGATTAATCGAAGAAAATTGTTAAAATAGGAGCGTAACACTAAAATGCACGAATCTTACAGCGGTCTTCGTGACTTTAGTCAAAGTCAGGATATGTACACGCACCACAGTGAAGAAAATGAGAGAATTCTTAGCTATTGGTAGAATATGTGACATCAGCCTCTTTGACCGTCTCTGAGTAGTGCCTCTGAGTCTGCTGGCATCTCGTTTACCATAATTACAACGGGCATAATCACTATAAAGGTTTTAGTTTTTTCTGGTTTCCAAGAAGGTGATATCAAGATAGACAAGTTAAGGAAGCTTAATTATGTGCATTGATTGCGGTATGCAACGGCGGTAGAAGTTCGCCATACCCTGCAAACGCCTTAGTTGGGTGGAGTCTACAGGACTAGGAAAAGCGTCGATTGCATCTATCTTCCGGCGTGGTAGTCTAAACCATCCCCTTGAGATCACCTCCCGGGCACCGAGTTGACATTTGTCCAGGTTGAAGAGAAGGTTAGTCTCGTTTAGCATCTGCAAAATATCTCTGTTTTGGTGTTAATATATTACGTTGATGGTACCATACGAAAAAAGGCCATCCATTTAAACACAATGAATATTAGAGATGACAATATAAGCAAGACGAAACAATGGATCCTACCCTTATGTATATAGGTGCCAGTCTCTTTCTCTCTCTGTCTCTCTCTCTTCATCAATACAGATAATCGCATATAGGAAGAGTTTATATACATATATGTACATACAGATTGATGAACTACTTGTATCAGAAATATAATAGATCTACACTACATGGTTGTGGTACTAGGGAAACCTTTGCTTTGGAGTACAACTGAAATTTCGTTTAAATGTTATAGAAGTAACTGGTTCCCTTGTAACATGGTCATTCTGCAGTAATTCGTTATATTCTAATCGTACAGATTTTCAAAGTAGGTTAAGAAGATGATGAAATCTTCAAAGTGAGTATGAGGGAATTTCATATGCTTCTACCTCATTAGTTACATAGAACTCTTATCTGATATTTCCTCATTCTTGTCATATATCAGTGGAGATTATTCATGTGGAGATAATTATATAATTATTTATATTCTTATTACAGGTTACACCATAATGAATTATTTTTGCTAAGTTGGGTACTAGTAATTAAAGTCTGCGATGCGAGGAGAGAAAAAATTTAAAATGAGTTTACGAATGTCCTCAGGGGAATTCGATCCCGTGATTCTACGACTGTGAGAGAGGCATGCGTACCAGTAGACAAATATATTATAATAGTTAATATTATTTAATAAAATTATATATTATTTTAAAATAGTTAATTATGATTGCAATAAACTGATTAATTTAAAATACAATATTTATAAACACTGTTTAAGAAGAATACGAATATGCTTCCTATTTAGTGGGAACTTAGCTGTCACCTCCAGTATCCCTTCAGTCAAAAATGTTTTTTTTAAAAATATATTTCAATATTTATGCATCACACAGGGAAACATCTTAACTACGCATTATTCTTAACGGAAATAATATATTTTTAATTTCAGTTATACATGATATGTGACTATTTGTGTGACAGTCAGACAGTAAATAAGGGATTACCGTGCCTCTATGAGTTCTGGCCTATATTGATTCCCCCGTTTTACCTCTATTTAATATAGTCCACGCAACTTTTCCGTTAATACACTTTAATTCGGCCAGTATAATCCTTAATTCGGCCTACTAAATTTGCCCATAACTTGTCCCTTACCTTTATTACCTACCTCAAGTCGAATTTCGACTTATGGGAACTCTTTAGTTACTCTATCCATTGAGTACCTAATATAGTGAATCTTCTGTTTGACATTGTTTGACACACAATGAATGCCGGGATTTCTCCCTTGTCTCGGCACATACCCCATTTCTTCGTTGTCTCGGCATATACCCAATTTCTCCCTTGTCTCGGCATATACTTCTTTTCTCCCTTATTTCGGCAGATACCCCATTTCTGCCTTGTCTCGGCATATACTACCGATATAGACACTAAAGTTAGCAATTGACACGCTTTTGGTATAATTAATAATGTTTTTATTATAAACAGAATAATGCTCAGTAAACCTGCAATTCCGCTCCCATATCTAAGTAAACGAAATGACATCGGAAGCACCCGATATGTATCTGTCACCCAAATTCTATATGTGCTTAAACACATTATCTATATATAAAAATAAATAATAATAATTCTAGAGCTGCACGAATTTGACTGATATGTATGAGTTTAATCCCACTTTCTTCTAGCGATACCAAATGTGTGGTTTCAAATTAGGTACAGAATATATATCTAATAATATATAAATATATATAACAAAATACTCCCATACACAAACAAAATAACGCAAAGTCAGACTGCAAACAGATTAATGCCTGTCTGGGATTTTTTATTAATTTAATTAGATATCGAATTTTATATCTATAACTTTTATCAGTCTATGCGGACTGTTCAGACAGTGGAAATTATTTTCTTATTTGTTTAAGTTTTAGTTTTAGTCACATTAGCGTGTGGCCGACTTCATCAGAAAAGCAATGCTAAAGTGTGCCAAAGCACTAAAATAAATCGCGTTGAAAAAAATAAATTTCATCAGCAACATATTTTACTGATTTTATATTGAATTGTCACACGTGCATGGAGAAATCTGCTTAGATAGCATGCCACGTAAACATATTAACTGAACCTTGAAGGCAATTAGTGTGTAGGACTTACAAAAAAAATAAGATTTTACAACTAAGTTAAACACGTGCGTGGTGGAGACTACAGCACAAAAATACACCAGCAACCGTTAAGCAGTAGGTGTGAAAATTGAGCCACCAATCCACTGAGAACTACGTCCTAATTTACCAGCCACGGATTAGTTTGTAAATATGAACTTCTATTCTAGTATCAGTAAATATTATTGAACAAGGTCTATTTCACTTAGAGGCATTGATTTGAATAGTTTATTTAAATAAGGTGGCTTAAATATAGAATACTGGTAGATAATCGGTTGGTGGAAACAATTTATTTGCTTCTCAAAACGCAGAATGGTTCAAATACTCCAACATGATGAAAAAATATGTATTTGAAGAGTTAACAATGCTATATACAATATATAAATGTAAGTCTATATACCATCTACAACTGACATGCACAAAGCGATTCCGGTTCGGCAGATCAATAACCCCAACAACTACACAGCCGAACTACGTGGCCTAGTGGTAGGCATGTTAGCCTCACAGCAGTGGGTCGCGGGTATTAATCCCTACCAGGGCTCGAAAATGATTCTTTCTAAATATTTTTGTTTGCGAGTCAAAGGCCTAAGTGTGTTTCCTCCTTACGTCTCTAATCTACAATCGCTTCTTCTTGACTACTCCCCCGTTGGCAGTTCGCTACCACATGTTCAGAGCGGCCACAGCTGCTCACTCATGCTCATTCTCCCACACGCTAGAATACATAATTCATTAAGGGGCATGGTATAATAAATAAATATATATATTTATATAAATAAATAAATCACTAACAATTGCAAATATATCCTTTGAATGTATGGAAAGGCGCATTCTGTTTGCTATCAAGAACTGAAGCATGTCAAAGCAAAGTAAGGTAGGCAACAAAAAAAGACATGAATCTCACAATAATTACTGATTTGTGTCATTTGAAATTTTCATGTTTAAGAATTCGCTAGTTGAACAGTGGGGGAACTGCAGTTCAAAAAGGGGAGACAAAGAGGATCAAAACTTAAAGATAATTTTTTGTAAGTTTGAGAAGAAAGAACACACAAAATCGGATATGGCACGGAACAGTTGTGTTTGGAGCTTGAAAATCCAACATTGTTTTTATCTCTGTGGTTTGTCTTTAACTGAGTGATTTGAAAGAGTTGTGCTAGGCAACAATTTCCTTATAACTATCAGATGATATTTCACTTTGAAGGAAAATTTTGATATTATTCTCAAATTCATTGCAGCAAATTAAGCAAAATTGTAATTCATTGAGCTTCACACTTTTTGTAATGATTCGTATATTTAAGCGTTTGTTTTCTTTTTATGGCTATAATTTAACATTGTCATACAAAAACACGTGCCAGAGTTGACGTTTGTGAAATTTATAAAAATTATTAATAAATTCATAGCTTAAAAAGAATGACGGATGGGTACGGAGCGATAATTCTATCCAATTGAAAATGTCAAACACGTACCTAAGGGGGCCAGCGCTCAGCAGCAGTGGTGTTGGCTCTCAGACAACAACCGTAAACAAATATCAAAGGCAACGCTCCAGTATGTTTACAAATGTCATAATATAAGCGTACGACTGCGAGTACGAGTACGAGTACTAATGTCACCATATTGTGTGACAGACTTTCGACTGTTGTTATGCAAATTTAGCCTGGAGCCGGGAATTGCATATGTTTACAGCGTGACAAAAGAATTTAACGCGTTTGTCAGTGGATCTATATAGTATTTATTATATCTTCATTTGGATTAAACTTTAATGAAGAGATCAAGGGATGCGGTCAATTAGAGATAAGTTCAAAGTAGCTTACAGTCGGTTATGGAAATATTACTACCAGATAAAAAGAAATGTGGCAAAGTGTTGATCAAAGGGAATGTTATTATTATTATACCTTGCACCATAAATCTAATTATGACTGCAAAGGGTTGGGGGATTGAGTACTAGCAATTAAGAACTTCAACTCGGAGAGAAAAAATTTAGAAAGAAGAATTTTTGAGGACATGCCCGGGACAGTATTCCAGCCCACAACCACCCAAGTGTGTGTTTATCATGCTAAGCAGTAGAATAAATTATATATAAAAATTGAAACTGCTAAGCAACAAACAAATCTAATTTATATTCTCTATGAATGTATTACATCAAAGCCTTCAGACCAGTCTAAACCAAACATATACTCACAATGGTCCAGCTTTTGAATTTTCCTACTTAGATCCATTCTTGGTATATTCATCTATCTACTGGATATATTTTCCAGTTCTACAGTCGGAGCTAAAAGTGCCATCATTAAATTTATTGTCTTCTATCTCTGTTAATATCAAATTCAGGGATTGGTTGTAAAGAAAGCGCACATCCCCACACAAAACTGATTGACTTGCAAGACTGTAGAGCCTTTAAAATTTTCCTCTTCACAACATTTACTTCTGTTTCTAACCCAATTACCTGATAATGTAACGACAGGACTCAATGGCCTGGTTTGGAAGCTATGAGTGTGGTTACTGTTTCTATATTTCGTTTCACTAAAAAACTAACTCCAATATGTTTATAAAATTTAATTTAATAACTCTAATATATTTACAAAATAAAACATAAATTACTAATACATTTAAAAGATGTGTCGCTCTAGTGAACACACGCGAAACACAACAACGGAACCGAACATTTGGCTTAGCATCGCAATTAAACTAAATGTTCTTCCAATTTCGTGTATGCTAAAAATTGCGGCTTTTCACACGGTGGAAAGCGTGTGTCACTGAAAAAATCTCGAACAGCAACTTCAATTGTGGTTTTAATGCTGTTCATATAATTAATCAAATTGATACAATTTAATGTACAAATTCAATATTTGTGAACTTGCACAAATGTTTGGAAACTTAAGCAATAAGCGTGTCAATGCTTAGTCATCGTGTGAAAAGGATCGAGGTAACTTGTCACTACAGAAGCTGTTTTTGAGAACTTTCACGAACATTGTACCATACACAACCCACAAATAAACCACCACAGATACCACCAAGATGAAAGTATAATCCGAATGAAATCTAAATAAAGGTCACACTCGACTTGATTTTTATGTATTTGACTTGATTTGAATGTGCTAATTGGCTGCGTGTGATAGGGACCCACGCTTCTCTCTAATTAATGTACAAATAATTTATGTGGGTGTTGAAAATATTCAAATACCGCTACATATCTATAAATAATGACAATGATCTGAGCAGCATTAATTGCTACCAAAATATAACAATCAGATTATGGTTGGGTAAATATGAGTAGAGCGCACGTCAATCCATTCCGAACAAGAATTCGAGGTTGTGACGAGTTGCTGCTAAGGAACAGTTACAAATGCAATAATTTTTATAGATTCAGAGCAAAGTTCTGTGTGTTTCGTGTATAATAAAAATGAGATTTTTTTCGATTTGTTATTTGCTATATACTTATTTTTCTAAATATACTCGTATATATGAATAATTTAATTTGGGTGCTACAGGACAATTAGGTAGTTCCTCTGATATTTGCAGTTAAACTCATATATTATTTAACATTAAACTTACGTGCCACGTACTCCCTGGTATGTTAAATTATATCAACACTCACTCATTAGGAATAAAGATAAATTTGCATAATCCAAAACTACCGCCTTCTCACAAGTTAAACTATCTGTATTCTTGATTTTAAGGAGATATCTGGAGATCTCAAATTAATGGGGAATGAATGGAAAGAAAAACAATGATTCGACTCTACCCTCAATTTTATACGAGTATATGACAAAAAATACGATATAATTTTATATATATATATATATATATATATATATATATATATATATATATATATATATATATATATATATATATATAGATATATATATATATATATATATATATACGAGGTGTGATCAAAAAAGAACCGTTATATATTATATATATTATTATAATATATATATATATATATATATATATATATATATATAGTATATTATATATATATATATATATATATATTTATATATATATATATATATATATATATATATATATTTATATATATATATATATATATATATATATATATATATATATATATATATATATATATATACATAACAAATTTGTGGTCTAGTGGTAAACATGCTAGACTCACACTTGGAGGGTTGTGGGTTCGAATCCTGCCCCTGGCAAGGTCTCAAAAATGCTGCTTTCTAAAGTTTTGTTGCTTCGAGTCGAAGGCCTTAGTTGCTAGTACTCATTCCCCAACCCTTTGCAGACATAATTAATTATGGTGCAAGGTATAATAATAATAATAATATGACCAATTTAAAGGACACTTATATACAACTATTTAACTAAGTGAAATAAAACAATTAACATTTTTGTTTGGTTAAAAATAATATTAAAAATATTACTCTAGGTAGGGATCTCTGGTTGATTGAGGAATATCTTCTGCAATTTTCTAAGGTGTCCAAATATATTGCAAGAGTGAAGCTGTAGAGAATTTCAATATACACAAAGAAAAATTAATATAAATTAAATAAGTACTCAGTTCAGGCAAAAAGATTTCTTACCTCAAACAGAGGTATCTCCATAACGATACTAACCCTGAACCGCGAGAGTCTTAGGACTCTAGTGGGACACTGCCGCCTAAGTTATCACCCCAACAAGATCGACTTGTCAGACATATCTGAGTGCAGATTCTGTGGATTCTAAAATATCAGAACGCATACTGTGTGAGTTTCCAAGGACCAAAAGTAAGATATTAAAATTTCTGGGGGAGTTCTTCAGAGACCCTTTCGCAATTTGGAAACTTCAACCTTCGTAACTGCTTAAATTTATCAAAAGCCTAAAGAAAGATTGCATTCCGGGCCGCGGTTCTAGTACTCCCTGATATTAAATACAAATACAAAATAAGGACTTATCAGAAGCTTAACTTAAGAAGCTTAATAAGGAAGCGTAGAGTTTCTCTGTTTCTATATGATCGTTCAAGCACAATTCGCGATAGTTAATATAAATATTTATTTATTTATTTATATTCAGTTAACTTATAATTACAAATTCTAAGCTAAAGAAAAGAGCATCACTAGCATCGAAATAATTAGGATTGTGTTATAAAACTAATCTACTTCATATTTTTTAACAGCTATTCGCTTTGAGATTAGAGCCACTATGAGTAGAATATGTAAAAAATAATAATCAGCTAGAAAAATTGTACCACAGATATGAAAAAAAGCTAATTGTGTAATTAAATAAATAATTAGTATAAAAATACTGTTTTCTATTTTGGAAATTGTGTAAACAATAAATAGAATGAAAACTTCAAAATTTCAGGTGTGTTTTGACAGTTATGGAAAGTTACTTTATAAAAATGCTTTCTGCGTGTTGTGACAGTTCAAAAATAAACAAAGTGTTGTTGGGGTACTCAGAAATACTCGTTCGTTAAACCTGGCATGCTTTAAAACTGAAACACACGTCACAACTTGACAAATATATTTATAGAGAGAAACTATTCTTCGATTCTACAATATCAGTTATAAAAGTATATTCAAAACTTTTTTATAACTGTTATTATTATTATCATTTGAGCAACAATCACTTCTTTATTATTTTATAATGAAAGGGGGATATCACTAACTGCCTGAGCCTTGAGCTCTTTATGATTGTTACTTATTTAAAGTAAGGGATAAAGTTAAGCGGGGCTACATTATTCCTTGAACTTCTTCCATAAATTCTAATTTAACTTTAAATGAATTAAGTTGAGAGTTTATTTATTGGAAGCAAGAAATAACTACAAAAAGAAATTGGTGTGAGCTATTTAAAAATGCTTTCTTGTTTTCTTAAAAATATTCTCTCAAATTATTCTTCATATAAAGTTATTTAAAGTCTGTGAAAAATAAATTTAGATTTGTTGTGCTGGCAAAAAGCCGAAGAATTTTGGCTTCAACAAATTTTTATATACTCATATTTTTTTCATTGTTTTTTATTTTGAAATTTTTAAATTTATACCATTTTTTTAGAACAATTTCCGAATTAAATTTTATATTAATTCTCCAAATAAAATTTTTCCCCATAAAATAAACAAATATTTTTTTGGAGTTTTCTTTGTTTATTATTTTTAAATTTAAAATTTTTTAAACCATTTTTCCAAAACAATTTGCGAATTAAATTTCAGATTAACTCTTGAAATGAAGTTTTTCTTCCACGGATTCCCTCGTTTGCTGATAAAATTACTTATAAATAAAAAGAAACAATTATTGTTTGGAAAAAACGAATTTTATATTACTCATAATTCGTTGAAATTAGTTTTGTTAGTTAATTTATTGGCATAAATATTATTTGTTGTTTTTTAATAATTATTTATATTATTATTATCTTTATTAACTTTTGCATATTATATTTTCCAACTTCCTTTGAATTGAATTTGTAATTAAATCCCGTATATCATTCGTTGTTTGCAATTAAATTTGCTTTCACACTTTCTAACACACACTGGCTTCTTAAGGACCTCTTTTACAGTCAATTGTTCGCAACGAACTGACCTGAGCAACACTTCCAAGTAAACGGATTGCTGCCAAAACACTTTCACTGATGTACTTACAACAAACTTGGTGAGAAAAAACCGCAACAGCTCCTTGGCTATGCAATTGCACATAAAACGTATGCCAAATCCTTGAATTAGCTTTCAAATTTAAATATAAATTGCACACAACTCCAAACAGGGAGTAGAGAGAACGCGTTGCCAGCTGTTTGAAAAGTTCATAAAGTCTTTAAATACGTTCAAAGGAAGAAGTAATAATTACGTTTCGCGCCAACGCGCTACAAGCAACTGACAACTCAGAACTTAAGCGTTGGGTTTGTTAGCAAACAATTTTGAAGTGTCGGCTTTTTCAGTTTCATATTTCATATTTCATACTCATTCGTTCTGCGCTCACTTTGCGGCTTTCTTATCACTGCGAATATACCTAAAGAGGGAGTTGAATGTCTGCCGTGTTTACAATTTGAACTAATTATAAAAGATAAATAATAAATTAGTGACATTTTAAAAATAAATAATTAATAAAATAAAGTTTAATAATTTGAATTTGGATTTACAAAAAAATCATTTCAATTGAAAAATTTTAAATATGTTGTGGCAATCTTCGCTAAGGTTCCCAAAGCTTCGAAAGCTCTTCTCATACTGGTGGAAATGAGGGTTGCGCACACTAAACTGCATGTTAAAGCATTTTTTACTAGGAGAAGCTGATACAGTGCTCTGTGTGAGACGCAAACTTGAAAAGGTTGTGGATAGGAGTTTATAGAAATACGATACTATTATCTGGTTTTTCACTAAGGAGGCATATTAAGGAACAATTGCTGAACAAAGCACAGAATAATTGCGATATCTTGCTGAAATTTATTCCAGGTGTAGTATACATACTACATTTAAGTAAGACATTCGATCTCGTTCATATGCCTAACTTGGGCACGTATGCAGCGATAAATTCTCGACGACTCTTCCACATATATGGGCCAGAAAGTTGGAAATTTCGCGTTCGATATTGTTCCTGAGCTCTTCTAACGAAGTTGACATAAACAAATTAACGCAACCCCATAAAAAGAAATCCAACGTCCTTAAATCGCATGAACGAGGTACCCATTCGACCGGTTCATTTCACGAGATTACACGATAGCCGATCTTCATCTTCAATAGATCAAATGCTTGACCAGCAGTATGGCAGGTGGTAGCATATTGCTGGAACCGCATATCACTGATGTCAGGTTAAATATAAATGTCAGGTTTAGTAAAAAGGAGGAATTCTCTCAGATGGATATTCTCGGGGATACTCTCTAATAGTAGAGGCATTCTCTCGGATAAATGTTAATAAATCGCAATAGATATCAATTTACAAACAGGAACTGAAGCTACTATAATTTTATCTTAGCTTGTGTTCACAAGGTTTGAAATGGGGCTCAAGGCTTCAACTGGCTACTAATGCAAAAAGTTTTGCAAGCTCAAATATATATACTCGTATACGAATATCTAAAATGTTCGGTTTGAAAAGTATTTAAACTAAAAAAATTAGTTCCCCTAGATATCAGGGAATTCACCTTTTCCGATTCTAATGTTATATATGAGTATATTGCCAAGTTCAGAAATTCGTCCATAAATAAAGGGTTTTTCTACAAAAGTAAATCGATAGTGACAGCAAACGACGCCATATTTTTTCCCGCTCTTTTGACATTTCTCTTCAGTAAGGTTTGCCATTTCATCATGCAAAGATATACGAGCCAACAACGAGGCGTAATTATTAAAATTTACTACCGAAGTTCGGAGTCAGTCGCCTCAACTTTAAGAGCGCTACGTCCAATTTTTGATGAGGCTCATTTCTGGCTGAATGGCTTCGTCAATAAGCAAAATATGCGTTATTGTTTAGACAGCAATCCACACGTACTCCATGAGTCATCATTGCATCCCGAAAAAATTACGGTTTGGTGCGGTTTAGGGGCCGGCGGCGTCATTGGGCCGTACTTCTTCCGTGATGATCAAGACCGGCACATTACTGTGAATGCGAATCGCTACCGTTCAATGATAACCGAATATTTTTGGCCCCAATTGGATAATATGGACTTGGAGGATATGTGGTGCCAATAGGAAGGCGCCACAGGCCACACAGCGAATGCCACAATCAATTTACTGCAAACCAAGTTTGGTGAACGTGTTATCTCACGAAATGGCCTAGTCGATTGGCCGCCTCGGTCGTGCGATTTGACGCCGTTAGATTATTTCCTGTGGGGCTACGTCAAGTCTATTGTCTATGCCAACAAGCCAGCGACGATTGATGAACTTCGTACGAATATCGAACATGAAATTGCAGCAGTATCGGCCGATTTATGCTTGAAAACCGTTGAAAATTGGGTCAGAGTCTGGACTTCTGCAAGCGTGCCCGTGGTGGCCATGCAAAAGAAATCGAGTTCCATACATAATGGCATCGAACGTACTTTCACAGGATAAAGAATTTTATTGATATCTAAAACCGGTTTTGTTTTATTTAAAAAAAACTTTTGTAGCGCTCTTATTCAAAAACCCTTTAGAAAGTAAGCACGAGTGAAATCGGCTACAAATTTATGTGAGCTGTGATAATTTATATTCTTCGAAGGTATAAAATTAAAACTAATATCACATATATTTGTTTTATACACTTTTGAAATAATTTGAAAAATATTATATGAAATATAATACAAATGCTAATTTCAAATATGCCATATAGATAAAATTTGAATATGGATGCCACGGCAGTACAAATTTAAAAAATCATCTTGTATCAGAGTGAGGAGATATATCCAGAATTAAAGTGAAAGGGAACAAACCCTGATGAATATGAAAATGGTTAACAATTTAAAAAATGAAATGAACAATTTGCATGAAAAGTCAGAAGGTCAACAAAAAGTACACAGCCATTATGTGGAATATGGAATATATATTAGAATATTTGATTTACTGGTATATTGTTAAAAATATATAAAATGTATAATTAAGGAAAAAAATATATAATTAAATATTTTTTATTAACATCAACCAACAACAATTGGAATTATTATGAATAACGCTTTTGTAGAAGGAGATATTGGTAGACAATACTATATACTATAGGAGGATATACTTGTCTAATAAATTTGTTTTCGGCAATTGTGGTCGATTTTGGCCCAATGTGAATGTCAAGAAACCAACCCGTATTCATGAAAATCAAGTGTATTGAAAACAAAAATGTTAATAATGTTCATAAAATCTCTCTCCTTATTTTAAGTGGCATATTTGAAATTTACTAGAATGTGAAATAATAAAACACTTTCGACATATTATTCTATGAAGACTAAGAACTGTGACTACTGCCACTACAAAAACACGTTCACATGCCACAGGTATAACACAGTCTGTAATACCCAAAGGCAAATATCGTATATGTCTAAGTTTGAACATATCGTAAAATCGGAGCTTTCAACAAAGAGTAAGAAAATACTCTACCAATATATCTAGATATCTATATACATATATGGTGTAGATCTCTATAAATGCGTTTAGGTTTTTCATTGATGTGCCTTAATAGTTTCTGTATAATAATTTGTGTATGGAAATATACGGTCTAAGAAGAAAGTATTGCATGCCTGAGACAGAGTGCTGCCTGCTCATTAAGAGTTCTCAGCTTGGCAGCACTGTTAAGCTTACAAAAGCCTAACATGGTTAAGCTTCCGTTTGTGAGCTTTTCTTTGAAATGTTATTTAAAATAAACTGCGGCGGTTTTTGTTACGTTCGCAACAAAATTTCAGCCATTAAATGAAGTAAGATTATTATTCCATATTGTTTTTCAATCTAAATGATTTATATTATATTTAAATCTGACATTACCACGTGTTGCTATGTGGTTGGGTTGCTTAATATTGATTGTTTACGTTTTTCAACTTTTAAGCCAGTTATTGCGTGTAAACTTCTAATTTCTGTGAGCAATTCACTTTGTATCCCACAGGTTGGTATATTAATATTTACAAAGTAAAGCAATAACTTTGTTTACTAAATGTTTCTTTGAAAGCCAGTTAAAAATATTGAGTATAGCAATTAGCAGTTCAATAAAAACCACACACAAATAATATTAGCTATGTGTAAAAAGTATGGCATTAATAGCTACTGGAGTTTGTGTGAGTAGTGAGTGCATTGATTCAAGTGAACAGACTATCATTTGGGGTTAACGCCTTTGTTCATTTGCAAATACTGTGGTAGAATAATTAGGTCCTTGACTTGCATGTATACGCCACTCACTTAACATTCGAAATGATTGTCTGCTGGTATTAAAAGGAACTCAATTTACCATAAAATAGACTAAGATATATAGATTTTTGGTCTAATGAATGGCCTCTATTGATATGGCAGGCCACAAATATACATTTCTGTTCTAGTTATCTTTGTGGCCTGCTTATAAATTAATTCTGTGATTTAGAAAATTAGCTTTAATAATAATAATATATAAAATGAACACTCATAACAAAATATGAGGGTGGGGCGAAAATTTGTAAGTATCAGAATGAAAACAGATACTTAGAAGTGAAGAATATTAAACAAATAAGAGGCGGGCTGAAATGTTTATATATAGAATGAAACCAAAGTCTTTGATGGTGTAAAATAATTTTATTTTGAGGCTTATTCTACTCTAAGCTGAACAAACTTTTTTATCATTATTGAAAGATGCTGGATTCTATCCTGGAAGTGGTTCTTAAAGTTGGCGTTTACATTCTTATGATGGCATTATTCAAATGATCTCGGTTACCGGAATGAAATTTATGAAACATGTTAAAGTGCATCATAGGCTAACTTGCGATTAAGGTTCGGTCATTTGGAACGTCTATAGATACATTTTTGGAGCTGACTTCAAATGTTGATGCATTGCTCGTTAAGAATATATATATATATATATATATATATATATATATATATATATATATATATATATATATATATATATATATATATATATATATATATATATATATATATATATATATATATATATATATATATATATATATATATATATATATATATATATATATATATATATATATATATATATATATATATATATATATATATATATATATATATATATATATATATATATATATATATATATATGTATATATATATATATATATATATATATATATATATATATATATATATATATATATATATTCTTAACGAGCTTAGAATTAATTTTATATACTTAAATAGAGTTGCTAATACACTAAATCAGAACTCGTTGTTAAGCAGATCTATTTCTTTCACTAACTTATTTTTACTTTTCCCTTTGACAAGAAAAACTTGGTATCCTCCTTAAGTTTACAAATATTATTATTTAATTTATTATTGAACCTTCGATAGCAGAATCTTCTACAAAGAAATGCATAGAAAATTGTAATTTCGTCAATTAACATTTATTGGTTCTCTAATAACATTATATTTCATTATTGTATTGTGTTCCAGGCTGAAAACATTGTATTGTACGAGTATATATATATATATATATATATATATATATATATATATATATATATATATATATATATATATATATATGTATATATATATATATATATATATATATATATATATATATATATATATATATTTATATATATATATATATATATATATATAAATATATATATTTATATAATTTTTAATTTCTATTTATTATTATTTTTATATTATTTCAGTAAAATTTTCGTGCATATTGAAAAGAGTTCTGATGTAGTTGTTTGAAGCTTCTTAATTCATTTATAATTCATGGCATTGGCATACGTGGCGTATGAGTAAAATTTTCAATTGATTGCTGAAATGACCTTTGAAAACACGCACTTTGTTTGTACGTTAATAAGTAAGTAAGCTGAAGTGGTGAGTATGGGTAAATGAACTCACATATTGTAAATTGGAAGTAAAGTACTAATAACATCCCTTTCGACTCAGCTAAAGAAATTATATAAAAATAAAGCAACAAATCTTGAGTGACTTAATGAACTCCATAGGAACTATCAATGTTATAGATAGATTAATTATTGTCAAAGGCCGACACTGCGACCTAAAAGTTTTTTAGTGTCAGTTATAGATTAGACGCATAGATAATATCATATATTGAAAATCTCCTTAAATCTAGAAATATCGTTATAAAAGTAGTATATTAAATTTTAATATTTTTGAACCTACAACTATGACTCTCAGATCTGGTCCTTGCGGAATAGTTTATAAGGTTTCATTATAAACTTTAAAAATATCTAAGAAACTTGATGTAGATCAGTATTCGTCAAAATAATTTTAATATAAAAGTATTTTCAGTATTTAAATTTGTTGACAAGTGCACACGAAAAAGAGGGATAATAATGAGACACAGTAGTTTAGAGGGCGGTGGACTAACACATTATAGCAACAGACTTTGCGGAATAAATTCACCACCTGCATTAGTTGTCTGTATGGACAAAGCTAATAGACGAAGGCATAAGTTCGACTATTCGGAAGGTTGATAATCTGTTCTTGGTTTCTGAAACATAATATATATTTGGAGATAATTGCCTCTCTATCCGAAAAAGCTTTACGATCTGCCAAACTTCTCTTCTCTTATAATTATTACGGTGGTATAACCACATAACACCTACAGTGTGGAATTGTCTGTCAATAAATTCGCCTACTGAACACTTTCATATATTAGATAGTATAATCGTTTCATAAAGTATTCAATTGACTTACAGTGGATTTTTGCTTATTGTGTGAATTTATAAATCTTTGAAGGCCACTGTTTATATGTTATACAAGTTGAACAGAGTTTTTATAGATATTTTAGAAAGACTTATCTTACTAATTTCATTTTTTTTTACATCTTAAAGTTATCCGTTTTTATATATTTTTTAGTTTTAAATTCTTACCCTATAAACATTAGCTCCTTCACATACTCTCCTTGGGATCAATTTTGTCCGTTATGATTAACACCTTTATTCACAAATATATATTTTATGATTGAACGAACTAATGTAAGATATTTTTAAATGAATCGAAAGTTGCCCCAAAATAATTTTATATAAAGTCAATTCATTTTTGTGAGTACATGGTTGGATGTTTTTATGTTATAACAATATTGACTGTAATAATTGTGTGACAATGCTCTAATAACATATACGGTTAAATTTATGGTTATGAAAGGATGATATAAATGTAATTTTATACACATAATTATTTTATTTGGAGTGTTGTTCACTTTTTAAAATAAGACAACTTAAACCACTGTAAGGACAATTATATGACGACTGTATGAAGCTACTTAAAAGTTATACAAAACAGTATTTAGAGTTTGTACTCCTATTTCTGTATTCCCTGTTTGTGGGTGTGAGGTATTTCGGTACTGCCGCTATATTATCACTTTTTTGATATGCGTTAAATTAGGCATAAAAACTTCTTGTTTAGTTTGTTATATTCGCGAAAATATTTAATTGTTCATAAGTGTTAAATTTATTTGTGGCATGCTAATAACTCGCAAGCAACTGCTAAATGCAAAGCAACATAAAATTTCCAAAAAGTTTGTATAGCAACAGTAGAAAATAACCAGAAACTGACAGAAAGTTCACCAGATTCCATCTCCTTTTCTAATTGAACGTAGTTAGTTGAGCCGAAATAACTTTAAATTATTATTTTATGTAATTAAGGCACGCAAAAATAAGTAAAAAAAACTTAATACCACAATGTTCAGAGAAAGTTAAAAAAGTTCAAGTCAGCGTGTGACTAGTCTTGAGTGACTTTATTTGGATCAGTGTGAATTTAGCATAGAAATATTTTTCTTTTGTTTCTCATCTATTCAGAGAACTGATGGAATCTGAGATAATCAGTCCAGAGCAAGTGTTAGTCACGTTCTGTTTTCTATTTATGAATGTTTAACAAATAAATTTCCTTTGTGGAGACATCTATGATAAGTTATATTCTAATTTGTGTTAATATAATATTCAATTTATATATATACACGATATATATATATATATATATATATATATATATATATATATATATATATATATATATACATATATAGTTATATATATAAATAATATTTTCTAGTAATTAAAGAAGTAAATTGATTATCTTAAAATAGAATAATTTACACAATTCAGTTAAATCACCGAAAGCATTTGTTGTTACTTCAAGTTGTCTCAATATTATACCTATAAAACATGACAGTGATAAATTAAAATGCGCTTTATGCGTTGAAATCACACTGCAAGCTACAAAGGCTGCGAAATATACAAATCCCTAATGGTTAAACGTTTTCCAGCACTGAGAAAAAAAAAAACTCCCCATAAGCAAAAATGACTCCCTTCGACTACCAACTAATGCAATTGAGCCCTTAAAATCCTACGCACAAGTACTGTCAAAAGACATCCAGCCGACTCTTGTAACACAGCCCAATATTAACACCGTACCTCCGAACAATGAGGTAGCTGACCTCAAGGACATGATGAAACAACTCTTGGCACAAATGCTTAACATAATGAACATTTGACCATTGTTGGCCAATATTAATGCACAAAACAAATAATAAGTTACAAATAAATATATGGAACGCAAATAGGCTCCTACAGCACAAAAGAGAGCTCGACAAATTCATAAATGACTATTCCGTTAACCTGATGTTCATATCTGAGACCCACTTTACCAGTATGAGCCACTTTAAAATCCCGAACTTTAAAGTATACCACACAAACCATCCAGTTGAGAAGGCTCGCGGCGGATCAGCTATTGTAATTAAACAAATAATAAAATGTATGGAACTCGACAGCTACAAACAAAACCACATTCAGGCAACGGCAAAAACAAATAATATGCGCATTTGGACCAATAGTAGTTTGAACTCTATACCGCCCACAAAGCGTACTACCACGCACAATGTAACGATTTCTTCACTAGGACAGCGATTTATCTTAGAAGGTGGCTTTAACGCAAAACATATGGACTGGGGTTCAAGGATCACAAACACCAAAGGGAGAAATCTACTTAACGCAATCAAATTTAATAACTGTAAGCAAAGGCGAGCCCACTTATTGGCCATCCGATCTAGACTTAATTGACATCTGCTTCGTTAAAAATATTGATGTAAAAAGTATGGTAACTAAATCCTGCTTCTAACTTTATTCAGACCACTCGCCAGTCATTATAGAATACTCAAATAGCCCACAATTAGTTTTACCAGCACCACTCTTGCATAATGAAAAAACAGACTGGAAATCATTTAGAGAAATAGTCCAGCAGAAATTTGTGTTTTAACGTTGCCCTCAAAACACCAGACAATATTGAAAGTGGAATTATCCACCTAAATGACGTCATACATGAAGCCAGTACGAGATCCAGGCCAGCAATAAAACAAAAATAAGCACGGATGAACACTCCTATATGCATAACAAAGAATATTAAAGAAAACCGTAAGATTAGACAAACATGGCAAAGAACAAGATTTCCAGCGGATGAAACTAAGCTAAATAAACTGACGAAAGAACTCAAAGAAATGCTAAAAGTATACGACAAAAAGAAAACTTGCAACAGATTGATAAATCTTACTGCAACACAATCAACAAATTACTCTCTATGGAAAGTTTGCAGAAAACAAAAAAAAAAAAACGCAACTGGTCTTCAACAGCCAATTTTAAAAACTAACAACTCCTGGGCTAGAACTAATGAAGGCAAAGTCAATGCTCTGGCTGAATATTTTGAAACAACATTCACAAATACCAGTACCAGTACTACTATTCGGGATCAACATAATACCGCCTGTAACGAGACTAACATGCCAATAAGGAAAATATCTGCACAAGAAATAAAGGATGCATCTATCTCTTACTGACCGATTAGCCTCTTACTCACCGCATCAAAACTTTTTGAAAAGCTATTCCTCAACTACCTGAAAACAACATTAATGGAAAATAAAGCTAAACCTGACCACCAATTTGGATTTCGCCGACAACATACTACCATCCAACAAGTACATAGAGTTACCTACAAAATCTTATCAGACCTGAATGAAAAAAGATTCTGCATTGCAAACGTTTTTGACAGTGTCTATCTTGCATGCAGGTCTACATGTCCAGCTAAAGCGATTTATCCCACATGATATTTGCTTGACGCTGGAAAGCTACCTAACTGACCGAGCTTTATATGTCCAATTTAATGATGCTAGCGCACAATTACATAAAGCAACTGCTGGCGTCCCTCAAGGTAGTGTACTAGGACCAATTTTATACCTGATTTTCACATCTGATATCCTCAAGCCAGATGACAACGCCGCTATGATTGCAACATTTGCGGACGATACTGTCATTCTTAACTCGAATAATTGCATTGAAAAAGCGAGTACCACCCTCCAAAAAATCTTAAACAAATTAATGGATTGGTTCAGCTATTAGGGTATCCAAATAAATGACAAAACAGTACAAGTAATATACACAACAAAAAGAAATTACACACCAATACCACTAAAAATTAATAAGAAATCAATAGGTATTGAAAACCACGCTAAATATCTTGGAATGGATTTAGATAGCAAAATGTACATATTCTTAAAAAACGTGGGCAAATGAAAATTAAATTCGAGCAACTATACTGGCTCCTAGGAAAAAAGTCGAAACTAACACCACAATAAACTAAGAATATAGAAACAAATTTTAAAACCAATCTGGACCTATGGGCTACAAATATGGGGCACTGCCAATAAAACGAATATGGAAATTATCCAAAGGTTTCAAAACAAAATATTACGGACAATTTTAAATGCTGTATGGTATGTACCACGACGTAATACACCGTGATCTAAAAATTCCACTGGTTAGTGAAGAGATAAGACTCATTAGTTACAGATATAAAAATAAACTTCTCTTGTACCCTAATAATGAACTAAGCCATATAGTTGAATAAGAAAACACCACCAGACGACGGTTAAAGAGACTCCGTCCATCAGACTTATGAGCCAGATTTTAAACTAATTATAATATATACTATCTATTTTTAAATATGCATTTATGAAAGCAATAAATATAATGTGGAGGTTGATATGGCAAACTCTGCAGAAACTCTAAAACTCCCAATATATGTATATTAAGCATTATACAATTACTAAATGTTGTACATTGACAGAAAGTAATCAAACTGGGAAATAAAAAAAAATTTCAAAAAAATTAAAAATATTATCCTAATCCAAACCTTTCAATGATAGAATTGAAGCTACCAATAAGGGGAACAAAAAATAGTCACACCGAGTCTAATAATCCGCAACAGATTGCAATGCTTAACTATAATTTTTAGAGGAGAGTTTTTGATCCAAATTGTAATATATTATGCGGTAGAAATAATTAACTACCCAATATCCTCGTTCTTTCGTTGAAATCAACAAATTTTCGCTCTTAAGTAATGGGGAACTTCCGGTTTGAAGCTGCCAGTAACAGTGTGACTCTGACAACAAATTCGCGAAGGATAATATCTTTCGGATCGTAGAAGCAAATAAGGAAAGCCTGGTCATACTACAACTGGCCACGAAGCTTCTATTCTGGTTCACTTGACGATTTTAGTAATATGCTGCTTTTTGTACAGATAGTGATGAATGCTGTCTTATCTTCAGCGACAAACTGTGGTAAGAAGATTGTTTCCAGTCCTCCTCGTTGAATGAGTATTTTTGATTTGTCCACCAAATCGTCGTATAGTTTGGGATTTCAGTAATTATCTTCAAATATTCTGTAAGTTTGGAATTTTTTAAATTTTCTTTTTCGTTTGATTCGACTCCTTGTTGTCACAGTACCATTTCTTTTTGGATTATTTTTTAAATAATTGATTGAGTTCGAATTGGACTCCAAGAACCTTCATCATCCACCATCAACCAGAATCATCACATCGGGATTGTCTTTGTAATTCTTACATAACTTTGGAAATTCATGAACGCTCCGACACGAGCATTTACTATCGCTTCATAAACATTTTTAAAGAAGTGTAGAAGTTATAATTATAATATTTGGAAGTAATTTAAGCACTGATCTTTGTTTCTTGAATGCTTTCACAACTCCTATTATCGCCATTTAAGTCAAAATCTTTCAAGTTAATCACTAAGTCACTTTTTGTGTTTGATATGAGGGAATGCTGGATTGTCATGATTATAAAATTATACCACTATAAAATACTTCGTTAAGTTATGACTTACAGAATGATGCCAGCTTCGTAATGAAGAACCTACAAAATTATTTTAGCTCTAAGGTTCAGGGCAAGTTTCCAGAACATATAATCTACTATAACGGTGAAATAATGTAATGTAATGTGATCAAGCTACTGGAAATACTCTTATTTCATACAGTTCTTAGATAAACATCTTTCAGTCATCCATCGAGTATTTAACAAGGAAGATTATCAATTATTTAAGATTGTATAACGATCTACTGGACAACAACAACGGTCTCCTCAACTAAAACCTCAAACTAAAAAGAATAAGTAAGTAATGAAAGACTGACTACAGATGTTAGAGTACAGAAATGAAACAGTTCTTGATGAAAAAAGGAAACGTATTGTCTCCAAAGACACCGCCTCACATTAGGGAATGAATATTCCCATTTTTCACAGAAATTACCTATCACTCCATACCATTCTCACTTGTTTTAACAACAATGCTAACAAGCAAGTGACCATATATTTTCCTAAACCCACCTCACTTTGTACAGGCTTTGCACTTTGCTCCCTTGGCAGTTGAAGCCAAACCTCATTTCAAGTGGCTGTCATTCTAGTTGCTTAGAGTTACAATCAGCCTAGAAATGGATGCGTCAGACATTGGCATATATTCTTGTGACCCGTAACCCCACTTCTCAGTGCCATTATTTCCGCTGCTAGGTCAAATATTGAACCACTGTGTTTGGATATGTAACTACGGGAATTTCCATGCCATACGAGTACTTTCATGCCATTACTTGTCAACGTACATGGAGGGTCTTTCTATGCCATAAGAGTACTTTCATGCCTTACTTGTCAACGTACACGGAGGACGTTTTTGTTTATCTTCTTAGCAAACAATTTCACATACTCGTAGTGGCACAACTAAGCACACATAACTCACTCAGTAGTCGCAGTTCAAGAAAAGGAGTGAGCTCTGCAGACAAGAAAGAGAACACCAAAGGCACCACCTTAATTTATGTCCAGACGTGGACATTGTGTACCCAAGCCAAAGCACACACAATTGTAGTTAAAAAGGTCAGTCATGCCGCTTGCCGAGCAGTTATTTTTGATTTATGACGAGTAATTGGCATTTTTGTAAATGTTTAAAGTGAAAGTCACGTCTGCCAGTTAAAAAGGTGGAAAATTGAGGAAATATTTGTATTGTTGCTTAAGCCAACTAAATTATAGCAAACAAATAAGTGAATGATGTATTAACATTAACCCATGCATGCCGATTATGTCACTCAAGCTAATGGCGTACACAATACGAACTCATTTCGAGCACAGAGTGATTTTCACCTTCCTTAAGTGCGTGTTAGCAACGCTTCCGTTACATTTGTGAAATAATTAGTAATTTATTGATTGTCAGAGTATTCCTATCTCATTGTATGCTTTTATAGGCGTCAGAAACAGTAGTAACTATTGGAACTAGTACTAAAAGCTAAGAGCAAGAAGCTAAGGGAATCCCCTGAAAATCACCTGTTTAAAATTAGGTGTGAATCCACTAAGAAGAGAGACTGCAGATATTCAACGAATTAGATGAGGTGACGAAAGTTTGGAGGGGTATACACAATTTGCTTCATTGAATAAATTTAATGGATGAATCTTATCCAAATAATTTTCCTGCAGTATATTTTGGTATAGAACGTTTTCCAAACGATTGCCCTTATATTCGATTTTAATGTTGAATGCAATCCAGATACTTCTTCCGAAATCAGATTCCAAGGGTCAATTGGCGAAAGATTGGTTCTGAACTATATTTGAATATGGAAAATTTTTCAAACGAATGTTCTTTATTCAATTATCCTATCCAGATACTAGCTCCCGTATAAGATTGGAAAATTTAATGCTATAAGAGAATTGTTCCGGCTTTCGATTTTATGTTACACATTATCTAGATTATTGTCCATTTGAAGGGTTTATTTGATTTCAAGAGTGAAGATTACCATGAGAATTGAACTGGATAATTTCAAACGACTGTTTCGTTATTAAATTTTAATGTTGAAGGTTATCTGGATTATTGTTCCAATATTAGAATCAAAGAGTGAAGTTAAGTAGGCGATGATTTAGTGATTCCATTTTACTCTTGAACATTTGCCAGATTTTTGTTGCGGAATTACATCAGAGGGGGAATGTTACTTACCTGTTCTCGCATTCTATTAGTTTTGATCGTTGAATATTACCAAACATTTGTTCCTGCTTTATAATTAGATTGAATGCTGAACGTCCTTCAAAGATTGTTTCTCTATTAGCTTTGATTTTATAATTTTGTCTATATTAATATTCAGGGATTCTATTTGATTGGTGAAGACCATCAAACGAATGTTCGTCTCTTAGATTTGAATGGCGATTGTTATCCAAACGAGTGTACTTGCTTTAAATTTTCATTCTAGCAGTTATCAGGACAATTGTTCCAGTCTAATATTCGAAAAGTGAATGTTACAAAATAGTTATTCCTGCATAATATTTGAATAGTGCAAGTACTTCAAGCAACTATTCCTTTATTAGATATCGATGCTGAACGTTCTCCAGATATTTATTGGGGAATCCGGTTTGAACGGTGGTTATTTCCAACTAGTGTAACTGCATTATCGCATTATCTAGATGACTTTGATTTACAAGATGGCATAGACAACCACATGGCGAGGTAGCTACTCAGATTTGATACCAAGTTCGTTTATTTGCCACGTTGGCAATCAAAATTGTCCCGGAGAATAAATAATAAATTCGTTTTTGTTCTGAATTTCTTTTAATTGTTCCGAAATTTCACGGGTGGACGATTGTTTCTTCATTAGATGGTGAATGATGAACTTTCATCAACCGATTGGTTTTATATTTGGATACGGAATGGCATACAGATATTTCTTCCGGTATTATTTTTAATTGCCTAACATTATCCACATTATTATTCTATAATTAGATTTATATGGGAAGATTGTGCTAGCATGGATTTGTTTGCTGAACTTTTTTCAACCGAATGTTCCTTTATAAGATTTTACTTCTAAACATTATCCGGATTATTATTCTAGAATTAGATTCAAATGGAAAATGAAAGCTACCGGTTGATTGGGACTGCATTCGATTTGAATGTAGGATGTGGAACATTCATCCAGAGAACACCCCAGATATTGCATACCAAATATGTTACTTGGGTGATTTATTATTTTGGTAATTAAAATTATCCTCCCAAAGTATATAATTTGAAAAAATTTAATTCTTTATTTGAGGTTATAAATAATGCTTATTATGTCTACAAGTCCACAAAAGACAAATAATGATGAAATTCTTTATCTATATATATATATATATATATATATATATATATATATATATATATATATATATATATATATATATATATATATATATATATATATATATATATATGTATATATATATATATATATATATATATATATATGTATATATATATATATATATATATATATATATATATATATATATATATATAGAGTTTGAAAAATCGTTTGATTTCTGGACAGACAGTCCACCATAGCGGCCAATTGAATATATTGTAAATAATTGTGGCAGGCTTGGTGTAGTGTGGCGAATAGTTGAGCCCACTCAATCGCCAACCTCACCTTCGCGTGCTACGTTCTGGCTAATTAAAAATATTCTGACGGGCGACAAAAAACGCTGTAACCATACCATATGCTCACAGGATTCCCTGCTGACATTCTGTATTTTGATTAAGCTGTGGGCGGGCGACACAATCTATTAAAGCTTTTTTAGTTGAAGATCACGATGGTGTCAGTGGAGCTCCAATGATAACGTTGATAATGTGTTAATTGTCAATTCAGATACGAATCACAATGCTATTAAAATAATTTTTAAAATTCATTTAAAATTGAAATCCCAAAATTTAATTCGTGTTGGAAATCCAATTCATAATTCGAAAGTGAGAGTTGGTGATTTAGTTCAGAGTTAGACTATATTTATATATTTCTGCACCTTTGTTACAGTTTTTTTTAGATTTTTCAAAAGCTGTTTTAAGAAGTTATAACAGTTCACAAAGGTTGGTAGGTACTCGTATGAGAGATGGCTAGGTAGGTTTAATTGTTTCAAGGACTCGGGCACCCGGCCAGAAGACACACTTAGGTCATACACAGGCCTATTGTGTATGAGTGATAATGGTATTTAAAAGTCTCCTTATTTCCGACGATTTTTTCACACATTTAGGAAATATCATAACTCTAGTATCCATTCACTTATGTGCATATTTCATGGCAATTAAAAACAAATTTACTCGTGGAATACTCACAAATCAGCAATCTCCTGCCACATACTTCACGTCCGAAAAATCTGCCACTTCGCACTTTCAATAAATTTTCCTGCAGCAGCTGCGTTTGATTTGTTTCGTTGTGACTCGTATATAATTCGATTTCAAACACATTTTTGCGTGCATACCAGTAAAGTCGCTCGTGAATCAAAATTCAATTGTTTATTGCTGTTTTAAATCAGTTGAAATGCAAAAACCATATTAGAAAGATATGTATTTAACTGAAGGTACGGCAAATGTTGAAAATCGTCCGTACAAATCTGTTGCGGGTTCACTCGTAAACGGAATTCAAATCGCTTCGAATGTAAGATCGCTCCGCAGTGTGCTGCTACTTAATCAACCGCCAAATTTAATACTAAACCACTGCGCTACGAAAGTACTTTTACACGCTTAATACTCAAAACAATGCTTTCATTACGCTGCACTTTTCCATTGACTTTTATGTTGCTTGTTTTGAGTTTTTTTGTGTTTTTTGTTTCCATTTTTGTGTGCTTGTTGTTGCTTTTTTGGCTTTGTAGTTTTTTCATGTGTTTTTCCAATGTTTTTCATTGTCATAGTGTAAAAATAACAACGAAACAACCAAAGTGGGCCTATAAAGTGCTTTGTGGCGGGCGGGTTTGTTGTTGTGTTGTGTTGTGGTAGGGCAGCGGTTAGGAGGCAGCGACACGTGTACTGAGTCACTCAAGTTTGTGTCCTTTTGTGTTGTCTGCTTCGGTTTTATTTTTGTGTTTCTTTTTTCCACTGTTTCTACTGCTTTTTCCCCCCAATAGGCCAAATTTGTGTGTAGGCTTAAATATTATTACTGTACGTTTCGGTGGCAATGGATTTGAATGAAAATGTTTGCATGTGCGGCGTGTTTATAAGCCCGCACAAATCCTGTGTGCGAGGACTATTTTATGAATTTAGCAATACTTTTGTTATTTATGAGGGTATGATTAATGTGTTTTACTGATGTCGTAAACTATTCAATCAATTAATGAAGTAAGCAGACGGTAATTTACTAAATAGCTTCTTCAGATCACAATATTATTATATCGAATTATTGCGAAAGAGTTAAGTAAATAGCGAAACAGAAAATTCCAAAGATAAACATAGAAAACAGAATATATTTAGTATGATTGGAAATATTCGTTGAAATTATTTAAGATATAGAACCGACGATATTATATAAGTACTATTCAAATGCTTTAAGGGATTATTTAATAAAGAACTGATTACGAGGGGTGTATGATAAATACCCATGTTTAGCGATGGCATCACTGACGCAAAATGTGTATGCCATCATATATTGCCATCTTTAAAACGATGACTCTAAAAATTTCAGATAAATTTATCGATAAGTTTTGTATTGACTGCTGTTTTTGGTGGGTAGTCATGTTCGTGCTTGTTTGCAACCAATGGAGAAAGGCAATATCGACCAGTGATTAGATTTTTTTGGGACGGGAAGACGTGTGAGGAAATCAAAGTGAAGTTGCATGTCGTTTTTTACGACAATGCACCTTCGATGAATACCATCAAGTATTGGTTTAATCAATTTAATCGTGGCCGAACATCCGTTTTTGATGAGGAGCGCCCAGGCCGTCCGATTGTGGTGACTACCGAGGATATGGTTAAAAAAATCCATGAAATCGTGTTAGCAGGTCGCCGGATGAAGATCAGAGAGATTGCTGACATTGTAAGCATCTCAATTGAATGCATATAAAATATCCTACACGAAAAATAGGGTATAAGAAAGCTATCGGCGAAATGGGTGCCGCGTTTGCTCACAGTGGAGCAAAAACGGAATCGCATGACAAATTCGGAGCACTGCTTGAACATATTTAAGCGCAGCCCGAAAGATTTTCTACGGCGTTTCGTGCGTGTTGACGAAACATGGATCCATCACTACACGTCAGAAATTAAAGAACAGTCAAGTCAATGGACTTCACCCGATGTATCCGCTCCAAAGAAGGCGAACTAATTAAGTTTTTCTAGTAGATCGTCTCAAATGATTATCAAATATTCTTATAAACAAATATTTTTGTGTGGATATGTCTTTTAGCACTTATATAATAGGGCACTGATGAGGTTTTAAAGTTATTTCCTTTACATATTTTAATTTTATATAATTACAAACAACACTACCTAAGGTCTTGTCATCTTTCTGTACAAAGCAGCGCTTGTCTTGAAGCAGAATAAAAGGGCACTTAAACAGTTCTGCTTAGAAAGTTATAATTACTATAAGTAGTTGATTTCTAACTATTTGTTATTAATTCTCCATACTATCTTTAAATATGAATTTATCTGTCTCTCTTAACTACTGATTCTGAATATTCAGTCTTAAATAACGTGTGCCCAATTGTTGAAAGTCATCCCAGGACATTTTCATGACCCAGACTTACAAACAAGTATCTAAGGCATTCTCGTGTTTATTTTAAGAACAATGCTTGGTTCTCTGTAAATTTAAAAAACCGGTATACAATTACTTCATAAATATACATTTTGAAGTTCCTATAGCGTTACTTTCATATGCCAGATATACCGCCTACCTACGTCCAGATTTTATTATAGGAACTTTCAATTTTGTAGGTTGCGAGTGCATGCTAAGAAGCGTGATCAGTCCTTTTATTGCAAAAATTATACTGTTATAAACAATAAATGAAAAGAAAATTACACAAAACTTAAACATAAATTTATAAAACTTCAAGCATTATAAAACTTGATCTAGTGTAGTTTACAGGTCATTTTCAGTACATTTTTAAGCAAGAATACAACTCGGTAAGCAATAAGCTTCAATGCCTCACTGGGATATTAATACTATAGAACTTTTCGCCAATGAAGTAAATAAAATTATAGATTTGCTAGCCAATATAAAGTAAATTTAAATGCCTTTATACGATTGTTGTTATGAAGATATATAATAGTATAATAATTATTTTATTTCTAGTACTTTCTTCTACTACAGTTCTTTGAACTTGAAGCAGTATAAAGCTAACTCTATAAACACCACAGCGAGCTGATATTGGACAATGAGTGCCATTAGATAATCACCACTAATAAACAGTATAAACACTTTTTTATGTATTATTTAGGATGTTTAGAGACTTATCAACATACAGAGTCCACTAATGTGTTACCGCATTTTTATAGTACGCACTTTCGATTTTTCTTGTGGGGTAAATATTGTTCGGGGTACAAGCCTTTCTCTGTCTATGGACAGATGCGTGGTGGGAATACCAATTGTCACCTGCATACTAATTTTGAAGGTCTTGGGCAGACGCATGCACTTGCTTAACGACTAGGGTAATGTAATGTAATGTAAAAGGGAGGTATATCATGTACTGCGACCTAAAATATCTAATGTACAACCCTCTGCTAATATAGGATAACCCTATAGAAACTCATCCATCTTTGTTATCCTTAGAAATACTAGGATATCAGCTGGATCTAGCTTTGCTATTTCATTACCTGGTATCAAATATGATCCCAGGCATTTGTATCTGCTGCGCATCAGTGCACCACAGCTGGCTAATTTGTGCTCTGGAGACTCGGTTTCTTCGTCGCAGAATCTGCACAATGAACTTGAAACGATTGCCAAGTTGCTTAGGTGTCCCTTGAGCTTACAGTGACCAGTCAAAAGCCCGGTCAGTATTCTTAAGCTGTCTTTGGGCAAGTCAATGCAAAATTTGAAACTTTTGCAGTTGTAGTTGCCCAAAAGTAGTTTTGATTGTTTTAGCCCAATATGACTTGCAAAAAGTTCCTGCCTTTTTTGCCTACTTGTTCCCTAAGTACTTCTTGCCATACTCCTCTGCCTATGCCACAGTAAGGTTCTGGGCCAATCATTGCCATGGAGGCCCCTTTTCTGGCAAGTTCGTCCGTTTGTTCATTGCCCCGGATACCTGTGTGGCCAGGGACCCAGCATAAACTAACCTTGTTGTACTTTCCCAACTGATTTAATTTGAAGACAGTCCCATACTAGCTTAGAGTCCACTTCATACGAGCTTAATGCTCGAATGGCAGCTTGACTGTCAGAAAGTATGGCTATTTCCCGTCTTCTATAGCCTCTGTTTAGATTAAACTGCGCGCATCTTTCGATGGCAAGAATCTCTGCTTGGAAAATACTTGGATATTTACCCATTTGCTCGGAATATTTGGTTCTAGGTCCAAATACCCCCGCTCCAGTACTACTATCGGTTTTTGACCCATCCGTATACTACAAGTTTCACCACAAAGTGTTTCTCAAAATCAAATTTCTTACTAGTCTTTTCCTGTGGATAATCTAGAAGAGAGTTATTGAGCGGGCTTCTCAAGTTCCATAGCCCTTTGTATGCCCCAGACCTTGTCTTATCTCCCGACATCCTAATTATCCTAATCCTTATCCTAATTTCACCCAGCAGTTGAATGTCTTTATATCTCGGAAGCTTTCTTTTCCTGGTAAATGGAACGATTGTGGTTTTGGTAGGATTTATTTTCAATTCTACCGACCTGCACCATTGTCTAACAATACTTAAACCTCTTTGAATAATATCGCAGAGGGTTTCTTCAAATTTGCCTCTAGCTATTAAGACGAAGTCGTCAGCATAGCCCTGGCAGTCAATGCCCGCCTCGGACAATTTCGTTAATAGTTCGTCAATAACTAAGCTCCACATAAGAGGCGAGAGAACCCCTCCTGGTGGGCAGCCTCTGGTTGTGGTGATAGTTATTGTTTCGCCTCCAGCAGATGTCTATGCCGTTCTGGTATGAAGAACTTCTGCCATCCAGTTTGATGTCATTGAGTCCACTCCTCTTATATTTAATGCCCTTTTTAATACATCATGTGACGTATTATCGAAGGCTCCTTCTATGTCAAGGAATGCGCAAATAGCTATTTCCCTGTCCTCAAGTGTTTTTTTGCATTACGTCTACTAGACTTTTAAGAGCGGTCTCTGTCGATCTGCCCGCTCTGTAAGCATGCTGATTGGGGTGCAATGGCACTTGCTCTAAGACTCCGCATCTTATATAGTTATCCACAACTTTTTCAAGTGTTTTTAACATAAAAGATGTCAGGCTTATCGGTCTGAAGGACTTATAGTGGGCGGTATCTTTTTTCCCCACTTTGGGTATGAACACCACCTTTGCCCTTCTCCACGCTGTCGGTATGTACCCAAGAGCTAGACTATTTCGGTAGATATTTATCAAAAACGGTAGTGATTCCTTTATGCCCTTTTGTAACAGAGCCGGGAAAATACCAGCCGTATCTGGAGACTTGAATGGTTGAAAGGTTCTTAAGGCCCATTCTATTCTTGCCGCAGATACAATATCTGCCGAAACTCTTCTGATATCCGAGTCGGGATTGGGATTGGGATTGCTTGGCCTATACCTCGATCCATTGCTCACTACTGCCACACATTCTGGGAAGTGTGTCTTTAGTAGTAGCTCTGCCCTTTCATTGTCGTTCGTGGTATAGCTACCATCTTCCTATTTTAGGGACATTGTTATGTCCGGTCCAGCCTTTGCCAAAGCTTTATATAGCCTATAACGACTAGGGTAATATGGTCGAAACTTGATAGGTAAAAATCTAGAGACTTGCTTGGCCTCTCGACAGAAGATATCTGTAAGCTCGTGGCTTGTATAACCGTTCATTGGCTGTTTGGCAGGCATGTTCTCAGGCTGGGAGTATTCTGTCATGAATATTGCAACAGCTGTTGGGGATGAAGAGGAAACTGTGGAATATCGCTTTTGTAGGTATCCAGATGCAGAGCGGGCTCTTTAGGCAAATACGCTTTCAGCTCTCTGCGCTTTATTTGGGCTTCAAAATGGTTTCACGAGTAAAAGTAGAGGTATAGTCTAACGCGGTGGTATCACAATGGACCCATAGTTGTCTGACTGAGTTGGTGTGTAGACTTACTGCTACGATAACCTCACCTAAGATAATAAATAGGAATAGATATAATAGATATTGGTTTTTTTCTGAACTATATTTCCATTGATCTCTTGCTACTATAACGCGTTAATACTCGGCTGTAACAGCAAAATTATTTGACAGATCAGTCAAAAAATACCACCTTTGTAATATTAACAAATTTTCTAGTGATAAACCTTCGTAGTAAAAATCTACACTAAAGTGCCTGAGATCTTTGTATGAGTTCTGTGGTCGACTTTCTTCAATTAAGTAATAATTGAAAAAGGATCGGTGCAGTTATAATGAATGTTCTAAAATAAACCAACAAATAGTACGTCTATTATTCTGCTACTGTCCCTGTTGGTGTCTTTCTATTCACCACAAATTTTCCATAGCAAAGTCACTTGGTATCAGTACTTGAAATCACGTGTACTCCCATGTCGATTGGTTTGATTGAATCGATCGATTTCTTTGCCAATTGAGGGGCAGAATGGAATTCGCTGAATGGTTTTATATGCAAATCCAAATCCAAGCTAAAATTTGCTTTTTTGCAAAATAAATCAAAGCTCAGCAAATGCAAATGCAAAGGCCAAGGTATCGGAGCCAGTTGTCAAACTGTGAACCGGCTGAGGTTGGACTGGTGTAAACAGACACGAAAGCACATTTTTCTAGTACAATTCTGCGCAGAGCTAAAATAGCGTAAATGCTGCAATTGCTAAAAATAGCTGCAAACAAATTTAAATGCGCTCACACGGCAAAGTAAATGAAATCGCGCCGAACTGCACCCAAATTGTACTTGAAGGGGTGCACTAAAAGTGGCTGGCGAATAGTTCATGGTAGCTAGGTTGTAGCACAAAGGTTGGTGAGGGCTATGAAAGTAGCACACGCTTTCTTTGGGTAACTTAAAGTAAGCCTAAAGAAACGCAAATTTAGACCGGGATTTTTTGCTATCGATTCATAGAGAGATCAAGATTTCAGCTTTCCTCTTCACCAGCGGAATAATTAAATACTTGCAATAAAGTTTGTTAGAGTAGTACTGACCTAATTCTGTTCCAGTGTAGGACCTCAAGAGATCACTGGCAGCATACCGCAAAACTGTAGTATTTCGCTAAACCCTGCATTGTCACTTTTCTATTAATATGAAAATTGCACTGCTGGAGTCACAAAAAACTGTTCAATATGGGCAGAGTGCACATGGGAGTATTCGTATATCAACTACGTTGTTGTCGCTTTGCACTCGTAAAATCCTTTGTGGATTTGCAATTACAGTTGCTTTCACACACACACATCCCGGTACATACAATTATATTGCCTTCGTTTAAATTACTTTCAGTCACGCAAACCCTTGTGTCTACTTGGCGCACTACATAATACCCTATTTTTAGACCTAGTCCGATTGAAGTGGCACTCAGGTCAGTCACAGTCACACATGCCCACCTTGCAATTGTTGGAAGCGTTAGTGGAGTAGGCAGTGTCGGTTTCATTATATGTCTCATTGCTACGCGTCGTTTTTCAAGGTTTTTCCCTATTGGCATGTAAAATTGTGCGATTGGGAAAGTTTTATTCTTCAGAGTAGGCGTTGGGGTCACTTTAAAATGTTTACACGTGCACGGTGGTCAAGTTAATTTCTGTTATTTCAAATAAAACTCAATAATTAAATTGAGATGCCCTAGGGATATTTAAAGCAAGTATTATTATTAATTGTATTTTGATTGCAACAATAAAAAACAAAATGTTAATTAAATTAAAAATTTGAATTCAAACAATTATAAAACTTTTTGAAAGTATCAGTACAATACAAGTATACAAGTTGGCATACTTTTTAAATGGAAGTTTCAAGAAGGACCTCAGTTAGAAATCATTTGGGTGAAAAGTTATAAGGTCGATTTTATAAGGGACTTTTCCTTTGATCGATTTAGGTTAGATTTAGCTTAGGGTGGAGTGACAGCAAGAACCTCACTCAGTCACAAATAATTGTGATACCCCGAAAGGGGCGCTGCACACGTACTGACCACCGATGTCGGATATGGTCTCCGCTCAGGCGGTGAGCTCTATTGCAGCACCGGAGGCAGCACAACTCCCCCGATTATGCAATGTGGAACCAACCTGACAATTTGAGAAACTTAGCTACGTCCCTAATCTTACAGGTTGCGAGCTCTATCAGGTCGGTCAAGAAAGAGGCCCCGAAGATGTGTATTCTTCGTCTGGCTAAAAATGGACTCTCACACATGAGGTGAAGCATTGTTTCTTCTTCCTTCTCAGCACTACACCTACGGCTGAAGTCATTCGTCTCCAGCACACAATGCCCCCGTCAGCACTGAAATCATAGAGCTGATGGCCTCGCGTACGAGTTGAAGCAGCTGGAGCGTACGCTTCTAACTGTGGCTAGGGCAGGTTAGCCTTGAGATACGGAGAAAAAAGTAGTGATAATACAAAAATATAATACAAACTGAGTGGTATATAAATTCATATCTATATATATATGTCCATACCTACCACGCCTCTTTCTTGAAATTGCAACCCCTCTCAAAAGCAAAAAAATTAGTCTACACTATTTAACCTTTTTCTAGGTAAAGGGTATAAAAATATGTATATGGATGTATATATGTGTTTGTATATGTATTTGTGTATGTATATTATTTATGTGTATGTATATGTATTTGTGTTTGTATTTGTATAAGTATAAGTATATATAACGGGTCCGCCAAATAACTTTTTTTTTTGAAAATTCTATTAAAAAAAACTACTGGATATTTTCTCAAATTTATTTTTACAATTCCTCCGGTTACTAATGGAGAATAATTTCATTCAAATGGCTGCCTCGGCTGGCCATGCAGTAGCCTACACGATCGGTCCAATTTTTAAGCACATTATCGATTGTGTGCAGCTGTATTTCACCAATGGCTTCACGAATATTGTCCTTTAAAGCGTCAATTGTCTCTGGCTTGTCGGCGTAACACTTATCTTTGAGGGCACCCCACAAATAATAGTCCAACGGTGTCAAATCGCAGCTCCGAGGTGGCCAAACGACATCAGCTCTGCGGCTGATGATGCGATCTTCAAAAATAGGGCGCAAAACATCGAGTGTAGCTTTGGCTGTGTGGCTCGTAGCGCCGTCCTGTTGAAACTAAATGTTGCCAATATCCTCCTCTTCAATTTTTGTGAACAAAAATTCGTTCAACATGGCCCGATAACGATCGCCATTGACTGTAACGGCCACTCCTTGCTCATTTTCGAAGAAAAATGGCCCAATTATGCCTCTGGACCAAAATCCGCACCAAACAGTGACTCGTGTTGGGTGCATCGGCTTTTCAATGTATGCGTGCGGGCTTTCTGTGCCCCAAATGCGACAATTTTGCTTGTTTACATACCCGCCAAGATCAAAATGAGCTTCATCTGAAAAGATGATTTTTTTGGCAAATGATTTTTTTCGCATTCTGCAACATTACCATGATTTTCAAAGTAATGTCGCAATATTTCCCAGCGTTGTTTAAGCATATACACAACCATATTCGTTCAGCGGAAGGATACAACTAATTATCTGTTAAATCAGACATGAGCTAAGTGTTACCACTCACGAAATAAGCACTAGTTGAGAAAAAAAAAAGTTAGATGGCGGACCCGTTATATGCATTTGTGTATATATATTTCTATGGATATGTGTATGTGTATGTATGTGTATATGTATATGGAAATGTATAAAAATAAATGTATACATATGATATGTATATCCATATGTATATTACTTACCTACGTTATTAAATGGAATCTATATGGGTCAATATATACTTTTATTATACCTAAGCGACATTATCATATATTTCAGTAACCAATAATATTTGGTTACTCCTCTGACAACTGAATGAATTTCCGAATTTCCTGGTGCGATAATTGATAGAACCACAACTTCATCCTCCCATGAGGAAGCGGAAAAATTTGGTGTTTGCTGTCAAGTGTGGTTTCCACATAGTAAAACAAACTAAAGCCTCGGACCTAGGTCACATAATGCACCGACCAAATTGGAGCTCTTGTTTCGTTGTTGTTTTTGCAACTCGCCTGTGGTTTTATTAAGGATAGGAACATCTGAATGTGGGGACCAAATCTGATAATCAAATCGGATTTTGTATTCGCTGCAATTTTACAACGGCACTCTAGAATCAGAAACACGCGAGGAATCACTACGATGGTATTCCGATTAATAATAATTCATTGCTTAGTTTTTAAGTTTGGAAAAGTCTCTGCAAAACTCATATAACTTTTTAAGTGGACGTCAAGTTTTCTAATGCTAAACTTCCTAAAATTCCTAGGAATTCTCATTATTGCAATTACCTCTTGACTATCGGGTGCGCCTTTTGAATATGGAGTAATTCTGATAGTTTCGGGAATTTTCCTTCAAGAGAAAACTAGAATACTTATATCCCCTAAACCGATCTAACTAGGGTCATGGTAGCCAAACATCAGCTTTATTTCATTATTTTGTTATACTTTATATTGGTGTTATTGACACTTTGATTTGATGAAAATTTCGGAGCGCCAAAATGTGTTTAATACTATTGTTAGTAGGTTACACAGTTATCAGAATTCATCGTCAGAACCTTCTGTTATATCTTTAGCTTAGTTCTTTGATAATTCAAATATGTAACAAACAGATATAAAATAGCATAGCAGACCAAAAATCGATTGCAGTGATCGCAGCTCAGACCGAAGATTTTTCCTGTAAGACTATTATATGGAATATATATATATATATATATATATATATATATATATATATATATAAGTTAAGATTTTTATTTCTTTTGGTTGTTTTTAAAAAAAGGCCGAAGCCAACTTTAGTGTTTCACTTCTAATTTACAACTGAATTTAATCTAACATAATTAAATAAATGCAAAAGCCAAATTCACCAACTGCTCTGCCGGACGCGTGGATCATATTCCATATGAAGTTTTTATACTATTTTCGTTGTTGTTGTTTTCGAGTACGTGACTGTGGGTACTGCAGACACTTCGTCAGCATTCTTATTCGTGGGAATGGAATTTTGGTTCTAAGTTGCAACTTATTTGTCCTTAACTCTTCCCCTCCTGATTTCAACCGTCCTCGGTTGACCCGTTAAAGATTTGGTTAAGCTTTTCTATGGCCGATTCAGAAAGTTGGGGGTGTCGTTCCTTTAGGCTTATTGTATTTGTTACTTGACCTTTCATTCTTCTGCGTATGTGACTTACAGCCATAATTATCCCAAATAGCTATAAGAATAGCTACTACTGTGCTAGATGCTAATGATATTTTGTTGCGTACATCTAAAGATTTGATGAATTCAGTGTTTTTCACATTCAATTCTTTCATCATTTCTAATGAAAGTACTTCTTCTGTATCTCTTGGTAAAATTTTCGGTTGCAGTAAAGCGGGTAATGGTGCGTAGACGACGGTTTCATTTGAAGTATATGTTATGTCCCTGATATTTATGGTTTCATTGTGGTATTTTATTAAGAATGTTCCTTCTAGAATGCTTGTCTCGTTATTTATAATGATGGATCCATTAAATTGATTTAAGAAAATTAGCCCTGTTGAAATTTCTTCTATTTCTGGTATGTGTTGATTGTTAATTAATTGGCAGGAAGACTTTTGGCTTGCCAGTAAATTTGGAATGCATGTTGAATTTCTTAGATGTATTACATTTTTATGTAAACAAATGGATAATTTATTATATGTCTTACAATTGTTTTTAATTCCGTAAAACTGATTTTTACATTGTAATATTGAATTATAATTGATTTTGTTAATTTTTGATTTTAATTTAACTGGTTTTACAACAATTTTTTTACAATATTCTGTATCGGTTTCTGGCAAACTAATTATATAAATAATAGTCTCATCATTCGTGGCTATTTTAATCTCCGCGAATTCTAGCAATTCATCAATGTTAATGTAAGGTATGTTTTCTTTATTGAAAATTTCTTTAGCAATATTTATTTCGGTATTTGATAAAATATAAGAATTAATTACGTTAGCCTTTGCCCAATGAATGGCATACTCTATATTGATTATTTCCTCTTTCATGAGGTCAAGTTTGTATTTTAGTTGCGTGAAAGATTTATCATCACTATGCTTGTCTGATTGCATCACCTTTAAAATTGTATTCGTTTTGTTAGTTATTTCATTCATTTTGTCTATTGTCATTCTATTAATTATTAGTTGTTTATTGTTATTTTCGAGAGCATTATTAGTTTTTTCCGTCAAAATAATTTGGTCAGAGTGGTCCGGGTTTCCGGCTATCCACTTCCATGCACTGCCGATAAAGTCGAGTGATCGTTTGGTCCTTCTGTTTATACTGAGTCTGTTTAAATGGATTTTTATTTTTTCAATCTCATCGGAAATAAATTGGTATAAGGAGTGGTCCGTATTAATTTTGGTTCTAAATATTGTTTCGAGGTTATTAATTGAATCTTCGTATTTCTTTAAGTCTATGATGTGAATGATTTTGAACGTTCCTGTTTGTAATTTAGCTAATCCAGTCTCTATTGTCACTAGTTGCGAGTTTGAGTAATCCAATATTTGAACATCAGCTTTGCATAATGCAAAGAAACAAATTATTAACTATAAAAAAAGTAAAGAAAGAAATTGTTAATTTCTTATCAAGCTTTTGTGTACTATTCTACCGGTATCGGTCACGACTGTGCTATTTCGGTTTTCCCTGAATATTTCCTTGACAAACGGCTTCGAAAGTTTTGTCCCTAATCGCCTATTTCTTTTAACAAAAATTATTTGTCCTGGTAGATATTGTTTAGGATCATGCTTATTCTTGTTGTGGTATTCTAAATCTTTCCGTTGTTTCTTCTGTAGGGTTTCAATGTTTGAATTTCTAACTCTTTCATAATGGTCAGGTGTAAAGCCCATGTTTCTACCAAAAAATAAATCGACAGGCTTTTTTCCTGTAACTGAGTGTATCGAGTGGTTATATTCGGAAACAGCGCGTTCCAGAAGTTCTTCAAAATTCCTTTGGGTTCCATTCTCTTTGAGACATCTCATAATTTCTACCAAAGTTGAATGGAAGCGTTCAACCTGTCCGTTAGCCTGACTTCGGTATGGTGGCGATGTATAAATTTCAATACCTAATTCATCTTTCATCATGAATTTCATCGAGGCTGAGTTAAGGGATGGTTCATTGTCGATGATAATAGATTTCGGAACTCCAAATGCAAAAATTATGTCCCTAAGTGGTCGTCTTATGTCTTCTATTGATCTACTTTTAAGAATTTTTGTCATGGCATATTTCGTAAATTTATCCAGAGCTGTCATAACAACTTTATTTTCTGTTAGGAATAAATCTATATGAACTGTATGTCCTGGAAAGGACGGTATGGGCGTTTCTCCTAATTTAATTTGATTGGGATGCCTTTCGTACTTATTTTCCTTACATATTTGACAAATTTTTGTTATGTTTTTTATTTTGTTTATCATTGAGGGAAAGTAGTACTTTCCAAGAATCTGGGATGTATTTTCAAGGGCATTTCGATGAGCGCGGTTATGGATTTCAAGAATTATATTTTCTTGTTCTTGTTCGCTAATTATATCTTCAACCATTTTTTGAGTATAGCGTGCTTTGTAGTTGGAAAAATTAAGGGGGTAAATATCTGTATCATTCCCATAATTCTTTCTTCTGTAAGGATACCATTTATAACTGAGGGATTTAAATATCTTTTGAAAAGTTGTAAAAGTTTTTCTTCTGTATATTGTTGCTCTGTAATTATGTGTCTATGGATTCCTGGGAAAACTATTTTAAATTGATAAGTGGAAGTTTCGTCGATTTTAAGAATAACCTGATTTTTAAAAACATTTACTGGAGTTTCAGTGCAAGGTATCAAATTGTGACTAGAGCTTTCAGCGCTATTAACTGTAGGAGTTAGTGAATTAATTTGGGCCGGTATTCTTGATAAAGTATCAGCCAATACGTTTGCCTTACCAGGTTTGTAGATGAGTTGGTAGTTATATTCTTCCAAAATGGCTTTCCATCTTTTCATCTTGCTGTTGGAATTTTTTGCACTCAAGGCGTAGGTGAGTGGTTGGTGATCTGTATAAATTTTAATTTTTTTGGAACCGTACAAGTAATTTCTGAGTGAATTCAGTGACCATATTATTGCCAACAATTCTTTCTCGTTTGTGGCATAATTCTCCTCTGTTTTTGATAGCGATCTTGAAATAAATGTTATCGGCTTATCATTTTGCGAGAGCACTGCTCCTATCGCATAGTTCGAAGCATCTGTGGTCAGTTCAAATTCTTTTTCAAAATTTGGATGTGAAAGAATTACTTCTTTCGATATTAATGCGTTTTTTATTTTATCAAAAGATTCAACTGCATCCTTATCAAGAACATTCGGTTTGCTTTTGGAAGCATGTTTGGACACTCGTCCATCTTCCCCTCGTAAAAGATTTGTTAGGGGTTTTGCGATTTTCGCATAATCCCTAATGAATCGCCTGTAATATCCAGACATTCCTAGGAATGAACGGAGTTCTTTCAATGTTTTTGGTTCTGGCATTTTGTTTATCGCTTCTACTTTGGATGGATTAGTTTTTATTCCGTTTATTCCCACTACATACCCTAAGAATTCTACATCTTCCCTTAAAAACTCGCACTTGTCAAGCTGCACTTTCATGTTTCCTGCTTCAAGTGTTTTCATAACAATTCTCAGATTTTCGAGGTGTTCTTGTAAATCTTTTCCAAAGATAATTATATCATCGATGTAGACATAACATCTTTTACCGATGTGCTGTCGAAGTATGTCATCTAGCGTTCTTTGGAAAATCGCCGGGGCGTTTTTTAATCCGAACGGCAATCTGAGAAACTCATATTTTCCGTTGTTGACGGAAAATGCAGTTTTTTCGACATCGCATTCCCTTAGCGGAATTTGATGGAAACCGCTTTTTAGGTCAATAATTGAAAAAAATTTGTTCTTTCCGAGATTGGAAAGTACTTCTTGGATTTACGGAATCGGGTACCTATCAGGGATAGTCACCTCATTGAGCTTACGGTAATCAATTACCATCCGGTATTTTTTCACTCCCGATGCATCCATCTTTTTCGGGACGACCCATACTGGCGAGTTGTATGGTGAGCGTGATGGTCGTATAATACCATCGGCCAAAAGTTCCTCGACCTGTCTTTCTACTTCCTCTTTCAAGGCTAAAGGGTAAGGGTAGGATCTAGAATAAATTGGAGTATCGTTGGTTGTTCGAATTTCTCCTTTAACTATTGAAGTGTATGTTAAACTCCTATTTGGGTCAGAAAACAGATGTGGACAATTTTTAATTAAATTAATTAATTTTTCTTTTTGATTCTCTGTTAAATGTGAAACGCGTAAATCAATATTATTCACATCCTGTGCTGCTTGCTATTTTAAAGGAATAACTAAATTTTGTAGAATTATCATAACGTTCTTATCTGTATGTATTACCGCTCCTATCTGTTTAAGTGTGTCGTTACCTATTATACCATGGAAGGATTCAAGTCCAGGTAAAATAAAAAATTTTAATTGTGGTGTCTGTGGTCCAAGAATGTTTGCAAATGTATGGTGATTAACTTCAATTTTTCCCGCTACTGAATTAACGAAAAATGATTCTTGGTTTTTTATGGGATTTGATATTTTTGTAGATTGTATATAATTCTTATTCGATCCTGTGTCTATTAGAAAGTTAAGGGTGTCTCCACTTCCAGTGATATATTCAAAATAAGGTAGTGAAGACGATCTTACTCTAAAAAATTAATATTTTCTAATTGTTTAGGAATAGAATTAAAATATTGTTCTTTTAAAATTGAACCAGCACTCTGAGTTTCTTGTAGAGTATCGGAAGATGTTTGGTTTGCTTCATCCAAGTGTGGTGAAAATATGTCATTAGGGTGTGGTGAAAATATGTCATTAGGGTGCATCATGGTCTGGATATTGATATCCAGTTTCAACGTCGTTGGGACTTGGCTGATATCTGTCGTAATTGTAAGTTTCGTTATTCAAATATGGATGTTCAACTTCGTAACAATTATGAAGGTCTGTGCTGACAAAGAAGTTTCTTTGCATCTTGTTTGGAGTGTGTGTTTGGAAAGTCATTGGTCGTTTTTGACCATTGTTATTGTGTTGAAAATTAGGCCTATTTTGATCATTTACGTTTCTGGTTTGTATCGAATGGTCTATCTCCATAGGCTGTGGGGGTTTGGGAGGCATGTTTGGTCTGGAATTAAATGCTTGGTTTGGTCTTGGAAATTGGAAGTTTGGCTGAAGTGTATTATTTTGTTTAAATGGGTTACCGTTTTGCATAAAAGGGTTTGTGCTCTGGTAATTTTGAGTTCTCCAAGTATTATTTAAGAATGGGTTTGCCCTATTTTGGATGAAAGGATTAGTATTTTTGGCAGGTGGCCAATGAACTAATTCAGGATGAAAATTATTTCTATTTGTGGGAAAATTAAATTTTTTTGGTGGTCTAGGTGGTACCATTTTGTAATTTGCTGAGCTATTCTGTGCGTAATTCATACGGAAAGTCATATTATCAAGTTTTTGGCATAAATTAAGAGCCTGCGGAAGAGAAGTAGGTTCTCTTATGCTAAGCAAACGGGGTAAGTCTCCGTTAAGTCCTCGAATAAATGTATCGAGTGCCTTATCTCTATAGCAATTGGTCATAGCCTGCAGTGAGTCCTCACTTATGTCAAGGCAGGAAATTTTGTCTAGTATCAACGATAAGTGTTGATACACCTTCTGATAGAACTCCTGAGTTGAATTATTTCGTTGAGCTAGGGTGGTGAGTTGATACTCCAAGGTACCAATATCCCTTTTGTCCGAATAGTGCATCCTTAAGCACTGTTTTATTTTTACCCAATTTAATGGAGTTTTGTAGGATTCCAAAGCGGTACCCGCTTCTCCTACAATTTTATGCCTGACTGTATGGAGTATCGCATAATACTTTGGAGTTCCTTTTAGGTTCTCGTATACAGAAAATATGCGATCTGTGGTTCTTCTCCAGGAGTTAAATTCTCCCGGAGCCCCTGAAAATTCCCTAAGACATTTCACTATGTCTGGGATCCTGTCTAGCTCGTTAATATTTTCTCTTGGCAATCCGTGCTATCGTCATTCGAAAAAGGATTATTAAAATTTTGTATCGTTGAGGTTATCAAGTCAGTTATTTGTTGTTGTAGTGCTTTGTCCATCCTTAATGCTCGATTTGATATGCTGGGTGTCGTATTGTTAAAATTCAGTCTGCTTAATTGTTCTGTTAATTCGTCAGCAGTCACTTTTGTCATTTTCAACGAATACAATTTTTTGAATTTTATTTCCTTGTTTGTAAATTTTTATACACTAGAGTAAATGGCTGTAAGAGCCACAGTGTGAATTTCTTACTATAGGTTTTTTAATTAATTATAGTTTGAATTTGACCCTTGAATTCAGACAATTCTTGCAAATCTTTTAATGGGAATTAATAATAATGTGTAGTTTTCAGTGGAAAAAAATTAAGAAATTATCAAAATAATTGCTTTGTATAGTCACTTTCAGATATAATATTTAGATACAAATATAAACTAAGTTATGTATTTTCTAAGCTGAGTTATTAATTCCTTCCTTTTTTTTTTATTTACTGCAATTTCTCTAATCTCTATATTTTTCGTAAATATTTTCCTCTCTATTTATCTTTTATCAATTTTGTAAATTTTCGTTTTTCAATATATTTTTTCTTTCACTAAAAAATGTCTTAAAACTAGTCTTACGAATATCATTCCAATGATGTCAATGGAGGTTGAGCTCGTGGTGTTCTCCCTTTCCGTTCGTACTTAGGCACCTCGTAGTTACGTTATTCCTTGACTTTTTTGTTGAAAATCCGCCAACTGTTGTCCAAGGATCGATATTATCCAGAACTTCACTGTTGGGTTTTTGGCCCCAAATTGCTGCTCCAAAGATTTAATGTATCCCGAACTTCACATTTGGGTCCCTGCTCGGTCGCCAGTTAAGATTTTTATTTCTTTTGGTTGTTTTTAAAAAAAGGCCGAAGCCAACTTTATTGTTTCACTTCTAATTTACAACTGAATTTAATCTAACATAATTAAATAAATGCAAAAGCCAAATTCACCAACTGCTCTGCCGGACGCGTGGATCATATTCCATATGAAGTTTTTATACTATTTTCGTTGTTGTTGTTTTCGAGTACGTGACTGTGGGTACTGCAGACACTTCGTCAGCATTCGTGGGAATGGAATTTTGGTTCTAAGTTGCAACTTATTTGTTCTTAACTTAATATATATATATATATATATATATATATATATATATATATATATATATATATATATATATATATATATATATATCTATATATATATATATATATATATATATATATATATATTTTTTTTTTTTTTTTTATTTATTTATTTATTTATTTATTTTTTTTTTAATGAAAACAATGCTCTAGCAGAGTTTTCTTCTCGAAAACATAGACGAGGGGTTCATAAGAAGTGAGCTTCATAGATTTCTCATATTTTTATTTTTATAGTTTTTAGTATAAAATTTTGTAGACTAGTGTATTTAATTAATATTATTTGTACTCTCTCTAATAGTGTTTATTACTTAAATGCTTAACAATGATCAGAACTAACAATTTTTGTTTAAATTTAGTATGCTGTTCGCACTTTAATATTCTTTAATTACAATTTTTTTATATTTGCTGCGAGAGCTAAAATTTTTACACAGTCACCTCACATTCTTGTCACCAACTGCTCTTTTTACCTCTGTCAAATCTCGCCACGAACCTTCTATATAAAAAATAGCAACAAAAACTTTCAGTCACTTTACATAAAGCAAAACATGCAAAAAAAAAGTATTTAAATCTTCTTCGCGAAGTAAAGTAACAACAAATTGTAAGGCAAATGAAACAATAACCAAACAGCAGCCAGGAAGCCGTTAGTGCTGTTGCTAATGCAAGCATATAAGATGGTGATGAGACTGCAGTGCTGACCAGAGTGGGGATTTTGGAATTAAATGGGGATAAATGCGAATACCCATAAAAATGTTGTTTGGGTATAAAAACTCCCAAACATTCACCCGGCCAAAAACCCTCGGTTTTTAATATGCAAGTTGATTTATGATTCTATAACATCTGATGATGTGACTTCATTTATTGGTAAACGACATAATTTTGCTATTGGACGTTTGATGTATTTTCCGTTGCAGTAGAGCGTAACAGCTCGAACCAAACCATCATGGCCCGGATGCAATTCTTCTACTTTTGCGAGAGGCCATTGACCAGGAACCTTTTTTTCATGGAGTAAAAGTACTACATCACCAACTTTAATGTTGTCGATGATTTTATTCCATTTGGGGCGTGATTGTAGTGGACACATGTACTCCTTTTGCCATCTTACCCAAACGTGTTGTTTGAGGTGTTCGATTTGTTTCCAACGGTGAAGTCGATCGATGTTTGCATCAATTAAATCTTCATCTGGGACGCAAACTGTTGGTTCCCCAATCAAAAAGTGCGCAGGTGGATTTATCGATAACAATATTTGTAGGGGAAGTAGGCCAGTTATCCGAATTTGATTTTAGCCAATGTGGACCATTCCACCATAGTAAATGCTTACTGAGTTCTTCAGGAAGTATACCGCGAAAAGCGCAATCTGCTGGGTTATCTGCTGATGGAACATATCTCCATTCGGTGACGTCGGAAATTTTATGAATTTGTGCCACCCTATTTGCTACGTAGACTTCCAACCGTCTGTGATAATTTTTTAGCCACGCAAGAACGATGGTGCTATCCGTCCAGTACACGATTCGCCCAATATTGAAGTCGTTGTTTAATTTAATTTTAGCAACCAATTTTGCTAAAAGTGTAGCAGCACATAATTCCAGCCTGGGAATTGTTTCATTTTTTAAAGGTGCAACCTTTGTTTTTGCCTGTAATAAAATTGTAATTGCCTCACCAGATTCGGTTATAATTCGTGTGTATACCACAGCAGCGTAGGCAGTTTGTGATGCATCACTAAATCCGTGAAGGTAAATTGTTGATTTTGTGGTTATGTATCCTAGCCATCTAGGAATTTCGATTTTTTCAAGCCACTTCAGAGTTGATCGAAAGTTTACCCATTCAGATTGGATTTCCTGTGGTAGTGTATCATCCCAATCGTGTTTTAATTTCCACAGCTGCTGGAACATAATTTTTGCTTTGATAGTTCTGGGAGATAACCATCCTAGGGGATCAAATAATTTTGCTGCATCTGGAAGCAAAGAACGTTTAGTGACAGTATTAGAAAAAGTAAAATTTATTGTAAAATAAAACGAATCATTCCTAATGTCCCAATAAAGACCAAGAGCTTTCGCCATGTTTGGTTGGTTTAGTGTAAATAGGTCTTTCTTTTCACGATCTTCTTCTGGAATATGATTAAGTAATCGTGAAGAGTTGGCATTCCATTTCCGAAGGTGAAATCCACCAGATTTCAAAAGTGAGCAAAGTTGTTGCTGTAATTGTAGAGCATCCTCAAAATTATCCGCTCCTGATATGACGTCATCAACATATGTGTCTGAGCGGAGTATTTTACTAGCTTGCGGAAAATTTTGCTCTTCATCTGCTGCGAGTTGTTGTAAGACTCTGATTGCCAAATATGGAGCTGATGTTGTACCATATGTCACTGTAAGTAAACTATAAATGCTAATTTTGTTTGACGCCTCATCTCTCCAAAGTATACATTGTACAGGCTGATGTTCTTTACAGACATTTATTTGTCTGAACATTTTCTCTAAATCAGCTGTGAATGCAATTCGATATCTCCTCCATCGAGATATAATTGTAGACAAATCATTTTCTAGTGCAGGACCAGCTGGTAGCTCTTCATTTATAGAAGTCTGAGGAGGTCTATGATTTGGGCCATCAAAAACACCACGCAATTTTGTTGTTGTGCTACTTTCTCTGAGCACACCGTGATGTGGACAGAAATATGCATTTTTTGGTATGGCATGAGGGTACTCACCAAGTTTTACCATATGGTTAAGAGTTTCATACTCTGTCATAAATTTCTTGTATTCCTCAGCAGATTTTGGCTTATTTTTTAAAGTGATTTCCAGCTGTTTTAACCGTTTTAGTGCATTGTAGTCCGTGTGGGAAAAAAAGGAGGGGGTTTACCTTGTAGTAAACTTTTAAATGGTAAATGGACCGCATAGCGTCCTGTATCATCTCTACTGTGAGTTTCCTTAAACAATTTTTCACATAACAATTCTTCAGGTGTGAATTGTTTTTCATCGAAAAATTCCTCCTGTTTCCAAAACAGCCGTAATTGGTCTCCTAATGAACACAGATTAGCAGATATTGTTGTAGCAGGCAAATTTAATCTCGGAACACCAGAAACCATAGATCCAAAATAAGTTTCCTGCAAAAATAGTCCATTTTCCAGTTTTTTCATTCCAGATAGTAATAGGTCACCATATACGTCATTTCCGAGAAGGAGATCAATTTTTTCTGCTAACAAGAAATTTTTGTCTGCAAGATAAATTTCTGGCAACCCTGAAACCATTTTCAAATTTAATTTGGGGGGAACATATGACGAAACTGAAGGTACAACAAGTGCATTGATTGTCAATTTAAATTGTTGTTTGTACGTGGAGTAGAGATTTATTTTTACTGATTTTTTGACCGTTACAGATTTATTTCCTCCAATGCCACAAACATCGACATGCGTTTTTAGTGTCGGTATAGATAACAGCTGACCTAGTTTCTCAGAAATAAAAGAAACTTGTGATCCCTGATCTAAAAGGGCTTTTACACTATAAAAAGAGTCATTTACTTTTATAATTACCTTTACTGTGGCAAGTAAGGTTGGATTTATAAAATTAGTACTAATTTTGCTATGAAGTGTACTGACAGATGTTGCAGTTGTAGGGGTAGCTGTATTAGTTGGCAGAGCAAAAGTCTGGTTTGCTGTAGAATTAACTGTAAAATTAGCGGTAGAATTATCTGTAGTTGCAGATATCGAAGAGTTGTTTCCGGAAAAGTATTCGTTGTGTACTACCGTGTGATGTGGCTCATTACAAGTTTGGCATACTGATTTTAACTTACAAGTAGCCTGTAGATGTCCAGATCGAAGGCAATTTCTGCACAACCGATGTTGATTAACGATGTTTTTCTTCTCTGCTGAAGATATCGTTGCAAATTTGTACAAAACATTTGTATAATGGATGACGTTTATTGCAGCACGGGCAGTTTTCATCCAACATTGTAGAAGTAGCTGTGTGGGCTCGTATAGTTTTCGTTGGCGTACGACGATTCTCATAATTTTTGTCTTTATTACTTTTGTGTGGGTTGAAATGGCTTTCATCTTGAACGCATTCAAGAGCCCGAAAAGTTGTTTCTAAAAAGACAAGCATTTCTTTGATGGGTGGTATCGTTCTATTAGCTTTAAGGGACAGCTCCCAATCCTTACGAGTTTGAACATCAAGCTTTTGTGACGTCATGTAGACTAAGATCGAATCCCATGTAGTGGTATCAATTTTAAGTGCTTTAAGTTGACCTAAGCCACGTCTGGTGGTATCAAGTAACTGTTTTACTGACTGCACATTACCTGACAAAGGCGGGATTGAAAACAGGCGGTTAAGAATTTGATCCTTTCGTTAAGAAATCTCCTCTCGAGTGCTTTTCACGCAATATCGTAGCTAGAATCAGCTGTTGGATATTCGTTGACAATCGAAAGAGGTGTACCAGTGCACGAGCTTTGTAGATATAAAAATTTTTGAATATTCGTAAGCGAGGGGCTGTGATGAACAAGCGATAAAAATGTGTCTCGATAAGCAATCCACTCGAGATAATCTCCAGAAAATGTCGGCAGATTAATTTTTGGCGTCTGGCTCCAGCGATGAACGTTTCATTTCGGCTGCTTGTGGCGAGAGTACTGGAACGGACGGTTGGAGTCTGTGGAGAATCAAATTCAAACATTAGATCAAGTAAAGTTGTTTTTAATAAAATATATGTATCATAACATGTATAATACACATCGGTACTTAGGTATGGCACATACTTTTCAGCAATCGAGTTTTCCCGTACGTTGAACATAACTTGGTCGTGGCCATCTTTGAACAAACGAAAGTTTTGTTCCAAATCCTCCACAATGGTTTGTACATACCCCTTAGTTTTGGCTTCATTCGGTTTAGAGTTTAGTTAAAGAGGTATCTAAACGTTGAATATGTTTGTGTATACCTTTTTGTTCTTCAATTGCAGCATCAATTGACTCCATATTGTTGTGAATTTGAGCACGAAATTCGATGCAACAAAATAGGTTATGTTATCCGTCGCACGACGGCAGTAATTTTAGGTTAAGAATTTAAGGGATTTGTGTCAGCACGAGGACAGATCCCGGGTTTCGGCACCACTTTTAATGTAGGAGAGTTTTCTTCTCGAAAACTTAGACGAGGGGTTCATAAGAAGTGAGCTTCATAGATTTCTCATATTTTTATTTTTATAGTTTTTAGTCTAAAATTTTGTAGACTAGTGTATTTAATTAATATTATTTGTACCTTCTCTAATAGTGTTTATTACTTAAATGCTTAACAATGATCAAAACTAAAAATTTTTTTTTAAATTTAGTATGCTGTTCGCACTTTAATATTCTTTAATTACAATTTTTTTATATTTGCTGCGAGAGCTAAAATTTTTACACAGTCACCTCACATTCTTGTCACCAACTGCTCTTTTTACCTCTGTCAAATCTCGTCACGAACCTTCTATATAAAAAATAGCAACAAAAACTTTCAGTCACTTTACTTAAAGCAAAAAATGCAAAAAAAAGTATTTAAATCTTCTTCGCGAAGAAAAGTAACAACAAATTGTAAGGCAAATGAAACAATAACCAAACAGCAGCCAGGAAGCCGTTAGTGCTGTTGCTAATGCAAGCATATAAGATGGTGACGAGACTGCAGTGCTGGCCAGAGTGGGGATTTTGGAATCAAATGGGGATAAATGCGAATACCCATAAAAATGTTGTTTGGGTATAAAAACTCCCAAACAAATGCTGATATCATTGAAAATAAGCAATTCTGATCTTAAGCTAACATATTCTGTTCACTCCGAATCCTAACGTTCAGGTGGCTTCCGCCTGGTACCTGGGGCGCCATGTTGTCGGCCTATCTCTGCGTTCCATCGTTCGGTACGGTGCGAAAGCACGTGTTGTGCGGTGGAGAGCGAGAGAACAGTCGAGGCTTACGGTATTTGTGCGGAAGCCATCTTTAACTGTTGGTATATTTTGGCGCGAGGCTACGAAGCAGCGGCAGCTGCTCTCTTTGCGACGTATTCAGTCTGTTCTGGAGTTGCTGCAAGTGCGGATCGGCGCCCAATAGTTAATATTTAAAATACGTTATACATATATGTTATAAATCTTAAAAATAAATATATTTTTCTGAGCACAACATTTTGGTCCTTCGAGCCGGATAAGAATCCGGTTTTGGTAAGTGTCGATTGTTTTAATTGAATTAAAAATATTATTTTTATAAATTAATAATAATTTAAATTTGATTTATACACAAATTGATTCTTTTTTGTTTTTCGGTTGGGTTTGCCGTGCGTTCGGGTGTTTGTGCTCTGTCGGCGCTGCTGACTATTAAAACCATTGCGCTGTTGTTGTCTTCGCTGCATTATCGCCGTTTTTAGGTACTGGTGGCTAATGCAGAAAGCAGTATAAGAAAAGTAGGTCAGTGGCTCGTGCGATCAGCTGCTGTCTCTATTTCTTTTGTGAAGCAGGGCCGGTTACGGGTAGCAATTGGTTTCCTGAACATTGGGGGCCCTTCTGTCTCAGTGCGTTTAAACGATAAGTGTTGGGCGTAGTTTCTGTGCGGTTGCGTTCGGAGGTGCACATAAGCCAATATTGAGCTGCGTTCGCAGGCGCATAAGTTCCGCAAAATGGTGGACTCGTATATTTCGGCGGCAGATGAACTTCTGATGGTCATAAGTCGTTTTGAACGGTGCTCGCCGGACACTCACTCCATTATATCACTTCAACTTGATGAAGCAGAATTGGATGCTCGGTGGGCTTCGCTTAAAATTGCAAAAATAAATGCCATGTTCGAGGCGCGGGTCATGAAAGACGGTGAATCACTGTTAGAGTCAATCGGACAGCGGTTCGAGTCAAGCTTTGATAATTTTAAGCGGGGTCGTATTTTGATCGCGGAAGTGAGACAACGTTTAGAGCAGGCAACTCCCGTTCCTACTACCGGGGAACCATTTTTATCATTGGCGCACAGCATCCACGTACCCCCTTGTGATATCCCTCCCTTTGAAGGGAGTTACGCTGCATGGCCAACGTTTCGTGACATGTTTACAGCACTATTCATTTACAATACGCGGCTGTCTAATGCGGAGAAATTCTACCAGAACCACAGGCAATTGTCTTCAAAATTCCAATTACTGAGACGGGTTTTCAGCAAGTGTGGGAAAACTTACTGGAGCGCTACGACAACAGGCCTTGACCCGGTTAGAAGAGAAGATGGTGGGGAAATTAAACGCCTACAGCGTGACATCGGTAACTGTATCGCTGCATTGACGTCTTACGGCATCGACGTTGCGAGTTGGGATGCCATTTTAGTATACTTGTGCTCCATGCGGCTGCCAGAACTCACACTGTCCCTGTGGGAACAGACCATGGGGGGCCGCGCAGATATTCCAGAATGGAAGGCGATAGATGACTTCTTGTCATTGCGGTTTCACACACTCGAGACGATTTCGGAACTCCGGTCGCAAGGCTCAAGTTCATCACAAATAAGGGTTCAGCCGAATCAACCGCGAACAGCACGGGTGCAAACCCATCCAGTAAGTGTTACCCCGCAAGGGTGCAAAGTGTGCAGGCGGTTTGCACACTCGGTGAGAAATTGTCCTGCGTTCCAGGCCGCCACCGTATCAGCTCGGTGGGGCTTGGTGCGCAAACACGGGTTGTGTGTGAATTGTTTGTCAGCTTCACATAGAGTGGCAAATTGCCCCAGCGCCTTTTCGTGCTCCACCTGTCGGGAGCGGCACCACACTCTGCTGCATACGGACTCGCCACGGGGTCGTCCAACCGCTGCGACGCCAAACCCACCATCCACATCGGGGAGGGGACGCTCCAATTCAAATGGACGCTCCTCCCTGGTCCATCCACCCGTACCCAAGTCTTCTTACCACACTGCGCAGGTATCGCGTCCGGCAGATAAGGCGGGGCCAAGTCCAAGTCATCCAAGTGGCCGCCTCTCCAATCGTGTTATCTTGGGTACGGCCTTAGTCATGATAAAACATCAAGGAGTATGGTACACAGCCGGGGCTCTGATAGATTCTGGTTCTGAGGGGTCCTTTGTTTCGGACCGCCTCCAAAAGCGCCTTAAGCTGCCGGCGCACTCAGTACATGTCCAGGTATCGGGGGCATCAATACCCTTGCTGGCACCGTTACCAAAGCATGTCGTATCACCATCGGGTCGCGGTACGATGCCACTGTGCGTCTCCAAGTATCGGCTTTGGTGTTGCCTACCCTGACAGGTGAACTGCCGCCGCAACTATTGACTACTATTTCAGGTTAGCCGATTCAAGCACTTCACACTCCACCCAAGGCGATTTGTTGATCGGAGGGGATCTTTACCTTCAGGTCTTGCTTGATGGGTTGCGGCGCAACCTGGTGGGGTCACTAATTGCCCAAGAAACGGTATTCGGATGGATCCTTACAGGGCCTCTGCCGGATAACCGGATATCCACTTTCACAACTCGCGTGCAAGTGTCTGAAACTGCTTCGCTCGACCACCTTCTACGACAGTTCTGGGAAATGGAACAGCCTCCGCAAGATCGAAAGCTGTCCCAGACTGATCAATACTGCCTTAGTTTGTACTCCCAGACTACTCGTCGGGAAGCTACGGTGCGATACATAGTCTCTTTGCCGTTCAAACAAGGGTTTGTTCCGGAGAAGTCTCTAGGAGCGTCGCGCTATATTGCCCTTCGGCAATTTGAGCGCAATGAGTCCCGGCTGGTAAAGAGCCCGGCATTAAATCACATGCGCAAGGTTCCACCGCCGTCAGTAACTCCTGTGCCTCATTATTACTTGCCACATCATGCAGTAATTAAGCCAGAGAGTACAACCACCAAACTTCGCGTGGTGTTCAATGCCTCACAGGCGACTTCCAACACGATCAGCTTGAATGCCGTGTTACAAACAGGGCCAGTGTTACAGGCCGATCTGACCCGGCTAATAATCCAGTGGCGTATGTTTCGCTATGTCCTGAACGGGGACATAAAAAAGATGTATCGTCAGATTCTGGTTGAGCCAAGCCAGGCATCATACCAGAGAATTGTGTTTAGGGAATCTCCCGACAACGAGATCTCTGACTATGAATTGAAAACGGTCACCTTCGGGGTGAATTGTGCTCCTTATCTTGCAATCAGGACACTTTTGCAATTGGCAGACGACATGGAGAGCAGGTTCCCATTGGCTTCTCAGGTGCTACGTGGTTCGATGTACGTGGATGACGCTCTAGTGGGTACACATGATATTGCTACTGCCATTCGCACTAGGGATGAGCTGATTGAGAGCTTGGATTCAGCCGGGTTCTCAATGCGAAAATGGGCAGCAAATTCTACAGAAAATTTATCCGGTTTGCCTCCAGGGTATCTGCTTAGGGAAGATTTTCTCCAATTCGAGGAGACCAGCACCACTCGCACTTTGGGCATTCGATGGAATGCGCAGGGGAATTGGTTTTATTTCCACGTGGCAGCTTTGCCAATCGTTGCCGTATACACCAAACGTAAGGTCCTGTCGGTCATCGCACAGCTGTTTGACCCAGCGGGATGGTTGGCTCCTATTGTCATCTCCGCTAAGATCTTGATGCAACAAATATGGTTGGATCAAATAGGTTGGGACGAGCAACTTACTCCTACCACTTTAACACGGTGGACACACTTCTTATCGCAGTATCAGGCAATCTCCCAAGTACGCGTGCCTCGCTGGGTACGATCTGCACCTGATCGCGATATTGAGTTCCACGCCTTCTGTGATGTTTCTCAGCTGGCATATGCTGCAGCCCTTTACGTTCGGTGTAAAGGTTCCATCTCTACCCATTTGCTAGTGGCGAAATCGCGGGTGGCCCCATTGAGAACTATCTCTCTTCCACGTTTAGAACTATATGACAACTTGTTTTGTTGGTCCGACTCTACGATTGTGTTGGCATGGCTGCGAAAGCCACCCCACATGTGGAAAGTCTTCGTGGCGAATCGAGTCACTGCCATTACCAGCAAAGTAGGTGTTAACAACTGGCGTCATGTCCGCTCAGCCATTTTCGGAGAGACACCCGATCATTCTTCCATACTATGGTCATTTTACTCGTCTAATGGTGAAATTCATCCATCAGGTGTCCCTACACAGGGGGAATCAACTAATGCTGCGGCTAATCCGGACCCAATATTGGATTCCAAAAGCGAAAACACTCATTAAAAGCACAATTCTCCAATGTAAGACATGTATTCTGTGGAAGAAGCGTCGACAACAGCAGCTCATGGCAGCTCTTCCGGTTGAACGTACCACGTGTTCACGTCCTTTTACCCATACTAGAGTTGATTTCGCGGGGCCGTTTGATATCAAGCACTATAAGGGGCGGGCATGCCACGTTACGAAGGGGTACGTCTGCATCTTTGTATGCTTCGCTACGAGAGCAGTTCACCTTGAGGCGACTACCGATTTGAGTACTCCTGCCTTCCTTGCGGCATTGTCTCGGTTTATCGCCCGCCGGGGATGTCCTTTGAAAATGCACTCGGATAATGGTCGGAACTTTGTGGGCGCGGAAAAGGCGTTGAGGCTTGATTTCCAGCGGGTGCTCCGCGAAAGCCGTGATCGAACCGTGGTGGATCACATTCATACTCAGATCGAGTGGGATTTTAATCCCCCCACGCTCCACATATGGGGGCCTTTGGGAAGTAGCGGTCAAGAGTTTCAAGCACCATTTCAAGCGCATGGCACGGCAACTTAAGTACACGTTTGAAGAATTTGTGACTCTCTTAGCGCGCATCGAAGCGTGTCTTAATTCTAGGCCTATCAGCGCTCTGTCTGAGGACCCCACGGATCTCCAGGCGCTGACGCCTGGTCATTTCTGGGTGGGTGCGCCACTGTTGGCATCAGCTGAGCCTCCGGATACAACACCCTTTCTCTCAATTTTGAACCGATGGCAAAAACTGAAGGCGCTGGCCCATCAATTCAGCGTCAGGTGGAAAAACGAATATCTTCTCGACTGTCAACGGCGGAGTAAGTTGCGGACGGCTCAAGTGAATGTCAAGGTGGGTGAGTTAGTGGTTGTGCGGGAAGACAACCTAGCGCCTCAAAATGGCGGGTGGGCAGGGTCGCCGATACGCACCCTGGTCCTGATGGAAAAGTGCGTGTTGTGGATGTGCGGACTGCACGTGGAATGCTAACCCGACCTATCACGAAGGTGGTGATCCTACCGGGAGAAGAGCCGCCTCCTACCAGCGGAGGGGTATAACGTACCTTGTACTTTTTTGTTTTATAGCTTTTATGTTTTCTTTTAGCTCTATTCCCTTCTTGTACTAATTAATTTTTTTATATTTTCTCAGATCTCGACCCACTCGGTGCACAAGACCCGCTACTCGCTGTCTGACGGGTGCTACTTTTTGTTGCCAGTTTTTTCGAGAGTGGCCGTGCTGCCACCTCCACTCCCCATGGCAGTGCCACCGGACCCAACAGCGCCTCGTCGGGCCAGGTCAATTCGACCTCCCATCGAGCTTCACCTCTCTGTCGCCGGCGCGCCACCTGGCTGCGTGGTTCCGGGAGCGCCAAACGAAGGTCAGGAGGAGACCAGGTGGGAACCATCCCGCGCTGTTCCGCCCTTTCTGGGTATTACGAAGAGACCGGTGCAGCTACGCCCTACTCCGCAGATCATCTGCACTATGTGTTAGCAGATGGGCCACCGCATAAAATACGTTATACTCGTATACTCGTATGTTATAAATCTTAAAAATAAATATATTTTTCTGAGCACAACATATTCTATGGGAGAAATCAATGAGCTGTTGTAAATTGGTATAAAGTCGAAGAGCCTGGCATATCAATGGTTCAAACGCTGCCAAAGATCGCATTTAGATTATCTAATCTTATCCTGTCTTATCTTAATTTATGTGTGCTCTTCACTAGCTAGGAGAAGACACAAATTCCTGAGCTCAGCTTTCCTCATTGGTTTGTCGTATCGTCATCCATAAGTATCAGGTACGTAATTCTTATTGGAATCAATGATTCCTCATGTGGTAGATGTGAACGTCGCGCCGGCTTCTTAAGCCAATGAGGCTTTCATTGTATTTAAGGGAGACTTCATGAAGACGGCTTCCACTCGAACCCAACCTTCTAATTATTTGAAAACTTGCTTAAACTTACTTAAAACTAGTACTAAGTCCGAAATGTGGTTTTTGTAAATGAACGTATTTATACTTATTTAAGTAACGAAATAAATAGATAATTTTTATAAATGTTTATAAAATTTATTGTCATAGTTAGCATTAATATATAAATATTTTAAGTAAACTTTTAATAATATTCAACAATAATAAAAGAAAAATAACTTTAAATCAATCAAACATTTTTATTTAATTTTTAATAATCGTTTATTATTATAACGTAAAGAAATAAAATAACGTGTTTATTTAAAATTAACAACTTTAATAATTATCCACAATAAATTACAGAGTTTTATTGTGTTAATATTTGTATTTAATAGTTCAAAGAATTGTCAATAAACTACATAAATTTGACAAATTAACGATTTATTATTCAAAACACATTATTAAAATAAACTTTAAAAAATTAACAAAAAAAATTTGATTCGAATGCTTTTCAAGTTAAGATATTATAAAAATTTATTGTTTAGATTGTCAGAAGTGAAAAATAATTGTCAAAAAATAACACAGTTTTAAATATAAGCTTTTTATTATTCATATTTAAAGTTCCTAACAAATAATTCGGAAAGCGATTTTTTTTCGTCATATTAATTTTATTCCTTCAAGAGATAATTTTTATTCCTTCAAGAAATAAAAAAAAATATTTTTATTTAAATTTAATAGTTTTAATAAGTATTCAGAACTAATTTCTGTTTTTTATTGTTAAATTTAATAAAATAATTTAATGAATAAAAAAGTTTTCAATAAAAAATTGATTTATATATAATCGATTTATTATATATAATAATTTTTTTAAAATCCTTCAACAAATTACAAAATTTTTTATTTAAACTTAAATTTTTAAAATTTTTCATAATTAATATAATTTAAACAAAATAAATTTAGCTTTTAAATATGCACTTTTTAAAAGTAATTTAGAATTAGTTCTAAAATCACTGCATTAAATATTAAATAAAAATTGTTAAGAAATGTCGTATCAAATATATTTAAATTTATGAAAGAATTTAAAATTATTTCGAGAAAATTTTTAAATTATACTTAATAATAATAATCAATTTTTAATCAATTTTTAATATTATATATAAATAAAAAATTCTAAGATAATTCACTAAACTATAACATAAATTTATCGGATTCATTCCTGCTCATAGAGATTAATTCTAAGTTACCTAAAGTAATATGAACTCCTGATCATTTGCTGAATACTTTAACATTTGCTAATATTGCTTTAAATACCGGAAGCATTTCAATCCCCAATATTAATTTTATTAGAGAATTCATGAAATCACACCATCACCGACGATAAGACCCCTTTGGTTGCAAAATATCGGAAGTTTCAACAAACACAAAACTATCAGGAATGATATCGGACATTTTATGGAAATAAAAAATACTTAGACTAGTTTGAATGAAACTAATACGAGTAAAATGCCGTCTTATAAAATCACAAGAGCAGGCACGAATGTGTCTATGGAACTAATAATATCTATCGAAAATTCAGTACTAAGAAATTAATATTCAGACTGTAGTTACTTAAACTCATAAGACTAAATTTCGACCATACTAAATTCTCTCAACAATACCTCTCTATAACCCACAACAGAAAGAAACAGTCCTTCCTTCTTTGTTTGTGTTTGGCCAGTCATTGCTCACTTGAGAATCAAATATTTCGAAAGTCCTTTTCTAGAGAGCCTATGGCATTACGCTAGTTATAGCTTTCAGACCTATTCAAATTTGTTAACAACTCCGGCTGGTTGGAGCTGGTACAAAAGTATATTACCAGTTTTTAGGCTCGTGAGGATATGGCAACAGTACGACACTATTTAGGTAATTGCACCATTTTACCTACCTACATATTTCTTTATTTCTATATATATTGAGTGAACAAACTTACATTTCTATAATACTAACTCAACAAATTCTGCTAAATATATCTGATTTATAGGCATCAAAGCATCATAACTTAAAAGCTAAAAAAATCTGAATGGAATATCATATCCAATCTTTCCCCCTAAAACCATTAAAAGTAAAATATCCTACTTTTTGCAAACTCTCCAGAACAGACTACTAATGATTAAATCAAGTTATTATCTTTTATATATATACTTTATACTATCTTAAGATATATTCATTTATATATATACTTTTCGTAAGCTGAAGACTTATCTTACACATAATTTAAGAATAGTTTATGATTCTCTTCTCTAAGAATAGTCTTCATCTCCTTCCTCAGTCCTCAGATCCTTCATCCCGCAAGTTTTTACTTTGATTATTTTCATGGTCCCCGGTTGCTTTTTGTTCCAAAGTTGGTTCCTGAGTCCGTATTCCATTTGAATATTGTTTCTTCAGTTCCTTCGTCTGAAAAGTTTTCTTGTTGCATGATTTTTATTATCAAAATTGCTTCAAATATTGGTTCCTCAGTACCCCTTTTCATTTCGAATGATGTTTCCTCAGTACCTTTAGTTTGTGCCGTTTCACATCTATGCCCAGGTATGATCATCCCTCGTCTCGAAAGCTTCCCTGTTCCATTATATTCATCTTCCCAGTTTCTTCAAATGTTGGTTCCTCAGTGCTTACTCGTTTGTCCAGCTATTTCTTCAGTTTCCTCATTTTGTTCAGTTTGGCGTTCCAAATTCTGCGTTAAAGTTCCTAGCCTTTGGTCAACGCTTGGTTGCAATATGTGAATAAAAATATTGTGGGATATATTAGAAAATTGTTTCAAAAATTAAATAAATAATATTATTTATGGATTAAAATGAGTGCAAGTAGTAGTAAGCCAGCTAATAATTTAAATGAGTTTTCTGATTATTGCCAATTTAAATATACTTTTTGATCGTGGGGTTATTTAAAAGTTTGTAAAAATATTTTACTTTATACTTGCATGGAATCCATTTCGTATTAATCCAAATTTGGTTTGAAAATGGAAGTTAATGATCCTTGCTATTATTTTATTTTTCTGACCAATATGAACTAAAAATCGAGCTCGAGTTTGCATTAAAAAATAATTACTTTTAGAGTACTCGATAGTCCTTTCGGAGAACTGGTTTTGTTTAGTGGATGGTAACTAGTGTTGAAAGATAATAGTTGAGGCTACTTCTCAAATGATTTTCTTTAATTTTATACACAAAAATTGTTTAAATTAGTTAAAGTTAACAATTGAAAATTTCCAAAGATTTCAATTAAGTGAAGAAGAGTTCATAAACACTCAATATAGAAGTTGCCAATCGAATATAGAAGTAGCTTTTTAATGTCAAATTGAATATATATGTATATAGAAAATATATTGTAACAAAGAGTTCCCAGACTTCCACACAGATTTTCATACTATGACCTTTGATAGTCCAACAATTTGTTCTCTTTGTCTAAGAATATGTTTATAAGAATATGATATGGAATAAGTTCTGAATAGACTTAAAAAATTTATATTACTTAGCTAACCTTCGTTTAAATATTTCTCTCTGAAGAATTTATGGACTTCTTAGGTCATCTTCCCATACTAACATATAAATTCAGCACTGAATCGCATTAAAATCTCCACATATTAAAGAATACTACTTAGAAATTTGATCTCTACTTATCAGTTGGTTAATTTACTCTGTGGTGTTCTTTGTTAGAACAAGTTAAAGAAAATGTATCAAGATTTGATCTCTAGTTTGATCTGGTTAATTTACCATAGATGCTCCTTGTTGGAACTATTGTATTTATAACCTTCTAAGAATTCTCGGGAAAATATTTCATCGAGCTCGATTTTTAGTTCAGATTCGATTAGTAACCTGCTCACTTCCTGCAACTTGAATGCCGTAGTTTCCAAGTATTCATATATACAATGTATAGTATTAAAACGTACCTGTGAAAACCGTGGTATAAAAATGCCTTAACGGTCTTTGAGATCTGTAAGTGTTCTCCGAAGATGATGTGCTTACAAAATTTAAATAAAAACTCCTAAATTCAAGGATTATTGAAGAAATTATTCAGTCCATAAAAACAATATAACCCTGTGCACAAATCAAAAAAGGGTTATGACAGATTTGTATTCCACTTCGCTACATAAGAAAATCTTCGAAAATTGTGCCGATTAAAACACAGATTGGAACCCGAAAACAACTCCCGTGGATTAGGCACTAGAATTTGAATATGTAATCAATCGTGGCTTGCATGCAAAACTCAGAAAAAAACAAATAATATTTCAAACAGTAAAAACTCAAATTGACTTCGTGGGGGTCCCTCAAAATGACCTCTCCGAATTTATATATTTTAAAGCCTGGAGGTCAGGGTATTCTTACTTAAACATAAAAGTGTGCCCATTTAAGAGTTGCCAGGAGTAATTGGGATCGAACTTTGAACTTACCACACGTTTGTAACTCGAATGAAATTTGCAAAATAGAAGATGTTCCAAAGTATATTTTAGTTTGATTTTTAATTTGAACTAAAGTGATAATCAAAAGAAGCAAAACGAATAAGAAAAGTAATTGATGCAGATGTGAAGTTTAAGCTGAATGAAACTATTGTATACGAATACGAGTATAAAGAACAAACATGCTTCGAAAAATTCCTATGGAAATTTATGTCAATATACAATGTGTGATAATGTATTACAAGGATATAAAACCAATATGGAGAGAAAAAACAATTCAAAAAAATGAAAAAAAATGAAGAAATTAACAGAATTCTAATGGATTAGATGCGGAATTTTAAGTACCATACACCTAAAGAAGTATTGATTTAGTGACGATTACTATCCACATATGCCAATAATACTAATTGTGTTTTACATTAGAGACAATTGAAATCCACGTATATCCTTAATCTCTGCCCATACTATATTTTAGAAAAATCTAAGCAGAAAAAAGTAGAGATCGAAAATAATGTTTGGGACATACATGAAGTGAAGAAACATTTCAGCTTTTGTAGTTTAATGCGGCTGGGATATGATTCAGAAACACCAGAGATAATAGCCAGTCCACCTTAATCAATTGTCTCCGAGGTAATGTAATGGTATTCTCATTCTCTGTGCATGGAATTGGTTTAATTGTTTCAAATTACTGAATAACTAATTACCTTACGATAAGTTATTCAGTCAAAAAGCTAACTGTTGAAATACTAAAAGTCGTTTCCCGAAAAATTGAGTCATTTATAGTAGTGGAATCCATCATAATCCATATTCTCCAATCCTAGAGATATCCCTAGATGCCTCGTCAAGTGGGAAAATGTATGTTGCTGTGAATGATGGCATTGATAGTTGTGACTTTGTCTGAATACAGGTACCAATTTTTTATTGCGGAGAAGGATGGCAATCATACCTCGAATTTTTATGACATATGGAGGACTACAAGTGGCAATTTTCCATGAGGTGTAGGATGGCAATTATGTCAATCCAATATGTCATATGAAGGACTACAGTGGCTTATGTCTACTCAGATCGATCAGAACCTTAGATGACGTTTTTGGGTGCGGTAAAAAATGTGGTGTCAACTGATCAAAAGTACTGAGTGAGGTTTACGTAAAGGTCCATTTCCTCCTCCTATTTATTCAGAAATGTCACTAAGCTTAAGGACTTAGGTGTGGAAGTTCGCCACCTATCTGAGAATGAAGAAATTACCTCCTGATCCTCAAAGGACAGACTTTTCTCCATGAGTAGAGACACTCTAAAGGAAATATTTTGAATCACTGACTTCAGTGAAGATAACATTTTAATGAAACCGTGGAGTTGTTCCATAAATTATATCGAAGGGAAACATAAAAGTACTTGTTTACAGAGGATTTCGGAAGTAGCAATTTTTTCAGATATTCTTTCGGTATTTTTACTCCACTTTTGTATATAGGGCACTCATGACAGGTGTTTGTAAGTGTTTTGTGATATTATTTGATATATGAATGGGTAACTGGAAGCTCATTCTGCTCTTAAAAAAGATATACGACACTTATATAAATATAGTTGAAAACTAACAAAGGGCAGAACGACATACTGATGAATAAAAAATACATACTAAATAGTAAAAACTGTAAACTATAACTATAACAAGATAGGAACCAATCCAGTTAATACAGTAACACTGCAGTACCGGAACTTCGTAGTGAAGGAACCGGCAATTGCATAGAGGCATGAATGCTAAATGCAAAACCTTCAACCTATTCACGGAGGTCTCGAAGATAGAGGACGATGTTGGATCAGGTGTCGACTGGCCTGAACTAGATATCAAACAGCCGTTCAGACTATCTAACTACTGCATCATTTTTCGAGCGGAAGTTTTTGCAGCATGGAAAGCCGCAGAGCTCGCCTGCATAGGAGAAACTACGAACTCCACTATAATCTTCTACATACGAGTAGATAGCCAAGCTGCGATCGACGCTATAACTTCATACTGTGCATCTTCCAGAAATCTTCTGCAATGCAAGGCAGCAATGGATATACTGACCACCAATCGGAAGCTACATATCCACTGGGTGCCAGTGCATAAGAACATAAAAGATAATGAGAGTGCGGATGCCATTGCTTAAAGCAGAATCTTACTACCAAACGAGCAAATAAGAGCCTCTAAGAGTGATCAATAGCCGTATTGAAGATGACGTGATGAGTTGAAAGAACAATGGAGGACTGCCATATGTATTAGCGCAAAGCTTATGTTTAAACTGTATGGCACTCAGACCAAATCGATACTGGCACTTCCGAGGAAGGATTGCAGAACGGTAGTAGGAATACTGACAGGTCACTGTCTAACGGCGGTATACGCTAAAAGGATGAGACTCACGAACAATAATCGGGAGCAAGGCACCAGAGAAACTTTGGAGCATCTACTATGCCTATGCCCCACAATAACGAAAACCCGCTTATCACATCTGGGAGCCCCCTGGTTTGAAGGACTAGCAGAGGTCGCACAACTAGGAGTAGTTTCGCTCTTAAGATTTGCTAAGAGCGTCTCCCTGTTCCACGATTCATACCACAGCTCTTAAATTGATATCCATCTGGCGCCGTAATCGACCTTGCAGGTCAATGTGTGGCATTCACGGCCGGCCAGTCTAACCTAACCTAACCTAACCTTAATTATAATGAATTTATATTTTTTTCATTCATGAGGCGAGAATTAATATATCGTCTTGGAAACAACTGTGCTTCCACATATATTAGATGTTTAGTCTGAAATGTTCTATTAATTTTGAAGGTGTATGGTAATAAAATTGAACAAAATAAAAAAATTGTGCTTAGGGTAAAAAATCTACGTAGTAAAGTTATTCTTTTGAACATAGCTATGACAGTCTATGGTATAAATACAGTAAATTCGAAACTCCGTTCACCAGAATTTTACAGCAATAGTAAATGGAGTAGTAACGGAAAAATGATAAGAATTAATATTAAGACTAATAATAAGAGAAGTTATTATTATACATTATTTTATGCACAGAAATTAAGTGATGCAAAACATTCTTCTCAACAAATAATATAAAACATTTCTTTGCATACATACTTTTTATTTAATATCCCCGAAAATGATGCGTGCTTTGGTAATGGTTTTGTATATTTTATGTATTATTTTTCATGGCTGAAAAACTTTTTTTTATAATTTTTTGATAGTTTTTAGTAAGTTCAAATTTGTAATTTTCGTCGTTGACAAACTGCGCAGGCATCAGAATTTTACGTAAAATTTTCTTTGAAGTTTGTTGGGAATTTTCTGTTTTGTTGGGAATCCTGATTCCCATTTTTTTAAAGGAGTGTTTAACATGAGTTGTGCGAAAATTTTACTACTTTGAATATTGCATTAATTATAATAATTGATTCATATTATTTAATTCTATGCTGTGTTTTTTTGCTGGTTGAAATCTGTTGAATTCTGAAATATTTCAATAACTAAGAAATAACAAAAGAAAAAACAAAAGATGTTCTGAAGAAAAAATGAAACTGAAACAGAAAAATTAAACAATTATTTTATAAATGAAACTTAAAGCTTTAAAATTCTCTTATGAGTAATTAAAATGATAAAAACTGAGCTTTTTCAATGAATGATGATGACTGGCTTTAAATATAAAGAAAAGCGTGGAACATTAAATTATTTTAACTTAAAAGTAGTTAGTTTAAAAATGTTTAGCAGCAACTGACTGCTTAGCTTATGCTTAAATACAGCTATCGTTTTGTCTGTACCTTGGGTTTCTCGCGCATATCCTGGCTTGAAGTGGAAGTGTTCGAATATATTTATAAATCTAACCTATGTAAATATTGGAAGATATTCACACAAGTGAGTAAAATTCTGATTAATAGAGTAATGTGCAAAGCAATACGAAAATCAAATTATTGTTATTTTTATTAAATTTGTTAATATTTAATTTCTTACTCGTATAATGAGCACTTTACTATCTTTCGTGAATATCCTTTTATTATATAGCCAAACATTAAATGATTAAAAAATAATTATCATAAAAAACTGTAATTAAAAAACCGACGGAAAAAAAAAATTAAATGAATCCACTAAATTTGTGTTTAAATAAATAATAAAATATTTAATTATAAATGTACATCAACCCGCATCCAAAAATAAGCTCTTCGGATAATCTGTTAAACAGATGATCCCAAAACGATATTTTGATCGTTATTTTGAGGTTATTATCTCAGATCTTGATAAATGGGACATTGTGGGAGCTTGGGGCGAACCTATAAGTTTACAATAGTTCACAGATGGATAAAAAATATGCACTGGAGTCGGTGCAGGGGTCTATGGACTCAATACCAAAGTTTCAGCCTAGCGTCTTTCAGGCTGAAACTCAACAATTTCAATATGAGCAAGGATAAATTTGCAAAGGAGCATCAATGGCACCCATATAGCTATATACACAGATGGTCAAGCTGCATTATAAGTATTAGCTTCATATTCTTTGGAATTGAAACTGGAGGAAGCATGCTGCAATAACTCACAATCTTTAGGTATAACAAATAAGGTTGTACTTTACGGCCAAAGTGCTAACGAACTAGCCAGGGCCGGTTCCACAGCAAATCTCATAGGTCCAGAGCCATGCTGTGGTATCAATTGGGCGGAGACTAAATAAAGAGTGGACTACTGGAAACATAGTCTCATAATGTCCCACAAAGACTGGCTTTAGAACTGCGCAATATGTGCAAAGCAGTTATCAGGAAAATAATAGGTATTCTCTGAGGTCAGTCTCTACCTGAAATCAACTTTCTTGACGACACGGTGTACCGGCTCTGTCTAGAAGAGGAAGAGACCACAGAACACTTACTGTGCAACTGCATGGTGTTTGCAAAGACTAGGCTGCACATATTTCACCGCGACAAAGCTGGATCCGGAGAAAATAAAAAATGTTCCTGTTAAGGACATTCTCTATTGCATCCACAAAACGGGAAAGAAATGTAAAAGCAGGACTTTCAACTACTTACTTTCTTTACACAAAGAAGATCTGGGTAGAAAAGGACTTGATGGCTTAAACTGGGATGCTTTGACATTACCAAACGGCGAAGTGCTCTGATGGCATGCTATGAAAAATACGGTCGGACAGATGTGATCACATGGATCACTAGTTTTAATATGTAGAATGACTCAAAAGACCTTTTAGGTACAGTGTCGGCCAAGGGCAACCTACTACAAAAACTAGTATTATTCTACAGAAATTATTGACCCAGCTTTTTTACCTTAAAAATTTAAATCGTAATCGGTAAAAAAATATTGATAAAATTATTGTAACGTATTCCAAAATAAAATTACTTTACCTTAAAAATTAAAATTCATAACAAAATATTTTAAGATATTCAAAGATAATCTTTTTTTAATTTAAAAACTTAAATCGAAATACTTTGAAAAAATTAATAACAAATAAAATATTTAAAAAATTCCGTTTTAAAAATTGTTATAAAAATTCTTAAATTATAATTAGAAATGAAACAAATTGTCTTACATTTTATTTTTAAAAATATTTCGAAAACTTTATTTTTTCTCAATGTCTATTCTTGTTGTAGTTGTTGCATGTTTTGTGTTTATGTGCGTGTGAGTGAGTGTGTGTGGGTTGGTATATATGTATATGTGAGCAGTGTGTTTGTTGTTTTAGTTTTCAGCATGATTTTTGTTTCCATTTTTCAGTTGCTTTTGTTTCTCTTGTTCATGGTTTTATTTTCAGTTTGGTTTTTCTTTTTTAATTTTTGCTAATTAATATAATTTTCAAGTTGAATTAAATAATTTAACTTGTTTCCTTCAAATGTGTTTTAATGGTTTTTTTTAATCGGTTTTTCTTTTAAATATTATATTTAAAATTAAACTATTATTAAATTTGTTTAATAAAAATTTACAATTTTATTTATAATTTACTATTAGAGTCAAAATGACTGATTTTCTTTGCTATAATTTTTGGTATTTTTTGTTTATTTTTTAAATTTAATTTAAATTCTATAACGACATAAAAAATCAGCGCTTACATATTAGACTTTACGATTTTTCTGTTCCTTTTTGTTTTCAATTTATTAACTATCTTTAAGTGTCTAATTAAATTGTTTGTTTTAAAGTTAAATAGAGAAAGAAGTGTTTCTGTTTTTATTAGTTTTTAATAAATATTAGCTACATATTCATTAAAAAATTTAATTATTTAAAATTCATTTAAATGCAACTAGTTTTTATTTGGTATATTTTAAGTTTTTTTTCTTTTGGTTTTTATTGAGGAAAGTTTTTAATTTAATTTAAAATTTTTTTCTTAAAAAAAGATTTCATATTTTTTAGCTTATAGAAACATTTCCTATCAATTTCGTGTACTTCCTTCTTGCCGTTAATTATTGTTTAATTATTTTATATGCTATGGTTTAAAACTGTGTGCGTGTGTTTGTGTGCGTGCCACGTGCCACGTGCCTGTGTGCATGTGCACGCGTGTTACTATTGTAATATTTAAAAATTTTTGTCGTTTCTTCCATAAATTTACAATTAAAAATGCTTAATTTTAACTATTTATTTAACTACACTTATGGAAAATTCTTCCCACAGATAAAAGGAGAGATACAGTGGCGAATTGAGAGCCCTGCATATGCAATACCGCAATTTCAAGAGCAGTATAGAAAAATTCGAATTTAAATAAACAGAGTCGGATCTGAGATAATTATACCTTATATCAACAGAATATCAAGAATATGAGAGAAGGATTTGGAAATCTGTATAAAATTTCTCACTGTAACTAGTGTCAGTATACAAATGACTGGTAGAGGTCCCTTTGTTCGCTTGCCACAAAATAATTATCCTTCCAGTGAATAGAATAATGGAATATTAGTCGGAAACAGGATATCAACACCGTTCGAAATGAAGCCTTCATTTATTTGAAATGTTTGACCGGTCGAAAATAAATTTCTTCAGTATGAATTCACATATATACTCCATTTTTTACCTCAGAGCTATACATACCTCAGAACCTTTCTAGCTATCCAGAAAAAACCCTGGCTCTGTATCCAATTATTTAGAAAATAACCTTTCTCTATGGACAGAATATTTACAAAATTTTCTCTTTATTATGTATTATCTCCATACGTACAAAAGACAAATAGAACCTCATATCTATATATTACACCCTTTCCATTTTTCAGAACATACCAACTAATTGGAATTATATGCAATCGCCAGATTTCAAGAACAATGGAACAAACCTGTATTTATTTCAAACATCCTATCAATTAGTCTGCATGAAGAATTCTGGGAAGTCCTCTCTCTTTTGTTCAGCCTATAATCAAGAACAAATACCACTAATTCTGAGAATCTGTTTTCCGGATAGAGCAATTATTCTGAAGACCGGAATTCACACGAGAAATTTATTCTTCAGTAGTTCGCCGACAATATAAGAATAAATCATTGTATATTCTTAATATACTGTACAAGAACAAATCTGGCCTCCAAACCATTACTATTTCTAAGAATATTAGAATAGAATATTTCTGAAGTCTTAATTGATTAGACAATATAGTATAGAACAACTACCACCAATTCTCAAACTCCTATCTTCGAACAGAGCAATACTGGCACTATTCTGGAGATGGGAAGAAATCTCTATTTAAAGAGTAACTTATTCTTCGCTAGTTTTACAACAATATAAGAATAAATCGTATATATTCCCAATATACTCTCCATTTGTCCATGATATATACAGGAAAATATAGGGCTACCAATCAACCTCCTATCTTTGTTCGGCTTTTTTTTTAAGACACCATATTCTTCTCTAGTTGGCCACAATATAAAAACGAAATTTTAATACATTCCTAATGTCCTCTTTATTCCTCAAATAACATAGAAGAAAAAGTATTCTTCTATTTTTAAGCGCGGCTTTCGGTTTGTCCACATAATATAACAAGAATCCCTTCTCCATCTGCTCAGAAATAGTCTGGTACAATGCATACGAAGACCAAATGTGGGTCCATACATAAAAAAATACTCAGTCTGCATTCTTTGGCTTCTTCAGACCGAATTCGGAAAATAGTTGTATACTTTAAATAACCGTCTATTGTGCTGGTGCGGTATCTCCAAGACTCAAAATTTTCCTGAAGGTAAGCACAAATCTGTATTGCAGGTTTTTGGAGCTTTTCTAGGTTACAGACAAGAACAAATCGGACTTTATATCTTACATAGTGTGTGGAACAAAACTGTATAAATCAGGCGATAAGGACAGATTTAGCTATATTTAGAATGAATACTGAACAATTGTCAGGAAGATGTTTACTGGAGAATCAAGTTATAAAATTGATACAATGGATATTATTAAAGAAATCTGGTAAATCGATGTTGCAGTGCGGTAGGTAGATAGGTAGGAGTGGCAGCTTAGTTCACCTGAGGCACACTTGAGCACCGTTGTGACACCACGGTTTGGCGCTGTTCAAATACTGACTAAAATTATCCGACTTAGTAGATTGCGTCAGCGCAAGGGCACCGCAAGTGTGGCAGTGCGATCATATTATAATTTGGAGTCAAGTATTAGTAGCAAAATAATAATATATAACGTTTCTTCAGACTGAACTACTAAATTTAGTCTGATAAATCTGTTTCCGTTCTCTAATTTTTAATATCCTAATGTTCTTTCATATTCGTTCTCTACTTTTTAATATCCTAATATCCTTTCATATTCCTTTAATGTTTTTCTTCAGTATTTTTTCTCTTATATTCTGCAATTGCTCTCCAAGAGATCTTCGTTGAGAGAAAACTATGTTAGGCTTGTCCTGGAGCAAACATTTTTCGCTTGTCGTCATTGGCAATTTATGTGCTTTTTATTAATTTGCCACTGTATCCCTGCCTCCTTCGAGGTAACCTCTTGTTTCCATTTAGCTTTCGTTTGTTTCTTGATCATGCAATTGTTTGTTTCTTTATAAATTCTACCATTTTATATTTTTTTTATTAAAATAATAGCAAAAATTTGCTTACCATTACTTTTGCTGCTACTATTGTAGAAAATATCGCTATTGCATATTCAAAATTTAATTTAGTGTCTTCCTTTTCTACATAAATTTAGTCAACTTAGTCCTTAGAAAATTATAATTAATTATTGTTTTTTTTTTTGTATATATATATTAAGTTTTCTTACTGGCAGCGTTATGCTATTTAAATATATATTTTAAGATCAATTTCTGTCACTCGATAGGGACCCGCCACTGTAATAGTGCGCTGGGGTTATCTGCGGTGCAGTTGATTTCTTTTTAATACAAATTTAGAATACTGGCTTTTTTACCCTTTTGAAGCAATTTTATTTTCACAATTTTTTTTTGCTTACTTTAAAAGACAACAAAAAATTTTTAAATGGATTAAAATGCATAAATTACAGATGAATTTTTGTGAAAATGTATGAATCTAAATTCCTTTTTTCATTAACTTACTTATTTAGAGATTCGTTTAAATAACTGCAAATATTTGGCTGGGAGGATGGCGCTACCTTCGAATGAAGTTTAAGAAAGACAGGGAAGAATAAGTCAGATAAAAATGGATTTAAATAGTGGCCAGTATAAATCATGTTCGGTATGCCCCAAGCTCTTAATTAAGCTACCTCTTATCCAGACAAGTGCAGGGTTGAAACTACTATTAAAAGAAGTTCATGAGTGGAGTAGTATCAGGAAGACAGAGAAGAGTAAGGCAGATAAAGATGGATTCAAATAGTGTCCTGTATAAGAATAAATCAGATTCGGTGTGCCCCAAGCTCTTAATTCCTCCACCTCATACCCAGACAAGTGTTGGGTTGAAACTACTATGAACAAAAATTCAGTTCTGAGCGAAGAGAGGAGTTGCTATTGAAGCTAAATTGAGCCATATTATTATTTTGTTGTAACATTTATATCTGAGCTTTTAACAACTTTTTCTCAACATAAACTTTTTAAATCAATATTGAAAAGTCACGGAAAACAACACTGCCAAAGAAGGAGCACTACTTTTCCGAAGTAAAAAGCGATTTAGACCTTTGTGTGCAGACACTATATAGAATTCAGAGTTATTTTTCTATCAATTTATATAAGAAAGTCTCGAGACAATTCAGTTAGTTCAGTTTACCAAATCATGAGAAACCTCCTCTCTAGATCATAGTTGTCTACTTCAGTTTACGAAGACTCGAGAATACTTATTTCTTCATCCTAGTTGGCAAGATCAGTTCACGAAAGTCTCGAGAAAGTCCATATCATCATGCCAGTTGGGTGGTTCAGTTTACGAATTATTATTATTGTATAGGGGATGTAAATGCACAGCGACCTTACGATCCATTTTGGGTCATCAGAGGTTCAAAGTATTGGTGTTATTATTATATCCTACACCGTAATTAATTATGACTGCAAGGGGTTGGGGAATGAGTATGCGACCTTCGGGGTGTGAGTCTAGCATGCTTCTCAAGGCGGCTAGAAGAGAGTATTATATAAGTGTATATAGCAAAATATAAGGAATGAGCCAGGACAAGGAGAAAAGTTCCTTGAGACTTTGTGAACTAGGAAAAAGAGACAAAAAGTTCTTGGAAAGTTTGTGAATCAGTCAAAAATCTCAAATATTAAAGTAGGTGACAGGAATCGAACTTGGAAAGGCAAAATATATGAAGTAGAAGGGAGTTAATGATGCTATAAAGTTTGTTAAGTTTTAGTATCTAACGATATTGATGGATAGTCGAATCCTTCTGGAAAGTGTTAGTTTGACCAAAGCCACTGTACTGTATAACGAATGCTAGAAACTTCAAGTTGCTTTCAACTGTTTATTGATATCTATTTGGTATCTTGAAATCTGATTGATAAATACTTCAAGGATTCTTGCTTTTAACTGTTTCGAAATTTGTTAATTTTTATCTGGTTTCTTTTATTTTTATCCTTTTTCTAATATTCAAACAGTACTTGTCGTTGCATCATTGCAGACAATATAAATATGAACTAAAGTCATACTAAAATTAATTCCAGTCATACAAATTGAAACGAGCCTTTCGATCCCACCAAAGAAAGCAACTTTAGAAACCAAAACACAGATAAAACTATATCAAAAAAGGGGGTAGTGAGAGCAGAGGCTCATACATCCATATATAATGTATTAGGATAACATTGTTTTGAAGTAATACGTAAGTAAAGTTTAGCTTCAATTAATAAAAGAAGATTAGGGAGATCGCTCAGAACTTAGAACAAAGTTTGCTCATTGGGCACAATTCTTTTCATTTCATTTTTCATCATCGCAATCTAATCCGCTATGTCACAATTCATTGCATTCTTAAAATAATTTCACCCAATATCAGCTTTTTTTTGTAGTCATCATTTAACTGAAAGTGAGAATACATCCTCCTTTACACGGGATATTCGTACTGGAACATAATTTTAATGGGGACACTTGCTTTAATCATATATTGCAACTTGAAAGAAAGCAGACTATAATAAGCCTCAGCAATGGAACTGTGTTTGTAATGCCAAAAGGAAACCTGGAAAGTACTGTAAATGCTATACATATCAAGTGTCTTTCTTTATAGGGTGATGCAACTTCAGAGAGTGGAAAATTATCTCTGACCTGTCACAAATTCAGAAGCAGAGTTAGAACACAAGATTAATCTATCTACACTGTGTCTAGTTCCACTTCCTGAACCAATTTAACCAAGTTCGTCTGTGGAAATTTTGCTACCTATCCATTTGAGATATTTCAAACAAATAGTTGGTGACTACCAAATTCACAAAGAGAATACCTGATCTAACTGAGTGGGATAGAAAGGATGTGCTAGGGATTGCAATATTTGAGCTCAAGATTCAAGATATTTTCTAGCTGAGCTTCTAATTTAAAGTTTTGTTGAGAATATAATCAAAGTTACACTAGAATTTTTATCACACATAAGTACTTTCAGTGATACACTTAACCACATTAATCTCTCTCAAAAATATCAGCTGAAACCAGAGGTGACCCACAAGTGCCTTACTTTATATGGTAATGCAACCTCAGAGAGTGGAAATTTATATCTAACCTGTAAGAAATTCAAAGGCCCAGCTGAATAGTTTAACATACATTTGTGGGATTTTTTTAAACTGGGTTGGTTCCTATATTTCACACTAGAAAGAAAAATAAAATCCTCTGAGAACCAGGTGGTGCAATTCTACCAACATATAAAGGAAGTCCATTGTGGTAGTAATCTCAATTTTTTCATACACCACCATTTTTAGATAAGTGTTAGTCAAGTATCGTCAGTGTGCCTCGAATTTCCATTCATTTTCCTCCCTAAAGGATTATTCTCTTTCCCCCCTTCATATCGACTTTACTCTTATTGTAGCCAAAATTTTTGCAATATTCTTTTTACACTCACTCTTTTTATACACTCACCTATTATTTTATATAAACTTACTTATACTTAGAAATATCAAAAAGGCGAGTATTAAAAAACTTCTCTCTTCTCTTCTAGTTTAATTGGTATTCTTGACTTTATAAAAAAAAACAAAAAAAAGTTTATATTAAAATTAAAACTGCTAAAAAATGCTTAAATTTAACAAAATGTGTAAAGAGCATAATAATAATAATTCTAAATATAAAACATTTAATATTAGTTTAGCAAAATTGTTAGGGCGGACCGGGAAATATTCTCCAAAGAAAGTTTTGTATGTGTGTGTGTTTGTATAAAAAAATGAAGTAAGTAAAATATAAGTGAGCAATTAAACGACTTCAAAATGAAAAGTTTTATAAAAATTCGGTGTAAAATCCTTTTAGCAAATATTGCGTGGTGTCTAACTATGGGGTGTTGTTCCTTACTTATGTTAATTGTATTTGGTTTCTGTTCTTCTTTTACTCTAAAAATCTTATAATCAGTTTTTGTTTAGTTATGTACTCCTTTAGTTTTTGCTATAAATGTTTTTTCTGGTGTTAGTGTTTGACTTATATACGCTTACTTATTGTTTTTTTTTTTGTTTAAATTCCTATCTTTTAATTATTATTCTCTTGGTTTTAATTTTCGCATTGTTCTTTGTCTTTTTTTTAATTGGTAGTTGAGTTTTTGTTTGTTTGTTATTTTTTTATCATATTCAAAGAAAATTCTGATTGTATCTATTGCACAAGATTTACAATGAAAAGCAGAATAACTGTAACTTAAAAATCGAATTTTATTAATGCGGATTATTTAAAAAAAAAGATTTTTTTTTTCAAATAAAATTCAATTGAAATTTTTAAGATTTTGTTTGTTTTGGTTTTGTAAATTGTGTGCTTTGCGACGCGTTTTTCATGAACTATTTTCCTAGAAGGGAGTGAGGGGTGTAGGGATATAGAGTGCCATGAAGTGGTGTAGTTGTGGCTTGTTTTTAGTTGACTGTTGTTTGATTTTTGCTTCTAAGAACATAATTTTAAAAATGATGCGCTATAAACATGGAAATCTGTGCAAATCGCTCAACATTTACAGCACCTGAAGATGAGATATTTCAACAAGCTATTGCTTCTGTTGTGAAGTATCGAAGTATTTTTTTTATTGTGAAGTTTCGAGGTATTGCTTCTAATGAGATTTTGGATGAATTTTTACAAAGTATATTGAAAGATGTGTTGAATTCAGAATTTGAAGTCATTTGTGCAGATCATTTTGTGGAGTTATCAGAAAAGTCCCCATTTGAAATTTTGCAATTGTTTCTGATTATGGTAATGGTAAGAAATTGGTTGGAAAATTTTGTGTTTAAAATATAACCAAATCTCGGTGATCTTGCCATACAGGTATATTTAATATATCGAATTGTACATTTAAATTATTAACTGTTTCGGAATGATCTTTTTGTACAATCATCTCTAATGATTCTAGCTGATTACGATATTGAATGATGTGTATTGAATTATTGAAGTTAAAAGTCTGTTTCTATTCCAGATGATCATAATCTTATGATTCTCGATTATTATAATGGAATGAAATGCAGTAGACTGCCTTTATTTGGAATTCTATACTGACTCTTACTGATCTTATGGTACAATGATCTGCAATGTAATGACTTCAAAATTTGTTATGATTTTCGTTGATCATAATGTGGGATGATATGTTCTTTATATTCCAAAATTGTCTTGAGATGTTATGCTTCGGTTAATGATCTATGAGAGAACTGGCACGAAAAGACTGTACAACCCAGTGCAGTGCTGTGAGAAGCTAATTGTAATAAATTCTCCAATATGTGCTTTGGTGTTTTTGCATATTTCCATGTAAACGAACCGAAGGATATTGAAATGCTCTTCCTAGATGCTAAATGAAGACAAACTTCAAAGCGTGACTATGAAAGTGTATTTGTGGTTAAAGATAAGTTTGTTAATAAAGCAGATCGTTTTTGGAATTAATATTTAATACTTTTTTTTAAAATTTGTCTTTCCAAGATTGGAGTAAGCATCATTTCCACGTCTCTCGAAACAATTTGTTGTTTCTCATTTCACTGGTATTCTCCTACTTTGTCAGAGCACAGAATTTATAAACGTTTTGTTTTCATTTGTGAGGTGCCTTTGTTTGTTTGTTTTATTCTTTGGTGTACATATTTTTGTGTATTTTTAGTATTTTTGTTTTGCTTTGTATTGAAATAATTTTTTTTTTTTTGTTAATATTTTAAATAAATGAAATATAAAAATGCAATTTTGAATTTTTCACTATTAAATAAAAATACCAAAAATGTTCGCTGTAATCAATGAACGAGCGATTTCTTGTTTGGCAAATTACTTAAGTCTCTATTCATATGGAAGAGCGATACATCGGCGGTTTATTGACTTTAGCATGAGACTTCTATAGCATGAGATATTTTTAAAAATTTCTATCTTGAATTTTCCCATTTAAGTAACATTATTCGCATCTGTTGCAAATGTTTCCCAGTAATTATTATTCATGTATGTCCCATTCAATAACAAATGACCACATTAGATTGTACATATTTTACCCCACCATTTCTTCCCATTTTCATCTTAGTCTATTTTATATTTTCCAAGGTTACTCCCCAATTTAATTAATCATCAATTGGTATCTCCCCTCCTCTATTATCAATTTCTTATGAATTTGTATTTACTCTGTTAGAGTTCAGTAATTTATAAGTAAAACTTGCATGCATCATGTCGTCATGCATTTTCCATGTCGGCATGCATATTTGCATGCAATTTTTTAACTTTAATCATATTCCGCCCCAAATACTTATGCTATGCTTAAAAAGTATATTTAAGGCTTCATTTCCTCTGATATTGATAATAGGCCCCAGTATGAATATTCACACTCCCTTTCAAGTTGAAAATCCAATTGTTACCATTCAACAATCTTTGGGGGTGTTTCCCTTCATATTCATGTGAACCTTTTGCCATATTTTAAACCCACCGTCTGGAATGGCTTAGAATACCCCTTCCAATACTCTTTTTTCTATTATCCACACAAAATTTGCATTTATTTTCTTGATTTATATGGTGTGACCCCCACAAAATGTGGTGTAAGAATCCCTCCAGAAGCCCCTATCCAGCAGCATCGATTTTGTTTCTTAGCTCTTATCAACTTCGTATATCTCATTTATGCTATGTCGCAATGGGGAAGTTCCTGACATTCTTGAGTGCATTTTACATGTATGAGTAGTATGAGGGCCTACACAGTTTTTGCCCATTGGCTTCATATCGGGTAACTGTAATTTTATTCTTATACCCAGATGCAGTGTTCATTTTATTTGTTCACCCCAACTGCATTTCCTAGATTCAAGATTACTCCATGTTTATTACTGGATATTTGAGTGATGTTTACTGCATATTTAATTTAAGATATTAACCTTACATACGTGTTCTATCACTGTGGTAGTGGAGCAGAACGAATTCAAGTCGAAACTTCTGTTTTACCATTTTCCCAAATCTGTTTACAATTTATTTTCTCCCATTCTCTTTTACCATTTTTCATTTTCAGCCTCCTTTTTAACCATTTTTTTATTATTTCTAATAATTGTTTCTATTGCTTTGTACAATTTTGCCCATTATTTTTTTATATTCACCATTTCCCATTTTAATAATTCTTTTAAACCATATCCAATTTCATTTCTTGTAACCATTTGTTTGTCCTTTTTTACAATTTTCCCATTCTTGTGTAATTTCAATTAATTATTTTTCTATTTCCTCAATGTTATTTACCATTTCCCACATTGTTATTTACTATATCCCCATTTCAAGCATAATTTTTAACCATTTGTAATTGCAAATTGTTGTTACCATTCATTATTTCACCCATTATTTATTCACGTTTACCATGTTCCCATTTTGATATACCATTTCCCCCCATTGTTGTTCACCATTTCCACATTTGAGTTTATTTTTAACCATTTATAATTAACAATTTTTGTTACCAATTATTATTTCACCCATCACATCTTTTTAGTTTTACCATTTCCCACATTGTTATTTACCATTTCCCCATTTCCAGCATTATTTATAACCATTTCAATTACAACTCTTTGTTACCATTTATTATCTCTCCCATTATTTGTTCAGCTTTTCCATGCCCCCTTTTGATTTACCATTTATCATATTTTTATCATTTTCCCCATTTATTTTTCAATGTTTATCCCATAATTGTTTAAGGTTCCATTTCCCAACTTTTAGTTCCCATTTCCCAAATTGAATCATTGTTTTCTAGAATTCTCCCCATAATTTTAAACCTTTCTCCCATTATTGTTTTTCAAAATTTTAAGTTCAGATTAAATTAATTTTAACTTTGTTGAGCAAATTGTAGTATTTTGTTGTCTTACTTTCTGCTTCCTGATGTGTTTTTTAGCTGCCCCCAACAAGTTTTATATATCGATTACTGATGATTTCTGCCCTTTCTGTTCAAATATGTCTTATTTATGCAGTATTTAGGATTTCTGTATACATTAATGTGTTCTTCAGCCACTCAAACTGTGGTTTTTGCTATTTTTAAATTCAGGCCTATCTATAGAGATCTAATTCTTCAGCCTATTTTAATCACTCCCTTCTACTTTATCTTTTTTCGTATTTGTTATTTGCTGTCTATTGTTTCTGTACTCTGTTGCTGCTCACTATAATCTATTATTATTCTACTACTAACTGCTGTTTTCTATTACTATCTGCCGAGCTTATCAACTGCCATTGACTACCTGACTTAATTGTTGTCTCCGACCTTTATCATAATTCTACCAAATATATTTATAATCGCACAATTTTTTTCTCATGTAAAATTTGTCTAAATTTGCTGTTTGATCTATCTCTATTCTATTTCCATTTCCATTTACTTTTGCTTTGTTTTATTTTATTTGGTTCTCTTATATTAAATTCTTCAAATTTTGTCTATTGCATTATTCTCCAGCGCTTATTTTAACCAAATCCCCTCTTCCCATAAAAGGGGTGAATTAAACAGTTGCAATTATATTGGAATATCTTAACCAAATATTCTATATTTAAATTTTACATGCAAATTCTTTGTAACTATCTCCATTTTTATATTATGGATTCTTTTATAAACATGCGAGTAGTTCCAAGGATTCCCTTTTTCCTACTATATCATGCGTTTGTTTCCATGCAATTTATCGCATGCATTGTAATAGCATGCGATATTTGTATATAGAACGTAACGTTTGAAAACTTATTATATATTATTCAACACATTGACTGTCACATAAGTTATTTAACCCAACTTCCACAAATCCCCCGATGTAAATTTCCCAAATACTTCTCCTAGTATGCGTGTCTAAATTTGCTAAACTTGGTTAATGCTGTGCCCGCAATTTTCTAGGAACCTCTCAACTATCTCCTGTTGTTCATGTAAATTTTTACTTATAGGTAAGTGACAGTCAATGTGTTTACTTTCGTAATTCTTAAGTAGAGATACCCATTTATATCCTCCCATTCATGTATGCCATTTGCAGCGCCCCCAAAGTTTTTACAATCCCTCACCTCAAGATGGCATAACCCACATGTTTAGATATTGTCCCCAACAATTTCAATTACCCATTCTTATAATTATAAATATTTTGTAGCTTATAATCTCTTTGCTGTTGTCTTCAACATCAAACAAAAAGCATGCAATAAATTCATTGTTGTTGTTCCATTGATTATAATAAAATCTATCTCATGTTATATTTTTATGATTTTTTAGCAAATTGCTGTTATCCCAAAACCACTTTATGCCACCCCAGATTTTTCCACCGTGTTTTTATTTCCCATTCACCCCTTGCTCCCCACCAAAACGACTTTGTTACTTGTTTTTCTTTGCTTAAAAGTATCATAAAAAAAATCTCTCATGCTACAAATTTTGTGTTTTTCCGTATCGATTTGCTTCCCACAACCTGATTTTTGTACCACCAGTTGAAAACTCCCTTTACCTTACCGCCAAAAGTTGCTTTTCAACTCGTTTTCAACGCAATATTCTTAAAACCACCGATGTAGCTCTCCAAAAGGCTGCTCCTCAGCTTTATCAACTTAAGCCAATCTGAATACGCCAAACAATAAATCGATCGATCATTGCGCATATCACCAAAATTATGCATTTCATCAGCACGCAGATATTATTGCTCGCAACCATTTCAATATATAAAGAACATACATACAGCGTGTACGCATATGTATGCCTGTGGGCGTGCCAAGCTACAAATTGCAAAAAGGCAAGTATTGCATTTCATAAATGGCAGCCTCGTTATGAGTACTTAGAGGTGTTTGTTTAATTTAATTTTGTTTTTTCATTGTTATTATCAGTTGTATTGCTTTTTTCTTCTTTTAATTTTATATTCTAAATTAAATTAAATTCTTGTTTGACAGTGCTTGGCGTCGACAGCCATTATCTGGATTATTTCTATTCGGGTTCGTGATTTATTTAGGCGATTTTTTTTTTAATCGATTTAAGGTTTTCCAATATGTAAACTATTGTTTTCTACAATTATTCTTATTTTATATTTATTTTATGGCAGTTTTCAAAAAGTTCTTTGTTCAATTCAATTGTGAGCATGCAATGTATTTTGTTTTTCATTAAGTTTTTGATTTTATGGAAACCTTATCAAATAAAATATCAAACTTTTAAAGGAATTCAATAGACAACATAAATATTTAAAACGGAATTTCAAATGGATTTCTAATACCTTTACGCCTTAGTCTTACTAACGATTAACACGATCCTATTCTTTCTATTCCCTTCAATTTCATACGATTCCTAACAAATATAGATATACAAGTATAAGTATCACTATATACAAAATCTTCAATTCTTTATATTCTAATAACTCTTTTCATTTTACACTGTCACCATTTTACACTGTTCTCGAGATTGCAATCAAAATGAAAGTGTAATATATTTTACAATAAGGATGTAGGATAAATTAGGAAGTATGGCTCCCTGGGTTCAAGGCCCTTTCTTAACAGGTTGAGGGTAATTCTTATTACATATAGTAACAATTTCAGAGTTGTGCTTGTAGAAGACAATGCAGTACATTCAGTTTGCATGTGGACTGTGAAAGCCAATAAAGTTTAAGATTCATCAGGTAAAATGTGTCAAGTTATGGTTAGAATAATAAATCTACCCTCAGTTCGAAGCGTATTAAAGGTCTTCCTTTAATAACTTTAATATTCCTATTGATGAATTTCAAGCTCAACCAAGCTTAGAGAAGAACTTTTTGGAGATCAAGGCGGAAACTATTTTAGAAAAGTGCTTGTATTATGAAGACGATATCTCCCTATTATTTTATATTCCATTTTGAACGAGCTTAAAATTGAAGAGGAAACCATATCTATATACGACGAATATTTCTGAGGAATATGGTTGGCAGACCCATTCTTGAATTTTGGGAAATTTCCTTTATGGTGGCACTTTTTTCACTATTATATAGATATATATATATATTACTATTATATATATATATATATATATATATATATATATATATATATATATATATATATATATATATATATTACTATTATATAGCAGTGCTTCAGAACCTTTCTCCATGCTTGTTTAATTTCGAGGAAAAGAACTAAACTAAAGGAAAGTTCTACGGGATTTAAACAATTTTTAATGAAATTTCTGAGAATTATTAGAACGTAATTAAATTCTAAATGATGGAAGTAAGGGTGAATTTAGAGGAGCAGTGACACCAGAGACGAATTATGAAAAGATCAGTCTACAGTAGCAGTGATTCAAGAACTAGACGCAGCTGTCCTTAAGTGGGAATACTCAATCCAGCTAAGCAGACATTCATATAGTGTACCTTTACAAACGTTTCGGTGAACGACTAGCCGAATATATAGGAGTAAATTGTCAAACAGGGAGCTTGAGAGTCATTGCAGTACCAGCCCATCAAATGATAATGAACAGTGTCAAGAGAACTATCTAGTAGCAAGTGTCCCCACAATCTGTGGCTCTGGAAATTTTTGAGTCTGTGTTAAAAATAAACCCGAAATACAAAAGCTTAAGAGAATTTGATGGTATAAATACGCTGGTGCTGCCGAGACTAGAGATATGCAGTAAGTATATGAATCATTATGTTTTACACATTCATTTAAGCACCTGAAGATATTCTTAATTTTATAATTATACCAATAAAATATACTAGGTGGGTACTAAGGGTTAGCCCAATTGCTTCTCTAAATAGTACTCAGGGGTCGGTTAATTCACCGAACATAGTCATCACGGTACTTCAGTCTAGATTGAGCTTCAAACCAATTTGTATCTACTGCACTAAAATAATTTACGGATATTCAGCAAACAGTGCAGTATATTTTCAGGTACTTGAAATACTAACGCTGCATACTCCAAAAGTATTCACGCACCAACCTCTCTGTAGAACTGTAGTACTAACCCTATTAACCCTTTGAAAATACAGCTACCTATTATAATGATTCATATCTTTACATTTGCTAGAGACTTGTTTAAGGGAACTTTCGATTGATGGAGGATCCATGTACAATATCAATGGAATGTCACTGCTATGTTTCTACATTTCTGGGACCAACAACCAGGGTTGCCATACTTCAGGAATCTCTTTTTTCTTTATATATAAACGGCTGTACAATGATGTTTGACTTTTTAGGGTAGCGTGTAAAATTTTAAAAAAGTACTAATTACTAAATTTATTTATATTAAGTTCCTTTTTAAATGTATAAAACTTTAAAAATCTAAACTATGAAATGCTGTTATTTTATTATACTTACACAAAAAATATTCAAATAAAATTTGGCGATTTAATCAAAAATAAATGGAAGAAACTGATTTTGGGATGGACTTGGGTGCAATTTGATATTTTATTTTCTTACATATTTCTATTTATATTTTGTTGTATTTAATATGTAAAATTTTAGTTACTTTGTTTTAGCGAATTTTTAATTTTTTTTTAAGATTTGAAGAAAGAAAATTTTTTAACTAATATATTTATTAGTTGCGTTTTTAGTTTTTTTTCAATTTGTGTTTATTTTTAATTTAAAATTTTTCAATTTTTTTTTTTTTGCTTTAATGAAAAGTTTTTATTTTATAAGTTTTACGATTTTTTTGTGGTTTGTTATTTTAATTTAAATGTTAAATTATTGTTTTAAAGAATTTTTTTGTTTTTAAATTTTAATGTGTTTGGTTTTTGGTTGTTTTTTGGGTGTTTTTAAACTTTATTTTTTTGTTGTTTACTTAAAAATTTTCGTTATTAATTTAATAATTAACAAATTGATTTTATAATAAAACCAATAACAATAACCTCGCTCATATGGCTACGAGACAATAATATGTGGTGCTGATAGTAGTACAGCTATTGTAGCTAATATTGTGAACAATGTGAATATGATAAGGCACAGTCTGTCAACGACCATAGCTGCAAATTTCCAATCATTGGCAATGTCATTGTCCTCGTCTTCTTTACGTAGCTGCCGTGGATAATTTTGATTTTTTTTGTTTGTATATTTTTTTAAATTTTCATTATTTTATTTTGGTTTTTTTGTTTATATATTTAAAGAAAAGGAAACAAAAGTAGAAAAAAGAGAAAAAGAAAGAAAAATGTTTGTTGTTGTCTTTTTAAATTTGCCATTTTTGAGTGTTTTTTTTTAAATTTGTTTGTATTCAATGCTCTCTAATTTGCGAAACTACAAAAACTAAATTCCAAATTAATAAAAATTGTTGAAATTTTCAAAAAGGAGCCAATCGAATTCATGATTTTAAGGGATAATGCATAATATCGTTCTAATAAACATTTCATTTCCAGAGAGGGACACATTGGATGAGACATGCACCGATGGCATTCGTTAAATGTTTATTTACATTCCTTGATGCATTTTCAAATTATAATTATAAGAAAAACAAACAGAAAGTGCATAAATGAAGAGTTAAGAAAAGAAAAAAACACAACTGACTCCGTAGATTGGTTGCTGTGCTGAAAAAGGAAGAACGATGACATACCCTGCAAGTCTGCAATGAGACCCCAAAACCCGGTGTTCGAAGAACCTCTGTCGGAATTTCGTAACCCTAACAGCAATGATCACGAACTTATGCATCCCTCTAGGTAATATTTAAAAACACTACTGATTACTTAAGGTAAAGGACAGGATACTAATACAACTAAAACAATCTTGTCTACCAAAGTTAAAGTTCAGGAAATTGGTAGATATGCAGTTGGTTATACGTAGTACTACTACTACTCTATGTATATATGCCTCTACTTATACATATCAATACAAAGCTTAAATTTATGCAAGTTGGTAGGTTCCCCAATTTATCTCAGATATACTGAATATATTAGTTTCCTAATTCCTAAAGAATAATTTCATCAATTCTTATGAGACAGTCCGTGGAAAGGAGAACAATACTCAGCCAGCATGTACCTAAGAACTATAAAATACATATGCGTAAGGCATTCCACGTAAAGCGGAATAATATTCATGAAATATGTTCTATATTATCTTAGGAAATATCCTGGGAGGGTTCATAGTTGGTGTTGATTTCTGAGACATAACTAACTTGGGAAGAATTGCCTCTTTATTCCATTATTGATACAATAAAGAGCATTTTGAATGCAATATGAGGCAAAATATCTCCCGAGTCAATCTTCGTTGACAATTGAAATTCACATTTGAATATAATAACTCTCCAGATTATATATAATTTTTTTTCATAGGGTGCTATAATTATCATCGGCTATGGAGGAAACCATGTAGACACTCAATCAAATGGGTCTTAAGTTATTATTGATTTCTGTCAGATACATATATATATATATATATATATATATATATATATATATATATATATATATATATATATATATATATATATATATGTATGTATCTGCTTAGATACTCCAGTTTATTCCAATAAATTTGTTGTTATATGTGGCTGAGTATCAACTATTGTTTAGGATATTTGACTGCTTCAAATATTGTTCAAGGCATTTGACTGCATCAAAGGATATTTGACTTCCTCATTTATCATAATATTGTCTAGGATATTTGACTACATCAAATATTGCTCAGGATATATGACTGCATCAACTATTGTTCAGGACATTTGACTGCATGTGAGGAAACATATTCAGAATGCTATTTTCAACTATCCTAATTTGTCTGAAGTCTAATTTTCCAATCGATTGATGGAAATAAAAAAGCTGCAAATTATTCCCAAGATATACATTATACGACGATACAAAAATAGGTCCTTAGAACAACAAGATTGAGATAATAGTTTTCATGGCGTAGATAGTAGATTTTCGATTCATTTCGTTTACTTATTATTTCTGTAAACCCAACTACAATACATAAATTACTCAAGGGCGTCCTTCAGTTAACCAGCAGTGTTTTCGTTTTACACTCCCCTTCGCAACGAATAGGTGCTCGGCTTTAATTAAGGATTGCAAACGGAATATATAACCAAAAGATAACAACATAAGCCTTCATAAGGATTCGTAAGGCAACTCAACTAAAAATTGTCTCTATTAAGCTATTTAAAATTAAAGGATAGGTGAAACGTGTCTTATATATAGAAACCGAATTGGACAACTGAATGGACTTACCTGATCGGTAATAAAGCGAATTTCCTTTAAAATTAAACCTAATTCATATTCCGTTGATGACTTTATACATGTGTGATGCGTAACGGCATCGGGCATGCGTGTGCTGCCAATTGGACCGATGCTGCCGTCATCGCCTTGCCTGCAAAACAAATCAATTGTTAGTGAGTGGGAAATGGAAATTTAAGTTAAGCAATTCTAAGCAAGAATCGAGCATGTTACCCATAAACAGTGCGGTAGAACGCCGGATTGTGCGGTAGAGTACCACCCGGTGTCATCGGGCGACAATTGTGCCGAAAATCATCGTCGATGTCCAGCACATTGGCGAGCAGCGATTTCGAGGAACTATTCATATATACATATACATATATAAATAAAATATTTATGTACAACAATTTACTTCAAGATATTTAAGATGAAATATGAAAGTCATTTGTAACATTGAAATGATGCCTACCGCTCTTTCAGTTCGACATCAGATAATATCTGATGTTTCCGTTCCGATGACGTATCCGAGCACGGTGTTGTCGGAAACTCCAATACCAATGGTCTGCCGGGACGACTCATACGCAGTATCCATGGTAGCCAACACAAGAATAATATGCGGATCTGTTGGCATATATGCGGGGAGGGGTGATAGTAGTAGTAGTAGCACAGCATTAACAGTGACACAGAACAGCATTTGAAAGTGAGTGAAGTGAAGTGCGTATGAAGTGGTACACATCAATACATACATACATAAATGTGTGATGATGAAAAAGAGAAATAGAGTGTGAAACTGATTGAACACAATTATAGAAATGGGTGTGTGTATTTGTGGGTTGTGTAAGCGAAAATACTTCAACCATTACGCCCATTTGCATAGAAAACTCATTAATAAAATTCAGTTAACTGGTACTGCTCGAGAACTACTCATGTATTTTGACACTACAATTTAAATACCCCTTCAAATGATTTATCGTTGGCCTCAGCGGCGTCTTCTTTTGTGAATTTAATTTTTTAAATGGTATTCAACACAGCAGCTTAGCTTAACATGGACAACATTTATGTGAGTACAATTTAAGTGCATGCAAGGATACGTAATACTAGAGTAGAGTAGCATATAATAAATAACATATTTTTAGGCGCGCTGACTATCTGCGTTTCCTTTTGCTCTGGTTTGTGCCGAGTATGTGTTGTTGGAGCACAAATCATTTCTTGACAGTGGCGATAAAAGGAAATTGAAAATTGGTAATATTTTAAATATTGCTAAAAACTCATTCATCACAACGGGTCCGGGAGTTGGTAGGATTTATTTTTAACTCGAACCGGAGTCATTGGTAAATAATACCAACTGCTTAGGAGAGCTTTAAGTAAAGTTTTAGACGATAATACCAGTTTATTCTAAATATTTATGTGAAGATTATTAAAAGAATTTTTAGAGATAAATAAAAATCCTTAAAGTTTCTTGTACTAGATTATAGAAAAGTGATATTTAGACAGAGTGTGTATTTTAGCCGGAAAGCTTCCACTATTGGAACCTTCAGCTTAGAAAATTCATTTCTAATTTTAATGTACAGAATATAGAAAAAATATAGAATATTTATACAAAGTAACTAAGTCACCTAGAATCCAATTATACGTGTGAAATTAAATGCCGAAATTTTGCAGAATTTTAGTGCTGAAATTTTGTAAAATTGTCTTGGAATTTTTTGAAGGTCACCAACTACTTTTTAAGTATCGAGTTTGATGAACTAATTTAAAATAAAAAAAGGCATATTCAGATAACAAATTAATACAATTTAGGAATTAAATTACTGGATCAAATTACTGAATGTTAGTAATTCAATTACTTAATTTCAGAAATATAACAGAGTCATGTCAGTTAACAAATTAATAGAGTTCAGTAATTAAATTAATGTATCAAATTACTGAATGTTAGTAATTCCATTACTTATTTTCAGAAATGTCATGAATTCAATTCAGTTAACACATTACTAAATTTCATTAATTTCAGGCTTGCAGATCGAGGCACGAGAATACGAGTCCTCATATATGGTGTCACCATGAGCCTCTTTTCCCTTTATTCTGGGGACTCAGGTTGACGGCCAATGTTTTTGTGATTAAATAAAGAAGGGTGAACCTTCATTATATTTGACAAGAAATTTACGGCGTAAAAAGATTAACGAATGAATGGTGGTACTTTACCGCCGACTATCGAACATCTCGATACATGTGACCAAAGCTGAGTCAAAATAGGACTGACATATTTCTTCGGCTCAGTCAGCTCAGTCAGTCAACTCAGGACTATCGTGGGGTTCTGACAGGGCACTGCATCATAGGCCGAATGGCAGTCAGGTACGGTGCTCCTTTCAGAGATTATTGCAGGAGTTGTGGAGATGAGGAGGAATCGGTGAAACATCTGCTCTGAGATTGCCCAGGTCTTCAGAGGAGGCGGGCCAGGTATATGGGCTCGGCAAGAACTACAAGAATTAGCCGAGCTTAAGCTAACGGATATTCTCAACTTCACAAAAGCTTCGGGTTGGTTTAGGATCACGGGGAGCTGAGGGTTTGTTGAGGGATTGTGGAGGGGGAGTGGTTTCTTCCAAAAAACCGGTATCACAATTCGAGTGCAACTTGAGCAACTCACAAAGTACCTGGTTAACCTAACCTAACCTAAGACGATGTGCCATAAATTAGTTACTCTTATATTCCAAGACGGCAACAACATGAACGATTCTGCAAAATTGAAGAAGAATATACGAATTGCAGAGACACCGCAGTTTTTAAATATACGAGTACATTTTGAATTTATAAATTGTTGATTATAATTAAACATTATTATATCCTTGATTGAGCTGAAGCCGCTGGCAGCTATGATCCTTTCAATGTAGGACAATTATTTATTTTGTAAATATATGAATAAATATATTCTCGACTTGGTTTACTCAATTTCGAGCGACGTTCTAAATTAGTTGTTCATGATTAAGCAACAAAAAACCCTGAAAGTTGCTTGTTTAAATATTTTAGCGGGAAAGTTTTGCAAGCAATTATTATTATAAGATGAATCTTTATTTGGCCTGACCCATTTATTTCAATCAATATTGATTAGTTTAATTGTTCAAATCCATCCTTATCTTGAAGCCTCATCTCTAATTTGCTTCCTCCTCCTTCTCTGAACAATCGCTGGAAAAGTTTGAATATTTAATCGAAGTTTGCATACTCCTATCATAATATTTCCATATTCAAGGAGAAATTATGTATTCAAAGAATTCTCACTACTACGAAAGTGGAACTAAAAAGAAACCCTCTAATATCCCTCTACAGATTTTCGCATGGTTTTCAGTACAGAGTCTGGAGGAAGAATAGGACAGTACAGAGTCTGGAGGAAGAGAAGGGCAGTCCACAGTCTGGAGGAAGAATAAAACAGAACAGAGCATTTCTTCCGCGCTAGTCCTACTTTTGCCAGAATGGGGTGGCGAATTTTTGAGTCTGATATATTGGCAAAGGAGAATATACATTCCTGATCCCTGAAAAGAGCTCTGAGATTCATAAAAGAGTCAAAGAAGTTTGAAAAGGTGTGACTTACCTTTCACAATCTTCCATCTCAAAAATATTTCCAGCTTATAGTGGAATGGGTGCTTGGAGACCTCCTTCTTCGGCGGTTCTCCAGCGTACCTCACTTATATTATATTATATTCTAGTACAGAGTTTTATTTCTTATACAGATTGGAGGTTTATCTTGCTCCTTATGATGCCGAGTATCAACCAGATAGATATATGTTAGTAGTGATTGTTAATACCCGCGTTTGAATCCTTAGTCGGTAGTTAGCTTGCCAAAAAAAAGCTACTTTCAAATTTAATTTCAGCGAAAAACTTATCGAATTCGTTATTTTTAACGAGCTGGGATAGGTTTGCTTATGTGACATAACGAGTTAGAATTGTGCTGCCAATACCGATTTTGTTTGGTTTGCCCATAGAATAAAATTATTTCTTGTATAAATATATCAAAAATTATGTTGACAGTGTTGCCAACTTTCTAAAACCAAACAATTTAACATTTTGGTTGCCTTTTTCGGCAAGAAGAAAGAAACTAAACTTTGGTGGCGCGTCGATCACTTAAAAAAACTTTACACTTCTTTTTTAGAAGGTACAATAATGCAGTGAAGCTTCAGGGGCTTTATGTAGAAGTTACAAACAATGACGTTTCTGGGATTTTTGAAGAGACCTCAATGTATTGAAGCTTGGGGGATCATTGCTCAGATGTTGTATAGATTTGTTTAGCTTAGGACTAGACTACAGCGCAGATCAGACTCATCCACATTGAAAGTTTCCGATAAATCAAGAAACATTTAAGGGAACATAACTTTAACAGAACCATTCTTGTATAAGAAACTATTCTGGCATATAGTTGGTCCGTTCTCGCGATAGTCAACCACTCTTAAAATATTCTTGCGTTCATGATAGTGACTTCTAAGGTGCGGCACAGACTGACTTGATTTACTCTTACAACAAGTTCAAATGACGCCACACATTAACAACGCCCACTGTTAATTCGCCGTTAAATACACCGCTGGGAATGAGGACATTAATTACCAAGCCTTGAGTTTCCGTTTCCTTTTGCTATGCGTTTAAATATGCAACTTGTTATGGCACTGGAGGTAGTAATAGCAACCTCAGAGAGGGAAGCAGCGGGGGCAGCAGCAGCTCCAGCGGTATGAACTGGCAGCATTGTGGCTTTTCACTCATTATAAAAAATTAAAAGCCACACTGCAGCTTCCTGCGTAACAGTGATAAATACCAGAGCCGGCATACTTAATGCATATGCTTAATGGTCAGTCAGCAGGAGGAAGAGGAGAAGGACGACAGGTGTCAATGAGTGGGGCGTTAAAGTAACGAATGACGGCTGTGGCTGCAGGTGGGGAAGAGTTAAATGTGAAGCACAAAACAAAATAAGAAAATAGTAAAATGTAAATTATAAAAACGATGAAAAGAAGGAGCAGAGGAAAAGAATTAGCCGGCGGTTCTACGGCAGCGAATGAAAACGGTGTCGATTTAAAAAGGATGGGAAGCAGCGCTGTTGACGGTTTATATTAAAACTGGCGGCTTAATTAAATAGCTTTCAGCAAAGGCGGCGACATTTCCAAAGGTGAAGACTCTGAAGTGGCTGCGCTGATTGTCAGCTTAAAGCGCTGTGGCATTTCTACGGTGGCATTAAAACTGTAGCATGATCTGTTATGGGTAAAGCCGTTTGTACGAGTATTAATCACTTGGAAAAGTGCCTTACCGTGGAGTGGTATTACCACTCAAAGAGCATATAATGACTACTGAAAAGTGGTTGGAATTGAGGGTGGCGTTTGCATGTTCATAATTGCTTAAAGGGACTATTAAAGGTAATGGAATTGTATATTGAATTAAGAAGAGGGGCTGTGATATGGGTCTGGGACGGGAATAAATAGTCATTATGAAGTTTCTGTGCTTGATTAAAAGTTAAGGCAGGCTTCGCATAAAGGTACTCATGCAAGAATAAACAATCACGCATCAATGATTTTTTTATTCACGCAATTTACGTGACGAGTATTCTTATGCCGAGTGGCATGACTCCACGCTGATGTTTTTTAAAGGAGATGCAAGGCAATATTCAGCTACGTTGGCTTGTAAAGATATTAATTGATTTGCCTACGCACAGAACAATCAGCTACAAATATTTTCGGTAACTGGAATAGCATTATATGAGCAACATGGTTGGTGTATTCACTCAATTGTGTTATTTTGAAGTTAGTGGGATAGGTAACAAGTTGGAATTTCCCAACTGCGGATTGTAGCGATTGTAGAGTATGATCCCAAAACTCAACATTTGCTGCTTAGTGCAAAGTATGCCGACTATTTCGAGTGTGAACAAAACATATGCCGTCAGTTTAGCCACCTCTCTACTTGTAACTTTTGTATAATCTTTTCAGTATTCAGCTAACTAGGGGAGAGACTCAAAGATGGATATAAAAATAGGCATTCGCCACATTGTACTATTTATAACTATTATCAAAGTGTTGCTGCTGGAGTCACGAGGCAGTTCTTACCTATTTTATGTACAGACCACAAAATTGCTCCTTCCAAGCAGTCGCACAAAGGTTCTATTCTTATGCTTATAAATGCTGCCCAACAAACTTTACGTGTTCATGTGCAGAAGTCATAAATCTTAGCGTGCTCATACACGAAGAAGTTTTACAATCATTTACCCTTTCAAAAACTTTTACGTCTCCACACTTACTTACGTCCCCCTAAACTGGTGCTCACTAACAACCCTCCGTCAGTATGCTGGAATATTCTATATGGAATAACAAACAACGCAATCGATAAATTGTAATTTCCCAATTCATTTCAACTTTACTGGTACGATAACAATGAACTTTAAGCACGAGCCCGGTCAGGTTTTCATTATGCCCGCTGCACTGCCAATGCAATTGGAATTCGAATTGCATTTGCACCTGCCGCCGTTGACAGTCGTACCAAGCGCACATTGTTATACCTGCTGCTATGTTGCTGCCTTCTCTGCCTGATCTGCGTGCTCTGCCTCCTCCGTTGCCTCTGACACCACTACATATAACAATTGCCGACATGAAAATGCACTAACCGCATTAGAAATAAAACCAAAGTTAACGATAACGATAAAGACATTTTCATTTGCCACTTCCGCTGGCATTGTGGCTTAACAAAGAACTTCTAACCATCGCCGCCATTTCGTTTGTTATTCTTCTACTTGCAGCTATTCCCCGTTTCTCCTACCCAACCCATTATTGATATGGAAATAGATGTGTTATCACTGATGGTTGTTGGTGGGAAAAAGTTATGTGCATGTTTCAATTGCTACATGCAGTTTTAATGCTCTTTGTGTCGGTTGTTAGGAAATGTTGCCATGCTCCATTTTGACAGTTATCGTTCCGCATATAATGGAATACCATTAAGCCGAATACTAAAATTTCCAAGCATATTCTGATTGCCAATTGAAATTCTATTTCAGCGGATGGTTTGCAAAATACGTGAAGTTGCCTCTATGGAAAATTTATTTCTGTCGGAGTTTGATTCAATTTGCTGCATGTACGAGTAGAACACTTTGAAAGCCTCATGTAAGGTAACTAATAATTTTCAAAATAGCACAATGCAACTGGAAAGGGAGAGGGGACTAGCCACAATGGTATTGTCATGAACCTTGTTTCGCTTAAATGAGTGGCAGCCACTCTACTCTAACTTAAGCTGCTGATTCTGATTTATTTATATAACTAAAATTGTAGAAAAGTATGATATGCAATTAAATATCTATGGAATGCATAAGAGTCGAAATTCTTGTTTAACCAATGGTTCAGTTTAAAAATATATACACAGTTTCCTTTTGTTCGGTGGCCGAAGAAACCCCATTCGAAATCCGCTCGAAACCATATATGAGGTCTTCTTATTACACCGGCAAGAAAGTTGATCTTTAGAGATTAGCAACGAAGTTGAGCCGTTTGGAGAGTTTGTCACAGATGCCATTTCTTGACTATCTCTGGAGAAGTATCTTTTTTCTATACTCAAAATTTGCCTCCCGGTAGATACGAGGGCAGATTGATATTGAAGCTACCTAGTGCTAGATGGCAGCACAAATACAAAAACTTTTTATTTTTTAGAAATTGCGATCTGTCAAACGTCAGCTGTTAAAATTTCACCCAAATTCATCGATTAGTTTATTTGTTGTAGTCGTTTGAAGTAAGCAACTTTTGCGTTTCTTGAAAAATGGAAAAAAGCGAATTTCGTGCTGTGATTAAACACTATTATTTGAGAGGGAAAACGGCGAAAGAGACAAAAGAAAAGCTCGATAAACATTACGGTGAGTCTGCTCCGTCAGATTACTTGGTAAAATATTGGATTGCTGAATTTAAACGCAGCCGAACAAGCACTGCAACAATACCATCAACAGGAAGACGAAAAGAGGTGGTTACTGAAGAAAATATCAAGAAAATCCTCGATATGGTTATGAATGATGGCCGAGTCAAGTTGCGCGAGATTGTTGAAATGGTAAACATATCATATGAACGTGTGTTCAACATTTTGCATGAACATTTGCATATGAAAAAACTATCGGCAAGATGGGTGCCGCGTTTGCTCAGTGTCGAACAAAAACGAGTTCGACAGACCACTTCACAGCGGTGTTTGGACATGATAAGCGTAATTTGGCGTCGATTAATAACTGTTGATGAAACGTGGGTCCACCACTACACACCTGAAACCAAAGATCAATCGAAACAATGGGTGGAAGCTGGTGGAACTGCTCCGAAGAAGGCGAAGGCAGTGAAATCGGCTGGCAAGGTTATGGCCACGGTATTTTGGGATGCACACGGAATATTGCTCATCGATTATCTTGAAAAAGGATCCACAATCACAGGAAAGTATTATCGAGCATTATTGGATCAATTGATTGATGCAATCAAGTAAAAAGACCACATTTAAAGAAGAAAAAAATGCTATTTCTTCAAGACAACGCACCGGTTCACACAGCATTAGATACGATGCTAAAATTACGTGAAATACACTTCGAATTGGTTAATCATCCACCTTATAGTCCAGATTTAGCTCCTAGTGACTTTTTCCTGTTTCCAAGCTTGAAAAAATGGCTCGCAGGAAAAAGATTCATCTCAAACGAAGAAGTGATTACCGAAACTAACGCGTATTTTGAGGGGTTCCCGAAGTCATATTATTCAGATGGTATAAAAAAGTCGGAATATCGTCTTACTAAGTGTGGCGAAGTAAAAAGAGACTATGTTGAAAAATAAATGGTTTTTGAAAAAAAAAATGTTTTTTCCTACTTAAGTAGCTTCAATATCAATCCGCCCTCGTATCTTAAAATTCATGACTATCTCTGAAGCGGAACATTTTTACTGGACTCAAGACTCAGTTATGTTTGGATCGAAAGAATTTTCTAACACCATAATACTTCAGCAATTGAGGTAATATAAATGTTATCTGTTATTTTTATTGGAACTTAAATAAAACAACCTTCATGCAAGTACCGATATTGGCATGAGTGTGCCTTTCGGCAACTACCGCTACAACCTTCTACTAAGAGATTAGAATATTCTATTCAGGGCTTCACTTCAAGTCAATTGTGATGGAAAATCGATATTCAATTGATTATATTTAGCGAAGAATATACTCCGTAAATTTAACCCTCCAAAAGTGATTTCTATTTATTATAAAGACTACAAACCAATTAAATCTAAGTATAAATGTGTGTATATTCTTTGAGGTGGATTCTTCAGTATGAAATTGAGTGTCTGGTTTATTATGTATATCAGACTCTATGAACGATTAAGATATTTCGTTTTAGTTTTTTCAGAAAATATCCCGAGTGGTCGCTACTCTGCAATCCTTGGAACTACTACATATTGAAAACTATAGAAACAGACGTGTATTTGATTGGAATCTCATGCTAAACACAAGAGACAATCACACAGTTTTGAATACAAGTATCCTTAAGTACCCAGTCAAACTCCACGTTGGTCAGAACTACTTTGATTTGGTTTATTATCATATATGCTACAATCAAATCATCATTGAAATAATCTTTGTAATTGGCTGATTGTATCTATCACAATTACAAAATACAAAAAAAATTTTGAATTTATCACAGTAGTACCGCCAACATTGTGACTCTCTAAGTTTGCCCTGTAATATCAAAAAACATTTCAAAATACAGCTTAAAATTATTATTATATATAATCAACGAAATATTTTTTCTTATTATTTTTTTAAAATAAAATATAAAATTTAATAATAATTCTATAAGTCTACATTAAAAGAATTTTAAATTTAATTAAAAAATATATCAGCGGAAATTTTTTAAGAATAAAAGCGGCAAACTCAAAAATATATGAAGCCAATGGTAATATTTAGAAGTGAAAAGAGATCTTAAAGAAAGCAATATATAGGTATATACAAATGTGAACTCTTAAGTCGAAAGAATTTTATACATAAAATTTCAACAGCTACGAAAATATGATTACATATATTTTATATACAAAATGAATACAATTTCAAGGTATGTGAGAAGAGAAGCAGTAAACGTTTTCTACCTTTGACGGTTACAAAATTTAACCATGGTGCCTCTTTTGGGCCGCCATATGTGTATCCAAATACTTTCAATGATTTCATGTCAATTTTGGAATGGAAATGATCTAAAGTGGCAGTAAAGAATTTGAATCAGGAGAGATACTTATGTTGTTAAACTGGAGCAAAGATAGGAAGGTTCCCAAAGTATTTTTGAAGGTTTATTAGGATAATCATGTGGTGAACTTGTCATATAATAGTTTGGCCTACTTACAACTGACACAACAAAGTCAGTTGAAATTTGTCAATTGGGATTAGCTTAAATTTGCAAGATTAAATTTGTCAGCTTAAATTTGTCGTACTACTAAAAGGAATATATATTTATAGAGATGTGCAAAGTCTCTTGAACCGCACGAAGTCTAACTTGTCGCTGCAGTGACGTAGAAAATATACGACGCACTCAAGTTGGGAACATAATAAGGTGTGCCCAATTCATTGTGATAGTAAAGATATTAGCAGTTGTGTCCTTATTTTTCAGTGAACTACACTCTATAAATTATCATCTGATCTACACTCTACCCACATTTGGAGATTAGTGCAGTTTGTAGGCACATATAAATGTTAGTCATATATAAATGGCTGCACAATTAAAGTATGGATCACAACGGACATACAATGGGCACATAATTAGCACAAACAATATTGCCAAAAAAATGGACATATAATTAGCTTAACTAAAGTATGGACCGCAGTCAACTGAGAAGCGAGATGAATATTTGTGTAGACGCAGAATGAAGATTTCGTACTAACCATGTGATGTTTGCGAACCATCCCTAACTATCCACCATCACTATCTTTACCATCTAATTAATCTGACCTATACGCAATTCTTATATTGCACATTGATTTTCTTTTCAGTTCCAAGTTTGCAACTAAAAAGACGGCAAATTTCTTTATGCATTATTATATCAAAGGTCAAATATTATCTGTAAAATCTTTCCCTGTTAAATTCTGAAAATTTAATTTTTTTTCAAAATTCGAAAAGTTTTCCTCTGATTTATAGTCAATGTGCTCACACGTCTCTGCTCACATACCTTGTGTTAATGTAGTCGCGGGTCGACAATTTTCATATGAGAATAGAGATCTTTATTTACAAGAGAAGTCAGCGCGCCTATTGCTCTTTTGTGATTGGCTGTGTTTTGGATACTCCAACACAACAACAACAATAACCATAATCATACGTAATAAGCACACGTCAAGTTACTCTGGCCCAACATCAACATTACGATATTTTTCATTACATAAATTATTTTATAGTAGACGTAGACACACATAAAAGCAGGTTTCAATTCTGCGCCGCTTCACTTCGAATACTCGTACGTATGCGAACGCCCCCATTAGTGGGCGTAGCAATTGCCATTGTACAATATAATTTAGTCTAAAGCTGATGTGACTGACAATTATATGTGGCTGGATTGATTTGGATGGGCGTGTGAAGGTGTATGTGTGTTTGCATGTGAGTGTGTGTGTGTGTGTGTGTTTGTGACGTGTGATGATATTTTAAACTAAAATGGCGATGATGACAACATCAATAAATTACAATAACAACAACAACAACTAAACACAAACACTTGCTCTGGCTTAACATTGATTTATACCAACTTTGCCGCCCATTTTTGCTTTCAAGCAAAGTTGTTATATTGTTTTTGTTTACAGCTACGATTAAACTTTTTTTTTTTGCTTGTTAATCAATTTTTTTTTTTTGTGTTTGTGATGAACGCATGTAAACTTACCCATTCGGACATTTCGTGCGTATCAGCATTTCGATGATGATAATTTAATATTAAAATCGTTGACACAACGGATGAAGCTACCATAAACATTATGCAATTGAAATATGTACCTGTTGGTTGGTTGGGCGTGTAAATTTTGGCAATTTTTTCAAAAAGGAATTTTTGTAAATTAATTAATAATTTATTTGATTTTTTTTGATTTTGTGTAAATCGAAATTTTGCAATTTTTTTGTAGTTGTTTGATTTGCATATTTGTGTGTGTGTGATATTTTTTGTTGTTTATTTTTAAAGGAAAGCATAGCAGTAGTGACGCATATAGGTAAAAAAAGAACAGAGAGAGAGAGAAAAAAGTAAAATATATACAATTTTACATTAGTGAAATTTATAAAAAAATGTTTTTCTTTTTATATTTGTTTAAGGTATATAAATTTCGAAATATGGACGCACACAGAGAGAGAGAGAGAGATATCAATAGCAATTATTGGTGAGTAATATGTTTTAAATGTCAACACGTTAAATACAAAAAAACCAAAAAAATACATCTTTAAGTTTCTCAAATTACTGAATCGAAATAAATTTAAAAGAGTTTTTTATTATGTAAAACTCGTATTTAAGAGTTTAATAAAAACGCTGCTAATGGCAACTGGCATCACGATACATTTATAAAAAATATGAGCAACTTTGATACTTAATGGATACTTTCCAGTTTGACCTTTTGACAACAGTACCTGACTAACAGCTGAGGTGTGTGAAAATTGTTCATTAAAAGTGTTCATTCCATCGTAACCAAGTAAACAGGTCCTTTTATAATAGGCTTTTCATTACACCAAAACCAAGTAAACAGGTCCTTTTAAAATAAGTATTTCATTCCATCAAAACCAAGTACACAGGTCTTTTCAAAATTAGTATTTCAGGCTTGTGTCATCTGTATGTCGAAAATGTTGCAGCCATTCAAAAGGCTTGTACCGACATCCTGAAGCGCATCTCAGCGAGCAATCTAAAGCATTCATTTGGCATGTTTTTAAACAGTGCAAATCTGAGCTGGAAGGGAACTACGAGTATGTATTGCGATGAAAGGGAAGTATGTATTGAGATGGAAGGGAACTATTTTGAATAAAATACATCGGCTTTGCAAAAAACTTTTTGTTGTTCCTATATTTAAAAAGTCCCATATTCTCTGCAATTGACCTTGTATGTTCCTTTGGTTGCCAAATATGTGGATAGCCATCAAAAGTGGCATTGAAAGAAAAACAAATATATTGTACATTTTCAAACTGAGGTATATTGACAGCGAGCTCGGCTTTCACCAGAGTCCAACTTATACGGAAACTAGCTCTTAGAATCTGTACTATAACCAGCTCTTAGAACTAGAAGCAAACAAAAAATCCCAAAAAATTGCCAAATAAATTAAAATAAAACAAAATAAAATCAATAATAATAATAATAACAAATGAATTAACTAACAACTCATTCTATTCTAAAGATATTAATGCTATTGATTGCTACATCACTTCAAATCACCTTAAAAATTGAATTAGAAGTGACATTAAATCTAATTGAGTGGCAACTTTTTCGAGGAGGAACGAGACAAATGTGCAATAATCATAGAAAATTAGAAGAATGCTCTATGGAAAGGGGTGGAATTCTCATACTTATCATTCATAGCGAGATGTGAAAAAATTAAAGTGTCCTTGGTACCAAATGTATCGTCTAGAAGGGAACTATTGTCACTTGAATGACCGAAAATAAAACAGAAGTATTTTAATTGTTTATGGAAAAATACGAATACATATAACAATAATACTAATAATACTAAGTAGACGGAGTGGATGGTAGCGATGTTCATGCAAGACTGACTCATCTGTTCTACTTTAAGAGCAGTTTTGCCGTGTTTGACACTATGTTGAAAAATAAATCAAAATATGTCAAGGAAAAATATTTTTTCTATAGCGTAACTCTACCACCCCTCATAATTTGACTGATGCCTGAATATGTGTTAAAGCTGAGAGCTCAATTTGATTATATAACAAATATATTCATAAGATATGCTGAAAGTTTCACACAGATTGCATTAAATAAATGAAGTTTAAGAAAATTAAAAAATATGTATGAAATAATTCATCTATGGACACGGACAAGGATGTTATTACGACACTTACATAATATTTTCTTTTGGATGATGTGAAACATCATCATTGATTCTACTACAGTTTCTAAGCTATTTTTTGGTATTATAAGTTTTAAACTACACAGCAGTAATGGATTGATAATGCCACTGAGATTGTCAAGGAATATTTTGCTGTTATTTTAGAGAATGCGGACCTGAAAGCAGGCTCACAAACATCCGCCATTTCGGTAAATATTGCCAAGCTTACAAATTAGGACTCATCTGTGTCAGAACAATCCACAGATTTTTGTAAATTCTACCAAACTAAAATTACTTTTATGAAATCTAGATGCCAGTTCCTTAGTAATTACTTTCTAATATTTTTACTATTAATAAATTGTATAAAATTTTGTTTAAATATTCTTTAAATGGAACTTTAATATTGATAAAAAAAATTGGGATATATAATAGTAAAATGACTTGAAACACGTGCATAATTTTAAAAGTGTGCAAATTAATTTTCTTTGGAAACAAAACTTCATTAAGGGGACTTGTACACTTAAAATGTTTCAACACTTTTTTCATTATATTTGAATACTATAAATTCTGTGTAATTAATTTCCTCAGAATGGCTGATAAAAACGGTGCATATAACAATTGTTTCGAATTGAAAGACTAAATACCAGTTCATTTAAGTTGCACGAATCACGGGCTAAACTGGATGAATAGTCAGCCTGAAATTCGTGCAACGTGTTCTCATTTAAGCTGGTTCAATATTTTGCTAAATGTTTTTATTTTATAATGTGTCAAAGTTTTAATATCATAAAATCATCAAATTTATGCGAAATGCATTTTGAGAGGAACAAAAAAATTAAGTACTGTTAGCGATGAGTGGCGAAAAAAGCGACACAATCACTAAAAGTCAATGAAGTTTGAAATGTGACTAGATTTGTAGACGAACGAACTGTAAGGGATAATATTGCATTTGGATATGTTTTTATGATGTTAACACACATTTCCAATGAAGATTATTTATATAACTATTAGTAGTTGATTAAGCAATTTGCATGCTACGTTTTAACTGGTCTGCGATGTCAGAGGATGAAAGAGCTGACGTGATAAGCAGGTATTTTATTCTGTGATATAAAAATGTAACCACAAATAATGACTTGATTTGTACATATTTAAAAATGTCGTGGTGGAACAATTTATTTATATTAAATACTACAAACAGGAATCTTTCACAACGAACGAGGAATCGCCTCATCAAGAATTGAACAACTCGATACTCTTTTATGTCAAGAAAAGAAGATAAATATAAAAGAAGATATATATAAAGGGATAAAACCAATACTCTCGCTAAAGATTTTAAAAAAGGTGTTTCTTCCTCTGTCACTCAGCTATTATGTGCTTAATGAGGTCTTTTATTGCATATCTCGAAAGCTTCAGTTAAAACGTAGCATGTAAATGGCATATAACACATATTTTTACTAGAACACTACACAATTTTTACTGTTTGAACATCAAAATGAACCTTTTACTTAAGCGTTAATTTAAAAACAAAAATCATAGTTTGTTAAACATAAGATTAGAAACACATACAAATACACGTACAAATTGGCAAACATAAAACGCTTACCTAACAACGGCACCGCATCGGAAGTGGCGGGCATGGTTTCAGCCACCATATTCAGGAAAACTGTGAGTGAGAGCAAAATTGTGACCCCTGGAAAAAATTGTCAAAAAAGTGTCAATTATTTATTATTTATTTATTTAATATATACTTATTCATTATAATAGTTATTATAATAATAAAATTTATTTATTAATCTTGTTATTTATATATTTATTATATTATGATTTATTATAATATTTGTTTATTATATTATTAATTATTTCTTTATTATATTATTACTTATTTTTATTAAATTCTTATTTTTTTAAAATTTTATTGTTATATTATTATCGATTTCATTACTTTACTATTATTTATTATAATATTTTTACACTATTATTTTTTTATTTATTATTAATTTCTTTTAAAGAGAAAGTTTGCAAAAAATTGTACAAACAAAAGTAGACCTTGCGCTGACTAACACCATCTCAAGTAAGAGAACTTTTTAGTCAGTGCTTGAAAGGCGCCACACCGTGGTATCAAAATGGGCCATTATGTGTGCTCAAGTGTGCTTTGGCAAACTAGGCGGCCACTCCTACCTACCTACCTAGTACAAGCAACGAAACCTCTCAAATCAACAAGAAAAATATTCTAGAAACAAGAATTTCGAGACCATGTCCTTGGCAGAACTCGTAGACAATAACCCGTAACTGTGAGACGAGTACTATTCGCTGTACCTGATAGAGTTGTATTGAATATTTTCAAGCAAACTTCACAGAAGTCTCAAAGGTCATTAAAAGTCCGTCATAAAGGCATTTTTGTGTGCCAGTTAAAACGTTGTCTTTACACCAGAATTTTGATGGCACTAAGTTGGAGTTTGGTCCTTTATGAATCGCCTTTATAATTATAACAAAAGGGATTCATACCAGGTCCAGAGAACTATGGTATTCAGGCAGCTGAATGCACTTTAGATCAACTTGGCTGTGACTTGAGATTTTACACCAGAATTTTGATGGCTCTAAGTTTGAGTTTGAATGGATTTTAAAGAATTATTTCCTTTATAACTATCATTGTCTTTAAATATATAAAATACGGGATTTTCCACTAGGTATTTGAGGGATTTTCCAATAGGTATTAGGTCAAGGACACTATGGTATACATCGTGCAGTGAATGCGGTTTAGATTATATCGACTATGACTTGTGCTTTGGCTCATCTATACTCGTAGATGCGAGGTCAGGCTGTTGCATTATAAAGGAATCAAACTGAAGTGATGAAAATAAGTACTTGATTATTTTACCATTTCCACCTTATTCCGAGTAAGGAAGGAAACTTCTTTAGCCAGGTTTTATACGATAAATCTACATGTCTGCCTAGGACTCTCGAACCAGTTTATATTTATATATCTATATTTCCAAGGGAGAGCCACAAAACCATGCTTTTAGCTATTGGAGTATGAACTTTTCTACAAAAATTACTGTTTCCTCTAAAATGACTTTGCAGAAATTCCTCTTGAAAATGTTCATCAAATATTACTTTTCAGAAATTGCTCTTGTAATTTTTCTTCAAAATCTACTATTCAGGGAATTGCTCTGAAGACTTTTCCTTAGAAACTATTGTACAGGTATTGCTCTGCAAATTGTTTTCTATACGAGTATATCCACATCACCAACTTCCAAATCTCTGTTTCTCATAGAATTGAGAATAGCAGCCTGGACGCTAATACAGCATTATAAATTAATGCCTGGTCAAATGTGGAAAGTGTAAAATTTGCCCCTGATGGTTAATTCAAATTAATACTTCCCATATTCAAAATGTCGAATGCGAAATATTTCAAATTTTGTAAGACTCTGCAATAGAAGTTTCCATTGCCATGTGAAGGTAGTCAAATTGCTTAAATTATTTACGCTTGCCCTTCAACTTGTGCGGCAAATCCTTGCGCACCAATCTAGGCAAGCCACTTCCATCCCTAACTATGTACACAGCTAAGTCATGTGTTTGCAGAACCTTCACTCGGGTAATCACATTTACGGCCACCAATTGAATTCGTCCTTTGTGTGCTTTAATTTTAAATGAGTGTCAATATTTGATCACTTTCGCTCTGTGCAACATTTTAATTCAATCAACTATGGTCAAAAGCAGTTTGGCCTTTGAGGTTAATTTTAAATTCATGGCAAATATGGTATGAAGTAAAGTAGGTGTGTAGGTAGCTGTATATATATATATATATATATATATATGTGTGTGTATACTTTTTTTTCTTTGTAGGTTACCAGCATTTCAAATGACCCAATTTAGGCTGGTGACAAGAGCTCAATTGGCAGAGTTAAATGCTGGGTATTTATTTTAATTTACTTTGAAATACGTTCACAGCAGTCTCGTGAATATTTTATTCGACTTTTTTCCTTGGCTTTCAATAGAAATATTTTTATTCAGCACCGGAATAAAAATATTCACATTCCCCTATGAATATTATGCAGAATGAATGCACGAAATACTGCAGGGTCGGTTTGATTAGCTTTCTGCCGTTAAAGGTATTCCAGAAAATCTCAGAGAAGTAATCAGAGCAGCATACGATGGATGGGTTCAAGTGAAATTACCTCGATGTATGATATGCGATGTGGAGTTTGCCAGACGTGAATCTTATCGTCGCTATTATTTTGAATAGGAATTTGTTATGCGCCCAGTTCTGTCTTAGGTCAGTTAAGTTGAACTTCCTGAGGCTTCAACATATTGACTACACTAAAGATATCTGCCTGCTCTGCCCTGAATTGATGCCTATCTTAAGAAATACTTGAATGGTTTGAAGCCATCCTATCAGAGTCAATGAAAGTGAACTGGCGAAAAAGCGAAGTGCTTAAAATGATATAACCTGAGAGGCATACCAACTGTTTAGCCGTGAAAAAATTTTAATAAAACATGTACCTAAAGAGGTCACTCTAATGTTAATCTTACAATTGGTTGATTGGTTGGTGGATGTGGCTGCCAAAATATATCGGTTCGGATCCACGAGGAGCTACGTACTACTCACTAACTGCATCACTGGCTCTAACAAATAGAAGAATACTTCGAACTGTCACGACTGTTGAAGTTTGCTTGAAACAGCACATCTCCATGTAGCGTCCATTTGTCAGCGCTGGGCAATGAGTTCTTACAAAGGACTCATCAATTATTATAAGATCATATATTATTATATCAGGAAGCCATTGAGAGATAAGTTCACCACACAGATTTAAGTAGGTTAGCGTTATGGCACATTGCTTATGTCCTCAGTGGATATTATAAATTAAATTGCCTGCTTTACAAAGTATTCTTTCTGAATTGTTGGTTTTGTATGGAGTATGTAGGATATTTTGTATATGATGGTCCCTTTTTTCTAAAGGAAATTTACTCATTTAAAGGGATGCAACTTGCCAAGATTTACAAATCGTAATGAACCTCTTGCAAACATTACCACGAACCAATAATTATATATTTAGACGACACTTAGTTCATGGAGAGTGTTCAGAGCTATTACCATATGACTTAAGTATATCCTCCTATCCTTCATATCTTGTATTTTCTCATCTACTCTTTACACTAATGTACGAGTATTTATGTAACTGGTCCAACTTAGTCTTGCTCTTATGTACGCAATGGTCTTGAAAAATTGTAAATCTATAAGAATAAGCCTCATGCAAAAAATTCACAAAAGGAAGGAAAAAGTCAATACAACAAACACATTCCATATCAACAACTACTCCTATATTTGTACACGTTTCGAATTCAGATAAACTTGAATGAGTGTATACACACTTGCCAGGGAATAACTGGTGATAGAAAGAGACATACACGAGGTGATATAAAGAGAAATACACAAAGAGATATAAAAAGTCTTCTATGAGGTGATATAAAGAGTCTTCCATTAGGTGATATAAAGGGACACCCATGTGGTGATATAAATAAAATTCCATGAGATGATGAAATGAGCCTTCCTGTAGTTGATATAAAGAGACTTCCATGAGGTGATATAAAGAGACTTCCGTGAGATGATATAAAGGGACTTCCATCAGGTAATATAAAGGGACTTCGTTCAAATGATATAAAGTTACATAGAGAGAGATTTCCTTGAGGTAATAAAAATAGATTTCCATGAGATGATATAAAGAGACTTACTTAAGTATATATAGAGGGACTTCCATGAAGTGATATAAAGAGACTTCCATGAGGTGATACAAAAGGACTCCTTTGATTTTGTATTAGACCCACGTGTGAACGAGTTAACTCCCCATCTTCTAAATAAAAGAATAATCCTTGAAACACCGTTATTCCGCCATAATTATCTTTTTTTGCTACTTTGATTCAACTTCAATACTTTAAATGCAGCTCTTTTAGTGCGAGCTGCTAGCACCCAGCTCTTACTTAGCACTTCATCGTTACGCTTATGTTCTTGCGGTAACTTAATTACTCGTATATCGAAAGCCGAAATCAATTGCGTCTCCAGTGCCCGTGCTAATTGAAGACTATTTGTTTCTAATTATCGCCTCGGCATTCCTTTGAATTGCAGTCTATTTAGAGCATTTACTGTGCGGCCGATTGTCGACAACTAAGGAAGTAAAAGTGGGTGAGGCCAACCGCGTGTGGCTATTGTTTGTGTGGATGTATATAGGTGAGTGAGCCTTTATACGCGTGTATGCGTATGGGAGTATGTGTATATGGGAGTGAATTCGCATGGGTTTGTGTGCGTATGTGGTAGCATGTGCGCGTTCATTAAGCCAACATAATCTAATTAGAAAGCCCAATAACAACGGATTCAGACAGCTGCAAGGGTTCAGGCCGTACAATTTCTGTAATTACTCTGAAGGATATTGGCTCAGAGACAAAGCTGAGGTATTTTGCGCATTGTTGAGGATCCCTTTGACAATTTTAAGCATTCCAAAGGTTGCATGTTCATGTAATTTTAATGGAATCTATATACATAAGCTCAAATTGATTGAGGGGAATAATCTCTGAATGTGGGATCTTTAATTGTATGACAGAACTTCTGACAGTTCTTAAGTTGCACCCCAAATATTAAACCGATGCAACTTTAAAATTATCCCAACTCACGTAACTTGGATGTACGTTAAACTTACACAAAATAAAAATTTAATGTTGACTCCGTCGGTTGCCATGCAATTTAAAGTAATGCGCCGGAATTTCTCAGGAAGATTCCTGCACACTTGAAAATAGTTTTCGAAAATGGAATTCAATAAGCGCGCAGCTGCACTCTTCATTCCACTCGAGTCAAGTCAACTAAACTCAACGCAACTCAGCTCAGCTCAACGCAACTCAATAACAGAATGCGAATGCCTCTGATAAGGAGCTGCCCCTGTACTACATAGAAACAAAAAGTGCAGGGCACACAGCCGAGTTCCACACAGCTCCTTTGTTCACCCATGCGCTCATCCTCCTGCCAATGCGTACCTTCGACAGGCGCTGGTGTTGGCAGTTAGCGTCAGCATTTCGGGGCGGCTTCAACGACGTTTCAGACATCGCTCCTATTTTTCGAGTGACAGCTGAACTTAAAATTGCCTTGTCTCGCCTCGTTTCCGCGGAATGAGCGTGTCGTCTGGGGGTGGAAGTGTGAGGCGGCTGCAGGGGTGGTATTCAAAAGTACTTTGCAAATACTTTTGCTAAGCGCCACTTAAGCTGTTTGTGTTAAGAAAGTGCCGCAGCTGCAGCGTAGTTCGTTAGTTAGCGGGTGGGGCTGCCAGTGTTGCAACTAAAAGTATTTGTGTAGCGCAAGTGGATTTAAATTAATGTTACTGGTTGTTGTTGGTGGGTTTGGCGTGTTTGCTGTGTTCGTACTTTTAAAAGCATTACGCAAAAACAAAAAAAGCGTTGCATAGTTTCACCGCTACACACAAATTCAAATGCCACGTAATTGCATAAACTATTTTTGGCCATGTTACTGTTCGCGTACTCAGGCAGACTGACTGACAGTTTGTACTTGATGTTGGTATGTGGTCGTTGGATTTATACATTTTTGGCATATTTTTAGGCGCATAAGCATTGCATGTGCAGCACTATGTATGAGTATGTAATTGTTAATTTCCTTGAGGTATGTTCGCATTAAAAGCTTAACGAATTTCCAGTGTTGTTTTCAATGCTTTTTTTTAGTTTATAAGTTTGAAGTATGCTTTTAGGCGTATGCAAATTAATTGGAAAGCTCATTTAAGTTTATGAAACAGTGTGTACCTGGTAATTGCTATTATTGCATGGTTATTGCATGCCTTTAGGCAAACAAAGCATTAAATCTATGCAGTCAGATCACGGAATGTAGTGAATTAATTTATTATTATATAATTAAATGAAATTAAATTTTAATTATAAACAAACAAACAAAACGAAATCATTCAGTAGAGAACTGGGGTGAAATGAAATCTGTTAAAGAAAACTGTTGACAAAAGAGAATTATCCACTTAAATAATTTTTGTTAAAAGCGTGGAAAAATATATGACTGTAAGCCAGGAGGGCAACAATTAATTATCAACTATAGTTTAAATACGATGTGCTTCCGGATGGTTGCTGAGCACGTTCAGGTCTAATTATGTTTTATATTTCGAAATTGGTAAAAATAAGGAACAGAATAAGTTAAAATAAGGAACAAAAATCAAAACCAATAAAACAGGCGCTGGTGGTTGGCCAATAAATATATTGAAACGTGATTGCATACTTTTAGATTCCCATCTGGAATTTGAGAATGAGTGCACCCTGTGTGTAAGTCAAGACGCGAAATATTCGAATAAAAGTGTACTTAAGAACACCCTGTCGGTGTTGTAAAAGAATGAAAGCTTCCTTTGAGGTGTATATAAAATTCTTGAAGGATCCAGAAACTTCTAGAGTATTGTAGAAGTTTCTACCTGAACTATTCGAAGCTATAAAAAGCACTGTGCAAAGTCGAAGACAGTTAGGCAGAGATCGTAACAGTGTGTACATCGAGCATTATAATCAAAGCAGCAGTATTTGTAATTGTGATTTTGTAATGTGATGAAATTCATCAATTGTGAAATAAAGTAAATTTTAAGCCTAATATAAAATGTGTAAATTGCAATAATTTAATAAAGTTAGTTATTTTAATTTAACCAGCGATTGTTTGATTACTACACGATCCAGTGGTACGAATCCGAGTACAGAGAGTTAGAATAAATTGTCAGTAGGGCAATTTCATAACAGAATAAATTGTCAAGAGGGCAATTTCGAAACAATATTGTAGAATTTAATTGTATATCTACAATGCAATTGCTAAAAAAATTGCTTGTTGTTACTCGCATCATTAGAAATGTGACAAGTAAGTCTGGTTTATCAGAAATGAATGATCATGGTTAAAGATTGGCTTCGTTTCTAATGATATTTTCTGCTATTAATAACATCGAGAAAGTGAATGAAATGGAAACGTCAATAGTAATTAAGACGTCTCAGGTACTGTTACAAACTTCTGCTGTATAGATCATTTATGGGTATGGGCATAAGACCTACTCCTGTATTGAAGTCTGCTAACAGTTTGTTTGGAAATACAGATTAGACCTAACAAAGTGTATAAACAACTCCGGTTGGTTGTAATCACCATTCCCATATCACCATATTTAGACTCGCGAGGATATGACGTCAAATAGGCTCTAGTTGCTAATTGGGCAATCCGAGGGTTTTTCCAACCATTCTACTACGCAGCTACTACTAAGAACTTTGCAGGTCGAGTTAGTGTGATGTTGTGCTGAAACTACAGTAGGGTTCTTCTCAATGTCCTGAGAGCCCTTATACCATGTTTAGTTAGAGGACAGTTTGAACCTTCTGAATAATTGTCGATGCTTTGAAAAAGACGACATGTTCACTTTGTTGAATAAATAAACTTTTCTTGTCAAATTTGTCATTTATCATGCAATAAAGATGGAAAATGTCGTTCTTGCCGCACCTCTTCAGTGCTGAGAAAAGCATTGCAAATAATTTTGTAAGATTTGTGTTGTTCTACGAGTTCTGTATGTATTCGGGAGTATGGTCTACAATTAGTTCCAGGCCATGATATTTTCCACATCAATGAAAAGCCATAAGTGGACTGGGAATTACCGTGACCGGGTCAGCAATCAAACTTTTTTCGTCTTTCAGACATCTTTGGATTAATTTTGAGTGCCATTAATGATATTCCACCATTTAATTTGTTAATAAAGGGAAAAACTGGAGCGAAAAATGGTATCCAAAAATAGTTCGGGAGATACTTTGCGAAAAGGGAAATAAATAGAATCCTTGACACCATTTTTCGTCTTAGATATGTGAAACATTTTATATTTGTAACTCATAATCAAATCGAGACTTTTCTACTGACTTCTCTACTTAATCAACTGGCTTTTCTACTTAATCTACATCTTCTTACTATTCTTGCTTCCCTAGTACCTACATAATTTTCGGCATTCCATATTTTTCATTTTCATTAATAATATATCTCTACCTTCCCGATTGTAGATGCCAATCACTGTAATGCGGTTACTCCCAAACGATTGTCAAATCAAAACTCATTCCTGACACCGCAATATATCTAAAATTGATTTACGTCCACGTATTTTATGGCCATTGATTGGTACAATTCGCGGTTAATTTACCATATTTTTAAGTGTTATTATCTTTATATACAAAGTTTTTTATAAAATGTCACCGATTTTTGCTGTTACCAACTTACCCAACGATAACTTTTCTCCCGAATCCGGTGGCAGTGTAAATCCCAATAATGCCATCGATGCTATCAGTACACACGGTATAATTAAATTAAAAAAATAATACAACGTACGACGTCGTATGATTATAGCGAAAGTAATGTCGATGTAGGGCTCGGGACAGCAATTGTAGTAAATTTCATTGCGTTTGCCAGGAACACCTGTGAATCATAGGACGAACATGTGAAAAATTTTGGATATTAATAACAAATCAATTCACAGAAATGTTAATTTTAAAGGGAATATTTATATATAGAATCATAATAATATATATATAGTAGCCATACATTTATGTATGTATGGGAATTTGTATGTAATTTCATGTATATACACGTCCGTATTATTAAAGAAAATACATAAAAAAGTTTTTATTTTACAAGTATAAGAAAGTAGCTGGAGTTCTAAAGTGTGGCATAGAGATAAGATATAGTGTCAGTTGTGTGTTAAATATACAGATAAATTTAAGACGCTGTTTGATATTTAAGGTCAACAGTTGGGGCACATTTTATATTTAAGTATTCAAATCAATTGCTTAAAAGGGGTAAATATGTTATATTGAGCCAATTGTTGGCTTTCATTGCAAAAACAATTATTTTGGTGTCTTCAAGGACTGAGTATAAAAATACTCTTACATGAATAACTTGGTGCGGGGGTCCAGACTCACTTGATGAGGATAGCTAAGTTCAGAATCACAGACTATTGTATGGAGCCATTGGTTTTAGAATAGGTGAGTTGAGGATCTATGACTTGAATATCTGTGAGTTGGAGAGCATCTGACGATCACTAAGTTGAGAATCACTGACTGGAGGATGCTTGATCTGAGAAAGGGTGAGTTGAAAAAAACTCAGTGGAGGGTCACTGGTTGGAGGATTATTCATTTGATGACATCTGAGTTCAGCATCCCTGAGTTGCGGTTCTCTGAGTTGAAGATCAGTGCCATGAAGATAGATGAGTTAAGGATTACTGAGATGGGAATCACCGAGTGAATGATCACCAAATTGAAAATCACTAAATTGAGAATCACTGAGGTGACGTTCATTCCCCTGAGGTGTTCTGAGTTGAAGATCCCTAACTTTAAGATCACTTAAATAAGCATCAATGAGATAGGTATCGCTGAGTTAATTATTACCAAGTTGAGAAATTAGGGATCACTGAGTTAATGATATCTGACTTTAACCTTACTGAGTTGAAAATACCTGAGTTGCGGACCAGTCAGTTAAATATCACTGATTAGAAAATCACTGAGTTAAGAATCACTGAGTTGAGAATCGCTCAGTTGAGGATCACTGAGTTGAGGATCACTGAGTTGAGCATAAATGTTGAGGATCTGTGCATGTATATATATATATATACGGCACATAAAATTCTAAAAGCAAAAGTGTTACTCTAAGCTAAATTCATAGAGACGGAATGAACTCGTCAGTCTGTTGAGAATCATGTATACTTGTGTTGAATACGGTATCTCTCAGCTCTCGAGGTTTACGCAGCTCACATTGGGATAGCTATATAAACCATTTATTGCAATTAACTTCATTTAACTTAAATATCAAACAAGCCTTTGTATATAATGAAGTACCGTGTATGACGCCATTATATATTTGTATAAGCAAACTTAATAAATGAATCTGCTATGCAGTCAATGTGATCATAAAAAATAGTGTACAATTTGGGAAGATTGGTTTTGTGCTTTTAGGGTAGAAAGTGTTGAAAGCTGCATGAATGCTCAAAGTGTACAGATAAAATATTGTGTTTTAAGTGGGGTTAAATGTGATCTTAATTATCCGAGAAAACTAAGTGAATATATTGCATACAGTAGAAAAAAAGAATAAATCAGCAGCTGCCTTTCTACACGCCAATAATTATGCTACGTTTTTCAAACTGTTTGGCATATTGGCGGCAAGCAAAATTACAATTCATGCTACTGCCAAATGTTGACACATTTGTTCGTTGGCTTGACAGCAAGCAACTGCACCACTCTCAATACACACACACACACACGCTCATAAATACACTCACCAATTGCGGACACACATCCTCACACGTAGAGCTGGGGGAAAACCGTACACTTAAACAATTAGGAATCATTTCTATTTTCGCGCCTAAAAACGTCAAACAATTTTCGCTAATTTAGTACGCTGTGCGGCGAACTGCTTGCACGGCAGCCCTCGACGCTTTGCCGTGTGTTTTAGGCCAAATGAAATTCAGCTGCAATTTAATTGCAAGTGCATTTGCGTACGAGTATTGCAGCCTATTGGAGCGGAAGTGGGAAATTGACGTGTGTAAAAGGCATTTAAAATCCTGTGCAGTGCAGAGAAATTGCATTACGGGCTCTAAAGTTCTCTGGAAAAAAGTACGAGCAGCAATTTTTTTCTTTTTTTAATGAAATTAAATTCAAATTGAAAAGTGTACAAACACGGGTCTTCAAACCGTAATGAGGTAGTTTCTGTAATTGGGGCTTTTAACTTAAATGCAATCACTGGACTGAAAATCCCAAATAAATGCGTGCTTTGACACTTCTGCGAAATAAATTTGTGGGATTGTGTACAACACTAAATACGGGACTATTAACTCCTGCATATCCTACTCTAGTTCTTCTGTACTTATACTGAAGCAATGACAGGGATACCAACATTTAAGTGATTCTTTCATTAGGGAAATCTCCAATACTCCTATATTAGTAGCACAGAGCACAATTCGATTCAAGGAAGAATCAGCAGGCACGGCTAATTATTTCTTGATTGTTGATTAGTTTAGGATCACTGAGTCGAGCCCTGACTGATTCTCTAAAAGAAAGTGTAATTCAGTTTCAATAATTGATCATCTAACCTGACATTGGCCTTTAGAATATATTTTGGTTTTCTTCTGACAGCCGCTTTTAGAATATATTTAAGAACAATTTGGTTTTTCATTCAGCAAACTTCGAATTTTTTAATTTCAATGCAATCCATAAAGAAGTAGTGGGTTTGCTGTGGACTTCCGAAATACTATTCGCTGAGCTCCATATCAGGCTTCAGTTAAGGCTACACATATCTAAATGAGAACTGACTGTGGAGCCGTAAAACATAACTGTTCGCTGTCTGTGAATATTTTCACTTAAAAGACATTTGAAGGGAATGCTGGAATCTGTTATATAAATAGCGGAGCTCCAAACGTTGTATCAGGGGGTCAGACACAATGTGTTGACTAACATTCAGCTCTGATCCACGCATTTCTAAAGGAGAAGTCTCAATGGAGCCAAACAATTTAACTGCTTAGTATCTAAATAACCCAGGCAGGCAATTGAAGTGAATGATAGAGCTACAGAATCGGTCAGGATTTCAGATAATTCGTTAATTACGATTAACTTCTAATGATGCGATGTGATTAGGATTCAAAGATAATCAAATTAGGTCGCTGAATATGGATATCTTATGTGACGTATGGGAAATTTTTAATTTCAGATAATTGAAGATAATGATAGACTTGGAAATCACTCATATAGTATGAAGAGGATAAAGTTATTTAGAAAGTTTTAGAAAGTATGCTTATCAATATGTCAATATGAGTATAGAAATGCTGGGGTTTTTTATAAAGAATAGAATGGAAGTGTCGAAGATGGAGTTCTCCAAGCATTCAGGCATTGTTGCACATTGTACTGCTCTCTCATATCACTTGAGCGGTGGAAATACCCGTCAAGAATTTCCCAAATTCCACTGATATCAGGGTAAAGTGGAAAGCTCGCGGAAATTGTTATTAATTCTTAAATCTTTAATTTATTTTGAATGATTAAATGATGATTCAAAATTGGATCAAACTTGTTTATATAACGAATATGCCATCTTTAAGGGTACTCATGTACTCCTATTGCTTCCAGGTGGGTAGAGCTGGAAATAGTGCCACACCACTGAGTGAAACAGTTCACTGCTGTGTATCAAAACAACTACAAGAAGAGAAGCGACACGTAATCCTGGAAGAAGCTTAACACAATTATCTTGCAATAAACTCCAGCCCGGCCTGCATCACATGCAGCTGCAGCTCCAGCAATTGCCCAGTTGAGCCGCGAAAATAACTTTCCAATGTTTGAACATCATCAGCCCTACTTAACTGATTTCACAGCAACTGACTTTTGAGCGTACCGCGAATAATGCGCGGAAACAGACTATAAAATGTTGTAGATGCTGCTTAAGCCTGGCCAAAGTTTGCTGCATTTAATTTGTAGCAATAAATAGATACAGAGTGGAATACAATAAGAACTATAAGAACAATGGTAACTCCAATAGATCTGTCCTTAGTGCAACCTCCTTCGGGACACAAGAAAAAACGAAAATCAAAAAGCAAGAAGTAATTTGCATCAAAACTTCGGAAGAAAATGCCACCAAAGCCACTGAATTGCGAAAACTTCAAAAAGAGAAACCAGAGCGAACAACAATAATACAATTTCACAGCACATGGAACAATGGTGGTAGGGAGTCAGAGAAAGAGAGAGAGAGAGAGAGAGAGGGAGAGAGAGAGAGAGAATGTAGGAGAAGAGAGGGGAAGAGTGGAACGCAAATACACGGCTCACACGCTGCACATTGCAAAGAAGCAAACTTTTAACTCACAAATTCACGCTACTTTCCTATGTTGGTGCTTGTGGGATTTGTGTTTGTGTTTGTGAAATACTTTATTGCATACAAGCAGGCGTTGTGCTTATGCCACAGCAGCTCCTCTTGCTACACACATACCCACATTTATTTGCCATTGTTCAGAGAGTTTTGTTTTTTAATTTATTTGTGTGGATATATGCGAGAGATTTTCTATGCTTGCTTGGGTATGAGTGCGTATGTGTGTGTTTGTGTATATTATGAGAGTGTGTGAGTGTTTGTGTACATGTGTGTGTATCTTTATACTTTGCTCAAGTATTTGGCTTTTAATTTGTTAATTGAGTGAGTGTCGGTGGCGGTGGCGGCGGCGGAGTTGGTGGTGTTGGTTTCTTTTCGTTTGGCTTGGCACTGGCAGCGAGATTTTTGTAGGGTTATACCGCGTATTTATGTTTCCTGCGCCAAATTACTGGGAATGCGCTTCCTCTCCTTTCCACTCGTCTAATTTTATTTATTAGCGTTTTTAGGACGAACGCATGAATGCTCTTAGGGTTGCGGAAAATGCAATTTGAGCTTAATATTTTATTTGCTTTATACGCTTTGTTTTATTTGGTTTATTTTTTGGTTTGGTTGTCGTTTTCGTTTTCGTTTTATTTTGTTTTAAATTTTGTTTTGTGTTGCTTTTGCTTTGTTCTCTCCACCAACTTAGGAACTTTAAACAACTTTGTATTGGAAGAAAAAATAAATAAAAAAATAAATGGAATAATACAATTCAAATGTGTGCGCCGTAGAAAATTTAATGCGACTTAGTTGGACTAAGGAAACTTTTTTGTTGAATAGGAATTATCGCTGAAACACAAAATCATAGAAAAGTAGGCATGTCCGTCCTCTCGTATGTAGGCTGCGAAAGTTTAAGAAGCATTACATGCTTTTGCGAGCTGGCGAAGTTTGTGAAGAACACACTCTCCTGTTTGAATAAGCTGTTTAAAATTGTTTTCACTTTGACATTGATTGAATTTGAATAGAAAGTGGAGCAGGTGCTCCCCGATGAATGGCATTGTTTAAGCTCGACACACATAAACTGTACGCCTCAGTGGAGTTGATTGTTACAATATGTGACTATCTAAACTAAAAATACTTAGCAGACTGTCTACTTATATGAAAAATATTCTTCAGAATTAAAAATATTATTTTATAGATATTTGTTTAAAGAATTGGGTGGAACAAATATCTATGGTGGATTACAATGGCCGGCTGCGAAGACCACACATAGACAAGTAATGTTCTTTACAATGCCAGATGGAGTCGTTTTAACAATTTTAGGGGTGAAATTAACCATAATTTAGATAAAATTAATCCTACTTTAAATAATAATAATAATGGTTATTACTATTGCACCTTAAGTTATAATTAAATATGTCTGTTGCTTGAAGCTATGGGAACTATCAACTAAGGCCTTCAACGCGAAGTGGACGATATTTAGAAAGAAGCAATTTGAGATCATGTTCTGGGTAGAAGTCACGACCTTACGACTTTTATACTATCATTATTACCTAAATCATGGAGACCGGTGAAATGTTAAATAATTGTGTGGAACAAATATCGAGAAATTCTATTAAACTAATAAATCTATACTCATTGAATTAATAAATGTAAACATTAATAAAAAAGTCGTGATATAGTAAAGTAAGACTTCTTCACATCTTCTAGAAACCTTGCAAATATTATCAGGATGTTTGACCCATGTGGAAGGGAGATGGTATTTGAATAGTCCAAAACTTTTATTGATTGCACTAAACAGAAAATGTATGAACTCTAATTCCCAAATGAAGCATTAGAAAAGTACATTTAATGGAGTATATCTGCAAGTACTTGAAAATAGAACAGATCAATATAGAGATCAATGATTTTGTATAAATTTGAAATAGTTGAAAAAATATGTAATTTATACATAAAATTGTTATTGAGCATTGCAAAAATTTCCAATATAAATGAAGCACTCTTCAACTGTATTATATGAAAGAGAAATTGATAAGAAAAATGTGTCTCAGACCCACTTATCTACTAATTAACTGACCACAAGAACCACATATCCAATAATATATTGCTTAGAATTATGCATATAACTATATTTTTATTCATTCGTAAACAATATTTTCTGCATATCTTTCCGTATGCATTCTACTTTTGAATAGGATTGGATAATAAAGCTTCATAGAAAGTGAATATGCCTACCAAAGTAGCGAATGTATACTTTATTTATAATATTTTCAAATGACAAAAGTATTTCTGGAGGATCCTTTTTACAGTTAGGATCGTTTCTCAGTAAATATAGAACTATATCGTTTCAATTATCTTCTCTGCTAACGAAACTACATCTTCTGCTAAATTACTTTTTAACAAAATATTTGTGATTTGGATAAAGTGTCATTAAGAGTGGGGGAGAGGGAAGTTTTAATAATTTAAAGGAGCAGTCAAGGATTTAAAGAATTGTTATGTTCATTGAGGAAGGAGAAAATGTCAACTCAAATCATGGATGAATCGTGGGTTTAGAAAATCCGAATTTTTTTACTTCTTTCGTCAGAATGGGATGAAATTTCTACAAATGAGTTAGAATCCTTATGTAAAGATTTTCCAAATAAAAATTTAGTAGGAAGGTAAAACTATTTGCATACCAGTACGAAACAATAATACCAAAATTTGTCATAGAGGAACAAGTTGCAAATTGAGATTCAGATTCATAGACTCTAACCAATCATATAGATTATATATAAATGGCAGTCAAATCTTTATTAATATATAAATTCCGGTCCAATATAAGATACGGTATAATTTACTAGCTAGGGAAATGTATTGATTCGTTGGGCTAGGAATATTTGTAGACATGTCATTTAAGCTATTCTTGCTTTTATGTTGAGATGTATACTATTAAACAGTAATATAAAAAACAATAATTCATAATCATGAATTATTTCTTGACTCCAAAAGATGTGAAATTATTAAAGCCTCATTATATATTTCTATTGAACTGAACTTTTTTATACTGTAATGAGAGAAAGAAATTGTGGGTTTCTGTAGTAAATATTTTTAGTCAAAGGAGAAGCATAAATTCCAATCGCATCAAGTATGTATGCCTGGCTTGACTTCTGTGCTGCGAGACTCACTCACTCTTCAATCAGCAGTTAGTAAATGTGTCATGGAGCGCCAATATGGTCCATAAAGTGGGCCTCAAGGTTCATTGAGTCTGTCTATAATGCATTCAAAATAAAGTTCGCACCTTGCATACATATTTTTTCATATTTGTCAGTCGCTCAGTCAGACAGGCAGAACTAAAAGGACTTCTTAAACTGAGATAGAGCAGAGAAGACTATCAAGAGTAGAAAATATATACATATAAAAAGATGAACACATTTGGCTCATACACCATATTGTATTCTATCATCTTTTTATTGTACTCTATCATCTTCTTATTATACTCTATCACGATATTAAATATTTTGTATCTATTTATAAGTGTTAAATAAGAATTAGATCTTATTCTACAGACAAATTTAGCAGCACTAGCTACCAGCGCTTTCAGCTCACTTAAGTAAGTACAAATATTATTTTGTTAATTCATTCAAAATGTATTAGAAAAAATGTATAAAAAATAATTAAAGTAGGCATGACTTTTTGATATTGTGTGGTAAAGTTATAAAGCATTCACAAGGCATTCATAGTCGTTTATGTACCTATGGCAAGACTAAAAGGTGGAAGGCTGCCACGGTATTCAATGGCAGTGTGTGTCTGTGTGTGGGTGTGTGTCGTCTAAAGAGCAAAGATTTTATTTTTTAATTTTATTTAATTTTTTTTTTGGTATTTCTTAAGTAGAACTTTTCGAAATAGGCTTACCTTTTATTGAGAATTATTATTATACAGAGCATATATTTTTTTTATTGACGGGAAGTTTGCATTTTTGTTCGCCGCTCTCAGCCACAAAAATGCTGCCTTCCCGTGTATGCATAAATTTACAAAGCGAAACATTGACGCGGCTATTTCGGACTTGAAAAGTTAAAGCGCTCAGTTTACAAGAAAATTGTTATGGAATTTAGCACGAGTACAGGTGGAAGTGTGTATCGAATGTAATGAAAATGTACCAGTATACAAGTATACAGCGTTGTTTATAGGTGGTGGGGTGAGAACTCTGGATAAGCGTGTACGTACGTAAACTAATACAATAAATAGTAGTAGAAAAAGGTATTACAGCTAGAAAGTGGACGAACGATGTTTCCATTGAAGGACGGCAAAAAAAAGTATGTGTGTGTATTTAAAAAAAAACATTTCAAAATACCCCTCACAAACATTGAAATCAAATTAAAGATCAAATTTCAAAAATTCCCAAAATATGCAAAGAAGTGTATAAAATGAACCCCCGCCCCCCAAACCGCTTCCTTGGGAGCTGCAGCACTTTTAACTAGTCTATAATTTTCAATTTCGACGTCAGAATTTTTTTTTGCTTTGCTTTTTGGTTGGTTCTTTTTTGGCCATAGTACTCGTAATGCGCATTATGCACGCCGAATGTTCGCATAAATCAAGCTGTGTGAAAATGTTTCTGGCCAAGTCTTGCGGTGGTGTTAAGTATTGTTCGCAGGACTCCCAGCAAAGTTCGCTTGTGCGCTGTATCAGAAAGACATAAAAAACGCTGTCATAGCAGTGCGGCTATTTGGGAGTGCATATAAATCCCGCTGGAGTAGTAGTCGGTCGGGTTACGCGGTAAGCAGTGCTTAGAGTGCAGAGCACGTAAACAGCGAGATCTTTAAATGATTTTTATGACGAAGGAATAATTTAAAGTTTCGCTTAAGGAATGGCCACGGACTCATTGTTACACTGCAGTAGTTCGACTTTTCCAACTACGCTAAGCATGCATTTCTTTCTAAGTTGTTAAAGAGTCATTGGATTTTAAAATATAAAGAAAGATTACCACAACTGACAACGAATTGGGGAGTAATATAAATTTTTGAAAGTTCCGTGTCAAATTACAGAGAGTAGATTCATTGAAGGCTTTTGCAATATTATATGCATTACATTTTTTAATAAACAATCAAATGGAGCGAATATGTGCCTCCGAGTACTTGAAAGTTCTTGATGTGGCAGATTGCAAATGTTGATTTATATCGACACCAACAAAAACGTTTTTATGGCACAATTCAGGACTAATAGATGTGCCGGGAAATTTCTTCCAATACCCAGGATTCTGGATTACATATTTTTATATAAGCATTTATATAAGCATATTTTTATATAAGTATTTTATCAGCCATTGGGGTCAAGAATAAAATATATCGGATAAATACCCACAAGTTTATCCTGAATTGAGTATTGTATTCTTAGTTAGTCGACCTTTCGTAAAAGTTGTATTCTAATTGAGTCAATTGAAGTCATTTTTAAATCAAAAGCCTGTCTTTTTCAATAGCTTATTCAACAGGTCATTATACAATTATGATATAAGTCTCTTAAAAATACCACGTGTTATATGAATGAACTTCTAAGCTTATGTCACATTTGCGGAACTGACCCAGAATACTGTTAAATTTTAGAATCTCCAATTTATGAATAATGATTCTACCTGTTAAATTTGAATTTCTTCAATCCATGAATAATCCTTCTAGTTCTACTACCGGAATTTATATGACCATAACTTTTGAATTAGCCAATCCGCGATTACATTGCTCCTAAACTTTTGAATTGGTGTTTTCCTAAATAATTTGGATTAGTCCCAGACTTAGTTATACCCTATTATGTAGGAACTATAGGATTATAGATTAGCTTGGGTCCTCATTAACCAATCAACGAACATTAATTTATGAAGAAAATTCAACCGAAAGCATATTAATAATGAAAGACTGAATTATATTCAAAATATTTCTAAACTGAAGAAACTTGTAAGTTTTTCTTAACAAAATTTGTAAAATCTAAGAAAAAAAACTAAGAACAAAAATACAATAAAATAATATCTATTCTACGTTAAGTATTGATAGATATTTTGATGAAAAGATTATGTTTCAATACAAACATTTATTCAGTGTAATTTAGAATGTTGCTTAGGTTCGAAATCATCAAACCCAATTACCCTAGGTGTGCAGACTTCTTCATTCATTTCTTGAAAATTTCATATATAATTTTACAAAAATCACTTATTTCGATTCACTGGATTGGGTCAATTAATTGAAAAACACTGGTTTGATAAATTGTTTTAAGTAAATTGGTTTAATGAAAAATTAAAAATCATGATTTGGTTTCATTTAAGAGAAGTATACACATCATGATTCATATCCTTTCCTCGACAAGCTTCAAATTTGGGTTGAGAAAGGACAATGAGAGTCAACGCTACTAAATCAGTACAAGTAACTTTAAATTTGAACCGGAGTTCCTGGCCGCCTTTGATTCCAAGTAGACTTCCATTGTCTCAAGCAGAATATATCAAATATTTTGTGTTACTCCTTGATTGGCATTTGACACGGAAAAAACACATCTTTACAAATCGCAAACATGATGCTCAACTTAGCTCTATATACTAATTGATGGGTTACAACTCTAAGCTAACACTGAATAAGAAACTTCTGCTCTATAAAGGGCAATAAAACAAATAAAAGACATATGGGAATTCAGTTCAGGGGCGCAGCAGCGAATGTTAATATAAATATTTTGGAAACATTCCAAGGAGAATTATTGTGGAAAATTGCCAACGAATCATGGTTTTTCAGTAGCAGGACACTACGGAACGACCTTAACATACCAACAGTCCACGAGGATATAAAAACATATAGCACTTAATACTGGGCACGGCTAAGTACGCATTCTAACGTAATAGCTCCAAATCTGCTAGAGTCAACGGACTAAAAGCAAGACTTAAATGAGTGTCACCCTTGGACTGCGCTTAGCCAAGACAAGTATTATTTTCTTTCACATGTAAATAATGTAATAATAGTAATAGTATATAAAACATTATTTTAAAGTTATAAGAAAGGATAGCATTGGCTCTTCTTTCACATCTTTATATTGTAATATATTTATTTAACTTGCTTTAAAGATAGATGAAAAGGAGATCTTTTAAAAAAAATAGATTATCCTTTGGTTTCATTTAACCGAAGTTCATTTCAATGCTAATGACAAACTTAACTTCAATACAAATATATACTATTTTAGTATTGCTTCTATAGGAATCTTTTCACCGTGCTTTCCAAGTAGGAACTGATGTGCTTACTCCTTCTATGTCGACTATTAATAGTGAACTTCTGTTTTCCACACTGTTCCAGAAAGTACCAGAAGGTCGTTTATTATATACTTCATTTTTATACTTCATGGTATAACAAAAAAGGGCAACATCAATGATTGATAACTACCCAGGAAAGATGTGTTACTGAAACTCACTACTGCATTGAATAAACTCAATTTTATAACACAATAAAATATTTAACCACACAAAGCATGACACCTAATCTAAGGCTTATGAAGGCATGAAGGCTTACACATAGTTTATAGAATGTGATAAATTATAATTTATATAATTAATAAATTTATAGAAGGGAGGGTTAAGGGATAAGGAATAATTAGTTGTTTCTGACGGTATGTCCTAAACGTTGTAGGGGTTATACTATGGGGTAATAATCAGGTAACCGCATATGTAAGTACATCAGATAAGTGTTTTTTGGATGATGACTCATAATATCAAGGACAATGAAATGGCAATGGCAGCATATATCAATCTAGTTGTCATTTGCATAGACATTTATAATGGTAATGTAAGGTTTGTGAATTCAAATTAATATTTATTCATGATGACTCCGCCGCACTGAAATGACTATGAGTGTTTTTTAAATAGGATTGATTCAGTAATCATTCAAATCAAATTATAATGGGAATGCAATGCTTCTAATTTCCATGTAATAATTGCTCATATTGACTCATGATCACCAGTATTAGAATAGATTCGAGGAGATTAAAGAAGAGCGGGATCTAGTCACCTAGTCACTGAGGCCTCAAATGGGCCAATTGTGACACACTCAAGGAGTTACAAATCCTCTGAGAGTCTAGTCTTTATTATGAATTCAAAGATCTTTTTGGGAGATTTGTCCGTAATTTTTGGCGGTTGTAGGTGGTGAGAAAGTATCGTAGTCGGGTCCGGATTAGACCATTACAGTGGCATAGCAAATGCTCTGTTGTTTCCTCGCCCTCGTTACACAATCTCCAACATTCAGTATGACTGATTCGCATTTTATTTAAGTGTTTCAATACTCTGCAATGACGAGTCAAAACTCCTGTGACTCTGCGAGTGCTTACACGGCTGAGGCTAAATATCTCTGTGGTTCTCTTGCGAGAATGTTCGGACATGAAGGTGTTAGCCACCCTAATATCTTTAGTTTCCGTCCAATATTGGTGCGATTCTCCCTCCAGCTTGATTTTAGGTTTGGTTGAACTCCAAGGCAACCCACAGAATGGTTCCGGCCCAGGAAAGCTACTGGCAGCTCCTATCCTAGCGAGCTCATCTGACCACGAGTACCATAGTCAATAGGGTTGATTTGATTTAACCAATTTTTAAAGGTTTTTTATACTAACTGAACCCATTTAAAATCTTTTTTCATTTAAATCTTTTGGTTTTCATAAATTTAATTATATATACTTTTATTTCAATTCACTTGTATTCCATATTTTCAATTTATTTTCCTTGTTTTACTGGTATAAAATACGATCCAACACAAAAGAAAACTGACTTTCACCACCGGATACCTGCGGTTCATAAAATATTGTATTTTTTCTTAATTCCTTGAACGCTTAATAAATTGACTAAAAAAAACCCTATAAAAGGATGTGCACACTCATTCTCGTATATTAATTGTTTTACAATGTCTGATCTGACTAACGCAGAGAGTCCTGGCGGAATGTTGGCTACCTCTGCGGACATATCACGTTCCTATCGCGTCGCTTTTAATGAAATTTCCCTGTACCAAAATTGTTCAAAATGAGTGGAAAAACTACTGCACAGCATGGCTATGCGGACAACTATTTTGTGTACTCTTTGGGGTGCTCTTTTATTTTTTTTTAAATACCACACATACTTTTATTTTTTGATTTTTGTTGCGAGAGGTACGCTGAAAAAGTGTGCTCAGGAAACGAAAAATGGCTTTAAAAAAGCACAAACTTCCGTTTCCGCTTCTATAGCATGAAATTTACATTTTTTGCGTTTTATGCAAAATGTTTGCAACTCTACACGAATTTGTTTCTCTTTTCTGACTTTTTTGTTGGTCTTCTTCTCTTTGCATTTTTGGTTCTTGTGTGTTTTGATTTAAGGTCTGATTTTGGCGTACTCTAGGCAAAAAGTAGCAACTGGTATGCATGTGCACCACCACTGTTTGCGTACTCACCCAGTAGTTCCCACTCGCCGTTGAGCACGTAACTGCTGATATCACCGCCAGTTTCATCTTGTAATTGTAAATCCAGCTGTCGGAGAGGGTCGATTTGTATATTAAAATTTTACCAAATAAATTCAAACAAAAACAACAAAAACAAAAAATTGAAAATCAAAAATGAAGAAAAATTAAAAATTCAAAAATTGTATATAGAAAAAACTACCACTAAAAAAGGTTAGTAGCGGAGCATACTGCCGCGAATATTGTGAGAGTGTGTGTGTTGTGTTTTACACGTTCATCAAACCTGAAATCCATCGTATGTCCAGCTACCGAATTTCATTTCGCAACGCTGATCGTCGAACGGAAACCACGTGATGTCGATTTTGCATGTCGACTTGAATATGCCCGGCGGCACATACAGACAGGAGCCGTTGTTGCGCACCACCACATTCGTTTGATATGTGCCATCGAAACCCTCGTCGGCGCTGTTGTACATGAGCACATCCGGTTTCCATATCCGATGCGGCGGTATACGTAAATCTTTGACACCGCCATAGTCGGAGGTGTTCCAACGCAGATTCATATCGTTCCATTCCTGTGTGGGAGGAGAAATGGTTAAATAAATGAGTTAAAAATTACTGCTGCTTCGTTTTAGGCGTGTGATAAACTGAAATTGTGATTTTTTGTGTGAGTGTGGCATGCGGTTTCCCCACTGTTCATATGTGGCAATATTGCGGTGAAGCCGCATTATTTATTCCGCTTTGTTTACCACAGCAGCAGTTTGACATGATTGCAGAAGGTAAACGAAAAAGTTACCTTGCATATTTGAGGAAGTTAAAATATAGTTTTAGCTGAGCATCATAGTTGTATAGTTAGAATTGTGTTGGAGATGAGCACATTTGGCTAGGAAAACTTTTGTGGACAGTTTCATTTAATCAACTTTTTAAACTGACATAGTTCCAGGCAGCTTTTTGTGAAACAAACTGTGAAACATTCTATTATGCAGTATTACACACTAAAATTATGGGATATTTTTTGTGATATAGCCGTGTAAGGGTAGTGATATCAAGCTGATGAGTAATCCACACTACATGGAATAAATAAAGTTTTAAAATACATCACATATATATTTTTAAGCTAGTTATGTTTCGAATTATATTGCTTAGAGCCCGAAGATAGGTACATTAAATTTAATGAAATAGATATTTATATTGAAACATAAATGGTTGCATACTTTTAGGGTATACTCTATTTGTATTTTTCACCACAAATCCACATGCAGGGAGGCATGCTGTGGAATCTTCTACGAAACTTCTTTCAAAGTATAGTGAATATTCTAGCATGTTCTGGTTCAGAGCACGAGAGCTTTATAAGCAGCCACACAACTAAACTCGAACCAGTTGAACAGTGATCATAGCAGTTTGTACACCGTGATAGTAACAGTAATAGTAATATAGTGATTCACTGAATAAATAAACATAGGTCAATATTTTATTATAGTAAACTTTACCCTTCAGATTAAAAGTGTGAATTGCAATAATTAAAAAAAGGTAATTTAACCAAGCGATTGATTGATTACTACACAATCCAGTGTTTCGAATTCGAGTATTGAGAATTAATATAAATTGTCAGGAGGGCAATTTCGTAATAATATATAAAAAAATATCAGAGCTAAGACCAAAATAAATGGGAGCAAACTACTGAGTCTGAAAACCTGGTAAGACCAGTAATTTATATTAAGAATTCAATGCACTAATGATATACTTTAATTGCTGCTCCGTACAAAGAAGCATCCTGAGAAGGTTAAAATTTGGCAAACAAGTGCCAAGAATGCTACATTGAGCAAGTCCATTTTAAAGGTATGAAAGTCCATATTAAAGGCATGCTCTAAGTGGGTAACATTCCTCATAATTATAAGTTGAATTTTTAGGTTGATCTCAAGGTTGTATTCTATACAAATATCGTACAAAAAGAGTATTCCAATGTATGTGGCCAATTTTGTATACAAAAAAGTTCGAAAATATGAAGAACATCAATGCATGCAATAATGGGTTCCAGGCTTCATCAGGGTACTTGGAAGCAGAACTACTATTGATTTTATGCAAATTTCATGAGGGCACAGAGTGTCGAAAAATTACTTTAATAAAATTATAACTTACTTCATAGCGAGTAATGTCTGCTAGAGTTAAGGTAATGAACATGCCACTAATGCTTGCGCCTCGAAGAAAAAAGATACAGAAAGAAGCATATTGAGATCAATCTCTGGGCAGGAACCCGCTACATAATAAATGTAACATAACCCACAGAGGCCGGCAACTTGATTATTAGATGTTCACTTATACTTGCATCTGAAGGGTTACTGGTAATATTACTACATGTGAAGTGAAAGGAAACGCCTTAATAATTAACAAACAATCGCTATCTCACAAGGAAGACTTCAAGGCTAAAAATTCGACTTACATTGGCTAAAAAGAAGAATAATTATGTACAATTCTCATATTGTGATATCCAGTTTAGCTAAATTAGATATACTCGTACAATTGGAAGGCAGAAGTCCTTTCACCGATAGTCGTATTAAAATATATATTTGTAAGAGAACTTCACGATCGCATGCCTTCAAGATATGAAATAAATACAAGGGTATGTCGAAAGAATCAGGAAAGTCATCAACTTCTGCAGAATTTGTTCGAAAGGGTGGTATATATCCAGACTTAAGAGCTGATTAAAATTTCTTTATATAAAAATTCATAAATTTGACGTCAATTAAAATTTTAAAACTGCTGGATTTGTATAACTTGCATTATCAGTCCAAACTTATTAGAGTACATTGGTCGATTTCTAGATGCTAGGTACGATAGATGCTAAGAAATTAATCTTTTTACACCGCTGTTATGGACGTGTGGGAGAATATTGTTTATTTCTGGGGTCCTTTGGTAGCGGACATAATCAGTAGCTCTGTTCTCGAGCTTCTTATAGAATGCCATCGTTCATTTCATTTAATATCAATTCAATATTGATCTGATATAAATCAATGGAAGAAACTAAAATTTAATGTGAGGCTCGTGAGACTGAAAGCACAATTCCTTTCTAAGCCAAACCACAGGGAAGTAATCTTGGCAAAGTTAAGAGCTATAAGTGTGTTGGGGTAATTTACAGTATTTCTGATTATATGGTTTTGATTTAATTCCCTATTAGTATGAACATTGCTTGCACAGTTAATTACTTAATTTCTGCTATGTAGGGTATTAATGCTATTATTTGTATATACTGCATTTATTATTTTTAGAGCTATTGGTAGTCCTTATTTTATATACAGGACTAAAGTTACCGATAAAGTTATTAATGCTGTAAGAATTGAAAGTTCATATACAGTTGTCCATCTTTGAGGAGTTAGTTTTAAAGTCTCGGCTAGAAATTATACAGATTGAATTATTAATGTTCGAAAGAGCTTGAAATCCGTCTACAATCGCTTCAACTCTCAGACATTTTCGTAAACCTGGAAACCAAAATCACATAACTAAAATTTAAATTTTGCTCAGTAAGCATGGCAACATGGAAAATATAAATGTATCACAAGTTACGTGTCCATTTGCAAAGACAATTGCACGTGGAAGTAGAATGAAAGTGGAATAAAAGTTATCTCTGAAATGCCACAGAATAAAAGCTAAAAGTCACATGGACTCTTATGCAAAGCGATGTGAGAGTCAAGAGGACGAAAAGTACGAAATCAAGCATATTTAATGATGACAACTTCAGCAAAAAAGCAAAAACAACATCAACAAAAACCCAAATGATAGGAAAAAGGAATAAAAATGCAGCCAATCAAAACGGGAAAAAGTGCTTTTCCTCTTGGCAGGAGGCAAAAATAAAAGGCATGCAGATATGTGCAAGTAAAAAGGGGCAAAATGTGAGTGAAAACCTGTCAAATGCGCAAAGAACATTTACATCCACACACACTCTCATTCACTTCCTCACACTTACTCCCACACACACTCCCACACTCACTTCGAATATATACGAAACTCTGCCATTATCAGTTATGCAAATGCAAACAAGTTAAATTTAATGCATTCTCTTGTGAACACACCTACACGCACACTCATACACACGTGGGTATACAACCCACATTTGGCTGCTATAAAGCGTAGTGCAAATACCACACAGTAAGATTGAGCATGTATGCATGGATTTGCATGGTATGCTTGGACAAAGTGCATATATGGCACTTGTTTGCCTTTGAAGGTATTTACGAGTGCACACTGCCAGGGTTTAAATATTGAACAATTTTATTGCCTGTGAATATTGTGAGATATGAAAGTGCCTACAAAGTGCTATTGCCGTATTCTATTCGTTGTCATCCTGTTGCTGATATTGATCTAGAATGAGTTGCTTCACTGAGCTGCAAAATGGTGTATGCTGCATAGCGTTGCAGAGCTATTGTTTTTAAATTATTCCAAAAATTCAACAGCATATTGAATTCTTATACTGAGCAGTCAAAGATTAGTTACAGTAATATGGATCAGCTTTGTGGATTGATGGAGGATGTAGATGAGTATCTACAGAAAACTTTTCTAATTACAAATTTATTAGTTTATTTCTACCAAACAAATTATTATTATTTTATGGGATTATTGATTTCAGGGATTTTTCAATTTGGAAGGGAAGGCTACGGACAAGTGTTGGTATTGGTGTTAACTATGGCTAGATAGAGTTTATATTGTGGAGTTTAAATCAGAGGCAAATGCCACTTTGGAAAGTGGAATGGAATTCATTTACCTCTATTCCACTACAATTCCTCTTACCGACTGATGAAAGACAGTAGCAACCAAGTAGAAGGGTGGCTTTATTCCTACAATATTCAAGTGAGTTTTCTATGAGGTAATTAAATTGGATGTTATGAAGTGGTATGTGAGGTTTGTGTCTTGACGCTTCGTACCAGCTACAACTCTTTATAATTTCTACTAACAATGGAAGCACTGGTGGGGTCAATAAAAATTTGCTTCCATACATTTAGTTCTGATTTCTCTCATGGAACTACTGAAGCATCTATTAATCTGATTAAAGAAGCCGTTGGAAAATGAGATGAACGACACTAGGCTTAAGTGGTTGTCCTTAGACTTGCTTAGGCCAATTTAAGGCCGATTGTGACACCATTGGAGCATCTTCCTTACAAATCTGGATTCTCCTTAATCCATCTTGTGGATTTGATAAAGGTAGCCAATTTGGTTGGCTCCAAACTCCTCAATACTCCCAAGAAAAGCGAATCCAAGCGCGGAAATTCTTTTTCTGTATAATTATAAAACCACGCAGCCACACAGGAGGTGATCCACGGTTTCCTCTTCTTCGATATCTTGACAGCTCCTACGAAAGTCATAAAGTAGTGCCCCCAATCTACTTGTATGTCTACCAATTAAACAGTACCACTTCAGTACCCTTATCGCATTTTTTGCGTGCTGCCAATTAAATTTCAATGTCAGTTTGGTACGGCCGTGGTTCCAATCAGGCCAGGTTTGCCTACTTATTAGGGAAGATGATAACTGCCTCCAGTGGGCATTTGCAACTTCGAGAGTGTGTCCATATGTTGGAAATTTCCTAAGATGATGCTTATGATGAACAAAGGATACGCTTGTCTTCACTTAAAGTCAAACAGCAACCAAATCTCTGTAGAACATCGCTTTAACATATATTTTTGAACAAGTTAAGGTATTTTCTCATTCGTACTCAGTTAAACAATAATATAGTATCATTCATTCTTCTCTCTTATTGTCTTATAATCCTTTATATGTAAAGCTTTGTCTTACTGTCATGTTGCAAACATAGCATAATAGTACATCTCAAAAGTAAGGATTCTTCTATTCTTTAAGGTGGATTTTCATTAGATTACACATTTCTAGTGAGTTGAATGAGTCATGTTACGAAATGAGTTGATCGAATGTGGTACCATTTTAGATCGCACCATTATGGTAATCAATAATCTAACTACTTAATAAAATATAAGTTTCTTCTATTGCCATTATTGTGCTGAATTATTTTTTAGTAAATATAATATTCCAAGAATAGCTGGGCTAGTATCCATTACCATGCTTCCTAGTATCAGAAATATACAGATTTCTAATCAAATTAAGATCCTCTATTGGGTCCTCCATAGTATATTAGAATGCATTTGCTTATTTATACATAATTGTCCTTTATTTTAACCATTTCTTATTCATTTCTATTGTGAAAATAACCTGGATTTAAATAAGACTGGAATATCTTCTCCTTAGGAATTTATCGAAAACTAATTTAATAATTTTCATGATTAGAAAAATCTACAATTGACTGATAAAGAATGATTTAAACATAATAATGATTCAAGTCAAGACTGACAATGATTGATTTCCCTATTATATTTTAAATTTAAATGTTGTAAACTTACCAATTTCAACCACACATTCGTGACGAGCAATTGATTCTTCTCATCCTGGAATTAAAAAGAACATAAAAAAGGATTATTTCAATAAGCTGACTTGTATTTTTTTTTGTATAACGAAGTACTGCATCAGGTAATAGCATTAAAAAAGCACATTTATTTTACACTATGTGGGTATAAAATGGTTTATCGTGTTTCTTACCATTTTGGCATGCCACATAGCAACTCTTCACTCTTCATTACAACGCTCACGTGAGTAACATTTCGAAACACACTGATTTGCTATCCATTCGTTAACCGAATTAGGAATGAGAGTGTGTGTGAGATTGTGTGTTTGTGTGCGTGTTGACAGTGCTCTAAAATTCTGTTTTGTATTGCAGCAGCAGCAGCTCCAGTCAATCCACCCAAATTCCTGGTCTGGCTCAGTTGGCTTTAGCGCTGGCCAATAAGCGGAACTGACCTAATTTCCGGTTATGAGAGAAGCTACTTACGCGTAGTTGACTCACAGCACCGGCTCCTATTAAATTCATTAAGAACGCACATATTTTTAGGGTGCAAATATTGTAAATGAACAGTATTTATTCATTAATTATGATGTAAACTTTTAGGGTGTCACAGTTCTGCAGTCAAGCTGACGAGGGGCATTTAGAATGCACCGACGACACTTTTACTTGCAGTAGGTCAGTGGGCTTGAGCCACTGACACCAAATAACAACTGCGTAACTGGAACACCAGAAAAGTGAAGACGTAGACTGTAATGTTTATTTGTAAATAGTATATAAGAACTAGCATTTTAAGAATAAAGCTCTTGTTATTTTAAACCTAAAAGAGTGCAGTGTTTCTTTCAGAAAGTGGTGTAGGTTTACAGGTTCCCGCGCAGGACAAGCCGCGACAGGATATTCCAGAGGACGTCTCTCGCCGACAAGCAGATACGGACCCCAACATTTTGGCGCAGCCGGTAGGATCCAACGTCGAGTGCCAGGAAAGAAGCACTCCTACGCGGGAATCCACCAATAGGAAACCATAAGGATAACCATCCCAAAGGAGGGCGATGGAGGGAACGAAAATAGTGAGTATGTCTATGGTAGGACATTCTAGTATCTAAGTGAATTTTGTCGACGATTCTTCGGTGACCGTGTGGGCGCTTTTGCGCCGGTCATGCAGAAGAAGCAGCATTGGGGCTGATTAGCCGCTGCGGTTAGGTGATAATAGGTCGATTCGAAAGGAAAATTTTTACTTACGGTCAGGTTGTATAGGGTTGTTCCACTGAGATTAGGCTCATACTTTTTAATACATTTTGTTTCAGCATTCTCGGGGAATGTGGGACGTGTCTGTTTATTCACGGATTTTGCGTTATTGAATTGCGAACTTGTGTATACCGGTTGGTTTGGTTCGGAAAGAACGTGCCACGGTATAGGGTTCGTACGGATATGAAAGGGGATTTGTGTTTGTTTGTCGGTAGGGACATTTATATGATTCAATTTATATTGTTTTAAAATCAAAATAAAGATTGATATAATATTTGGCATTTTGAGTTTAGGGTATTAGGTGAAGAGGTGCAGACAACACGTGTTGTTGCATTAAAGTTTTTTGTAGTTCGGAAACTACGATTTGCGTAGCAATGTTGAAGAAAACATTTAAATGCTATTATTATGTGGCGCATACGTTACGGGTTTATTTTTAAATATGGATTCAAATTTCCGGGAATGAATCAAGACACTTTTGCCGGTAAATCAAATTTCGGTTTTTACAAACATATGGCCTTTTCTATGGATTCTTGGGAGAATTAAAAGATGGTGAGAGGAAATCAAGGAGTATCTGTGGGAAGTCAAGAACCAATTTGCACTGATGGAAGGACTTAATGGACGCCGTTAGACAGCGGATTTGAAACTTGAGATGGAGGATAAGTAAAGAAAGAATATAAACATAGAATTTACGGTGGAATGTTTTTTTTTAAATAAATTTGTACTTATCAATAAGTAAGATGGAATAAAATATTGGGATAAGTTAATAACAAGTTTTAACAATTATTGGATTTTTATTTGTAAATTGGGATACGCCATCTGTTCTGGCATTTGGGATATGACGAAGGAAGCGCAAGGATTACTGCTGAGGCAGGAGCAAATTGGCGAAACGATTGAAAAGCTGGTCCGTAACTTTAAGAAAGACGGCAGTCTACGTAAGGACGACGTGTATTACCGCAAGCGGATAACACAGTTGCAAGATCTGGGGAGAGAGTTCAACAATAATCACGGACTGTTGTTGCCTCACGCAGTTGAGTACGGCAAGGAAAAATATTTTGCGGAAAAATACGCAGACTACATAAATAGTCTGGTCAATGAATGGGCAGATACATTTAGTTCTGAATTAGAAGGACTAGGGCAACAAACTGTGAGTTTGGTTTCACCAGACGAGGAAGTAAGGAACAGATTGAAATCAATGCAGTCAGAGGTGGAACTGTTTACTGGGAAAATAGTTGACCAGTTCGAAGCGAGTACAAGCAGGGAAGAAGCTCAGGAATTGTGGAAGCAGGCGAATGCCGGAGGAGCTGTGTCACCATTGGAAGTAGCGGATCAAGCCTTTACGGCAATCCAAAGAAGAACAGAAGAAAAGTTATTCAGTTTTCATAAGAAAACAGAAGATTTGAGAGCACAAAAAGAGTATCTTGAGAAGAAGGTAAAGGAACTTTCTCAGAGATTGACGGAAACAGAGGAAGCAGCAACGCTGTTGGAAAAGGAGTGTGCGGAATTAAAAAGAGGACGGGCGACCAATAGGGTCTCACTGAATAGGGAGAGATCGAAATCAGCATCGGCTGGCTTTACACAGACGGTATTGACATTGCCACCGGAAGTGCGCTGGCCGGAGTATCTAACACCAGAAGGGATAAACCGAGTGGTAAAGCCCAGATTAGTATTGAGTGAAGAGAGGGAAGCGGAATTTTTGTTTGGCGCATCTGAAATCGGGGTCGAGCCTTTTTCTCCAGGAAGTCCGATAACTAATAAAAATAAGGGATATCCGCCAAAGGAGCCAGAAGCAGTAACGGTACAGGAAAGGCCCAATACTGTGGACAGTATTTCGCCTGTACGAACAAACGACCGAAGACTAATTAGTTTGAGTCCGTCATTGGTCAATTACCTCTCAGATCCGGGAGAAGTAAAGCTAGGAACCACTCATAAAGATAGCGCTCAAGTTTTACCGGTCATAAGTAAAACAAAAATACGCAAAATGGGTATAGAGGAGATTTCAAAGACAGTGGCCAGGCTAGTACCTGCGTTTACTGGTGCAGCTTCAGAAGATTTACGGTCAGAAGTTAACAGATTCATTCAAGGTTGTGAGCTTGCAAAGCGAAGCATAAGCCCTGATGAGTTGCAGGATTTCTCCGACTGTGTTAAGCAAAGATTATTTGGAGACGCGTACAACCTTGTGTTGCCAAAGCAATTAGCCAGTGTGGACGAGCTTTACGGTCTTATAAGGAGAACTTATCTGAAGGAGAGATCTTTGGAAGACATAACCCAAGAAATAAGAATCGGGAAGCAGCTGGCAAGTGAAGACATACGTGCCTTTGCCAGGCGTTTAGAGTCACTTCAGATGATGGCCCAGGAAATAATCAGGAATAAGTACAATGGCATTGGAGATACAGCGTTATTACACGAAGTTGACGAGTCGGTGTTGACAACTTTCGTAGTGGGGCTCCGCAACTCCGCTCTTAAAATTCATATGCTGAATAGCAGAACAGGATCTCTGGAGGAATTAGTAGAAGAAGCGATTAGAGCACAAGTTCTCGTGGAACAGAGTACGGCTGGGTTAGGGGAGGTACACATGTTGGAAAATAGACAGGACATGTTCACCGCCGCTGTCGTGAACAGAGATGGAAGTAATTACGTCCCAAACATATACAGAGGAGCATATAATCCCGGTGTCTCCGACAACAGAGCCGCGAATCCGAGAAATCCGTACAAGGGGTTTGTACAGAGGGCACCCACATGTTCGTTCTGCCGTAGGCCAGGCCATACAAGAGATGAATGCATTACACGCAAGAATGCGCCCTATTGTATGGAGTGCCAAACATATGGTCATGAGGCAAGTAGACAGTGCCAATTAGACAATAAATGGGATCAAAGTAGAAGGCAGCCAGGTACGAGGCGCCCAGATCCACCCTTAAGGGACAGCAGGGGTAGTGGTCCTCGAGTCAACTCAACGGAAGGAAGAAATCCTTTCAACACGGGGAATGGTCAGCAGCGACCAAATTGGAATTTTAGAGGTGGACAAAGGTTAGGCAACACCCAACAGGGGTTGAAATGCTTCTCATGTGGACAGATGGGACATCGGGCAGCGGAATGCAGGGATAGAAAGTCCCAGCAAAGGAACCAGGGAAACTTCCAGCGGCCCAGTCGAAGCCAATAGACTGGAAAGCCAAAAGAAAGAGAGTAATAATTAGGCCGGAAGTAAGTGGGACTAGTAATGTAGGAACTACAGTCCAGGAGAAGGAGGAGCAAGAGGCTCTCCAATATCACGAAGGGTTAGGAAGTGGATACACGTCCATATTGGGAACAAAAGGAGGTTGCTTCGCTATTAGCAGAATAGGTGATGCCTTCATCGAGATACCCTGCGAGGAAGCAGCGAGTGGAAAGCTAGTGCTATTAGTAGATTCAGGAGCGGACACTAGCCTCGTAAAATCTAGTGTTTTACGGAAGGGGCTAGACATTAATCAAATGGACTTAAGAACGCTTAACGGAGCGTTTGGAGGGTGCATTAGGACATTGGGGTCGCTCAGAATAGGGCACAGTGGAGTAAAGGGTATGAGTTTTAGAATGCACGCAGTGGAAGTCGATAGGAAAGGTATCCCGGCTGATGGGATAATTGGCCGCGATAATCTTTGGGGACGCACCATACTGGATGCCCTCGACAAGCAGTTATCATTCTATGATAACAATAAGCATAGAATCCTTACTTTTCCATTAATGTCATGGCAGGAAGGAACCGTGAGTAAGGTTAAGAATTGTATGGAGGTAGTAAATGCAAGGTCAACCAGAGTAGTTACTATGCATGTAAATACGAAACTTAGGACTGTTGTTTTACACAAGCAGCAGCTAGCGGAGGGCGTATATATGGGGGAAACCATAACGCACGTTGACAAGGGAAAGGTGTACGCTTGCGTACTCAATGCATCGGAAAAGGACTACTTGATGGAGGAGGATTTTAGGCCTAAGTTCACTAGCTATGATAATTTTAAGGAACCGAATTATAGATCGGTGAATCAGATTAAACAAGTTGATATAAGAGAAAGAATGGAGCGAGTGCTAGAATCACTGAAGCTAGACCCAAGCGTGAATTCAGAAGAGAAGGCATCAATAGAAGCCATTTGTGCGTCATTCCATGACATATTTTTGCTGGAAGGAGACCAGTTAACATATACACCAGAGGTAGAGCATGAAATACCTACTAGAGTGGATCAAGCGCCAATTAACCAGAAGCAATACAGATTGCCGCAAGCTCACAAAGATGAGGTAAATAGACAAGTGGAAGGAATGTTAAAGGATAACATTATTTCACCGAGTATCTCGCCTTGGAACTCACCAATAATTTTGGTACCAAAGAAGGGAGGTGCGCAGGGTCAGAAGAAGTGGAGAATGGTCGTCGATTTTAGGAAATTGAACGACGCCACTATCAAGCAGGTGTTCCCGATACCAAGGATAGAAGAGATTCTGGATCAATTGGGACACAGTAGATATTTTTCTACACTTGATTTAGCGAGTGGCTACCACCAAGTTCTGGTGGATACCCAAGATAAGCAGAAAACCGCGTTCAGCACCGGTTTAGGCCATTATGAGTTCAATAGAATGCCGTTTGGATTAACAGGAGCACCGGCTACCTTCCAACGGCTAATGAACCATGTGCTAACAGGCTTACAAGGGTTAGATTGTTTTGTGTATCTGGATGATATTGTAATTTATGGGAAGAACTTGCAGCAGCATTCGCAACGCTTGTGCAAGGTGCTCCAGAAATTACGAGAACACAATTTGAAATTGAACACGGAGAAGTGTCAATTTTTGCGGAGAGAGGTGGTCTATTTAGGCCATCGTTGCTCAGAAGCAGGAGCACTGCCTGACCCGCAGAAGGTGGAATGCGTTAGAAATTTAGCGGTTCCAAGAAACAGAAAAGAAGTGCAAGCATTCCTAGGGCTAGTGAACTATTATAGAAAGTTCGTGGAAGGACTAGCCGGAATTGCGTTGCCAATTAATAAGTTGCTACGAAAAGAGGCAAAGTTCGAATGGACAGGGAGATGTCAGCAGGCATTCGAGAGGCTAAAAGAAATAATTAGCTCGCCACCAATTTTGGCATACCCCGACTTTGAGCAAACTTTTTTGTTGACCACTGATGCTAGCAATGAAGCATTAGGGGCAGTATTGTCACAAGGGGAAGTCGGGAATGACCGACCAATAGCATTCGCAAGCAGAGCGCTTAGCGATACGGAGAAAAGATACTCCACAATAGAGAGGGAATTTCTAGCCGTAGTATGGGCTACGAAGAATTTTAGAGCATATTTGTTAGGACGCCCATTCAAGATATACACTGATCACCAGCCGTTGAGAGGCATAGCCAACTTGAAAGACCAAACGTCTAGGCTAGCCAGGTTCAGACACAAATTGTCTGAGTATGATTTTGAAATCATATACAAACCTGGGAAGAAGAATCTGAATGCCGATGCACTCAGCAGAGTACCGCAGGCACAGAAAGTATCAGTAGTGCAAACAAGGCCCAAAGCACGGTCGGATAAGGAGAAGGCCGAGAGAATGCAGAAGGATAAAGTTGATGCTACAAGAGATGTTAGCAATGCGGGTTTCGATGCCAATGAGCAAGCAGCCAGTAATGTAGAATGGCTGGAGGATATAAAGGATATCCAGGCTGTATTAAAGGGTTTCCATGATTCACCTCTGGGTGGCCACCAGGGATTCTGGAAAACCCATGACAGAATTAGGCGAGTATACGGATGGAAGGGTATGCTCAAGGACATTAAGAAATATATAAAGAGTTGTCCAAAATGTCAGGCCAACAAAAGTTCAAGGCTGACAAAGATGCCAATGGTGTTAACTGACACACCTAAACAGCCATTTGATAAAGTTCATATGGATATTGTAGGTATTTTACCTGAGACTGTTTCGGGGAATAAATACATCTTGACGTTCCAAGACGATTTCTCAAAGTATATGGCGTGCGTGGCTATACCCGATGCTGAAGCAAGTACGGTGGCCAAAGCATTCTTTGATGAAATTATAGCAAGATACAACATACCTAAGATTTTGATAACCGACAATGGTTCAAATTTCGTATCAAAACTATTCTCAGAAACGTGTAAAATGCTGGGAATCAAGAAGTTGCACATAACACCATATCATCCACAGGCGAATGGCTCACTGGAACGTAGTCATCGACCTCTGGCCGAGTACTTGCGCAGTTTTGCCAAGGAAGACGGCTCGAATTGGGATCAATGGTTAACCACTGCGATGCATGTACACAACAATACTGTGCATGTATCAACGAAGCAAACTCCGTTTAGAACACTCTACGGGTTTGATTTCAACATGCCAGCGAATTTGAAGCGCAAATGTGCGCCTGTATACAATGCTGATGACCCGAATAAAGTGCAAAAGTATCAGTTGCAGCGAGCGCACGAATTGGTTAGAGAAAACCAGGAATGTGCTAAACGAGTGGCCAGGGAAGCCTTTAACAAGGTACTAAACCCAGTAGTTTTTCATGTGGGTGATCAAGTACTAATGAAGAATCAGGCTAGGAGAAACAAATTCTCACCTGTGTGGATAGGTCCGTATGTAGTAGCAGAGATCCGAAGCCCAGTTACAACAGTCGTAACGATTAAGGGAAAAAATAAAAAGCTACATAATAATTTATTGAAATTATTCCACTTTAGACCACACAAATAAAGACATGTGTTAGCAGTGTTTTACAAGTGTAAACACAAAAATAACAACGTAAACATGTACGTGTGTGTATCAAATAACACACACAGTTCCGATTCTCAAAGTCAACGCCAGTAGAAGTGTGCCACTTAAAATCGAGCGATTAAAGTTGACGTAATAAAAGTGCTTAGTATGCACTGTGGCCGAACGAAGCATAGTAGGGAAAAATATTTTTTTTTTAAAATAATGATAAATATTGCACGTAATTAAAAAATAAAATGAAATAATAAGACAGTCGTGGGTAAGTAATATAAAACAAAACTTCGAATATGTACATACATACATACGGCAGTGTATGCACTGAAATTCGATGCGTGGGCATTAACGCCAGGCAATGGAACTGCTGGTGAAGTAAGTATATATACGAGTATATATATATGTGTATAAGTTAAAGAATGAATGTACGAATGTATATTTAAAGAAGTAAGTATTCTAGTTAGGAGGAATGGGTATGTGCGTATGTATATATTTGCAGATACTGCAGCAGGCTATATGTAGATATACTCGTACATAAGTTTTAACTGTTTATTGTTTAGGAAATTAGCGTATGGAAATTCGAAAAAATGTGTAGTTAATTGGGGAAAATAACGTTAGTAATTAATTCTAGGTAATTTAAAGCGCCTTGAATGTATGTATGTATTCATATACGGGCTGATTACAGGATGGAAGATAGAATCGTTAATGGATATATACATATCAGGCTAGAAGTAAATTTAAATAAAAAGTCAATTGTATGCGATGAAAGATATAGTCATGCAATGGACAATGTTTTCACATAAACGGGTTTATCTTAAATAATCTCGCTTATGTAAAAGGCACTAGTTTTGCCAAGAATTGATATAAAAAATTTTTTTTTTGGGCGGCATATAATTAAATTAGAAAATAATTGTTATGTATGAAGCAAATTTTTGTAAAATGTATATATTTGAGAAGGATTTAAAGTTTTAATGCCGCCAACAATTGTAAGAAAATGTATTATAGTTAATTAATAGTATTTGTAAAGGAAATAGTTTTTGTTACTTGTTTATAGTTTGTGTGTTAAGACGTAGTAGATAAGCGATATATAGATTTGAATCCAATTTACTGTTTACGTTAAAAAATTGAATGAATGTAATAGCTAAAACTCGGCAAGTCCGATAAGCTAAGCGTATTGTTTTTAGATATTCAGGCGTTGGTGAACAAACAGGACCAGGACAGGAGACCAGTAGATGAAATGCAAGTGCAGCGAACAAAAATCTGACTGAATGAGAAGAAGTAAGAAGACGTAGAAGAAAAGTGATCAGTAAACCGCAAAGGAAGAAAGACGAGTTTGGCAACGATGATGTCCAGAGATAATTTTTGGGTTGGAAGAAACGAAAACGAAATTAGTGAGAATTTATTTTTATATGAAAAAGTGGTAGAGCTTTCAACTTCCCATCTGCGAGATGACTACGATTTAAGCTTATAAAAAAATGGAGATGGTATCGGCCGAATGGAAGAGTCTCTATCTGACTAGTAAAAGTCTAATAATACTTGAGTTTTATTGCATAACTGACTAAATGGCATGAAAAGCACTAACATGTACGTTGTCCGTATTAAGAATCCAACGTGTTTGCCATTATTACATATATCAGTATGTATATTGTATTATTGTCGAAAATGAAAAAGAGATAATTTTAGCCAAAACCCGAGGTAACTCCGTAATTCCACCGAGAAACGGCTACAATAACAATAACAGCCACAACTACATCGTTCACTTAGCTTCGCAGAATAATCTCCTGGCGCAAAAAATCGTTTTTAACCACGAAAAGATCGAACATAACATAGCCAAGATTTATCGGCTAAACTTCGTAACGATTTCTCCAATGAGAAAATATCCATTGTCACTCACTAAGCGAATATCGAAAATTTATTTTGACTTCGTCAGAAGCGCATCTAATCGCGCAAGCTTGCATCATCTTTTTACGTACCGGTCCAGAAAGAAGGGAGGGGTATGCAGAGTTCATCGAGGGACTTCACTCTGACAACGACGGTCGTCAACTGGACCAGCAGGTAGCAGAGGGCGCAGTATAATATAAGGTTTTATGTATAGAATAGAATTGTGTCATTGTTTAGATATTTGTAGATACGCCAAAGAGAAAAGAGTCAATGAAAGACCAAATTATAAAAAGGGGAATTTAAAAAAAAAAATAATGATGGATAAAAATAAAAAAAAAAACAAACAAACAAAAACAAAAACAAAGTAAAGAAAAAAAAAATAAAAATAAAAGAAAGAAAACTACAAAAGAAAATAAAAGCTAGAAAAAAAAAAAATATATATATGGAAAAGAAAAGAATAAAAAAGGAAGGAAAAAACCGTGATAGAACCCAAATAAGGCGATTTTAAAAAAAAAAAAGAGATGTAAATAAAAACAAGTCATATGTATGTAATATAGAGTTCAATCGATGCACATAATTGTTTACAGTGCAAGAAAAATATTGTAAAGATTTTATGGAAGTTAGTTGCACTAACTTCTTTTAGAAAGAGGGGAGGGATGTTGTGAGTTAGAATCAAGCTACTTACGCGTAGTTGACTCACAGCACCGGCTCCTATTAAATTCATTAAGAACGCACATATTTTTAGGGTGCAAATATTGTAAATGAACAGTATTTATTCATTAATTATGATGTAAACTTTTAGGGTGTCACAGTTCTGCAGTCAAGCTGACGAGGGGCATTTAGAATGCACCGACGACACTTTTACTTGCAGTAGGTCAGTGGGCTTGAGCCACTGACACCAAATAACAACTGCGTAACTGGAACACCAGAAAAGTGAAGACGTAGACTGTAATGTTTATTTGTAAATAGTATATAAGAACTAGCATTTTAAGAATAAAGCTCTTGTTATTTTAAACCTAAAAGAGTGCAGTGTTTCTTTCAGAAAGTGGTGTAGGTTTACAGGTTCCCGCGCAGGACAAGCCGCGACAGGATATTCCAGAGGACGTCTCTCGCCGCACACGGCACACAAATCCCCCCTCTCTCCCAACCCTATTTAGTAGCACACCAGAACGTATGTGGCTTGGCTTCGACGACAGTGAGCTGATATAATTGCGAAATGGAGTAGCGAATGAAGACCGAGCACACAACAAAGCGAAGCAGGCAATGATTTCAATTAAAATGGAAGCTGCTTCAAATTCAGAGACCTCAAGCGTAAATAAGTGTAATGAGTTGCGGGGATTTACGAGAATGTTGCCGAGTTCATAGAAATATGGTTAAACTCACATTTTTATAACAGCAGTACTTAATTTTAGCGGCTTATGTGGTATAATTAAGCCAGACTAAGCCAGAGAATATACAGAAAAGGCAGTAAAAGTGCCAGGAACAACGTAAGCAGCAGATATTTATTGGAATGTATTGGAATCGAAGTTGGTAAAGGACCGAATACTGTTCAGAGTAGTCTGAAGTGAGAAACAAGAAACTGAAAACAAATTCAGCTAAGAGCCAGTATATAGAATGTGGCTCTGAGGGTGTATGCAGGATTTCAACTTTCTTATATGTAGACAAACAGCTTCAAAATGCTTGTATAAAATCCTGCGTGATTGTATGCATGTTTGGTTGGAAACTAAATTATCAGATAAACTCATAATACTTCTGTCAAAAGAAATTGCCGCCTGGGTCTATTTTAAAAAGACCTTCAACTATTTCAAAAGGACCAGGTCCACAAACTCCCTAAGAGGGGTTGTAATATCCCTAGACAAAAAGCAGAAATAACCAGCAAGAGAAAGCATTTTCACATAGTAATGATTTTTTCAACTGAACTTCACTTCAAGTCAGGTCAAATTATTGGAGTGCTCGTAAATAACTTTAGAAAAACTCCTCTCGACAAGCACGTTAGTATATTTTATGTCATCACTAATCGGAGCATAGGGGCTAACAAACTCCTTTCAACGCCTCCTACTTCGAGCGATGTTTCTTATCTCGCTCCTTGGTATCGAATCTTAGCTGTAATCTAGACCCACATAACCCTACCTGACTACAAAACCCTGCAAACAGCCGAATTCAAGGATATACTTAACTTTTGTAGTAATCATATTTATGGCTGTGGAAGAGTGAGAATAATCTTATTAGGACCAACTAGCCTTAAAAGCTTTATCCATGCATCAATTAAAATAAATGGTGGAAATCTCTCAAGCTAAATATGGTGAAAAAAGATGCCCCGGACAATCATTTTAAACTTCGGACCCCAATTCTTTACGGTAATGTTACATACTAACCGTAGGGTGTAATTTTATGAGATGTAATCCGAAATGCGATTGTTGTCAAAGAAAATTTCACTGCATATCGAGATGGAACTTGATATTATACTCGTATAAAGCTTAAGAGTGACTTTGGCATTTTATGAAAAACCACAACAAGCTAAGCGAGAAATAGGAAAAGCAACAACTGACATCATGGATTACACAATATACCGAAGGGCTATTGAAATATGAATGGACATTCACCCTAAAGTTAGGTATAAATATTCACCCAATTTTATAAATATACTTTAATTATTCTAGCAACCCTAACAACTCACAACTAATGTTTATACATGTGTCATAAATCTATTAATTGTGAGGTAGTAGAGAGGTACTGACTAACTGCAGTTATACTTTAACTTATCCTTCATAGCTGGCGAGATTTGAAAAGTAGCCTTCTCCTATTCTAAGTATCATACTTTTAGGGTACATAATTATTGTACAATATACGTATGAACTATTTCTTCCGCTTCTTAAGGATGCAGTAATCATAATTTCGATCATTTGTAAAGTGTAACAAGCAATATAAATGATCATTAAGTTTTTCGGAAATTATGGCAATCATTTTCGCAATTAGTTTTTAATTACAAATATAACCTGCTCCTGAAAGTATGCTGCAAAAAGTGGCTACACAAATAATTGCCGTGCCACTTTTACCCATTGAGGAAATAATTTATTGCCATTTCACTTCCTGACCTGCTATGTGCACACCACCAAAAAGCCAGCTCCCAAATTGCTACCAAATTATAGCGCAGCTTACTCCTGGACGACGGATAAACTTCGGTACGGTATTGGTACAGCTGCGGTTGACCAAAATTCCGCAACCAAAATACAAGGCAACATACGACCAACAGCAAGCTGCAGGTATTTACGTATTCTTTATGTGTACCTATGTGCACGAATGACAGTTATTGCCTCAATAAACACCAGCACAGTTTATTTGTGCAGTAATCAAGTGGGTTATTGGCAAGAAAACAAGTGCTGTTTCCTGCTTGCACGAGGCGAGGACGTGTGGACTCCTGTTTGCTGCCGCTGCTAATGGCATGAGGACTTTTGGCTTTATGGCAGGTGATGTGCCAGCAAATAGGAACAAAGCATTCATTGCCGATTTGTCGTTGTGGTGCTGTTTGACATCTGCACGTAGCATAAAGCTTGAAATGTTCGACCATCAGAGACAAGGACGCTGAGAGAAATTGATATATGGATGGCTGCAATTCGAGACGTTAATGCAGTGTACTCAAGCAATTATCAATTAATGATTAGTTTACATTTAACTGAAAATGGTTGCTAGAACGATTTTAATTGGATTGTAATGTTAGACTTCAATAACTACTCGTTAGGCAGCGTATTGCATGTCGAGGTTAACTACGATTTTGTGTAAACTACGAGAATTTGATATGTTGACATGCAGGTGGGCGATTTTGGCGATTGCAAAACGACATCAATACTTCACCGCACTGAAATGCATTGTGTAAAATTCGAAATTAATTCAAAGGATGCAGCGCTGTATTGCCATATGGCAGTGAAATTAAAATATGGGATACGCACACATTCATTGAATTGGTGTGGTTGAGAGAGCCATTCCATTATTATCATCATTATTATCATTAATCACCCAGTATTGCGGGTCCATGAGTAAGAGCAACTAACCAAATCTTTGAAGTAATTTAAGAGATTAAATTTAAAGCAGAATTATTTGTTTGTCCTATTACTGGGATTAGAACCAGTGGCTAGGAATAGCAGAGTATGCTGCTAACTTTCTTGGAGTCAGAATATTATTTAAAAATGTTAGACATCAAGTCATTAGTAAAGGAAGTTGTTGATCTAAGCTCACCCTTTTTTAAATACTCTAACGGAAAGGATGTTGCAACACACACAACTGTAGAGCATCGCCACTTCTAGTGACGTGAGAGAAAACTGGAAATATTTCACCAAGTGACTAACTTTCCAAAATAAGATACTGATGATCAACAGTGGAAATCTTCTAGAAAATTAGCATATTACGAACCTAAAACAAATCATCTGAGAGATGAGCAATAGAACAACCACTCTTCTAGAAACTGATAATACTACGAACCTAAATCATCAAATAGCAACACAAATCACGATCTAGCTCTGAAAGTGAATCGAATCCTTTCAGGCCACCTTTATATAACCTTCAGTTTCTATGGCAAACTGAGAAAAATTAAGATATTGTAGAAGTAAGTTCTCAATATTTATGGTGTGGAATACTCATACGTATCGTAGAAGTAAGTTCTCACTCTTTATGGTGTCGGATACTCGTACTTAGAATGGCATCTTACCACAATTCCACCAATAAGTTTCCCCATATTGCATAGCAAAAGCATTGATTATACTGACACCAGCACTGTACCTCCAAAAAGTCACCCAAGTAGGTAAATTGTTATCGATTGACATACAGTTTTCACGAACTACTTCAGATATAGCAATTTGTGAAGTAATATTTTATAATAATGTCCTTAAAGAAAAGTAGTATCTACAGATTAAATACCAGTTGGGTAAGGAACAAAACTAAAGATGCAAGTGTGGTTTTACATTTAATTATATTTCCGTGTAATTTCATGAATTAAGTTTTAAGTGCAAGTCAACAACGACAAAAATTTTGTTTTGCCTCCTAAGAGTAGTTTCCACCAGCACACACCTACTCCAGATGTTACTTCTTCCTTCATGTTCACTACTTTTAGATAATACTCGTATAATACGGCTGAAAACATTTGCGTTTAATTATGACTAATTTTTCCTTCTTCATGTAAAAATATTTTCAAGCCAGTCTGTCTTAATGCCAAGCAGGAGTTCTATAAGGGCTCTAATTGATGTAATAGAGGAAATTCGTATAACACTGAACTAATATATAGTATATTTCTTGATATTATTGGAACATTCCAAAGCACTGGATTGGCTGATCATAATGTTTTATGCACAAAGCTTTTGAAAATGAACAATTTCTCCTCTACTGCAGTGAAGCTAAAATCGTATCTTTCTAATGGAATCCAAGCGGTCTACCAATCGACTAACAATAATAATATGGCTTCTGATTTTCTCCCTATAGTTCCAGGCGTGCTTTAAGGCTTTAAGACCACTTATTTTCTGTGTCGTTTGTGTACCAAAGACCCGCAGTTTGTGATCAGGTGCAATGAAGTTTCGTCAGTTTCTCCAGAGAATCTACCGATGGCATCTGAAAATAGACCCAACTATACATGTGATAGTTGAGTCCGCTTAAAACTCCTGTGATGCTTCTTAATTTACTCCGAGGCATTTTTATTAACTCTTTAGCTATCTTAGGACCAAAGACTCCGTAACCATAAAGCTAACTAGTATTGTAATACATTCGTCAGAGATTGCATTTGTCAATATGGCCAAAAGCTTGCAATATATATATATTGTATATATTTGACTGTAATCTAATCATGGAGTAATTAAATCACAGTCACGGTTGCTAAAATTTACCGCTGCGTTCTCTATGATCAATGCAATATTTCACCCTACCGAGGTTTCTAATGTTGTTAGCTTAGGCTTAATTTCTGCAAACTAAGCTGTATGGGTGTGAAATTTTCAGGAACTCTGATGCAACAAGTAAGCAGAAGCTAAATTCAATGACAATATTACTAATTATTTACTCGTATATGGCTTGAAAAGAACAAATCATATGTTCTCATATTCAAAACTATTTATTAAAGATCGCGTTTGATCAGCTTCTGGGCACTAAAGCTATGCCCTTGCGGCATAAGATTAGTTACTCTATGGAAGGCCCATATAGGTTTATACGTCTTAAACCTATATGATCATGTCATTGTAACCAATTCGTCCATTTCAAACACTATTCACTTATGTCTGATTGTCAATTTTTCGTGAATGCTGCACGACTTTCAAGCTATACGGCAGCGAGGAATAGGCAACTCTATGCAAATCAAAAGGTCGCTTAATACTCGTAACTACTTTCAAGTCTCATGAATTTATGGACTAACAGCATTGCTTTGCCAGTTGCGTGAATCTGAATGTATTCAGGACATTTTTTTCATTTATTATCATATAATAAATATACTGTGTTTAAATCTGTCTTTTTTTCTGCCATTTTGTTCAATTGAAGCCTACTTAATTAAGTGACTAACAGTTAATATTATTATGGATTATACTATATAATTCGGTTATTGACCTTTCATTATATTCTAAATTGGATGTAAGAATTTTGTCTTTAAATCATTGATATTTTCATTTACTTTTTGTTATACTTATATGTGCATTACGAGGCTAGGACCATTTTGAAGGTTATTACCTTAATGCCCTCAGAGCCATTATATAAATAAAAAAGGGACTTTAATTTATTTATACTTGTGCAATACAATTTACAAACCCCATTACTCTCTTCTATTCGAGACTAGTTTCATCTCGTGCTTAACTATTAGAAGACACTTGATTAATAGATTCTATACCTGTCTTGTGATACTAAAGTACGAGATCATGTTAGTCTTGTATTCCTAATGAGAATACAACACGAGTTTCAAAAGAATGCGCCAAACCTCATATTTACTTCAACTCAATTTTTAATCTGTCAGGACAGAAAACATCAAGTTAAGCGACAGTTAATCCCCAGTCATGTAGAGGCATCGTCCAGTTTTCCTCTGCCTTCTTTAGAGCTCAATATATCTGCTTATATTTATAAGGCGCTTATGCTGGTAAATGAGACTTAAGTTTGGTGAATTGCCTAATTTGCCTACCTGAGGATCCACCATCTTCCGATCTCATTCACTGAATTGTATTCTAATGCCAAAAATGCTACATTTATTCTTTACGGCTCATGAGTATCAGGATATTTGTGTTCCTCTTTAACCAACGCTATTCTCCACTAATTTTTTAATACTTAATTCCCGAGCACACTCAAATAAGTTTATGCAAATTCACCAACAACAATCTGAAACCAACTTTTCCGCTTTGTTTCTATATCACACACACACACACACACACACTGAGAAAAGAAGAATTCGTGCTTAAACCTAAATCCACACTGGCACATTATAATTTAAGTGCCGCTGCACTTGTCCAGCCGGCAAGTGGCGGCGATTGTGGGGCCAGTCAACTGCACTGCGCCGCATGCCCATGTGCAGCGCATAATTGTCGTTTTCTTAGCAATTAAAGCAAGTAAAAATTGTAATTTTAATTAAAATGCTCTTTCGTCGCCAGCGCAATTGTGTGCAGTCGAAGAGCAGCAGGATGTGTTTTGTGGTTGTGCGCATTGCACATTCCATGGATGGTTTAGGGTAACGAAGCTCATTTGTATGCAAAATAGCAACAACAACAACAAAAACAACTGAGTCAAAAGAAGTACACAAAATGTGCGGCTGAATATTATATGCGAAATTTTTCATGACGCAAGGACCTGGGTCTGCTTGAGTGTGTTTCTGTTATGAGTGTGCATGTTTATGGTATGGAATGGAGAGACAAAATGGACATTATGCGTCGGTTCATTGACATTTAAGTCGGATTACTGGTGTAGCTGTGAGAGTCTAGATATAAGTTTGCTCTGTATATGGAAATATAAAATTAGTTTCGTTTGGTTTATCCTTGAAAGTAAGTTCTTGCTTACTTACCGCATATTTCAAAGAGATTTTGTCGTATACTCGTACAACGGCTGTGATATTTGGATGTAAGTTATTTCTTCTTTACAGCATATATCTATGCGATTTTGCGGTATATTCATACATCGGCTCTGATATATGGAAATAAGTTCCAGTTATATACAATCAATATCTAAAGGCAGACTATATTTGCACGTATGAATTTGTATTGATATTTCTGAAAGTCACAATCTCTTCTCTTTCTATACTAAACATCTTTTCTGTACTAAACATCCATTCTATACTAAACATCTTTTCTATACTAAACATCCTTTCTATACTAACCATCCATGTATATTATTATTATCATTGGCTTTAATGCACTTTGACCAATTTTATCTTTAGGCGTACATCCTTGTATAGCTAAACGAAAACTTTGTTCTCTTGGTCGTTTGTCACTGGCGATATGCAACTCTTCCGGTAAGCAAATTATAGTGTATTATTAATTTTTAGTCCTGCTCCAAGATAACAATGGTAACATGGCTGACATTTCTGAAGAACAAAGTAATCGTGTTCTTCATGGTACTTCAGTTTGGTTGATTTCTATTCCCCTGAGAATACCTTGCTGATCATTGTTGGTATTCTGTGTTATAGCTATAAAGGTTTATCAGCTCTTCTTATGTTAAGTACTGGTTGTGAAAAGCTTGGTTGAGTTTCTTAAACATTTCCTTCCTCTTTTTAACTAACAACAGGACCTGACTTGCTACTGCTTAGCACAGAATTATTTAGTACATGATTCTTTCTAAACAGGTATTGAATGTTCGCCGTAATGACTTAATATGCTTTTAAGCAACTTGGTGTTATAGGCGTTTAAATTTACTGCTGTAGTCCATCCTTTATAGTGGCTCGTCCTGTCCTGAAATATTTTTATGTTAGGACCACAATTACTTGTATTAATATTTGCAGTACCATCGCGAATATGAGAGTCGACACGTTTTCTGAAATTGCAGCAACTTTTCAAACGTCCCAACATGTCACTAGTCAGCATGTGTGTGGCATGTCCACAACAAGCAGTCGCAGCCACACAAACATAAACCAAATGTTTTATGTCAACTTCGTGAAATTTGCCTGTGCAGCTTACGCCTAAATGCACACATGCGACACACTTGTATGCAACAACAGACGACACACATCCATGCTACAGACACACACACACACACTGGAAAATAAGGCAAACATTTCCACACAACATATTTTTAAGCGCAGCCAAAACATACAAAAACTATACATGGCTGTGGTTGTGTTGTTGTTGCTGCATTTATGTCAAAAGATTTTAATCAGTTTGCACGGCAAATATGGTGTGTCTGAGCGAGTGTGAATATGGACATGGTTATGGATATGGGCGTTTTTGTTTGCGTTTGTATTTGTGTATGAGCGCAGCTTGTTGCATTTGCCTGACTCCGTTTGTGCTTCTTTACATGTGCTGTTGCATACATTTAGGGGCAGCGGCATAAATTCTGTTGAGAGCGCCCCAATGTAAAATTTATGTATGGTTGTGTGCGGTCAGCGTGCAAAATATATAGGAAATGCGGGAAAAAAACCAACAACTACAGCAACAACAACGGGCAACCTCAGACAGAGCAGCAAATGAAACAACATAAATTATGACCATGGCATGCATGAATTAATGACAAGTTTGCTGCATACTTTTAGGTGCACATTCCCATACATCAAGCCCAGGATTTTGGTTTTATACTTTTAATTCTTTTATTTTTGCCCGCATAAAATTTTTATTTTCATGCATTTTAAATCAGAATTTTGTGGTCATTAAAATTGTTGTAGTTGTTGTTGTTGTTGTTTACGCGTCGTCGCCGCATTCCCTATTGTTGCGGTTATTATCACATTTGCCATGCATGTCAGGATTGATTGCCCACAATAATTGAAATTTTTTAAATCCGGTATTTTCTCTCCCCTCCTCATTTTGCTGTTGCTTTCCTCTTCTTTGCTAATTTCAAATGTTAGCTGAAGCATTTCCTTTGGCTCTCGTTTGTTATGCTCTCACTTATTAGTGCACTTCGTACTTCCGCTTTGGGACTATTTTTCTTGCTTGTAATTGCTACAAATTGCTTTTCAGTTTCTCTTCGTGCCAGCAAACGGCGACTCCCGCTGCCACTTCCGCTGTGTCTCGCTATCGCGCTCCTTCAATAATTAATCACATTTTTTCATTAATTTTCTCATTTAGTGGAGTTGCTTTCATTGATCCTGAGTACCCTTAGCCAATATCCTGGCAATTTGCTTTATAATTAATGCAGGTCGCTTTGGTCACGTTTTTATTAAAGGATTTATTAGTGAAATTGTTCCACAAAAAAACAAATTTTCAATCCTTTCTGGGGTGTACGCGAAAAGGGTTTCTTTAAATGTAATTATAAAGTTTTCAGTTTCTTCATGAAATATGTATGGGAAGAAAATTATTGAGAATCATGAACAATCATTATTTGTGAAAGAGATAATGCCACTAATCACACTGATTGCAGGCAGGTTTAATTGTACAACATTAATCTAAAATTAAGATAGTATCTGAATGTCAAGATATCATGAAGATACGAATAAGCCTTCATATTGAGTTATAAGATGTATCTGTTCAGCAAGGACCTAAAATTAAGTAAAAAGTGTTCATTCCAATGCTTCATCGGTAGAGTACGGATATATAAACCGTAGTTCTAAAGAATGCTGACCATATTAGTGTGAAATGCGGTCTCTCTAAACTGCTACCTATCCACCCAAAACTATTGTGAAGGATGTTTTACCACTAACATTAAAGAACAGCATGAAGTGCTTGCAGAGCAAGTCAAAGGAAGTAATAATATCATGACTTTCAGAAATATATAATAGCAACATATTTGGCTTTCAATCATGTGATAAGTAATTTAATTCATCCTTTGATGATTGAACCCAATAGTCTGAATAAACTTAAAGTCTGAAGGTATATGCTATATTCCGGATAAAATGTAGTAGAGATAGGAATCAGTCTAATATAAAATCTTATGGGGGAATCTTATGGAACTTAAGCCAAGTGGAGGAAACATTCGGAAGTGATATTTATGCTTTAAATATAAATTCCAGCAGGATTAGAAATTAGTGATATATATATATATATATAATATTCCCAAAATCGGCATCATACTAGAACTAATTGAAGAATCCTATAGGATTGGACAATTCATTCATATCTCATTCATAAATCTAGTCTGAGCACGATAAATTTAATGGGGGGAAATGCACATATCGGGTTTTTCAATAAGAGCGCTACAAAAGTTTTTTTAAATAAAACAAAACCGGTTTTAGATATCAATAAAATTCTTTATCCTGTGAAAGTACGTTCGATGCCATTATGTATGGAACTCGATTTCTTTTGCATGGCCACCACGGGCACGCTTGCAGAAGTCCAGACGCTGAATCCAATTTTCAACGGTTTTCAAGCACAAATCGGCCGATACTGCTGCAATTTCACGTTCGATATTTGTACGAAGTTCATCAATTGTCGCTGGCTTGTTGGCATAGACCATAGACTTGACGTAGCCCCACAGGAAATAATCTAACGGCGTCAAATCGCACGACCGAGGCGGCCAATCGACTGCGCCATTTCGTGAGATAACACGTTCACCAAACTTGGTTTGCAGTAAATTGATTGTGGCATTCGCTGTGTGGCTTTTGGCGCCGTCCTGTTGGAACCACATGTCCTCCAAGTCCATATTATCCAATTGGGGCCAAAAATATTCGGTTATCATTGAACGGTAGCGATTCGCATTCACAGTAATGTGCCGGTCTTGATCATCACGGAAGAAGTACGGCCCAATGACGCCGCCGGCCCCTAAATCGCACCAAACCGTAATTTTTTCGGGATGCAATGATGACTCATGTAGTACGTGTGGATTGCTGTCTAAACAATAACGCATATTTTGCTTATTGACGAAGCCATTCAGCCAGAAATGAGCCTCATCATAAATTGGACGTAGCGCTCTTAAAGTTGAGGCGACTCACTCCGAATTTCGGTAGTGAATTTTAATAATTTCGACTCGTTCTTGGCTCGTATATCTTTGCATGATGAAATGGCAAACCTTACTAAAGAGAAATGTCAAAAGAGCGGGAAAAAATATGGCGTCGTTTGCTGTCACTATCGATTTACTTTTGTAGCGTTTCTTTTGAAAAACCCTTTACTTCTGCCAAGTCATCTGCTATCCACCCAGGGTACTCATTGTAGGAGCCTGGCAATCCCCTCAAATGACTTTTTCAGAAGTTGCATGGACGAGGAGGCGGAAGAGTCCATCCTCTTCGTCTTATATATATGTATACAGCGCTGTCCAAAAGGAGACACTTTCCTGGGCGACTACTTTGTGGACACTTCAAATGAAAAAATACACTTCACCGATGGCTTTGGACTCTTCATGCCTCTTTTTTCTACCTCGTACTGATAGAGATAAGAATGCTAGTGTCGGAGTTGTGGGGTTGGTGGTCCGAATCCCGTCCACGACAGGGTCTCGAAGTGAGGATTTTAAAATATTTTTTATGCGGATCTAAAGCTTTAGTTGGTAATACTCATAGTTCCCAACCCCCACAGACATAATTCATTACAGTAAGATATAAAAATATATAAATTTTTAATGAAATAACTGAGAATAATATTAAATACATGTAAAAATGGCTCCAAAATGAATGAGCGATAATTGACTGAGACTCTCTCGTTATCAAGTATTTGTTCAGAACGTCACATCACTGCAGTTTATTAGATAGATTTTAAGATCAATGAAACCAGTATGTTTAGGATCAGAGATACTAAAACCCACAACTGCTACATTGGCATAAGGTATGAATACATTACATCGAAAATTTGTTTCTGCACATCATTCGCATGACTGAATTTAGAAGTACTGAAACTTTTATTTGATAAATTAGTTTAAAAGAAATATTAAATTCCTGTTTTCTTAAGTTTAGAACCGTGTTAGGGATACTCGATTCTCCTAACGATTTTCGAAAGAGAATTAAATGCATATTTCTTCTGCATATTCATATTAGCTTTTAGCTTCACTGTTCTTACTACTCAACGAAATAGAACTCTAACGGGCGACACAACCTCTCTTCGTGAATTGTGTTCCCCAATAGATATTTCAATATATTTTGCACAAACGAGTTCACTTTTAATCGAAACTTTGTGCTATTCGGAATGAGTTTGAGGTAAAAAGGGAATGAGTTTGAGGTAAAAAGTTCATAAGAAAATCTTTACTGAACAATATTAGTCGCACCACGTTGACTGCCGAGGAAGAGCAGGATTTTGTGAATTATATGGAAAGGGATTTGGAAGATGACATTGATAATATCATCGAACCAATTGGAGGTCTTGATCATTCTGCTGCTGATGAAGTCGTTGCTGGAAATGTTCGAAGTGAAGCTAATGATGAAGAAGGAGATGGTGAATTAGTTAGCGACGATTCCGATTTCGATGGCCCATACTTCAATGATGAACCTCTTCAATACGTTCATGTTTCAGAACTGTTCGGCGATGTGCGACATGTCGATTCTGGTGCAGAACAAGAAAAAGAGCGAGAGCGAGTAGACACTGAAGTGACGACAGAACCAAATCAAAGACAAAAATATGTTGGTCAAGGCAAAAGAGACAAAACCGTTTGGTGGTCGATGCCCTCTCCGTCACAAAAGACCAGAACCGACAATTTACCGAAAAGAAGATCGGAGTATATTTCTTGTTCGACTGAGGCTTTTGTTGAGCAAAAAGGCGCTTTCAAAAGGCTGTTGCCAAGTGCCATTGTCGAAACAATTGTCTTAGAAACAAATAGGAAAGCAAAGAGGACTTATTTAGGGAACCAACGAGAAGACCCACCGCAAAGGTTTCGAGCTTGGCGAGACACCGATATACGAGTAGATGAAATGTATGCGATTTTTGGTTTATTACTGCCTATTTATCGAGCAGATATGTCGCTTGCTAGGTTTGAGCAGCTTTGTCGATTTACAGGCTTCGATGACTCAAGAACTCGTGTTGATCGACTACGAACGGATAAGTTACCTCCAATTAGGCATATATGGACTTTATTCCAAATGAATATGATGGTACCTTTCTCTCTGTCAAAATAGTGTGTCATTGATGAGCAATTGGTAAAGACAAGGAACAGATGTAGCTTCAGACAATATTCACCTTCCAGGCCAGACAAGTACGGTATCAAAATATTCTGCCTGGTGGATTCGAGAACTAACTACCCCATATAAGCTGAGATTTATTTAGGGACATAGCCGAATGAAGAGAGATCAGCTGGCATTTCACATGCATTAGTACTTCGCCTTGCTCACAGAATTTGGAATAATGGCGCCAATATCACGGTAGATAATTTTTTCCAAACAAATATACAACACTGGTAGGTACAGTTCGATCCAATACGCCAAACATCCCATGATTACTCTAATGCATCGAAGAGGCTAAAAAGCGAGGTTCTTATGCTTCGGTGTTCTGCTTTTCTGATGAAATTTCGCTGGTGAGCTATTCGACAGATTCCCAGAAATTTTTTTTATTGTCATTTACAGCCCACGCCATAGCAGAAGTGAATGAACACACACGAAAGCCTTCGATTATCCACTATTACAATGAACACAAAGGAAGGGTAGATACTTCCGACAAGATGATAAGAGGCTTCTCATTTAAGTGCAAAAGTAACAGATGGCCCCTGGCGCTTTTCTAAAACATGCTGGATGTGGCTGCGCTGGCGGCGTACAGATTGTACGAGCTATGCCAGCCAGTATGGAACAAATCTGAAAAGCGCAAGATCTTTCTGAAAGAGCTATCACGGGAATTGATCCAGCCGCATTTGTATAATCGCAGCAAATTTCCGATGAAACCATCATGTGAATCGGTATGAATTTGATTGACTACAATACAGAATTACTTGCACTGAACCCATTTCGAAAACAGCAGGTAAATCATTTGAATCCATCCGATTTATTGTAATTCGCCGATGCGAGCAATTTAAAGGGACGCGGACAAACACGAAAAACACAAAATTTTCAACAAAAATTAATTATTTTTCCAACAAATAAAAACAAAAGCAAGTAAAGGACAAACGGACGTATGATCATGGCAAAGCAAGCATGCAATCTCCCTATGGAGAACAAGGTTCCCCAATACACGGTTCTAAGGTTAAATTTATTTCTGAGCAAAGTTTAATTAAATAAAATAGTATCATAAGCTCTCTCATCTTTTACTTCAAAATAAGTTATCATTGCTGCTTTCAAGTCATAACTAAACTATCCTTTATATTAATTTCGATTACTTTTGGCAGGATACCTATATAATCGGAAACGTTATAGTACGAAACACTATCACCACTAACTGACTAGCCGTTTATGACTCAGATAGAGATAGCATCACGATCGTCGTACAACATTGACAAGAACATGACAGCAATAGCATCATATTTTCTACGTGCATTTAGTTTGTAATTTTAAATATTTTTAGTTTCATTTATATTAACTTATAAACCCAACTTCGTGTAATTTGCTGAAATATTCTGTGGGGAACGGACTGACTAATTTGATAAATAATCTCATGCATAAAGTTTCAATTGCATTGCCATACACATGGAAGCGCCTATTTGTATGCTATATCATTTATTAAAATTTGCATAACTTTTCACATACAAAGCTTACACTCTCGACTGGTGAAACTTTCGTGGCGGAGTGTAGCTTAAAAACAATTTTCGATTTCTAAAAGTGCCTTTCATAAATATATCATATTCTCAGACAAAACTGGGAAGTTATGGGAAGTGGAATTACGTTATCATTTATGGCAAAAATTATACCACAATAAGTTTGATTTATACATAAACAAGTAAGTAAAATATTAATTTGAAACTCATCAAAATATATGCAAAAGAGAAATATGGACAGTAAAACCTCAAAAGCAAAAATACTATGAAATATGCCAAAGGATTGTCCTCGTTTATGGCATTCAATATCAAATATCAATTGCATGATGTCGGAAGGCATTTACATATCAACTGCATTCAAGCATGAAGGAGTCCCACGTACGACATCAAATTGAAATATTTATGAAATTCATATGCAAATAGCTAAGAGTGGGTGTGGTTGTTTCTGTGTGTCTAGTCGGGTTTGTGGGCGTGGTGACAGTTTGCAAAAGTCTCATATAAATGCTGAGAGTATTTATTAGAGATTATGCCGGAGCCTTATGCGCCACACAAAGGGCATTCGAAATGTGAAGCTGTCTCAAAAAATAAATGAGAAAAATTCTGAAAGGAGACAAGTGTCTCATTTTCATGCAAATCAAGCGTATATATTAAATCCGGTATAATCTTTAATTTTCCTTTTTTGTGTAAGTCCCAAGCCTCAGCAAAAGTATGACACACAAAATATTGGCAAAAAAGCTTTTGTAAGGTTAGAGAGTTAAGTAAACAGAGAGTAATGTCATCGTCACACTACAAAACGAAGCTAACGCTTGGGTCGTTTAACATATGTTAATGGGGGTCTTTAAGGAAGCCAGTAATATTACGGAGTATGGAGTTTAATGTAAGTAAGTGTGAAATCAATGTATCAAGGATACTACAACAAACGGAATACTTAAGCCTACTTTTAAGCTGCTTCGTTTTCGTATGCTAAATGTATTAGAGAATTCGTATCCTTTTATAGAATAATAATCGTACACAGCAGAGACTAATTTTTGTTTTGTATTTATTTCCGTGTAAATAAGGCATCACCCAAGGGGGATGAGAGAAAGTTACATGATCCTGTGACACACCGATGTGCGACTTTTGGGTGCAGGATTGAATCGGCTGCCATATTGATACTTGTTAAACATGTGTTACAGCTCAGTTTAGTGCGCAATATCCTAGCACTGAAAATTCATGATGAATGACTGGAAGAAATAACATTGTTTACAGACTTTCTCAAAGGAGCAGGTAACAATTTATAGCGAAACTAAGGGGTGTGGTGATAGTGCTTGATCATAGCGTACATTATTGTTTTAAATGGTGGCTTTTCGCCCAATAATGAATAGTTTTAGTTCCAAGTAGCGTTCTATACTTAGTAGACTGCAAAAAACTTAATAAAAATTGTTCTAAATTCTAACCCATGGTGACTGTTTTATGTGTCTTGGTGGTGGTGTCTACAAGGAACTTCCTGCTTTTACAAAGGCACAAAGAGTGAATCTATAATTACATCGAGGAGCTCTGAGATTATCAGATATTATGTACACTCAAAAGGATATATCAGAGAGTAAATACACTAAAACAAGTTGGATTTGTGAGAGAAAAATCTTGGATTTGTCAACACTATATCCGTTATGCCACTCACCAAAAACACCATCAACCAAATGGCGTATTTAGAAAAATGGTTCCTTGATACATTTCTCTATTTCCCAACTCGAAGCATTCCCAGAAACAACGAACATTGAATATCTATATACGTCAAACTGGCCTTCAGAAGTGTTTCAAGAACTGAATTATTAGGTATGCTTTGAGCTCTCTTATTGCCAACTTAACGCCTTAGAATATGTCGGATTTGAAATCACAGTATGTCCTATTTGTATTTAATAACGGGGAGTACTAGCACCGCGCCCAGGAAGGACCTACTGTGCTAACCCCCCTAGTGTTCAATCGAACTTTAGGCTTCAGGCACAGTGGGCCTAGAACAGGTTTAATTGAGTCTTAGGACAACCATCTAACGTAGGCTTTTAATAAATGCAACCACTGTGGAAAGTTGAAGGTTTCCAAACTGTGGGGGGATCTGTGAAGAACTCCCCGAGAAATTTTAATCTCTTACTTTTGATCCTTAGACACTCATATAAGATGTGTTCTGATGTTTCGGAGTTGTGTGCGCAGAATCTGCAATCAAATATATCTTGTTAATGTGATACCTTAGGTAGCAGTGCACTGTCAGATACCCCACTAGAGCCCTAAGACTCTAGCAGTTCAGGGCTAGTATCATTTTCGATATACCTCTGTTTGGGATAAGAAATCTCTTTGCCTGTCTTTGCCCAGAAGCTTGCTGCCATGTCCCTTAATGAAGTCTGAGTACTCATAATCGCATAAATCAACACAATATGGGAGTGGCAATAAAATATTTTCTATAAATTATCTAATGAAGGATTGCACAGTTCTCTATTGCATATATGGAAACTGTAGTATATTTTCCAGCATACTGAAAATGTTTTTATTACATTTGCGTAACAAAGGTATTTTTCTCTCATCAACTTTTCCTTTTTGTTCAAATCCTTTGCCAGTTCAAATATTTATACAGCTGAGGATTTTTTAATTGAAAATCAACTTATTTAATTCATGCACAAAAGGCGTTTCAATTACACTGCTTTATTAGTTTTGCCAATCCGCCTAAAAAGCTGCTCTACTTTATCCCACACAAAAGCAATTAATTGCAATGATTGCACAGATTTATACGGAAAATATGCGTTTGTATGCTCGAATGCTCGGGAGTGAGCTCAGATTTGTGTGTTTATGTTGCGGCCTGTATATGAGTGGGCTTTGTGTATGTATATGTATGTGCGTGAATGAGATTGTGTGTATGAAAAGTGTTACAAAACGCCTCAATTTGACTATTTCAATTGCTGCAATACTCTTACTATCAGCCATGTCAATGGCAACAAAAGAGCAATTTTATTAAGTCGACTATGTTCGCTCAGCCTCTGTGCGTGTGTGAGTGAATGTGCTTGTATAGTCGTGTGTGCGCCAGTGTATGTAATAACGTAGATTGTAGGTGGGCTTGTGAGCCTCTGTACGGCTCCGTGCTTAAGTAAACATTTGTCAAGCAGTTTTCATTTTGATAATGGAATCTGAGGCGCTTTTAGGCGCTGCTGGAAGTGCTATGCAAATAGAATTTTATCGGTTTAATATTGCCTACCGCTACGGGCGAGAGATTATGGTTTTCTCTTTGCACAAATGCAAAATGGAATTAGATATTTGCTTATTTAAATAGCATACGCATAATATGCCAGTTAATACACGCTCTAAGATTTATGGACATTTATAAGGCATTTAATTCAAAATTGATTCCTAAGTAGAGCGGAAGTAAATGAAGAGCCGGTGTGCTTTTGATTTTAGACAGGCCGTTTATGTTATCGAGCCGCCAGGGGCAATTGCATAGTTTGTTGTGTTAAGCAATGCGTAAGTACCCTGAACAAGAAGAGGTGCAACTGAAAGAGAGGCATTATACTACACTATAACCACCAACACAGCTATGAAGTTTTGCTGAAGGCAAAGCAAAATAGATGTACACCATGTGTTAGTATGTAGATATATTAAGATTCTTTAGCAACTTCATTCGCCTCCCATTCTAATTCTGACTGAGGCAATAATAAATTGGAAAGAACTTTTCCTTGATAATATTCAGATATACTTGAATGTGGTGTTTTAGACGAAAACTTATGGACACTTAGTGTAAGAAGTCCCTGCCAGTACCAGGTTGCGAGATGATTCTTTTGAAGAGTTGAACCTTCGCCTAACGGATCGGCTACACGAGTCTCGCAGTGTGTTTCAAGCTGAAATAAATGCAATCAGTCGGCCATCCGCCTGGTTTGCAGTGAATATGATACCCTGTACGTAGATCAATATTTACACTGGTAGCCCCTCCAACATAAAAGTTCTACTAAGTGCACATCCACAAATGCTCAAAATGCTGCCCTACACTGTAGAACATCTCTCAACGAGAATTCGGAACAATATGAGATACGCTTGTACTGGGTGCCTGGGAATAGAAATGTTGCAGGTATATAAGATTAACTAGAAGCGCAGGCACCGAAGTACATAACTAAAGCGCAGCACAAGAGGCAGGTATACCAATATCCACTTCCTAAAACACAATACCTGAAGAAGGTAAATGCTAGAAAACTACGAAAGCCCACTTTCAACACTGTAAGGCACATTTGGCTTAAAATCGCTCCAGGAAAGTATATATAACTGATACTTATAAGCCAACCGTTAGTAGTAGGCAGTGTAACCAGACACTGCCTTATTGTAACAAATGCATATAGACTTTGAATTCCTCATAACGACTTCTGTAGAAGCTGCGGAAATGAGCAGGAAGCAGAAAATGGGCACCACCGCCGGCAAAGAGGGTTCCTACTATATGGAAAGTACTTCTTCAGCCACTTTTAGTGTTGAATGAGACAAAGTATACTTCTATTTGCTAGAGACACTAAATTGTTCGCAGATTCGGGAAGTTGGAGAAGGACAATGGGCCTATGGCTTAAGTGACGTCTCTATGGACAGCCAGTTTAACCAACCAACCAAATAAGCTTGTGTAGACCTTTGTCACGATTCTTGCTTCTGTATATTTTTACTTTTAAGTCAAGCCCCGTAGAATTTAATCTCTATATTTTGAAAGATTAAACTCGAAATTTTGTGAATCTATTTTTAGATATGAGTTCCTTTGTATTTCCTATATATTTAGGATTCGAGAGTAAGTATGTGGGATATTGGAACCTTATTCTAAGGAGAAAGATAACTTTATTTAATATTTGCACAGCAACCAAGGTAAAGGTGTGAATACTTATGGGCGGAAATAGACCTATGGAAATCGAACACTATGATAAGATCAACGAGAAAATATTGGAGTCTTTTTCAATGTGGCAGCTTAGTCGAAGCATTAATTATCCTTTCCCAGAACTTCTGAAAGCCTTAAAGATTCTCTGACAGTACGAGTACTTTAGGGGCTATAGTAAATTTTAAATATTCATCACTGCAAATTGTAGGTGGTTTGTGTAAACCGTAAATGTTGCCCTACCCTCCAAAGAAAACATGCCTGCTTCCGACCTTAAACAAGCACACGCACAGGCACATACATCCAAACATCCAAACATCGCTATCTAAACGGCAACTACATGCGAGTACGTCGGCAACACTTCATCTTGGCAATTGTCAACATTTGTCATTCAAAACTTTTAATACCCCGGCAATTGTCAATATTTGACTTATGCTTCAAATGTAGCTCCAGGCAAGCAATTTCTCGCACTGCATTGGGGGACAATTTTATTACGTCTGCCGCCGTTTTTTTTTCTTCTTTTTTATTTTTAATCTGCTTGTGCTGCAAACGCCGGGAGCGTTAGTTGTGGCAGTAGCAAAAAAAAAGAATTAAAAGCAAAGCCAAACGCACTTACGAAGCACACTCACACATACAGGTGAGGTTGCTCTGTGGTAATGGGCCTGAGTGTGTATGCGTTGTGTTCCCTTAATGCACATGAAGTGCTTGACCATTGTGTCCAGTTGTGAAAAAAGGTTTGAATAATTTAAAGGATATTTGCATTTAAATTTGAGTGTGTTGGCTGTGAATATAATTTAATTGATTCTGATTGCAGCACGGAGCTGAAGCATCCTGTATAACAAAGCTGTTTGGACTCACAATTTTATGGTTTCCATTTTAAATTAGTTCTTGAATTATTAAACATAAATATCCGCTCATTAATTGAGAGTGGAACCATAAGGGAAAGGATTGACAGATCAGATTCGCTTAAGATTAAAATAGAACACACAGAAGGAGTGTGTAGTCCATGGGCTTCAATCTGGGCAGTTACTTTTAACTTGGGTTAAATATGCCTATGAAGGGATATCCCTTGTTCGTTAAGTTTATTTTCTAAGAACAATTCATGAAAAGTGTCCTAAGAAATAATCTCACTCAATGAAGAGGCTTTGTATTTTTAAACAGTAAGACGGCATTTGAACAAATATTATGTAGTTTATTTTACTACATTTTTTATTTAAAAACAATACGAGGCAATTGAAAACCGGGGTTACCTCTTATACTGATCAAGCTGGAGATGCGATTTTTGATGAGCTTTCAGAGTAATTGTGGCTTTATATCTACCACATTGGCTGTCATCATAGAAAATATTATAACTTTATATATGCAATTTTATTACCTAAGAACTTCACTGCTTAAGAACTTGTCACTGGTCACTGTTGATAATCAAAGGAAAATAATGTCAAGGATAAAAACTTTGTAGCTAGTTCATTGTCATCAGTGGTAGGAATAACTGTGAAATTTCAATCGCTCTATTGACAAATTCCTTAACTGATTATGAGTGAGACGAACCATGTTTCTTACCAACAATGGAACAAGTGAATTGGAAAATTATTTTCAAAGGTTTTTCCAGACATTTAGTATATTCCATTATTTAGCATATTGTAATCGACGGATAATATTGGTATGGATGTTTCCATTTCATATAAAACATACAAATAGATATTGAGGAAGATATGAAGGAAACATATAAAAATAGAAGAAAAGCACTGGAAAGCTTGAAAAAGTTCTTTAACATATTCTTCCTATTAGCGCCAAAGCCAACAATAACTCTAGGAAGGTGTTGCAAAATATTTTCGTAACCAGTTTCGTTCAAGGCAGACAACTACTCCATGTTCAATAGCATGGTCTGGATAATTTATAGCTAAAAATTAATAAATTCATAACTGGTTCCCACCATAAAGTAGCAAATCCAAGTGATACCGACATTTCCTAATTATTCATGAATGTATTCTTCTCTCAGTGTCTGGTATATTCTTACACACTTGTCCTTTTACACCTTATGTATCTTGATGGCAGCTGCAGCACGCACACAATTTAAATGTCGATATCACTTATTTTTACTCGTATATTTCCCTATGATTTCAACTGAGTTAACAATCTTGCTCAGAGAGAGAATTGGAGCATTTTGCTGAGCATCTGACAGCTGAGCAGTTGGCATACGAGTTCCTCATCACCTACAGTAAGACAATGAACTTCAAAATAAGATTATTTCTAACTCCTTGCTATTAAAATCTATGTGGTTGAATTAGTTTCTGCCTTTGCAAAAAGTATCGCTTAGAAGAGAAGAAATACTGACTAGAAATGTTCAAGAAACGACTGCTCTCTTGTGGATTTGGAGACCTCTGACCAGATCTGTATATAATAACACTTCCATTGATAAATTGTGGCGTAAGTTTTCCCATTTAAGCCAAAAGTTAAAAGTCGCACGTAGTTTAATTTTATCTTAAAATTGCTCCTTTCGATTTTAGTGTTCACTTCGAAGTATTTTCCATTTATCACTCTCCTTATTCCTATGCTTCACACTGCTTCTAAGAGCTCGCAGCCAATGCTGGTGCTTATCACAGCTTACGCCGCTCTTCAATGACTATCGTAAATCTAAAATTGAAATTAATTGACTGCAGCGTTTTCAATACGAAACTGCCAGGACGACGACGATGGCTGATAATGACGACGTTGTAACCAGCGAGTGGCACACTTTGCGGTATTATAGCTTCGCCAGCGTGTTGCTAGTGGAGTTCCTGCCGCCGTTGCTACTGTGGCGGATAATTAGAACGATTATGAAGAAGTTGTTGCTTATGATGCCCCTAATAATGGTGGACCATATAAATGTCTAACATATTGTCAAGTTTTGTCGTGCAACATCCTTTGAAATTTAAGCTGTAATTTCGAAGTTAATCAAATTGCCATCAAATGAAAGAACATTTTGTGGCTATTGATGACTTATAAGCTGCCAGGGTTTAGCAGACATTAAAAGTATGAAATGGTTGTGTACCGTGACTCGTGACAATAAATGCCATGATGACAGATTTTATGGCAGCTTAAAGGCATTTATGATGAAATTAAAATGCAGTTCATGTCAGTCAGTGACGAAGATGTCTGCAGTCAATGCACTGCTAATCCTTTTCGGCGTGTCTAAGCATGCACAGTTATGCGTTGCGCGTTGACAATCCGCAGATAAGTTGCTGATATGTTGAGCGAAATGATTAATAACCAGGTTTGAAAGACTTCACCACCTTTATTAATGATGCAACAATGAAGTGAATTAATTATGCGATAATGAAGTGATTTTGCTGAATTTCGAATACCGCTGGAGATTAATATTAAATATGTATAAGCATGAAACTGGTGCGTGGTGATGGTGCCAACACTTTAGAGTTTCAAATTGACTACATTATTCAAATTTATAAGGAAAACCTTTCACATGGACACTGATGAGCCGCGCATCAGTTGCGGCGAAAATGGCTGTAATAAAGTTAAAGAAGAGTGATGAGGCAAGTCAGCAGGCTATATCTAAAATTCAACGAAAACCAAGCAATATTTGATATATAGAACTAATTGTTATTATTATTATTTATTATTTTATATTACACCATCATTAATTATGTCTGCAAGGGATTTAGGCATTGAGTACTAGCAGCCAAGGCTTGACAGCAGGAAGATTTTGAGCTAAGCATTGCGAGACCTTGACTTGAACAGGATTCTAATCCACGACGCTAGAATGCTTTCCGATAGACCACATAGGCAGTCGTAGAACACATCATTCAATAGATAAGTAACTTTTCTCCACAAAGTTTGTGAACAACATCGCTTTTATTAGCAATATTATATTTTTCAATAACAATTGATTAATATTTTATTTTAGATTCTTAATAGCTACACATTAATTTAATTATTTTACATCGCCGCATAATAAATTATGTCTGCCCAGACTAAGAGGAAGGAATACTACAACTGTATCTTTCGACCAGAAGAGGAAATGTTGTGCAAAGAAGCATTTTAAGATCATTCCCTGAGAGAGACACAACATTCGATCACCAGAACTGTAAGACTACGAAGCTTACCAGTCCAGTTAATAGAATTGGTAGATAGATATATATATTTAAGGGTGTTATACACTTCCACCCGAAACATCTATTGCGATGCCCTTATTTATTTGAAAGATGAGGATAGTCTCATCTAAGAATCTTCTGTCAGGTAAATTTTCGACAGGAACTCATATATTTTAGAGGAATCAAGTTGAGGGATCTTGCAATAGAATTGGTAAATAAAGACAAATTATTAGGAACCGTACGGGAGATAATTTCAAATCACGATAGTGGGGTTTAAGGAATCTAAAAATTTGTGATAATTGGGTCGACTATAAGAAAGAATTCTGACAAATACCAAAGCAGAGTATTCAAAATCGATCTTCGGAATAACAGACCAAATTAACTTTATAAAAACATGAAAATTTTCAGATCGATTTTTGTCACATATAAAATGTTTTTGTTCTTCCCCAAAATCCTACTCTACCTTTCCTCGGTTTGAGTTTGAATTTGTTCCTCACAGCCAGTATCATTGTATATGTCACAGTTTATATGAATATGGTCTCACATCCACTGCGGTTGTTCGTGACTCAACTTATTCTTCAACCTTATTATTAGTTTTTTGCGTAATACTGGCAATATGTCATGAAGAACTCGAACAATGTGATTATCAAAATCATTCCTCATTTATCTACATAAATCTGTAACTTCAAGTAGCCTCATATAAATTGTTAAAGAGGTGTCACAACACTTTATCTTGAAGGTCAATACACATACATTTCTGGAAATAATTTTGTTCGAAAATGTGTTTCAATTATTCGCATAAGAAACGAAATGATATATTGGTGAAACCACATCTCGTTTGGATCGCTACAAACCAAGTTTTGAAAGAAAAATATACATCGAACATATCTTGTTAATGATCACCACTATTAGTACTATCAGCTGCCTCCCAGAATACTTTCAATTATTGCATAAATGTTTGGTGGTACGCAATCTATGAGCTAATTGGTTCCCACATACATTGATAATTACTCCCAAAGACGCTCGTGTTGTTTGGTGCACCGAAATGATGAACAGATACGGAAGCGATGCTTCAATAAAATCTTATCACATCGGGATAGGTGACGAGTCTTCCATATACTTGTATGAGGCAGGAATGGAAACCAACTGCTGTGTAAGTCTTCCAAGATGGCCCAAAGCCAACAAAAGTTGTTCTGGTTCGAAGATCTTCAAGCAAAGAGTCGCTGGTTTGTTCGAAGGAAAGGAACATATGATTATAGTCACATTAGAGGATACTTTAATGGTTAATTCTCATTGGTATAAAATTATCTGTTTGCTAATGAGTTTAAGAAAAAGCACTTAAGACCTGATCTTGTTCTAAACCATGACAATGGACGAGCTGACACACGTCGAAGCAAACAAGTAAGTATTTGACAGATACACAAACCGATTTAATTGGTCACGCACCGTACAGCAAAGAATTGGCACGTAACGTATTCTTTTTGTTCCCGATCTTCGGCGCCTGACGACGATGTAGACGGGTTGAAATGTTATTTGTTGGAGGTATCAACTTCACAGTGGGAAAAATGATTTTCGGATTGGTTTAAACGGATGAAAATAGGTATTCAGTTTCATGGGGAATATTTTTCAAAACAAAACTATTTACAAAAATTGATATTTGGTTTTACCGGGTGTGCCTTTTAAATAACGATATTTTCTTCTTCTCTTCAATAAAATACAGTAGACTTTCTTGTAACAGTTAATTTTATTAAAAATAGACTCCATTTAGTTTTACTCTCTCGCTTCTAAATTGGTGCCATTCCTTATCTTTCAACTTTACGTATTTATATACCAGTTAAATTAGAAATGAATCTCATCCTGACCACAATTTTGCTATAAAGAATATTTTTAGTGAAATGCCACGATTTGTTAAACTTGTTGAAGAGTTAAACGCTCCATCATATTCGTAATTTGGCAAAGTGCTCAGTTGTAAATGTCAACAGAACTATGGAAATAAACAGTTGACTTTTCAGGGACACCTGTCGAAGGTGTAGAAAATACTATATATATATATATATATATATATATATATATATATATATATATATATATATATATATATATTACTGAACGTTTTCACTCTTGTTTAAATATTTTTGTTTTGTACGTAATGAAAAAAAGTTGCAATCCTTTTCCTAAGACCCTTGACTTTTATCATATGAATTCACCCGCACTTTGCGTGTTTTTCTGCTTTAAATAAAATAAAAACTGAATAAAGTGGAAGTTATTGTTTTCTAAGGTGTAGCATGTGCCTTTTTTATATTTTTCTATGTTTTTTTATATATATTTTTACGCGTTTCTTTTGTACTTTGTCCCACTACCCTGGCTACGAGTTGGCATATGCACGTGAGTTGAATGGAGCACTGACAGGCAGCGCACATATTGTTTCACTGGAACATAAACAAACTCACGAACACACTCTCATTATGCACTCATACATACACCCATAGTTACACACACATGGGTATACGCACACATACGCATAGCTACTCACACATAAAGGCACATAAATTGTGAGTTATTCAAATGCAATTTTCAGCTGTCATTTCGCCTGCATTTGTGTGTGTTTTTCGTGCGTTCTCTTTCACTGTGCTCGAGCACTGCTGTGTGCCAAGTGGAATTATGTGGGGCTGTAAACGCGAGTGGGTTCTGTGGTAGGTGTGAGTATGTGTGGGTGTTTCCATGGGGGTGTGACTTTGGGTGTCCGTGTGGTGTGGTATAAAGTGGCGCGTCCTTTTACAGTTGACCTCCCTCGAGCGCAATTATGCGCACTTTGTCATTGTTGTTGGTGTTGTTGTTGCCGCTGTTGCTCTTGCTGTTGTAGTCGTCGTTGCTGTTGTTGTTGCTGGTGTTGTTATTGCACTTTTGTTGTTGTTCATAAATCACCCAAGATAAAAATGCATTTCAGATGTTGAAGAACGATTATCCCCGTGATCCTTCAAAAGCACAACACAGGGCAGGCGAGCTGGGCAGGTAGAGGCAGGCAAAGAGGCACTTGTTTGCGTCTTTTGCTTTCTCTGTCATTGTGTTTGGTACGTATAAGGATAACAAGCACAACAGCGAATACTTGTACAAAGAGAGAAGTGAAGAAGAGCTTAAGTATGAATGGGATTGAGGCAGATAACTTTAAAAATTAATCACTCAAACTGGATTAAGCTGGTACGAGAACACTGCTTGCGTGCTGAGAGGGAGTGTGGATAAGTGCGCGAGTAGCGTAGACAGAATATTTCGAATGCTCGCTGCCGTTCTTCATTGTTCCTGGCACTGCTGGCAAACAACTTAAGTGATAGGAAAGTCAAAAGTAAAAATGGCATGTAGGTTAGTATGTCAAAATTATTATTAATTTGAGAAAAGAAAGAAAATTTATACTCTGATTTACCAATTGGTGTAGTAAAATTCTTACGTAGCAATTTACAAGATAATTCAAATAAAACTTTCAAATGAAATATCGTCCTTAAATATGTGAAAACTATCAGTTCTCAATTTGAAAACAAGGAGGTAATGAAATCTGGGGGTTAATAAAGTTATACTAAAAGCCTTTCGATTCAGATGGAACTCTTCCCACTACTTCCCATCGATTACAAAGACGATTGACTTTAAAAAATCACTATGCTGGAAATACGAACCAAGATCTTTCCTTATTCAACAAAATTTCAAGCTTTTGGTCACATGGAAAGGGGACTATGTAAGAGTCATTTTTAGTATAATGGCGGGTTTAAACTTTTGGTATTTTCCTCAACACATTTTCTAATTTTAAAGATGCTCCTCAAACCCAAATCAACAATGCCAAGTTCTAAAAAGCTGTAGAGAGTAAAAAAGAATACACCGAAGGATTAGCAGGAGAATGATATGAAGTTTGGTGTCCAGGTTTGGCATATGGGTAATTACAGAGTTAGAGTAGAAGCAGATGAAAGAGTAAATATGCGAGTGTGATGATGGAGAAATACCGATGTGCAAAAACTATATACTCATCAGAAAGTTCATCTGCCAGAAATGAAGGGTTATCCAAAATCATATGACTCCAATAACATATACAATAAACATACAAAATTCCATTTTCATGTCAAACAGTTTTTTCAATACGGAAGAATCAAAAAGGATAATTTAATTTAATATAATTTTAACAGTTTATTTTTTCGCTTCCACCGTTATAATCTAACCAACTAAGCAATCTTCGAAACCGATCGTACTGTTATAGTCCATTTTGTCTCTCTTCACCCCGACCCTGACCCAATAACACCGAAGAGAAGGAAAAACATTAACTACGATATCAACAATAAATTCGATTTTACCAGCACAATCGCTATAAGCCAAATAAGTATAAACCACTGCCCGAAATATATTCTATTAAAAAGTAACATCGTAAGTAAACCAATTTCAAGTTTCAATATGTTTTTAGTGTCTAAAGCAATCAAAAATATAATTAGTGAAATTCCAATCAATATTTCCTCCACAAGAGTTGGCGACCTACTAATCTTGATAAAAAACCAAACACAAACAACGCGAATCTTAAAAGTAAAAAGCTTATGAAACATTTGCCCGGTCACGGCCACGTTGCATCTTACCTTAAACACAATCAAAGGTGTAATATTCGCTCCACCACTCAAAAACCTTTCAACAGAGGAGATCATCGATAAATGATCAATCAATAGTAGCTGTTCAAAAAATTAAAAAATTCACAGAGTACATTAAACAATACATCGCTACATATAATTTCATTCAATCTACATGATCTTCCTAAAGAATCAATATAAGATTCCTTAACTTCAAAGTGGACCCATTTATTCCTACCCCGATTCAGTGCAAAAAATGTTTCAAACTTGGCCACACCCAAAAATATTGCCGAAGTGAATAAAAATGTGTAGTTCGGTCTTCTTCCGTTCACAACACTGTACCGTGCGGGAAAGTACAATGCGTAAACTGCCAAAACGACCACAACGCGCTTCGTAAAGATTGCCCAAGTATAAAAAAAAAACGTGAAATTATAAAAACAAAATTCTTGAACAAATTTACCTACAACGAAGCAACAAATATCATTAATGACCAGAAAACAACAACTATCAAAACTATTTGTGATCATCAAAAGCTAACAATCGCGACAAGATCGTTGAACAATTCTACCAACAAAAAAACCTCGTTATGTGCAATAACCATTCTCCCACTCACTTCTCTACGCACTCCACTTTCACCCATGTCGACATTTCCATCGCTTCAGCCGATCTATATCAATTTCTTTCATGGGAAATCAGCTCATCTCTCAGTGGCAGCGACCATTTTCCAACAAAAACCGAACAAAACCCTTAAATACTGCTAAATTCAAAATTGACACCGCAAATTGGGAACAAATCACAACTAAGTCCGAGCACAATATTGAGAAATATAACACCTCCAACAACATTAATAAAGATTCATCAGTATTATTATTAACAATGGAACTATACCACAACAATGGAAGATCAGCACGATCATCCCAATTCCAAAACCTGGAAACCCAAAAAACAAAATTGAAGGATACCGCTCAATCTCTCCTATCTTGTACTACCAAAATAATGGAGGAAATAATCTGCAAACGTATCTATCTCTTTCTATATCGTTAGGAACCAGTAAAAAGAAACAAATTGATCAGTCCGAAACAAGACGCCTTTAAACGAAGAAAAGGAACAGCAGATGCTCTCCTCTTTATAGACCATCAAATAACAACAAACCTCTCATTCAAAAACCACATATCCATTCTCTTTATAGACATTGAGAGGCTTTTGACTGCATCGGCGGACACGCTATCGTTGATTAACTAAAAGAAAGGAAATTGGGCCATAAAATATTGAAGTTCATAATCTTATTCTTATCCAACAGAAAATTCAAAGTCAGCATAAACCGCTACTATTCCAAAACTATGCCACTTATCAACGGATTCCCACATGGATCTCCCCTATCAGTCGCACTATTCCTCATAGCATATGAAAAACTTAACAAAATAATTATAAGCAACCCGACATTCAACCATTGTATGTACGCAGATGATCTATACATCATCATAAACCATAAAAATCAAGACATATAACAAAACAAGATAAACCAAAATAACAAGCAGGTGCAATGTCACGGGAACAAAACTCTCCTTATCAAAAACTAAAGCCATACAATATGTGTAGAAAACAAAAATGAACCCCTGTAGATACATATAAATACCAACAAAATTGTTTATGTAAATGATTTAAAAATTCTAGGAATTATATTCAACACTAAATATAAATTTACAACACATATTAACTATCTTAAAAAAAGTCGAACTATTCGAATAAACCAATCAAATGTTTAAACAGTTATCACAGTAATGCTCACCCATAAAATCAATATTGGTTTCCAAAACTATGGACTGGGTGCCTTTCGAACAACACCACTGCAAATTTTACAAACAGAACTTGGACTAGGCACGCTCCGTGACAGAATAAATATATGCACAATGAAAATTGCAACAAAACTAATAATCCCAACGGAACAACAAATTCTACCCTACATATACAACGTCCGCAAAGCTTCGATACAGAAAACGAAATCAAAAAAATTATGTCGACTGTGGATAGAATAACCCACGCTATCGTCCAAATCGAGCTCGATCTAAGACCACGGAAGAAGTTTACTCCTTGCCGACCACCATGGTTTCTCCAAAAAAAGCAGCATCATCACCTTTCTAATGCACCTCCCAAAGCTATCCACAAGTCACTGAGCCTATCAAGTAGCTTTCAACAAAAAAATGGAAACGCATAAAGCAAACAACTGACTTTTTCACTACACCGATGGGTCGAAATCTGAATCTGGTGTTGGCTATGCAATTGTGAACAGTAACTACAAGGCCGCATAATTAACACAACTCAATAATAATTGCTCAATCTTAACTGCCGAAGCAGAAGCGGTGTTTGATGCTATGAAACTTGTGAGGAACCAAAATGCTGAACATCCTCGTATTTTGGTCTCACAACATGGGCACGCACGCGCGCATGTGAGTTGCCCACACCCAAAAACTATCACCGCCATCTAGCGGCCACTAGGGCTACACAATTGCAACATCGAACGTAGCACACTTGGTGGCCATATGGAAACGCGCCCGAACACCTCACACCACAAACAGCTGAGAAGGGGTTATAACGCATACAGAGCGTAACTCAGCCCTTCTTCTTCGGCGAGCCAGCAGAGTGACAACACAGGTAACTATCCTAGGACACTGACGCATAGTTACACTGAGAAATTCGGGATTCGTCTGCTTTTCTCAGTGCTAACCTAGACATAGGATACTCGCTTGAGATCCTGACTTTAGCAAGACTGAGAATTCCGGGATTCGTCTGCCTTTCTCGGTGCTAACCCATACGCTCTTGACCTAATGTACAGGAAATAAGTCAACACCACGGACTATTTCGCCGCAAAGTGGGATTCCTCGCCACCGCACGTAAATATAGTGAAATATTATATAATTGTAAAAGCTACGATCTGGTAATATATTGTAAACCACGGCCGTACTGCAGAAAAACACTTTGTATTAGAATTAAGTATGTATCGATATTAGATAGGTTAAGTTTTCTAATAAAAAATAATAATTATAATCAACCCTGCTAATAAATAAATTTTGTATGAACCCTGGACAACGGCGAGCGTCACCTCAGCACAAGCGTAGGCAGGAAGGTTCCTTACAAATTCTTCAAAAATCAGAAAGGCAAGTACATCATTTGCTCCGACTCACAGTCCTGCATCAAAGCCATTATAAACACTTCCCACCAAAATGATACTATTTGCGAAATCGGTTATATTCTTTCACAACACGCAAACAAAATTAAAGTTGTTTTTATAATTAATTATACCAATTAACATGATATAAATATACTACAAACATGACAATTGGTTGCACATATTATGCAGGAGTTACAATATGATATAATTGTTAACAATGAAGGATCGTGATATTTGGAATATTAATATTTTAATGAAAAAAATATCCAGGGTGTACGATAAGCTATTCTTTCAAAGTATTATATTCCAATGTGAGTTTTATAAGTGCATTCATCACAGCTGTTGGAGTGTTTATGATAGCACTAGTCCTTCCAGTGGGTTGCACTTAACATAAATCTATGTTTATGTATACTTTTGCTATGAGATCACTTAGGGTATAAATTAATATGTTCCTTTCATAATGAAAATTCGTCCTTTGTATACAAACACTGCATAGGTACTTCTTATCAGATATTTTCTTTCTAAATAAAACAAACCATCATTCTCTCTATTGATGAAGGACCTCAGAGATCATTTTATACAAGAAAGCATGGTGTTATTCCATTTTGATCTTATTTCCTTCTTAACTTAAACTATTCTGTTAGTTCCAAAATAATTTAAATATTTTGTTCATTCAATTAAAGCAAACCAACGCAACTGCTAACACGTAACTGCAGCACACTCCAAACATTTTCGGTTCCAATAAAAATAAGTAGAAGTACAACAAAACGTGTCAGCTTTGCCCTGAAACTATTTTCCCAACCATACCAAAATTTGGCAATGTTATTTCTTCCTCGAAAGAAACGAAAAGTTGGTCAATACCTTAAAGCAATGGCGTAGATTATTTGTGCAATGCTCTCTGAATACTTTAAGAAAGGCAAAAGCTGCAACAACAACAACAACAAAAGTACAAATAAGTGTTGCCTCACTATTTAAACCAATTCAAAAGTGATGCGCTATTTTGAGTTTTTTCTGGAAAAAAAGTTCTTTCATACCTACCAAAACAAAGTGAGATTCCAGGAGGATCAAATGAAGTGGGTATGTGTACACATGAATGAGTGTCAGTGCATGTGTGTACGTGGATGTGCATTTGTATGCATCCTGCAGTCAAGCAATATGAAATGTGCAGTGAAACAAGATAAAAATTGTGGCTTTGTAAATGGAAGTGGAGTCAAGTAAATTGAGGACACAAGTAACAGTGGAGAGACAGAAAGACTGAATGTGTGAGGGAAATTACACAATTTGGTATAGAAAAAAGTGTGGATTCAGTGGAAATTTAAGTTTTAAATATTTTAGCAACAATAATATATTTAAAGTTAATGTTAATAAAAAACTTTAAAGCATCTTACAATGAGAGGAGTAAGAATGATAGACTTGATTGTTTAGATATTGCCATTCAAATAATAATACTAAAATTATACAATGAAAGATTGTTGAGTATGTGGAAAATGTCGAATCAAATATCTGATGAAATTTTATTATATTGGTACAAGTATATAAAATTGAATATTTATCCTATGAAACATGGACGTTCTGAGCAAATTCCTAATGTATTCTAGAGCATAGATATCCAAAGCTGTCAAAAGTAGGAGCTCAATAGCATTTATAATAACAATACAATCACTCTTATTTTCTGTGTTAAAAAGGGGATTCCTTTTGGGATAATAAAAAGGAGCACAGTTAGACCAAAAAGAGGGAGCAAACACCGGAGAACTATGTTGGAATATCTGACAAGGCACAATTGGACACATTTTCACATATAGCTTCTTCGTAATCGGTTGCGCCACGCAGCAGTAAACTGTATACTATGCACTGCGTGGTGTCGATCCTTTCGGTTTCAAATAAACACAATTTTTAGAATTTAGAAATTCCTTGATATTTGGACAAAGGGATTAGGCGAAAGAACGCCCCAAACTGTAATTTTTTTGATCAGCGAAGTATGAAGATAATTATACGAGTATACGGCAAGAGTGAAGGGAACCAATAATCCACGGACGGAAGATAAGCTGAATTGTTAAGCAGCTATAATTTCAGGATCAATTTCAGAGGGCGCTTTGCACAGAACTACTTATTGAGAATAAGGATTTTGATATCAATTTCTCCCAAGCGCTGCATTGGGAAATTCATATCTATAGCAGTCAAGTGGAAACTTATCAAAGTTGCAGGGTTGGCTTTGGCTTTACTCCTGTTGCTCAGTATTTACCACAGAAGCTGTCGCTATATTGTAGGCAGCTGTCCATGAAGGAAAGTTTTGTTAAGCACCGACAATGATGTATGTAATCCTGCCAAAGACTATGGAATTATAGACTCTATAAAGGGTAAACTGTTCCTACCAATAAAATGCAAACGGTGGATTTATCTATAAGCATATATAACGAAACTGAAGACTCCTATAGCAAACATGTTCGTTGTGTGCTACTACCCACAGTTTCAAGTGGAGCACAATAACATACATATTATGTGATCACACAATAATTGGATGGAGTCTAGATTGAATACTGACAGAGCTATACGAGTATATGCCAATACTTATTATTAAACCGAGAGCGTTCTAAAGGCATGGAAATAGTCCAAACCATACATTCAATTAAACCTCTTAAAGACATCCCGGAATTAAACCTCTTTAAGACATGCCTAATTGAATATGGAAAACCACTGTTTTTCGAAGCTTCCTGTGATGAAGAATCTGATGGCAAAGAAACACTTTCTGAATTAATTTCATTGTATCCAACGACATGCAGCAATTTTGGAATTCATTTTAGCTCTAAAAAGTTTATATGCAGTTGCTTTGTGCTACAAATCACATCGGCTTTTCATTTTACCAACCCAGACATCAAAGTGCATACCCGCTTTCATCAAAACTCAATAGAATCGTACCAAAGACACACATAGTTCATACATTCATAAACAAGGAACTCCTGGCCATCGGAAATCATAATCGGAACAGTATTTCATAATCATCAAACATCACTGACGTGATATAAGTGCACCAAAGGTCACTCAACCTCTTTGACAATTGCTTGAGCATTGCACAAATCAAGCTACACCATCTATCATTAATAAGGGCAGCCCCTCATTGTGCAGCATAGCAGCCCACATATTGTCATGACATGGCTTTGCTTTGTCTCATGTGGCTTGCAGCACCGCTCGTGTGCACCGCTCCCATACTCTCACTGTTGCAATTTCCCGTAGGTGCTGCATAAATTTTAGTTGTTCTACTACAGAAATTTATGATGCGTTGCTCAGCTACTCCTTCATAAATGGATGCGAGGCACAAAAGGAGAACGTGAACATGTTGCACCTAAATAAATAATTCAAAGCTAAGTAAAAACGTGAAAAACTTACTGTAAAAAATGTGAAGCGTTTATGCGCCACTTTGGGTTGCTTTCTGTTTTCTTTTAATTTTGCTACAGTACGGGACTGTTCTGGTTATTCCTGTTGTTGTTGGACGTTGTTGTGTTTATTTTGTCTGAGCATGAATGTGTGAAATTTCATTTATTCATTCTATTTACATTTCATATGTACGCAAGAGTATGTGCGACTGACTTGGTCTATTTCTCATTAGAGTAGCGTTTTATAGCCTGCTTATGGCGCTTTCCCTAATGTTTGTCTGCATGTGTGTGGGAGTGTGTGATGTTTGTTTGTTTAGCCCATTTGGCTTGTCTCACAACTTTACGGGAACATCTACGCAAATTCATTATGAATTGAGGTTGGCTAAAGTGAAAAGACCTGCTGCGAGCTGCATTCACCTGCCTGCTGCCTGCCTTTTGCCACCTTTAGCTATATTCCCCTTTGCAGCAGCCGGTTCTGCTTTTATCCCCTTTCGAATTATTTGCTGGATGAGAGAGTGTTCGTGTGGCTGTGTGAGTTGTTGGTGTTGCTGTTGGTGCCGTGCTCAAGGAATTCACTTATTAGTGAGTTGCGCTAAAAAATGAAAGCCATGACGTTGCATATAAAAGTCAAGGAAGTCTAAAGGCACTGTATAATGTGTGCATGTGTGTGTTAAAAAGAAATTTAATAAAAATTCGGGCCACACGCTTCCCTAGTCAAGTGGCTGCTATGGAAATTAAAATTTCACTTTCAGTTTTCATATACTTCATTTCGCAATGCAATTCAATGTGCCGTCAAGCTGTGTGTATTATGCGCTTTTGTTTGCCGTAGTCTACTTTTAGGAGGGATTTGCATATTTTTCATGGTGTCAGTGGGTTTTTCTCTTTTTCCATTTTAATTGCCGAGCATTAAATTGTGACATATTAAAGGATTACGCTTGTTTGTAAGGATTGAAAGTTTTTATGCTCCAATTTGTGTTAGACTAGTAATCGTATTCAAATGAGTCAGGCGTAATGGAGTTGAATCAAATTGGGTAGACAAGATTTAGATTGGATGTATAAATGAAACGACTGATCGTATTGGCTTTGGTGCAGTAATGGCACATACTAAAAGTAAGCAAATTCTTTGTGATATGCTCCAAAGTGCTATTTCACCATATCACATAAATTTGTCACATACTTTTAGGACCCCCCTTTGACTTTTGGAAAGGAAAATATGACCGGTCGTTTCGAGTTGGAGTAAAGTGACTTAAAGAACATATTTTAACTTACCACATCGATAATTTGCATTAAAGTTAAACCAAAGCTTAATTGTAACGGATCCGATTCATTTAAAACCGGACGCTCTAGGGTATTATAAGGATCTAGAAGATCGTGTAACAGTCTCTTTTCATGATATCCTGCTAAGCAAACTGTAAAGATAAGATAAGAATTCATAAATAGCAAGCAGAAATTACAAAAATGTCTATATAGGAACTTTTACTAAAGATGTATTGTATAAAAAACAGAAAGAGAGAGATAATTAGAGTAATATAGTTAGAGTCAGATAAACACACAGATTCAGACAATTATATATACAGATAGAATTATATATAGATAAAGAGATAGTTGGAGAGATAGTTAGAGTGATAAATATATGTCAGTTTGATCCATGTCCATCACAATCATATTATCATAGTAATAGTATCATAATAAAATCATATTAAGAGAGGAATGAGGAGGAAGCTTCTCGAAAAATTCCGTCGCTGGAGAGACTTGTAAAAGACTCGTGTTAAGAAAGAAATTAATTGTGAGAATAAAAGAACAAGTAAAGTATATTTTGTGGAATTACTACGAGAACTCTGAAAGCTATCCTTCCCTACCTTTCCAACTGCAGATGTCAATAAAAATCAAGGCTTGATTTCTTTCAGAAATCTCCGTCAACACTTGAGTGTTGCGAAATAAGTTTCAAGCTGATGAATTGTGTGAAATGTCCAATAAAATGTCCAGCTGACGAGCTGTGCAAAATGTCCCATAAAGTGTACCACCAAATCGTATTATCATGCTGATATAGGTCACTATAAGGTTGGAAAGAATAGCCAACCATTTCAGTATGAAACGAATGTGATACACTGAGGGGCATGATTTTTTATTTCTTGCAGTTTGTGAGTCTTTATTAAAATAGGCAATTTCCCTATGATGAGATACAGCATGATTTGTTTATTTGTTGCAGTTTGTGAGTATGCTGTATGGTGGTAAAAAATATAAAAACCCGCTATAGAAGCCTATAATAAAATCATAATTAATTCCTGTGGTTTCGCGTGGTTTCGCGTGGGAGCAAATGGTCTATTAGAATAAAGAAGCAACTCTTTTGTTTAATAAAAAATAGTTGATGAACCATTTTCAACGAACATGAGAAATATTTTCTTATGAAGGTGGAATATCACATCTCTCCTTCCAGATAACTGTGGCTTGTCCATTTAAAGTGTCAGAAAATGACATTTCTATTGAAAATCGAATTTTCTTCAACTTCGGTGTCAGATTCAGTTGCCAAGTTTATTGCCCCACTCACACCGGCACACTCAAACACACTATTCACACATACTCGTAGTATCTGCCGCAAATGAACAATGTGTCCGTGACAGCCGTAGATAGAGAAGCACACAGACACTTGGCAATATGCAGACTCACGTATTTACTTCATTTATGCCAGCATACAAACTGACACACTTCATTTTATTCGCATACGCTGTTTGGCATTTACTCGTATTGATATTGATTCTGGTACAATTCTGAAATATATGCACATTTGTTGCCAGCAAAGTTTTACTTTAGTTTACTTTACTTCAGTTCAGTTTAGTTGACTTAGTTGCCTGCCGCCGCTCTCAACATTTTCTTGACACATTGATAACCTCGTCACGCAGTGTCTGTCAGGCCGGGATTTTAACCTCATTTGAGGCTGGCTGGCAGGCGTAGCCGGTGAAACTATTATTCACGAGCAGAGGCAGGAGTTGAAAGCCAGCACAGCTTCATAAGCAAGTAAATTAGCAGAGATGTTTATTAACTTCCTTTGCAAAGTTTAAGGATGCTTGCATTTTACTACAACGAGGATATATGTACAGCTAATTTAAAATTAATAAAACTCATCCTCCGCACCAGTTTCTAGCAATATCAATTGCATATATTAAAACTTAATTAATTACATGAGAAAAGGTTCGTTAGGAAGAAATAGAAGGCAATAGTTGGAACATGTTTTGGAACCAACTAAGGAAGAAATAGCAAGCAAATGGTGAGAACATGTCTTGGAATTCGTAGTTAAAACTAACAGCTGACAAACTATTATGGTTACCGTCAAGCCACTGCGGTTGTTGACGTAGATAGTGAACCAAAAATGAGTCGCATCGCTGACCAAAAATAAACAAAAACTGAAGCACGATTTTCGCAATAAAATTACAGAATCTGCAAGCGTTGTTCAGGAGTAAGTCTATTCATGGTGAGGGCAACCCAACTTAGCTTGATCAGCTGCCAGTCATTAAATTGGCTGTCGCTGGAAATATTATTGTCAATTCGAAAACACCATCCCTATAAAATAAATAGTTTAATTTTTGATGTTCTGGGCAATTTGTCTTCTTTCATGCTGGACTCGTGACCATTGCTCATCTGCAATTAGTATTGCAGATAAAATAACAAAATCTGACTGATGTCCACTAATGCCTCAAAATGTTGGCTCTGCCTAAAGTGACAAGTTCTGGGGAGAAGTATATATAATAGAGATTTACTATACGAATGGGTCTTAGTAAACTCGTATTTCATTCCTAAAAATATTGCAGAAATTCTTCAGAAAACTGGGTTTAGTTAGTGTTGACTTTCGTGCAATGAAGTTGGGAGTTGTGGGAAGTTTAGAAGTTTGCTTCTATAGAAAATTACTATAACTAATCTCATTTTCTTAAATTTTCCAAACTATCAAGTTGACTTATGTTCACTCAAATCAACTAATGTTTAGTTTAATTGCGTACATGGCACACATTGTTATCTACAGATTCTTTCTGTCGTTGATATAGGGTCATTTTTTCATTACTACATACACAGTAGACTAACCACATGGTTTGTCTGCTCAAAAGGTATTTAAACATCAACTAATAAATTGCTAATTAATTTGTAAATACCCTGGAAACGTGTGGACCTGTCACTAATGCGGCCATTTGGAAAAGTATCAGAATACAAATACACACACACAAACACTCACACAGCCACATGTGAGTGTCACCACAATGAACAGGACAATCTGTCGTACTCGTGCCAATCTTCTTACTGATGACAGTGATGTCAAGCATTAAATATTATGAGCTCCAATAGCCTGAATATTCATTTATATCACAGATGAAATTAACCAATTTAGGGCGATTAGTGCATTTATTTATTGTGATGATAATTATTCTAATATCGTAGCTGGATGCCATCCAGCCATTCATTTTCAACTTCAACTCAAATACGCCGAAATGATATAGGAATATCCTAATTTATATGAATTTATACGCTTGACCTGTTATCAAGCAAAGGCAACTACAATAAGCAGCCTCCAGCAGGCTGGACAGCCCTAAGCTTTTGCTGTCAATGGGTTGCTGGAGCGGAGGGAGGGTTACAGGAGCTGCTTGGCAAACTCTGCTTTGCCATTTAAGCTTAAATAGCAAAAATTAGCTGTAAATTGTATGCGAGCAGGCACAAAATAGTTAAAATATGTGGGCGCAAGTTTTTGCTTATTATGATGTTGTAAGAGAATGTGTGTGCGTGTGTGCGTGTGACTGCGTATGTGTACTATCAGCATTCTGGCATGTACAGAGTTTTATGGATAAATCATGCTAAAGGGAAACGGAGGAATAAAAAGCCAGAATGTCTGCCAATATGGCGAAAGCTGTTATCATAAATTATAATGGCGAAATTTAATTTTTTTTTCTTTATGCGAACATTAGTTTCAATGATTTGTGTCTGCATGAGAAAAAATCGCAAATGACCAATTAGGAAATATCATCGATGACGCTGTAATGAATACTGGATGCTTAAGGAAGACAGCGTTGTAGTATCAGTGAACAGTTTAGAGAAGTTGGTATAGGAATTTGCAAATACATCTGTGCCACAGGCACTTTTGTGGACCACTCAACTTTGTTGAAAAAAATACGGTTTCGATACAATCCTAGATGGATTTTTGCGGGTTTATTTAATTTTAAGTAGAGGATAACTTAATTTAATCGAAATTATATTTTTTTGGGACTGTGGAGTCGGATATCGGGTGATACTAATTATCTAAGGGAGTCAGTCTGAATCCAACTATGGGGAATCGTAGTTAGGGTCTGTCTGTTAGAGACACAAAGCGTTTTTTCGGCAACTTAGTTTGATTGGCTGTTCGTAGACTCACTTATGCCTGTTTATGGCCCAATGTGGCATTTCGGCAAACTTAAATGAAATTGTACCGGTGAGGACGTTGTCATTTTATCAAAGCCAGTATTGAAGTTAAATATGTTCTACATTTGGTTATGTAAACATAAAATTCGGAGTAGTTGAGGCTTATTTGGAGCCTGAGTTGTATTGAATGCGTTAAACTATAGGTAATTATATCAGGGTAGCACTATTCTACAATGGTACCTCAGAACTTAAATTGTCAGAATTCAATACATCATAAATATGATGTCTGGGTTACATACTCTAAATTCACATGATGTTCAACGTTAGACTGAATCTATACGGAAACTTGAAATATACAAAAAAAAAAAAACATATAAAAAGGAAGGGACAACTTTTGTATTAGTTCCTTCAATTGGCACTTGTGTGATTCAGGAGGTATTTGAATCAAAATTATAATTTAGAGCTTTCTCTGTATACATCTCCCACTCTGATCGCATTGTTATTAATTAAATATGATAAAAAGGACACACCAAAACTAATCAATTAAAAAGCTAAAGTATAGTTTTATGGCAAAACATAAATGTCTGCACATAAATCTAGCATCAAGGATGAAACATGTTAATTTGCCATACTAAGTCTACTTGTAATATCTGTATGTATGCTAATCTAAGGTAGCTTGACACTATTGACACTATACTAGCTTTGTCCTGATACGATTTCCAACTGGGTTTAGCAGTATAATCGTGAACATATATATGCATGTGTTTACAAGAGTGTAGTATAATGTTTTCGCAATTTTGCTAGTAAGCTTGTTTTTCAGCAATTTAACGACTTTCCATTTTTATGTATTTTTTAATTTCTGTAATTTTGTGTTTGTTTTTTGTGCCGTGCGTTTCAATCATTTTATTTCTGATTTATTGAAAAAGAACATTGTAATGGCCATAATAATATTAAGTAACACTTAAAGCAAACTATGCGTCAGATTAAAATGAAATTTATGGCAGAAAGCTAAACAGCGTTTTTATCTATGGTGTGTCAAGAGATACAGATATCTTTAGACATATAGGGAAAGGAACGAATCATAGTTCCAATAAATTTTTAGATATATCATATACAGAGTTTATATAGAAATATCCTCTCAAATAAAGAGTCCTAAGTTTCATGATTTAAGTTTTGTAGAAGGACTACGAAAATACTTCAAAAGGGAAGTTCATTTGAATAGAAAGTTACATTTTTATTGATATGTTTGTTGGAAAACAATTGATTGCAGTGATTTCCGCTGTTGTTTTGAATGGCACAAAATATCATGAGTCGGCTGAAGGTATTTTTATAATATCAAATGCTGACGACTTTAGCTCTCATACACACATTTAAGACACCAAAATTAGTCACCCTCTTGGCTTGAATGTGATATGTATGTACGTCGATGAGAATATATATAAATATATATTAATATACAAGTATACGAGTCGTATATACTCTCTTATCGCTCGTATATACTTTCCTCTCGCTTCTACCACAGACAAATTTTGATCCTTAATAACCGATTCTACTGATTAGAATATCACGTGAACAACTGCCATGTGAAAATTGAAAAAATTTTCGTGTACATTTTCTTGTGTTCTGTACACCGAGCGAAAAATAGCAATATCATATTGATATTTTGAAATATTGATTTGATATTGCACAAAATGATATTTTTTGACGCTGGCGTAACCACTTTTTTCATATGGTTGTTGTTAATTTTATTTATAGCGACCGAGACATTTGATATTGAACGATATCATATTGATATTGAACGATATCATATTGATATTTTTCGCACTTAGCCCCATTTTGTTAACGTTTAATATCAATTTGATATTGTTTTTTCGCTCGGTGTAGTCCAGTCCAGTCCACTGTAATCTTCTTCATCACTCGTTCTCCCAAAGTAGTATATACTGATTAATACTCCATGATAATATATTATATATAAATATTCTGTGATAATATTAAAAGTTCATTTTAACTCATTTAATGAATAATTTCCAATTTAAAGCTTCAACTACTTGCCTACCCAACGTTCTCTTTCACGTTTCTCTTTATTTATTCATTTCGGCTTTATTTTTAATTTGAATGTATTTTAAGAAATTATTTTCCCAGCAGCTGTTGTGCACTTAAAACACCCACCAGCCTGTCCCACGCTTACCTTGTAATGTATCAATCGCCCCCCCTGACACACTTCAGCCCACCAACCCTTTTCTTCGATATTGCCATTTTAAGAGTCAATAAAATATGCAAAACTTCTTTGGCGTAATTTTACATTTAAGCTTATGGGAAAATCTCAAGTTTCCCTCTGGTAGCCGGCACACCGACACGCCTGCCGCTTCGCTCCTACTTTTTGACCCTGCTGCTAAGACTAAACAAAAATCTGTTGAACAACCTTTTCCCAATGCTTGCCACTGAACCTAAATCGACTTCCGTGTCCGGCACAACACACACATTCACAAGAACACACGCTCGCAAAAACACACGTTCACAAAACACTTATAAACCATGAAAATTACAATATAAGCGCCCAAAATTTACTCACTTCCTTCCCACTCGTTACCTGCCCAAGCGCTGTAACTCTCAGCATAACCACATCCTGGTGGCCCTCCGCCTTGCGGCCTGCGATCAGCGCCGTGCAGCTGCCGCCGCTTTACGAGTGCTGCACAAATTAAAGTTTCAATAGCCAAACCGTCACTTTGGCGTTATTAAAATTTCGCCCTCTTTGTCTATGGACGCGCACAACTACACACAAACAAGCGACTACACAAACTAACAAACCGACCAAGCAACTAACAAAGCGTGCTTTTGGGCGCCCGTTTAAAGTGGTTTGGCACGCCATTTTAAATATTTAATTTCCACACCAAACCGAAGCGCGCAGCGCTGTGATAGTGGACTGCGGCCTGGGTGTGTGGCTGACACTTTTTTTCATTATTGCTACGTAGCGATTTTTATGGGTTTTGTTTTCTAGATTTTATTCTAGGCACCATTTTAAACGTTCTGCCACCGAGAAATTACGGCAGCTGTTGCCATTGCAGCATTTACCTAAAAAAAAGTAACGAATAAAGCTGCTTTTAATTTTCTTTTCTTTGATTTTTTGGTGGACGAAAACGTTGGCAATAAAATGTGCATTTTTAGAGCCTGGCAAAAAGAAAAAAAAAAGTTTATAGCTAAATAAACCCTTCTGGTGGTTGAAAGAGTCGATGTGCTAACTATATTTAAAGGAAAATATTTTCGGTCGATTTAAAGCATAAAACATAAATAAATAAATAAAATTTCTGAATTTGGAATGAGTTCGACAGAATTTCCAGACGACCCCAGGCCTTCAAACTGAATTGATGAAATACAATTTTAGATAAAATTTAGGCCCCAACCACACGAACATATGTCGAAAGTCCCATGATACCTACCCCAAAGTACATAGTCTAATGGGAAGCTTAAGTTACAACTTAGTTCTTGCGAGATATCAGTCTCATGCAAGAAATCTTTACGTGTTTACGGTATGTCAACTGAGATTCCCAAACTCTTTAAATAGTGTAGGTAAAGTTATTTATATTATATCCTAGCAAACGACAAACAATCGCTTAGACAATGGCTTAATGTCTTACAGTATGCCAAACATTGGCTTCTTAACTTTTTGGGATCTGCTAAAGAATCGCCTATATGGTTTGTTAAAATCTTGGGATCTTTCCAGAAGCAAAGTAGAAGCATTACTTCACAAAATGTTTCCAGATTAATGATATTTGAGGTCAATATACCCAGTGAAGATCCCAATAATACTAATTTGATTGGACTTAATTCCAAACTGAATTACATTCAACAAGAAGCAAAGTATGCTAAAAGCGTTAATCCTGGTATAATTGTTCTGAAATTAATGGAAATGTCGAACTCTCTCTCTCCCTTTCCCTACGAGCTCATGAAGAATTATTATTATTATACCGCCTGTGTAGAACTAATATATTTGCTAGATCAATATCAATCTCTCCGCATCTATCGGTATCTATTACCGGTGGCATAAGAGTATATCCTTTATTGCATATAGCTTAATTTCTTAATGTTGCCCTATAATCTCAACTTGATCCCTTGTACCTATAGTAAAGTTTGTGTAGTAAATTTAAGACTTATGTAAACTCTAATTCCTCACACCTTAAGGATAAGGAAACGGTTTCTCCTTCCTCGACGAGTAAGAGTCAGAAAGGCTCAATAGGCAGGCCGGATCTTTCAGCGCCCATAGACTAGAACATCGAACTTGCTTGCAACCCTATGTGTGAGTGGGGCCTACTTCGATATATCAAAAAAAAAACTTTGTATTATTATAGATTTTTCTTTTTGTTTTATTAATCTTATTTGTTATTTGTATTGTTAATGTCTAATAAAGTTTAAAAAAAACCCAACTTTACATAAATTATTCCTGGTTATCACTAAAAAAGTTCTGCGAGTTTTGGTTTAATTCCTATCTAACTTTTGTAGGAGTCTAAATTTAAGAATATAAATAAGGACATTCAGCTGAAATTTTATATGTACATAAATGGGGTTAAATATGTTGATGAGCTGCCTGAGATTATACTGTCTGTAATAGTTCAGACTATTGTCCATAGGACTACTTACTTGATATATCATATATTGGAGGTAGCATTTTAGGTAGTACAGTTTTACCTCCTTACGAGTATGTAGATTCTATAGAAATCGGGGAACAGCAAAATTCATTTCAAAACTTAAGCACATAATTTTAGGGTCTTTCCTACTGATTTCATATACTAGGAAAGAAGAACAGATGTAAATACTCGGACACTTTAAGAATGAGACCCACTAATATTAAAGATCTCCTACCGCTTACTCATCCTTAAACGCTCTTCTCTTTTTCTATGAACACTGTAATATTAGTAAGTCCATCCGTACAGTTTGGCTTCTTAAGGACGCAGGATCTACTGAGATTTGTTCACAAATCAAGTACATTCAAAGAATTTAAACGAAATGTAACATAAAATGGAGTACAATGGTCTGAGTACTATATCTGAAGCATTTTTTCACCCAAAAATAGTTCATCGTCACTCACTATTTTATCTGTAACTCTGTCGTCCTTCAACTTTATCGTATTAAAAACTGGAGAAATTGCGGTAATTTTTCTAGTTTAAAGTTGAAGCAGGTTGGTTCCTTTAAACTTACTTAACAATCGCAATTGCCGAGTCACTAACTGTCACTTTATTTCTGCAAGGTGCTTCCTGATTCAATTTAAATTCCAGTTGTATATCTTTCAAGTGCTATTTTAGAGCCATTTTAGAACCGACGTGCATGTTGACATATGAAATAAATACAGTTATTTTTACCTGCTATTACTCTCAACGCAAATAGAACCATAGAAACTGCATTACGATCAGACACATATGTCCGCCCGTCCCCCACACGTGTAGACACACAGCCAAACATGTCCTCGCACACACACACCAATACACACACACTCGCAGTGAGACACGCGCAGATAGACATTGCCAGACAGCTGCTGTACGAGTGCACTTTGCAAAAATTGTATTTTTTTTTTTTGTCTCCCTTTATCGCCGCCTCACCACACCATCCGCCCTGACACTGGCAGCTTTCCTTTGGTTGATTTTAACTCATGTAATTTTCAAATAAGAAAACAATTTCCACTGCTCCAACGCAATTTATTCCTGTACTTTGGTACGTTGTTATCCATGTGCTGGCATGGAGTGTACGGATGAGCTTTCATTTGAACAACATTTGTTGCTGCGCTTGATTTGTTCCGCTTTGGAATTGCTGAAAGCTTCAGCGGAGACGGCAAAATACAAAAGGATAAAATTGTATGTCTTGCTGTTGAGCCATTGTTTTCGTTCAAACATTTTAGTTGAAACTGAGTGATATATGCTGTTGTCGGTATCTCTGGCGTGGATGTCTATATACGCACATAAAATGCTTTGCTGGTTGTGAAAAATTGCACAAATTTAGAGTGGAGAATTCCATGCATTCTTTATTGCATTTTTTGTTTGCCTTTACATTACAGAAATGCATTTCCATCTTTGTTCGGTTTAGTGCGATTCAGGGCAGAGCATCAACATCTCAGCTATCCTTATAGTGTTACTCACATGTGCGGGAGCGTGAGTGCTTCTGAAATATGCCAAGAACATTTTTTGTTTACTTTAGCACAAAAATTGTTATGCAATCCTTAATGCCTGCCTTTTGAAAGGTTACTTAATTCTTCCCCCCTACAAGCAGCGAATTGGAAGATTTACGTAATCAGGGAAAGAAACAATCAGTGCGAACTGAGAAACTGATCTAGTTTAATGTTGGGTGAAACAAAGGCACAAACAGATAGTAAGAGGGTGAAGTCAAGATATAAGCTCATAAATAAAAGCTGATTGTCCAGATTAAAATATATTTAAATCAAAAAGAGCTTTACAGAAGCAGAGATGTGGTGCAACTAAAATACCTTCAAACTAAATCACCAGTTTAAATGTCAGGATAGATAACAACTTGCCTGATATAGTACTATCCAGAGACCAACTTAGAACAGCACAAATAACAATTTCCAGACCGACACCACATCCTTCTTTTAAACTCTTTGTTATGGTTTTAGTTGTGTTGAGTATTCTACATATATGTAACTTCAATAATGTCGTAAATGTAGAAAACTGTGTATGAGAATTGTAGAGATTCAACCTTTGAAATAAGAAACATAAACTTTGAAATACGAGCACAATTTTGAAGGCTTCTTATGCAGACATATCTAATATTTATTACACAATTATAAATTTGCTAAATGTTCTTCGAAGATTGAAATTTTATAAAGTGAATTTCCTGGTCCATGTATCAAAGACAAACTGTTAGCAACGGTTAGAGTTGTGTTTAATATTCTAAATATGTCAACTGAACGATGTAAAATATGTAGAAGACTATGTATGGAAGGTACCTTTTAGAAGTGCGAACTTTAAAATACTACAACAATTTTAAAGGGTTCTTAAGCAAGCAAATCAAATATGTCCTAAACATATAGAAATATTTATAAACTCTCTAAATGTCGAGAAGCAGATTTATATCAAGGAAATTTCCTGCTCCATGTATATTTAATCAAAAACAGCCTTGAAGGTAAACGTTGCATTAAATATTCTACATATGTCAACTCAACGACGGACAATATTTAGAAAACTTTGAATGGGAACTATATTATAGAAACTGAAACTTTCAAATAAGAGATATAAGCGTTGAAATAAGGCAACAATCTTGATTACATCTTAAGCATATATTTCAATCGTTCACTATATATTTAGAAGTATTTATAAACTCTCTAAAGGTCGTAGAGGAAAATTATATAAAGTGAAAAATCCGGTCCATGTAGTTATATTTAATCAAAAACTAACTGTTATCTAGCCTTAAGAGCAACCTATGCTTGCCAGAGGTTGTACGGTAAAACATGGGGACTACAGCCAAAAATGATGGCGTGGTCATATAAAACAATAATAGTACCAATGATTACTTACGCGTCGTTGGTATGGTGGCCAAAAGTAAACCAAACAAGAGCTCAGATGACTCTTAACAAGATTCACCGTATAGCCTGTTTGAGTGTGACGGGAGCAATGAGAACGTGCCCCACACTAGCTTTGGGAGTGATCACTGGACTGACTCCTCTACACTTTGTAGTTAAAAGGATGGCGGCCAGCGCGGCCCTAAGGCTACCTAATCTAGCCCATCTTAAAGAAGGCAACCTTTCGGGGCACGCAAAGATTCTGGACACTGTCTGGAATTCTCCGTGCCTCATGGTCTTCGACAAAATGGACAGACAATTATACTTCTCAAAGCAATTCAAAGTGGTCATCAGTGACCGTTCCGCTTGGAGAAACAAGGAAATAATAATAAAACAGGACTCTCAGTTGTGGTATACAGATGGGTCCAAAATGGAAGATGGCAGTGCAGGAGCTGGAATTGTAGGGCCAAATTTCCAAAAAAGCAATTGCAATGGGAAAAACAGCTTCCATTTTTCAGGCGGAGGTCCACGCTTTAGAGTTATGTGCTAGAGAATGTCTACGCAGGGGTACACGCAACACCAACATATGTATACTCTCAGATAGCTAGGCAGCTCTAAAATCATTAATAAACTTCTCATTCCAATCAAAGCTGGTCTGGGAATGCTGTAAACTTCTCAATACCCTAGCAGCGAGAAACTTTGTTACGCTAATGTGGGTACCGGGACACGAGGGACATGAGGGCAACGAAATGCCAGATTCTTTAACAAAAAAAGGGTGCAGACACTGCCTTTATAGGCCCAGAACCCTTCTGTGGGGTAAACAGTAGCTTCACAAATAACTTGTTTTGCGAACAGGAAAAACGAGGTCTGCTAAACTACTGGAGAGCCCAAAAAGGCATGCGGCAGTCGAGACTACTCATTGATCCTGAACACATCAGGGTAGATGCTTCTTTAAACCTCAGCAGAAATGACATCAAACTCTACACTGAACTTTTAACAGGAGACTGTAGACTAAATTACCATCTGAAAAAAATAGGCGTGGTAGAAGACGATTCCTGTCGACTCTGTCAAGAGGAGCAGGAAACGGCAAAACACATTCTATGCACTTGCCCAGCGGTGGCAAATCGCAGACATAATTACCTAGGCAGTGGGTTCATATCTCCAAATCACCTAGTTAAAATTAAGCCCACAGCAGTTACGAGATTTATAAACAGTCTAGGACTGTTTTAGTTGGGTACGAGGCAGCACAATAGATCTTTTAGGTCGCGGTGTTCTTTTAGCCTGTTAATAATAAAAACTGTTATGTATGCTTAGAGTTCAGTTCTACATAAGTCAACTCACTCATGTCTAATATGTAGATTGTGGAAACAAAGTATAAAAACTTTTAAATACGGCAGCAATTTTGAAGCTTTCTTAAGCAGCCGTAACAAAAATATACACAACAGTTTTATATATTTCTAAATACTCCAAATGTAAAATGCAAATTTCTACTAAATGACAACCAACAGGTGGTGGTATATTTACATATCAGAATTCCTGAGTTCGTGGTAAATTCAGAAAGCAGTAGTTTATATGCCATATTGTAGACACAATAGGTCAGAAATTATGACTTATGTTTTTTGCAAAATAATTTAGCTCAGAAATGTGTTGGATTGACACTGAAAACAGCTGCAGTAAATTAATAGGAGAGACATCTTGATGCGTGCGTGCAGTGGTGAATTGGAATCAGAAGCGAAAATAGTGATGCAGGTGTAAAGTGAAACATTTTAAAAGGTACTAAACTATGCATAATTTTTAAACTATTGCTTGAGTATAGATCCAATTAAAATCAGGTTTATACAAAGAGTGTTATACCCTGCACCTTAAATGATCTATTCTAATTTCGCCAATGAAGTACTAAAAATGATTCAATAATTTGTGAGTAAAGTATTCATTTAGGACGCAACGTGGTATACAATGTTCGCTCTTTGCTCTCGTAATCCAAAGTTCTCCAATTACTTCACATATTAAGCTGAAGCTCATAAAACTACTGCCTACTTTTAGGGTGCATTCATTATAGTTTTCTTTTTTAATACAGAGTTTAATTTATTTTAAAGCAATACTGATCTACCGATGGAACAAATATTATAATATTTGTAAACCTTATTGAATGATGATGATTTCTCCTGTGTAAATCGATAAATTCAATACTGAGTTTTATCTGAAGCTTTTATAATCGAACCGATAAATACGCATTTTTAATTGAATTCTCTTATTACTTAACTTTTATCCTATTAAAAGAACTTTGAATGTGGTTTACAAAGTGTTTGTCTCGCAACTGTTACACGATGAACTTAAATGCTGACGTAGCGAAAACTTAAAACTTTTGTATGTGCAATCGGGCCAAAAAACAGCGTTAAACCTGACTCATGACTTTTGTAATCCATTTGAAATAGTCAAAGCTGTCAAAAGTTGTAAAATTGATGAGCACAATTTTTGCGGAGATGAGTAAACGCAGAAATGAAAATGAGTGCAAAAAAAACCAATTGGAAATACCAAAAGGGAAATGTGTTGCTACGTGAAAACTGTGCTCCTTGAAGTGGACGCTTAACTATATTAAGTGCTTGTATTGAATGGTGTGAAACAATGGAGGAAAGGGTTGCCAGGATGACGGCTTTCACAGTTATTGATTACAGTCAGCAGAGGGAAAAAGATTTAGCAGCACAACGGAAAGATAATATGAGAAATGAAACAAGAGGAAGAATTATCTCAATTTAGCCTTGGTATATAGTTCAGCGAGTAGAAGAGTAATCGACGCATTATTAAGCGTATTACCAATAAAAGCAATTAGAATGAGGAATTTTAGCAATTAATAAATAACCTTCGCACAAATTACATTATCTCTTAATTAGAGATATCAATTAAGAAAAATATGAATGAAAAGAAATAACTGAAAATTTAGAAAAATTAATTAAAGAACATATCTTTGGAATCAAGAAGAACTTGCATTAATAGCATAATAAGAACTTCATTGTTGAATCCTCAAGTGAACTGGAAATTATCAAAAGATTCCAAAGAGGAGACAACTCATTTTTTTACTCATGAGATAAAAATTCTTCTGCAGTTCATAACTGATCCAGAGAGATATTAGACAATTTTTCAAAGCAATCATTCACTCGACTAAACTCAATGTGGCGGAAAGATGAAAAATGACGAACACACGCGAAACAAGCAGAACTGTAAGGCATAGCAGAGATTACTGTGATGAATTGGAATATGTATGCAAAGATGAGAGTAAAAATTGAATGTAGTTATGGCAGACAAACACATCATGACTAACAACCCAAGTAACTGCAAGGAGATATATTAACAGAATCCTTTAAAGGAAGAGGAAATAGAACAATGATACTAACAATTATAAACTAGATCAAGTGAGACATCTTCTCGGCAGTAACTACTTCTTCAAGGAACTGTATTCGAAATTGACAGCGTTTCTGTAAGGAGTGTGTGGGGTTGGGAATATAATAATATAAATATTGTACATAATTATAAATTATGAGATGCTAATAGCTATTATTGGCTTCTATCTAATATTGTTGAAATATATGTAGATATGGAATATCCTCATGAATTTATGTATATTCGTATTTATATGTATATTATAAATGTTTTTTTTTTTATTTATGTGTATAAGTATATACTCATTCCCCCCCGGTATTTAAAAGCTTACTGATTCTCAGTGTGTTTTGGCATATACAAGTTTTCTAGTCAAGCGATTACTCACCAAAGTTCACTCCTGCAAGGAACCAAAATACTAATTGTGAAGACCGTTAAAAAGGAGGACTAACTTGCTTGAATTGAATTATACTGAAATGGTAGTACAGCATTAGTCTATAAAGGAAAAGTCTGCAGCTAAGTTAGTGCAAATGGGAAGAATCATCGCATACGAGATCAACAATGTGAGTAGTGTATACACATAATGGTAAAAAGTGGACAATTCTAAACCAGAGCCACTGAGCACATATAGACGACGCTCAAGGCTTCTTTGGACTATTGGTATCACACTTATGTGTTCGCAGTTTCAAACCCTTGTCATGAAGTGGTTGCAAAATGCTCCTTTCCAAATGATTGTGTTTTCGATTCAAAGGTCCTCGTACTCAGCCTCGCGAATCCCTAGAATCGTAAATAATTGATGGTATAAGGATTAAAATAATATTAATAATAATTCTAACTAAAGCCTTCATAAATATCTTGGGAAAATTCTATCCTGCAATTATTGAACAAAATCAATTTTCTACAATATCAAATAAAAAGAAACACCTAAGCAAGCAAATGCAATTAAAATGCACCAAAGTTATATTCTTCTCCATGGTAACTGCAAACAAACTTCTAAACATTTCATTTCCGCCTATCTCCGCCTCGCAGCAACTGTGCAATATGGGGAAAATATGGAGTTCACCAACAAATATCTTTGATCTTCCCAACTGAAAACCAATCAACAACAATCGATTGCAGCAATTTAAGGCAATAAGAGGCTCAACAAACAAACAAACTCTGGAGAGCGGCAGAGTCGACTGAAATATAAGGCGGTAGCAGCAGCAGCAGACAGGAAGAAGCGTAAACTGAGAGGCAGGAGTTGTGCGGCAGTCCCCTGTAACAAAGTTCAAACTTTATTGTCGTTTGAGCAGTACATATTTGGAAGGGGCATGGAAACAGTAAAAAGTCAAGCATGGCATGCAACATGCTCATATAAAGGACCATGTTCGTTGCCATCTTGGTGAGGTGGGCTTAAGTGTCGCAGCCGTGGCTGCTGCTGCTGCTTTGTGCTGTTTTGTTTGTTGTTTTGATTGTTGTAATGGCAAAGCATACGCATACTTCATGAAAAATGAGTGTATGTAGAGTAACATGAACAATTTCATAACGCAGCAACGCATGTCGCAGGTTGTTGTCATTTTTTGTTATCGTTGTCCTTGTTGTTGTTGTTATTATCTCTGAAAAACTTGAGAAAACACTTTGGAGCAGCTGCTGCATGCAATTGACACAATCTCACATATGCAAACACGCATCCCCGCACACACATACAAAGAAGTACTTAAAAAACATTTACTCACACATACATACATACCTCCTAATGAGAGTAGCTACGTTAGCTGGTAAAGTCACTGAGGGCAACCAACCGGCAGCAGTCGTAAAAGTATAAAGCCAATATTAAATCTAATAAAAACCGCGTAAGCGAAATTGTTGGAACAGCGCTGCGTGGAGGAGGGCGGGTAAGCGACAAACTGAATAGCGCTGAATGTTCACACTTCACACTTCACACCCCCACCCTCACCAGTCGAGTACAGGCCCAGCGTGCAAAGTGAATTTTCAGTTTGTGGGCAGAAGTTTGTCTACAACAGAAATTAAAGTAAATGGCTGCGTTGAGTTGCGTTCAGTTGAGTTGAGTTGAGCTGAGTTTGAATTCATTTGCGCGACCGTAAACACATTTTAGAGCAGAGCAGAGCACAGCACAACACCGACATACACTATAATTCAATTAATTTTGCATTGCTACAACAACACTGAATACTCCAGCATGTTCACATTGGCTGGCGCCAATTTAATGTGGCGCAAACTAATTCAATTGCCTCATTGGTACCACCAGCACCGTCACCACTGTCACCACCATCACAACCAGTAGCAGCATTACCATAATCAACGCCACCACTGCCAACGTCAATTTTACTACATGCGCCACATAAATTGCAACATTTGCACATTAAGCGTATTTTTCTTACTCGCTGAAAACATGGCCACACCCACAATCGCCCGCGAATGCCTACAAAAGTGTCTACAAAAAATAAGCGCCTAAAATTATGCACATGAAATTAACTTCTTTTTAGTTGTGTTACTTGAATTAAAAGCTCGAAAACAAAGATTATAATAAAAGAAAAAATGCTTAAACAAAGTGGCGCCCTTAGGCGCTGTGAAGTAGTGAGCTCTCCAGTTTTTCTGGCGCAGGCGGGCGTGGCAGGCAGATGCCAAAGAACGTACGGCGTTGGAAGAGAAGCCTCTGGGGCAAAACATTGACACCAGAGACAGCAGCAGCAACACTAGTATTAATAGTAGCAAAGCGTAAAAGAAACTTGCCACCACATAAAAGCATAATAAGAAAGACAAAGTGCTGTGGCTGCTTGCAAGGAGTATCAAAAGAGTAGCGGCGGGCAGACCTGTAGCGCCTCTGAGTGCAAGCAGCTGCAATAACAGAAGTTGTAAACGGAATACACATAATTGCAAAAAATGCAATACCAGTGCTTAGCAGCAGTAGTCATAGTCACAGTTGCGCCCTACATGCAAGGACCTTAAGGTAATATGAGAACATGTTGTAGTGCTTTATCAAATGCAGAAAAGTTTTAGATACACAAATATTACACAAGGAAAAAGCATATCAGTGTAAAATAATCACGAGATTGCAGTTTGCAGTGAATGAAATATGAGCCCTTTTAGAGTACCTAACTGTGTTAAATATATATATATATATATATATATATATATATATATATATATATATATATATATATATATATATATATATATATATATATATATATATATATATATATATATATATATATATATATATATATATATATATATATATATATATATATATATATATATATATATATATATATATATATATATATATATATATATATATATATATATATATATATATATGAAATTTTACCAAATATCTGTGTAAATACTTTTAAGAGAATGTAGCATATGTTTAGGTGCTTTCTCAAAGAATCTTTAATATGTACACTGTAGATCTCTGAAATATACGAAAGCCTAATTGAGTTGTTACGTGAACCTCCGATGTAGCTTGAAAGTACTGTGAACTATAGTATATTATACCGGAACATTCTGTTGTTGATTTCAACCCTTTAATTAGAACTCACAAGTGCCACTTTGGACAGTCGGATGTTTGTGATGAATATACAAGCCATGCAGAGAAAGAGAGAGAGACGGTAAAAAAGAGATTCGAAGAGAATATCTCTAGAAGCCACATGTCTTCTATTTCTATGTTATGCTCACTGGGAAGCAAGTAAATAATTGATGATCATTGTATATAATATACCATCAGCCACAATTTGAAAGAAATACGATACACTGATGCCATTAGTTCTCAATAAGTACCAAACAGTGCATTCTTGTGGATAAAAGGTTCTTACATGAACCTCAAGCGGATTGGCTTCAGTTCAAATTCAAAAATTTTCTTCATATTGAGGCAGAAATGTGAATCATCATTAAAGAAAGTTTCAAAATTTTGTACAGATGAGATCTCTTTTCAATGTGCTTGATCGTAGCTTCAATTTTACTTATTTGCCTATGTTAATCTCCAGATATTGTTTATAAGAAATAATATTGGAAATTAATTTCTGAAATATGGCAGTGACGAACAAGAATTCGATGATAAGAATTTTAAGTGGCGAATGTGTTCACGGCTTCGCACTGCCTTCTACCACTCTACTGGCTGAGTTATGTGCAATTCGTCAGGACTAAGTATAAGGCTCTGTCTGTGCCTCTGTCTGTGCCTCTGTCTGTGCCTCTGTGTATCTCTCTGTCTATCCCTCTGTCTATCTTCCGCCCTCCCCTACTGCAAACTGCCTTCTCTCCTACCTTCTTATTGCATCTTTTAATTTTCTCTCCACCATATGGCGCACAGTTTTTTCGTAGCATACTTTCGTGCATAGTTTAATTTTCTGCTGCCCGTTGGCTTCTTGGCTGAGCGGCTCGCTGCAATGCTGCGCTTCCTACTACAATAGATTTTTTTAATTCATTGCATGTAGTCGTACTTGTTGACACTCTTCGCATACTGTTTGGCATTCCCTTTTGTTGTTGCGCATGTTGTTGTTGTTTTAGGTACGTTTTAATTCAAGTTTTTTCGTGGCACTTTGCATTTTAGTTTTCTTTTTGTAAGTCAAGTGAGAATTCTTTACAGAAGTTTTACCATTTTTTTCTCCTTTTTCATTGTTTGCACGGCTTTAATTGCATTTGAGCGCCGAGTGTAGCGCCACTGCTATTGTCTTTTTTCTGTTTGTTCGTCTGTGGTGTTTATTTTATTAAATATTCGTCATTTGTGCAGAAGAATGGAAGCGTCTGCTGCCGTTGTGGGCTTTGTAAGGACATTGGCATTTTTGGGCAGACGCGCTGGAATTTAATGCTGTGCCCGACTGAGTGCCCGGCCATGTCTGCTGGGTATTTGCATAATTAAAAAATTGAAATGAAGGCAATTATGCTTTTTGTTTGTCACTTGAAGTGTCGGTTAGCTGAATGGGTAGCAGCGGGTCATTGACTGGAGGAGAGAGCGTAGCATAATGTGGTTGGGTTTAAAAATTTAATTAATTCAAATTAAATAAAGTACAATTATATAAAGTAAAATTTAATAAATTGAATATAAATAACGTTACTTTAAATAAATTTATATTAAATTCATTGAAATCAATTCATTCAAGGAATTCAATCATTCAATCAAGTTTGTATACACAACTGGAAGCCTCACGTGGTCAGAGATATATTGTATATAGAGATATATTATATATATAAAATAAAGAGATTCATGCCACGATACTTTAAAACAAAAAAAAAGTTATATTTTTTACTTGAATCTTTATGTGCCTGTCCAAAGTGTGTTAAGAAAATGAGTTCCTTTGTACAAGTAAAAGTCATCTCTTCCTTTGTTCAGTACTTCATAATTTCTAGAACACACTTTCTAGCATATTGCTCAAATATTATTATTATTATTATTATTATTATTATTATTATTATTATTATTATTATTATTATTTTTATAGAGCATTGCTCAAATATAATGAGATGTGATCTATATAATATTTATCAGCAATTTCAATGGGTGTAGTTTAAAAAATGAGATTCGGGTATAGATTTTCTTTGCCTATTTATCCCGTCTTAAATTTTCTTGTCTTTCTGCATCTCAAAAGTGGCCATAATTATTCTTTTAAAATAGTCTTCCCACGCAATCTTCTTGAAGAAGAACACTGCGGCCAAAATTCAAAAATGATGTTTTGATGAAATTTAGAAACTATCAATGATTTAATGTAATCCAAACTGTTTAATGTGCTTAGTATTCCTTTCAACGATCATTAGAATCATAACATAGAACTTTATAATACAAGTATTGAGATTGTGTAAAGCACCTGAAAGCATGCGGCACTTCCTACATGTTAACAGGAGCTGAATTCACATAACTTAGTATGCTAAGCGGCACATTTCTCAAAGGCTCGCGAATGGATTCATAGAGATTTCTGATAGAAATACATGGGGTTCTTCAATAGGTACATAACAATTTTGAATTTGAATGCAAATGCACCTTTAAACTTTTCTATAATCTGGCAGTGTCAAAACGTATTTTTTTATTATTATTATATTATTATTGTGAAACTCCTGAATGTGCAACGTTTGAAAACTATTAAAAATTACTGACATTCTGAGTCAGAGTTTAAGAGCGCTTACTTCAATTTTTGGTCGTAATAATCATCCCACCAAACACTCTATGTGTGCTGTAGTGAATACTGTCAACATATTCACTATTGAATGTTCCTGTGCCAGAAGGACAACGCAGCGGTCGAACCACAGAAACTATCCCAGCCGCTAGTACTTCAGTTCAAAATGAGCCAAATCAGATGATTCCACCCCATTCACAAGAATTTGGAATCTGTCAGTCCATATTTGCTCATAAAGATCCTACCCTACACCTTAAGAGGATCAAATTGACTCAGGAACTGAAGCCTTTTTATCATTGTAAGCTCCGAAACTTCTCTGATTGGGCTCTGGAAAAGTTTGAAGAACATACTGAATATTATCGAAAAATTATTTTCAGAAGTGAAGCCCTAATGGGATTGTCTATAAACAAAATATGCCATATATTTCTTTATATTTGCAAACCTTTTATTGGTGGAAGCAATTCTTAAAAATATTAAGTCATTTATTAACACAACAATTTCCATGAAACATCACTTAGAACCAGCCCCATATAATAGTAGGAACGTCAATTAAAAATTAATTGCCTAGAACTCTAAACCCATAAATTCAAAACGATGGTGCTGCCTACCTTTATATTAACCTACTTGCCACAGCTCACGCTCCCTCAGCCACACACACACAGAACCACTCAGAGAGACACTCATATGCATGGAGTACTATTAAATTTTTATCACACCCAAAGTAAGCTAAGCAAAAGAAGCCTATTAAGTTGACTGGCATACGCAGGACAAATACGTGTACATGCCACCACATTAAATTAATCCCTGAAAGCGGTCCATGCACACACACACACACACAATTCCATGTAAACCCAGCTCCATACACAGAACTTGGCACTTTATTGCACACGTGGCGCTACGCACAAATACAAACAAAGAAAAATCAATAAACAGGTTTTTAAAAATTCACAAAATAAGGAAGAGAAATATTAAACAATTCTTTTTTTCTGTGTTTACAAAAATAATATCTAAGACTTGAAAATGTCTATGAATGAAAATTGCAAAAATTTCCTACTATAGATGAACGTAAAAGCTGCGTGAAGAAAAAAGAAACACATTGAAAAAGCAGCAACAACAATCGCAGCAGCAGCGGCAATCACAGCGAAGGGAAAAATAAAATTCATTGAAAATTACAAGCGTGCCCTAGGGTGGTTCCAGCAGGTTGTAAGCTGAATGTACGCAAGTGGGTGCCAGTAAATTTGTGGGCCTGTGTGTGTGTGTGTCTGTGTATTTGTTTGGCACTAAAAAGTATGCTATTACTTTTGCGCAATATTGAACCAGCAACAGACAAATACACACTCACCAAAATTCTTGCTCACACCTACGCACAGCCACACTGAGCCCCGTCGAGCAGAGTTCACAAAAATGTTCGCACAATCGATTGTCAAATGAGAGGGGGGAACGGAAGATCAATGCGACCCTTCCATCCATAAGGCTACTGGCGCAACTCACTAGCGTACCTTCACCGGAAGTATGCGCCATTTTGCTTGTTAAGCAGAAAAAAATCTCTCCTCTTTCTTTTTTCGGTACGATTCATTTATGTGCGAGTATGCCTGGGTTTACGTTAATTTTATTTTATTAGGGGTACTTAACTCCAACGACGCGTTCAAAATTTTCAAGTGCAAAAAGTTTAGCCCCAAGAAACCGGAGCGCAAACCAGGGAATGGTGTGGCATGAGTGTGCCGTAAGAGTTGCTACGCTCAGAGGTGATACCGATAATGCTATGGGGTGCAGGGGCGGCGCTGTTGTGTGAAAATATTTCAGCCAACTGGCTTATTGTGCAAGCGACAAGCAGCAAGGAAGTTATGCGGGAAACACGTTTAATCGAAAAAGCTGCAAGAAAATTGATTCTTTTGTGAAGAGCTCTGCTGCCATTAAATTTGCCAAATTATGGCAATGTTAAACAACAACGGAACTATGGCAATTATGGGAGAAGGTGTGGTGCAAACTCCTGAAAATATGCAATTGATTTGGGAATATTTCAAAATGAGACATGAGAAGAATGAAAGTTCGTTCTATAAACTATATTAGAGTAATATAGGTTTAGTAACAAATGATTGATTTAAAAGCGCCTAAAACTATGCAAAGCAGTAAAATGTTTCAAGATACTTTGAATGCCTAAGTCAGAGTCAGTGAACCTTTTTGATAAAATATGTTTGAAGAATACCAAAAGCATTTCTAAGTATGAGAAATTCTGTTCAAAACAAAAGCTATGATTTTCAATGCGCTGTGCTTTTTTTCGTTCAAGCAGAAATATGATTCTGTATCCACTGTGCATTTATTTTGTTCAACTCGAAACATGATTCTGAATCCACTGTGCATTTGTTCTGTTCAACTAGGAGCATGACTCTGAATCCACTGTGCATTCATTATGTTGAACTGGAAACATGTTTCTGAATCCACTGCGCATTTATTCTGTACAAACTAGAAACATGTTGGAAGAATTCGCTGAAAGTTTTCTGCATTTTGTGCGGCTACAAGAACATTTCTCTACGCCAAAATGTATGCCACATTTCTGCTGTTTTAATTTTCGAAACTTTTCTACAGAACTTTGTGCATTACTTCACAGCACACAAATTTCGTAAATTATCTTGCTTAAACAAACGTTTAACTATGTACATTAGGGGGAAACTCACACCAATTCGACGCCTAAATATATGCAGCTAAAACACCAGACCACACACATTTTTCCTAGCAAAAGAAGAAGTTGCAATTTATACGCTCTTATCTTTGTGTTATTATACTTTAAAAACTTCTTTTGCTATTTATACACAATAAACAAAGATTGTGTTGTAAATATAATTAATTCCGCGCTTACAGATATGTTATTAAAATTAAAGAAACAAAAGAAAACTCCAACTCTGTTGACATTCTCTGCCCCAGCACGTTGAAAACTTGCTCGTGCTCGTAGATGTGCTTATCTCGCTGCCGCATCAATTTAGCAATAAAAGAAGGAAACTTCTTTATTTAAGCGCCTAAAAGTATGCAACAAATGTTTATAAATGCTTCACCTACATTTTGTATACGTGTGTTGCACGTGTCATGATGTATATTTTTCCTTTGCCTAGCTTGCCACGTGATTGTGCGGTTTTGTATGTCTTATTTTCGAGAGGAGTGTGTGGCAAACACTCGCAACCGCAGACATTTCAGTTGTTTTTAGACGTGTTTGTGGGGGTGTGAGCGTCGCATGTGTATGTGTCAAGCTTCAAGTTGTCGTAAATGTCACTTTTGTTCATACGAGTGGTTTTATGTGTCAAAAAGTGACAATATGTTGCATTTTCCATAGTTGCAAGTTGCACTAACCCGACTCAAGCATGTGAAAGACGTCGTATGAGTTTGTTGTGTGTATGTGTGCATTTGTACATATGTATGTGTGTGTAGTCGTTGTATATTCTTTTAGGATTATGTGGGAATTTTCTATTGTGGTGTGGCTTTAAGAGCTGACGTGATTTATAGAAAAGGGTGGTTTACGTAAATTGCAATAAGTGTTGTCAAGAAGAAAAAACAGACGAGGAGCTTCTCAAGTACGAAAAGGATGAAGAACACTTTACAAAGCAAGTTGCTCAAGTATCATTTTAATAAATTGAGATGGAGAGATATGCAACATAAGATTATGTAATTGCAGATTTTTGTAAATAGTTTATTTGCCATAAGTGGAGTTGGAGTGGAGGCCTTTTATTGAATAAACTTTGAACGTGGAAATAATTTAAATGGGAATTGATTTTAACAGCAGCCAAATTAGTACTGGAAAAATTGTCTGTACGACTAGAGTAGAGAAATAAATGGTATCGAGAAGTGGTGCAGATCTTTATAAACACATGAAAGTGGTACTTAGGCTGCTCAGGTATGGAAAGTGTTGTCATTGTATCGAAAATCATTAAAGAGAGAATGTTGTGAAGTTCAAAGTAAAATGAGTCGCACAAATTTTATTTTGAATTGTATTCATATATGAAGAAAATAATTATATCCTCTTTCATAGTAAATGCAGAAGAGGGAAATGTTAGGCATCCGCATCAACCAGAAAACAATGATGGCACTTAGACCACCAGTTAGGTCCGTTGTGAGCCGCGGATGAGGAAAAACTAGGAAAGTAATTACCGAGGTGATTCCTGACTGATATATTAGTTCAGTAATTTAAAGAATAATTGAAGAGCATGGTTAACTACAAGGACATCTTTGCAATGCTGCAGAATTATACAAATATGTTTTTATAATCAAATTAAATATTAACAGAAAAAAATTTAATTGTAATAAAAAAATATTTAATATAAAATAAAATTTGAAAGCCAATTTTATCTGACACACTGAACTTGAAGCATAATTTCTACATATTTATATGACGAATTTTCTTGTCAGCAAATTGAGAATCTCAGTGATTAAAGTTGTATACTCCCTTCCATTTTCAGGGAAATAAAGTAATATAATAAGATTAAACGAAGATCAAATCGTAATTGATGGCAAATATTTATGGTAACTTGTTACAAAATATATTTTAGATCTTTTTAGAAGCTTATTTTGTATATAGAACTACTATTTGTGGCTATTCTTCATCTTATATATGAATATTTCTCTCGCATGACAGTCATCATCTGAAGCATAATGAGTACAACTATGAGTCATACATGCTGCTGTGGATTTCGAGTTAATAACCTAGTCTAGAAGAGCTTCAGAATTGAAAGTTACTCATACTACTAGAAATAGTGGGGTTAGTTCTGAAGCAACTGTAGGAGAAATAGAAATAAAAATGACTTACAAGAGAGAGTGCCTTCTGAGACAGTGGTTAAATACGTGTGAAGTAAAATAATTATCAAATTATCAAATCATTCCTAAAGTTCTTAGAGTGTCACCGCACCATGAGTCAATCACACAACCGAAATAAGTTTTAAAGCCGAAGAGTGCTTTGGAAGCACTATTCTGCCTCAGCAAAATTATTTTTATGATATGTTCATTTATATTTAGAGACCTATAATGAATACTGTTTATTCAGGATAACTAATCTCAACGAAGGTAGATTAGAAGTGGGGTAGCCCGGGGAACCGCCAAAGAAGGAGGTCTCCAAGCACTCAGGCCCTAATGCCATTTGTACTCAATGAACGTAAATCATCAATGAATGGATTTTCTTTTGCCATTGAAGCACACTCCTTTTTGGTAAACAAAGCTTAGTGGACCTGAGAACTTTGAACAACGCTTCCAAAATTTTTAAATTCGCTGTCAATCTGGCAAATTTTCTAATCCAATTAAGTAGAGGCACCTGATCGAACTTCTTCGAAAATAATAGAAATAATGACGCAGCTCCTCCGCTAAACCAACTCCTACTGCACTGAGGACACAAAACCAATGGGAGCACGTTTCCCATGTTTCACTTGGTCGCACAATGGCTTTCATCTAAATACATATAAACTTTAAATTTAATTTAACACTGTTTTAAGCATAAGCGAGGAGGTACGTTCCATCGAAAATGAAAACACAAAACAGCACAGAAAATGTAGGAAAAAAGTACTAACCTAAATTTAGGCGCAAAGCATTTGGCTTACCATTTATTTATACTCCAAATAGCTTTGCTTTTTGCTGTTTGCTTTTATCCTTTTTTCTTCTTTCTTTTTCTCGTTTTTGATATTTTTCTTTGTGCACCAAAGCATTGCCAGCGGTTAGCACAAATTGTGTGTCAAAGTGCGGGGATCAAGAATATGAAGAGTAGCAGCTGAGAGGCAAAGCACAAAAAAAAACTACAACAAAATATTGCACAAAAGTAGGCTAATTTACAATTAAAGTTTATGAAATTAGCTCTCCTTCTGGCTGCGTTGGCATGTGTTGAATTTTCACTAATTTGCGCTTTAAACGCCAATAAAATCACTGAAATGAACAACAACTTTTGCTCAGTGCCTGGTGAGATTTAGCCAAGCGCCTAAAAGCTCAAATGAAAATACAACGCACGCTCCTCTACGCAGGCATACACAAACAAAGAGCTCACACACATACACAAAGAGCACACAAAGAAATAAGCAAATATGCTTTATATCTTACGGCTGTGGTGTGTGTTTTTGCCAGAGTCTGTGTGTGTTCGTGGGCGCTGCCAATCTGCAACTGCCAGCAAAGCCAATGTTGATGTCGGTCATATTCATATGTAAATATGTGCCTTGAGCCCGCATATGGCAATTGCGAAATTATTGGTATTCATATTTGTTGTATACTCACACATGTACGCATTTGAATTGTTACTACATGATTAATTGGATAATTTATGGCAGAGGAAATTAAATAAATGAGTAAGTATTAGAATGTCTAAATGGATGTATGCCCAATGGCAAATAAATGAGGATAATAATGTGAGGGCTACGTGGGAACTATCCACATAAATGGTTAAATGTCAACATCTACACTGCTATCCAAAAGGAAATTATAGTATCTGTGAAATATCGTGTAGAGAAGCAAAGTGAGAAGACCACAACATGTCCTTATGAGAATATTATTCCCATAAATCGACTTGCAAGCATTTGCCAACAAGACTTGCAGAGCATAATTTACTGGCCATATTTTCAAAGGGTCAATTCCGCACTTTATTTGTTAATGTACATAGACATTTAAAATTGTATAAAAACTTTTTGTGAATAAATAATATGGAACTATTATGCTAAATATGACAGAAGTAAGTTCAAACTCTAGTACAATGGGCATCAATGCTTGAGTGCTTGGAGACCACCTTCCTCCGCCGCTCTCCGGCATACCACACTTCTATCTAAGTTGAAACTGAGTAAACTTAGAATTTTCAGTTGGATGATGCATAAGTCCATATAGTTTTAAGGCTGACTAAATATTGGTGTTTCAGATTTCAACTAAATATGTTTCGTTTACACATACCTTGATTATCCTATGTAGTTAAGAAAACTCAAAAGCAAGTAGTATTGATGAATGCTTGGAACCACTCTGAAGTCTTTGTTTTATCTTATATACATTGGTCATTTATAGCTATGCCAGCAATGGCTTATGCCTGCGAAGACACTCTGTGTAAAGACTACTCAATTTTCCAGTCCACTTATGCTTTTCCTAAGTCTGAGTCTGGAATTGTAATGATTTGTAAACTTACCTGTAATGTGCCAAAAGCTTTGCCTTCCTCTTAAAACTTTCTTGTTTCTAACAATGGAATTTACTCTGCTTTTACAGCGGCACTATACCTACTGTTATATAAATTACTGGTGCTAACAATTGCAAAGAACTCTGAAGTCGGGTGGAACCTACCTCGAAATACCCTTTACATTTCCCTGTGCGTGCGAGTTAAACAATGGCGATGTTTCATTCATAAATCATCATTAGGAGCATATCTAAAGTAATTTTTAGTGGGGTACCCTAACTTGATTATAATGGAGGAAGGCGTGAACTTATTCTGATCGTCTCCATTTCTTCTGAATATGTTGCGTCAATGTAATTATTCATATAAAATTAGGTCGAAGAATTTGGCATAGGATGTATCAATGGCTCTCTGAGCCTTCGTATGAAGTTTCGTTGATTAATCTAGCCTAGGGTCCCAAAAATTAATATTGGTTAATTGTGGGAGTGTCAGTATCTCTGCCCATATTTTTATGCAAGCTAGTTCAGAGTGTAGTGTACCACACAAGTGTACACTGACGACCACACATCGTCATAAGCACAGCAGCAGGTCGCATATGCAAACAAACTGACAATAGCGCAACGTGTGCAATTGCACTCAATACGAAATACGCTAGACAAGCACTTTGGTGGTGCAATAACACACGCTGCCTATATTGCAGTGTATGCATATTGGACAGTGCAGTGCCTTTAGCCCTGAACTTGCACTCAAACTTATTAATATAAACAAAAACGATGATTCGTCAATGAATAATATCGGTAATCCGATACTTGAGACTAATTTCGGGAATATGATTTGTAACTAGTAGAAATAAGATAGATATATTTTATGTTAGTTAGAATAAGAAAACAATAAGAATTCAATGATATAAAAGAGCCAACGAGCTATGGACAATGGGCGTGTCTTTTTTCTGATAACCCTTATTTCTTGCAGTCGGCTTTATAATGCCCACATGTTACTTCTCGCAGCATAAATTCGCCCATAAATCGCTAAGCATATTTGTTAATAGTAGGCGTGGCAGTTAATATATACCGCCCATATAGTACATAGTTTTGCATAGTATTTAGTAGGAGCCACATATGCATACCTACCAAATTGCGTCATTATTCCATCAATTGGACCGAAGTTATAGTCATTTTAAAAAATGTGAAGAAATTGCTTATATGGGAGGTAGACATGGTCTTTGTCCAAATGAGCTTATATAGCAATCTGGGTCTGTATCTTTGTCTAGACCGTACTTGTGCAAAGTTTAATTATGATGTCTCTAAGGGTCTAGAAAAAAGTGGCCACAGACGGGCAGACGGATTCTGATTATTTGTGTATATATATGTCCACACCTACCACGCCCCCTTATGCTAATTGAAAAACAGCTCAACCGCATAAACTTAGTATACCCCCTTTACCTTGTTTTAAATGTAAGGGACATATAAATATTTATGTGTAATAATTAGGCTGATAAGTCAGATATTGTCTCTATCTCTCTCTCTCTCTCTCTCTCTCTCTCTCTCTCCTCTCTCTCTCTCTTTCTCTCTCTCTTTCTTTGATTCTTTCATATTATCGCCTGCTGGTATATATTTAATATTGCCACTTACCTTTAGCAGATAAATTCAAATATATCAGTAAAAATATCCATGAGTATTTATTGAGTCCATTGATTAGCCTGCTGCCGTAGCAGCGCTGCAAATGTTGCTGCAACAATGTGGGCAGTGTTGTGGCCGTTATGGCTGCGCTCGCCAGACTGGTTGATGTTGCCGCTGATAGTGTTGTTAATGTGGTTAGAAATAAACGCAACGTTGCCGTGGCAGCATATGCCGACGATACTGTATGGATGTGCATTGCGGTTGCTGCTGCTAATGTTGCGGTGGCTGTTCCAGCTGTTGCCGTTGCTACTGCGGCTAGATTTAATATACTGCTACTGCTGCCGTTACTGTGCTTGGTGTTTCTACTGGTGTTACTACGAAATGTTGTATGCGAATGTGTTGTTGCTATTGGTATTGGTATTAAGATGTTGCTCCGTTCGCTTGGATCAATTATGGTGGCTGTCGAAATGTGCGTCTTAAATGTTAAGTGCATAAATGCCGTGGTTCTTGTTGCTGTTGCTGCTGATGTTGCTGATGTGTTACGAAATTTTGTTGGCCATGAGCTGGTGTAGAATTTTCTTTTTCTACGCCGGCGTAAACGTCTTTTGCGTGCGTACAGTCTTACAATTTGTTGCGGTGTGTTTAAGCTGTCATTGTTGCTCAGTGTTGTTGCGGTTGTTGTTGCGGTTATTGTTATGGCTTTATTGCTATTCGGTGTCGTGCAGGTTTTCATGCTGACGACGCTTCTACTTCTGCTATGATTGCTATTGGCTTGCGTACTCTTTGCTAAGCTATTTAAATGTTGTAAATGATCTGTTGTGAGCGTGCCTGCGGCAACATCGGAGCATGTTGCTTCAGTGCTTCTGCTGCTATTGTTACTGGGGCAGCTAGTCCGCCACCTCCTGCGTGTTTTATACTGTTTGTGCATAATGTTCGTATGAGAGTTGCAGAGTTTTCCATTGTCCACACTTTGTTGCTGATTGACTAAAGTATTGCTTGCTGTGATGGCCAATGGAGGTTTAAAGCTCTTCGAAGCTTGGCAATTTTTAAAGCTGTTACGTCTTCTTATATAGCTTTGACTGAGCCTTTCTGTGAGTATGGGCACACTAAACTGGCGTCTCCTGCCATAGTCACTGCTGCGTACTTTGAAGCTTGGCCAGTTTTTCCGTCTAGTTTTCCGTAATATGTGTAAATGTGCCAAGTTTTCTGCGTCAATCAGCACCATTCTTTGGCATTAGATCCTACTAGTGCAGGTTGAGGAGACTGTTGGCGTCGCTGTTTTTTGGTTGGTGTTGCTCCAGCGCTTAAAGCTCTTCAAAACCTGTTCTCAGTTAAATGTCGATATGTTTCCATTGAGCTGTTTCACATTTTCCGTGCTGACAATTTATGTTTTTCCGGTTATTTTACTTGCTGTTTGTTTTGTGCTATTTGATGAGTTTCTCCTAGATCACATTTATATATTATATATTCATTTAAAAACAAAATGGCGAGTATGTGGTTTATTGCTGCTTTTTAAAAAGCTTATTAAAAGTTTGTTTTATTTTTTTACAACCCAAGAGCTTTTTTGTAGTTTAATTTGTGCTGTTGTCTTTTATATTAGCCTTTTGTTTTATTTTATACTTTATTATATTAAGTTTCACTCATTTTTCGTGCAAGTGAGCTTTTAAGTCAAATTTCTTATTAATAATTGTATGTAAAGGGAAGTTTACTTTTTGGAGTTTTTTGGTTTTAGTAATTTTTATTGATGCATTTATTCAATAAATGATGGCAGTGATGGGTACCTTGAGTACGTTAGGCGGCGGCCAAACTGTAAGAAAGAACAATAAGACAAAATTTTAGCAAAGCACAAAGCGATTATAAATATAAAATATAATACAGACAAATAAAGTTTAATTAAGGAAAGCTTATCATATTGAAGAAAATTGTTTTATCGTGGAAACTCCGAATTAACAGTTGCTTTGGAGAATTCTGTGTTTTACCGTACCCCTTATACGGGGGAAACATATTCATTTGAGGAGACTGATTATACAAATTAGTCGCTAAACTCATTTTTGCACGTGAGCACTTCCTCCGAAGAGGTGTTCATTTTATATGCGAAAGAGAAAGAGAACAAGCAAAGATAACAGATGTTGATTCTTATAGAGGTTTAAAAATAACTTTCCCTGCTTTATTTTATATATTTCAAGTCTCCTCGGGCGGTATATTCCCATTTTAGTATAGTGTAAATGCTATTTTAGACCACTTTGAAACAGTTTTCTAAAGTTTGAGTTTTGACTCTTGATTATCTTCATTACGTATTTCCTGTATCCTCATTCGGTGTGTTCACATAGTGAACATTGTCACTCATTGTGAAAGTATTGGAATATGCACAGAATCTATGTTAGGCCTCTTTAATATATCTTTTTAAGATTTCATTTGTGTCTCTTGAGTCTCTTAATTAACTCTTCCACTACTTGAAATTTCTTACTAATTTTTGAGAATGTTCTCAGACTCTTAAGTCAACTTTTTGATTTTTTATTTGTAAATCTTGAATCTCTTTATTATGTATCTTCCCCTACTGGAATATTTTTAATCGTTTCGCAAGCAGTTCCAAGAGCGAAGGCTTCAATATACGGACCTTTAAGACACCTGGTTGAAATTCTCTTTGTGTATTTCGAAACTTTTCATTAGAAAAGTCCACGCACTTCAATATACGTAAACAATTTTGGAAAGAATATGTTGAAAGCTGTCGAACCGATTGGAAAATTGACATATTTAACTTGTTTTCTGCGTTCTGTATTACTGGTTCCCCCAATTTAATATTCATACACAAATTTGGAAAGATCATATAAGCGATTTCTCTGGAACTTCTATTTTGCTTGATATCTGCTTCTGTGATTGATATCCTTTGGATTGTGTCTCTGTAACTCTCTTATATTAAACAGTTGAAAAGTGTCACTTCTTTACGAATGCATACCCATATCAAACACATCGATTCAAATCAATCGACAACTATTATAATTATTATTGTTATTGCTTGCAAAACAATAACTTAATTATTTTTCAATGTGCACTAGCAAGGAGCTTCAGCTCACGATCAAGAATAGTCTACGACTTTCAATGAAGACTCAATATATTTTCACCGTCACAGGGCACCATTTGGTTACTTCCTGTTACAGGTTTTCCAGTAAAAGAATAGTCTTCCATGAAAAATTAATTATTTTAAAAAGTACTCATCCCCAGAATACAATGATTGTAATTCCATCTGATAGGAAGATAGAGCAATATTCACTGTTGTAGATACCTTATATCTCAGATCGATTCATTTGCTGCGTGATCGATTAACTCGCCACTTGAAAAGCTCTTTTTTTAAGTGAAATCTTTCTAAGTAGCTTCTTTCATATAAAACAAGAACTTTTCATGTGACGATTTCATCGACTACCGAACATGTGATGAAAGGACTCTATGACACATAATAAACTATATCGACGTGTATGGTTTTAAGTGGGGTTGAATCACCCGATACATGATCGAATATAACATGAAAAGCTTCTGTTTTTGTTGTGAGTGAAATTTTTGTAATAAGCTTTTTCCACATACAAAAAGAACTTTTTTTGTGAAGACTTACTTCTTCGCGGATCAAATGATTCGAATATCTGAGAAACATAAAATCCAAAATCTCACATTGAGATACATTCATTGAACCGACTGTCTGTGCGGTCGAACTAACTCCTCCGTAATTGAAAAACTCGTCACTTAAAAAGCTTTTTTTATAGAAGTAAAACTTTTATAAAAAGCTTTTGTCACATACAAAAGAGAGCTTTTTTGTAACGAGTTACTCGATCACGAATCAACTGATTCAATCCCCGGTTACAGTCGACTGTATTTCGCAGATCTTCGATAAACTTTGTTGAAAAATACTTGTGCTGTAACTAATATATATATATATATTTAATACTTGTGGAGTATTTGAAAGTTCACTAGGTTCATTTGTGTCAAGGGCACGGATATTCGACCAGAAGATACAATTGGCCCATGCGAAGGCCCACAGCTATACCAAAAGTTTTGGGATAAATGAGCGACTGTGTGGAGCCTCACACAAGCCGTTTTGAGAGAAGGACGAATCTTATCAAGTTATTTATATTGATTAATCTGAGATCGTTTAGGTCATTAAAGAGAGGGCACACTAGAGTTTCCACCTACGCTTGGAGAGTGCCGTGCAGTGACAAAGTAGATAGACTATCGTTATTTCCTCATCTTGAAAGCGAGATTAATTGATGAGGAGCAAATATATTTTCTATGATGAAAAATATATATAAATTGTGCGAGTTACTAGTCAGTAACTGCAAGACATTTTTGACATCATATTCTATAAATATTACACTTTAAAAGTGATGTAATAGCACTCCCTAATTGAACATATGACCATCAGGGGCTCTGTAAGTGATTGCAAAGAATATTAATATCTAGCTACATATTCAGAAGGGCATAGTAGACATTTTTATAACCAATCTTTGGCTTTATTATATGTTCTCCGACTGTTTTATAAAGTCTTCAATATCCTGCTTATAAGTACGTAAGACAATTCATTAAAATTATTTTTTAAATAAGAACACAATTCCTTCAAGTTCCCACACTCCTTCCGTTACTGATTTATGTGTGCCTTGTAAAAGCTGAGCTGTACCCGTGTTCACTTGTAGCTATTATACTTAAATGAGTTTAGTGCAAACTTATAGCAGCGCACCATTACCCCAGCGTGCCAAGACTTACGGCTCCAGCCACGACTTTGTGTATATATACATATATAAGTGTACACATACAAACCGTGTCTTAGGTCAACCTATAAATAGCAGAAGCAGCAATATAGGTCATTATAAAAACTTTTGCCATTTGAAAGCATTTTAAACTTCACTTAAAAGCAATTTTCCACATTCCACATACGCCTAGTATGCCGCAAGAAGTGTTTGCTAGCCCACTTAAAACGCATACGAGTAAACGCACACATGCTTAGATACGTGAATGTGTGGATAAATCAACACACACACACACACATAGTCGTAGCTGCCACAGCAACTTCATGAGTCAGTAAATACGCTTGTGTCATTTTGACACGACGTCGTAGCGGAACTTTTGCCAGCCAACAACCAAACAAGATCTCCGCGCTTGCCACAAGTAGATATACATGAGTGTATGTGTGTGTTTATGTGTCCTTTATATGTCCCTGTGTGTGTGTTTTAGTCAGTGTTGTGCTTTTTGCACTTAGCAAACTTTTTAAGTTGCTTGACTTAAGCGTTCCAAATGCGCGCGTTTATTTTTTCTCTGCCTCGTCCTGTCTCTCCTTCACGCTTGCAGCATGCGCAAAGACGACGCACGACAGATGCATTTAATTTGACATACCTGTGTACGGGAGGTGTCAAACTTTCGTCACGGCAGACATCACGCCATACCCAGAAACTTTAAGTCATAAAAGAGAAATGTTGCTGTGCTTATTTATTAATACGCTGGCAAAATTGCAGGCATTTTTTCCTATCAAATGCCATTAAAATGCGCTCAAAAGTCTGGCAAAAGAGTCAGCGTAATTCAGTTGACAGGATTGTTGTTAAATCATGTTGACAGACGAATGAGAGGCTGAGCTCACAGGTCGACAGTTTATGTTTTTTATTTCATGACTACTTTTTCTCTCTTTTCGCGAACTCTTGTGACAGGGCTTAACTCGTGCGTGTAATGATCGCTAAAAGGCGCGGCAACAGCTGCAATAACAGCGGCGGGAATGGCGGCCAAAAATGCGCGTTGCACAAGTTTTGCATCATTCATTTTGCTACGTTTTTGCCGGATTTTCCAGCTGCCAGCTGCTCTGCCCGCTGACATTGGCACAACTTTAGTCCTTTTTATTTGCTCTGCTCGGCTCCGCTGTGAGCTCTGCCTTTTCGGTATTGCAATATTGCCACATGACGGCGGCAGCTACTGTCAGCGCATAAGCATAAATATTAAAATTTTTTCTCCTACTGTTGTTGCCATTGCTCTGCTGGTGACATTTTATATTTGTATATTTTCTTGCGGATTTTTTTCTCAAAAGTAATCCTTGACTACTGCTTGTGTCGCTTTGCATATGCTTTGGCATTCAGCGTAAAGTGGTAGTGGTGGGAAAGCGTAAGCTCTCACAATTGGCTTGATCAATGTTGCAGATCCTCCGTTGCCACGTTGTGAAGTGCACATGACAACGTCTTATGTGGCAAAACTAATCTGTCAAGTGTTGAGGACGCCAGTGGAGCTGATTTAATGACTTTCAGTAGCCAAAGCGAAAGATGGGTGAGACGAAATGTGCAAGGAATTAGTTGTATTAAAATATACATTATTGCGAGAAATGTTTGACCCATTTACCTAATCAAAACGTGAATGTATGCTGGTGAGCGAGTGTTCATGTGTGCATATGCATTAAAAGCTCTTAAGGAAGTTGGAAATTTTCCATAAAGTGAACATATAACGAAGCACAGCAGCAGTAAATAGTACGCTTTTCTATGCAGCATACAGTTGTGAGCCTGTGGGAGTTCTTATTATACTAGCTACAAACAAGGAAGAAATGAGAATATAAAATAGTTTCGTGTATGAGTAGCTTATCAAGCCATACTCGCAGACCCTTTAAATGGAACGCTGGCTTATGATAGACAGATCAGAACTTCAGAAAACTTACGAAAGTATGAAAGAGTTACAATACTGTTGGGCACCGTAAACAGGCCAGCAACAATCACTTTAAACGAAGAGCATTCATTTACAGTAGCCAAAGTGATACTTAGTATCCTTTATTTTTAAATTAGTTCCCTTGTGTTTAAACTCAACGTAGAAGTTGACACTATGCTGTATTGTACAGGAGATCAGGAGATGGAAGTGGAGTGATATGTCACTCGTTCTATGAACTTAGTAACCACTTCTGCTGTGTTCATGTTTTGTCTGTAGATCCACTACTGCAAAATATTTATCATACGAGTCCTTATGCTATAAGAAGGATAAAAAAGAAGAAAAGTAGAGCGTGGTGTATCATAGATTCAACTTCTGGAAATTGAGCATTTTCGTTCTTGCACATTCTTGATATCGCAATGACCCATTTCTTTTCTACAAATCTCCAAAGTTGCAAGAAAAAGAGTTTGTTGTCACATAAATTAGTTGGAAATGAATACAGCCTCAAGGAGAAATCCTTTGGAATATGAACATAAAGTAATGAAAAGGAATTTTTAATGGTTTATTGTGAATAAAAATTCTTTTTAATTACTAATTATTTTAATAACTAATTATTTTTTATTAAATATATTGTTTTTAATTCAAATTTTTTTTGTTATACTCGTATGTCTAAAGACTGTCATATTCGTGATCATCATTTCGCATTACACCCCGAAATGGGCTTTAGCTGCTTCAGCAATCTTCTTCTATTCAACACGATCTAGAGCCACTGATTTCCAGTTTTTCATTCCAAGTTTCTTCAGGTCTTCGGAGACGCCATCCAAGCAGCTTGTTTTTCGGCCTCTCGCGAGGCCTCACTGTCATATTATATAACTTAAATTTAAATTAAATTAAAAGTAATTAATTGCACATGGCCTCCTCGGCACCCTCACATGAACACATATTATATGTCCATGAGAGAGAATGGTATTCTCATCAATACTAGATGAGTTTATAAAGGTTCGACTGTTTCAATCTTGGAAATATATTTCAATTGTACGGGTTATGTCATTATACATGTCTCTCTTCTTGAAATAAGAAAGCAAGGATTATAGTTGTAAGGAAAACATCACCGCTTCAGTGATCAAGAATATTATATGTAGGAATTACTGACTGGCCACGGTTACTATTGTTGTATTCTACTCGTAGATCCACTACGTTGTTATTACATATTTGTAATCCTTTACCCTTAAGAGTGGAAAAGAGCTTTTGCTCAATTTGTGCAGTTGAACTATTTCCTTGTATTCAAATCTCCCAAAATCTCAACATATATTTGTACCTGCAATAATTTATTTCGCAGCTTAGATGTGATATTGAAACCGATTATAGAACAATATTGAATTACCAAATCATTGACTAACGTTAGTATAGGCAAAGTTGCTCGCTATAAAACTCCTATGGCCCTAACTAGAACATTTCAGCAAATTAAGCGACTATCTCAGAGAATATAAGAGGAAAATTTACAGGGATAATGTTTATGAAAATTGAGAGTATACCAAAATTTTATGTTTGTCCTTTTCAAATTCTCTTCGTTCAACTGTCACATCATATTGATGAAATTGTCTATCCCACCCTCACAAAATCTTATAGAATTGTTACTGAGCACAACTGATTCAAGTGGACAAAAGCCCCACTTACTACAGAGGAAGGACTTTATCATCAAATAAATACTAAAATTCAAATTTGCGATGAACAGCTGAAAAAATTCACTGAAAATGAAGAGTCAACTATTTACAGACTGCACACTCTAGAATTGTATATAATTTCCCGTGAAGGTGTGCATTGTTCATATGAAGAGACACAAATTGCAAACATATACAAATCTCTCCCCAATTCTTGTTAAATTAAATTTCCTTGCCATGGCTTGATTTTCAACTCCTCACCTACAGTTTCACTTTACACATGACTGCAAACTGAGGCCAGCCTCTGCCCCAGCCCCAGTCCGAAACCCCATTCGAATGTTCTACGGTTGGCCGCAATGAGCCTTGCTGGATTCAAACTGTCTCTTGCTGTATGTGGTGACTCGATCCTGCATGCAGCTAACTCACTGCAACCCCATACAATGTATGCAGTCGTAATTGGCATCCTGTGCTCCGGTTGTATTACTCGTCTGCTGCATTTGTTAGCAATCACATCCACTCTAATTGCTGCTCTGTACATGTGTTAATTATTAAGTAAATTCTATACCGTTCCAGTCGCTGGCAGCGAGTGGTGTGTGTGTCTCTGTGCTATGGTTTTCGTTTGTTTTGCGGTTGCTACATATCGGTTTTTTCAATGCAACAATAATTACAAAAACAACAACAGCAACAACAATTGCTAAAATATTCCACAGACTTTCATTTCATTTCGTTCATTTTTGTTAAATTAAGTTTTCACCGCAAATTGCACTCTATCAGTGCCCACAACGTTGCGTATAAGTTGCAATTGCAGTCGAGTCCATAAAGACGTCCAAGTAATTTGGGAATGTGGGCGATTTTGAGCCAGTAATCCCTTGAAATGTGGTTTCACTCATTTATATCTAGTTCGGTTTCCAGAGATGGGTAAATTGATTCATTTCAATGTAATGGAGAGATAATTGTTTTGGTAGCTATGAAGTATATTGTTTTTGGTTTAGAAAATATCTAGAGATAATTATGGAACAGTGGAATTAAAGGGCAATTGAAAGCCTGTTTATCTTAGCGATCTCTGTAATAAGCAATCTAAGAATATTTCCAATTATGATCCAATTACGGAACTCTTTTTTAAATATACTTTGGTGATTATAACTTCTCATCCATAAATTCGTCAATGCCAAGTTCGGAAGGACAATATTAAATACTAAATTTAATGAAAGTGTCTCAAAAGATAAATGCAAACCATTACTTCTAATATGATAAAAAGAAATTATTTATCTACAAAGAGCAAGCCATAAAAATAATATTCTGCATAGGATAGATGAAAAACAAGGAAACAAGAAAATGCTCTGTATATATCACAACCTACAATCTTGTTGGTCTAATGGAAAACATGTCTTGTTATAGACAAGTCATAGTTTCAATTTTCGCCCAAGGCATGATTCCGAAATGCTTCTCTCCCTATCGAAGGCCTTATATCTTGCAGACATAATTCAGCTTAATATGAGGTATAATATTGTTACGAAATTGCCCTCTTGACAATTTACTCTGTTACAAAATTGCCCTCCTGACAATTCCTCTAACTCTTTGTACTCGGACTCGTACCACTGGATTGTGTAGTAATCAAACAATCGCTGGTTAAATTAAAATAATTAGCTTTATTTAATTATTGCTATTTACACATTTAATATTAGGCTTAAAGTTTACTTAGTTATTATTTGCACTTTATTTAACAAACCATTAGTCACTTTATTTAATAAGTAATTTCATCACTTTATTTAATAATGAATTTCATCACTTTGCAAAATTACAAATACTGCCAATACTGCTGCTTCGATTAAAATGCCTGCTGTACACACTTTTACGATCTCTGATCTACTGTATTCCACTTTGAACAGTCTTGTCGCTTTTATAGTTTTCGAATGGTTGGTGTAGAAACTTCCACGCTATTCTCGTATATTCTAGAAGCTTCTATCCTCTTCGACAGAAGTCGAGAATATTCTTTTTGATATTACCGACAGATGGTTCTTGAATAAGCTTTTATTCGAATAGTTCGCATCTTGACTCACAGCGGGCACTCATTCTCCAGATGGGATCCTAAAAATATGCTATCCCGTTTCACTGATATGCAATCACGTTTCAATATGTAAACAGATCATAACTTTCTCTCTATAATGTTGAGTATTTTTCTGCCTATGTAAATCAATCTGCTAAGACTAAACTACTTCCAAATCTTTGGAAATTGTCCGTTATTACAATGATTAATAAACCAGGAAAGGATCGAACACAAATACCATCATATAAACCAATAAGCCTTCTGTCAACACTCTCTAAAGTCTTCGAAAAGGTAGCGCTCCATAAAATAACTCCACTATTGGAAAGAAAAGAAGTAATCCCTCAACACCAATTTGGATTTCGAGAGAAGCACAATCAAATCTACAGAATTTCTGCAGTAATTAGAAACGCTTTGGAGAATAAAAAATATTGCTCTGGGATTTTTTACGATGTGGCACAACCATTTGATAAAGTATGGTATGAGGTTCTCATCTACAAAGTTCAGAACTACCTTCCCGAATATAGTCATATTTTAATGTCCTATGTTTTTGACCGGGAATTTAAAGTCAAACATAAAATCCATATGACAGGCACCCACAGTATCCTAGCTGGGGTCCGACAGGGGAGTATACTTGGACCGCTTTTGTACCTCTTATATACGAGTGATTTACCAACAGATAACCAGCTGATTACATCTACGTATTCCCATAAAGATTCCAACATTGCCTCAGAAAAATTAAAGATTCACATCAGACGTGTAGAAGAATGGTTACTAAAACGGAGATTTATGGTTAAAGAGTCGAAAAGCGTTCACATAACGTTTACTTTAAGACAAGAAACATCCCCTCCTTTATCTCTAAATGGTGTAATGATCCCACAAGCAAGCGAAGTGAAATATCTCGGGATTCATTTGAATAGACCCGTGGCGAAAGCAGCCAAAAGACTACAACTAAAGCTCAAGACTAGTACACTCTATTGGCTCTTTAACAGCAGGTCAAGTTTGAGCATGGAAAATAAAATCCTCCTATATAAAGTGGTCCATCTGGAACTACGGTATTCAACTGTGGGGCTCCGCCAGAATTTCAAGCATCGAGTTGATTCAACGATTCAATCTAAAATACTACGTACAATAACCAATGCACCGTCGTATTTTAAAAATTAAATACTGCATACGGAACTAAACATTCCAACTGTTCAAGAAGAAATCGTCAATTTTAAAAGAGCCTTCAAACTAAAATTGCACTCCCACCCGAATAGTGTAGCTAAGGACTCAGGAAACAAATTCATCTCGTCTTAAACAATTGAATGTTAATTAATTTTAATAATGTTTACTTTAAAGAAAAACGTAAACCTACGACGAACTCTGCTCATTTCGTCCTTATTCTAAACTGCCATCCTTACTATTTGTTTAATTGTGAATATCACCTATATAATTTCTCTATATCAACCTTCCTATCTATAAGTCAACACTTGGTCATCCTAGTCTGCATAGTTATAGTGGAGGTAACCCACAGTATTTGAAGCAATTACCAGCTACGAAGTCAGGGTGAAGGTACTCTACAAGGACTCCAATATAGGACTCACTTCACATTACACAATTAAAGTTTGAATTAATTGAAATCCCAATGAGCTCCGCCTGCCAAGTTGTGCCACTTTCCACTGCCCTATTCCGACTACAGCCTACGTTTATGTGGCGCTTTAAGTTTATTGAACTCATTGTTTGCATCGTGTTTATGTAAATTTCGATATCATGGGTGGAAATAAATCATTTGCCACTATACGAGTAGAGATGGCAGATTTTTCCTCTGTAATGGGCCCAGTGTACAAGTAACAAATACCCATAGTTCCATGAAGAATGGAGCAAGAACCACGCAGAGCAATGTAAAGATAAAGAAGACGAGATGGAGCGTATACCAAACCAATTTGCATATTCACATTTATATGGGCAAAGGACTACAATTCAAACAAACAAATATGACCGACAACAATGCGATATACTCATGAATATTTGTTGTAACATTTACGCCAGTTGTTGTGGTGGCTGTGGCTGCAGCACGTTGTATATGAATGCCGCAAACATAAGAAGACATTTATGAGAACGATAACGATAGCAAAATGTCTGATCGGGCAGAAAGGACGATAAATCGGAAAAGCGTTGAAAATAAATTATGAATATAAATATCCTTATTTCCCTGTATATATCCTCAGTTGTCTACAAGCATCAGTGTGGGTGTCAGAGGTAGGGTGAGTGCGTTTTTCAGTGTGTCTGCATGTGTACATTTCTGCTTGTTCATTGCTATTGTCGTGTAATTGCAGTGTATGTGGATGTGTCTGTCCCTGTGACATAAGCAGATGTTTAATGCGTAAGGATTGCAATGGGCAGGCGAATGAATTTAAAGTATGCTTAAACATTTTAAATGGTTTCACTGCAATTGAAATTAAATATTTATTAAACAGCGAATGAAATTACAATACATTTTATCCTTGGAAGTCGCATAATTTCTGAATAATGACCTTATTACGAGTGCATTGATGGGGTTTGTTTGGTGCTTAACAAGATGTTTCTTCTTATGCATAACAGTGTGGAAGTGTATTGCTATACTCTAAGAAATAAATCTAGTCAGTGATCAGCTAAGAGTGTTAATGTAAGACCTGGACAGAGAACTTACCCATACTTACCTACGAGTATGGGTATCAGTTTTTTGATAGCATGTCTTTAAAAGTATATCTAAGATTATTATTATAGTATGTCAATTTGCTTGCAGACTTTCAGGTTATTCTCCCTTGTATGCTAATCATAATTTCTTTATGTCCTTCGCACTGCTGCTGGACCAATGTCTCGCCAAATAAAAAACAAAATAAAACCGCTGTTCTATCAAATTCACTCCTGCTTCGCTCGTACCGAAAGGATTCAATTTTCAATTTTCATACGAAACCGCATTAATTTATGTCTTACGAGGCGGAGATATGCAGTGGATAGCGGAGACTCCTTATACCATGATATATTTGTAGCATTGTAACAAAGAAGCAGCTACATAACGAGTGAGCTATCCTCACACAGCCCACACCCACACCCACATATAGCTGCCAATAGCTATAAATAAATTGGTGGTTTTTTAGAGACTAGACGAAATGTGATACTATTCTGATGAAAAAATCTCGCTCTGGAAGAGTGGGCTTCGGCGTTGCTTATTATAATTATACCCGAAATGGATGATGGCTATTTACGCAATTTTATGATCGAATGAAACTTGAGGCATCTAATTAATAGAACTTGTTCTGCTGTTGCTATGAAAAACAATTGATTAGGTACTAAGGCAGCGTTATTAGCTTCATGAACTGTGTTTTCTTGTCAATTACACTAAAGTAAGTAAGAGAGAACATTGAAATGGAAGCAGTTCGTGGATGGACCCGTAGTGATGCAGTCTCCCATAACCGTGGACGTTAATGTTAGGGTTAACTCCTTCATGTCACTAAAAATTACAATTCGCTAGACTATTCAAGAAGTTCGGGGATACCAGAGCACTTACAATTAAGTGAAGGAACTAGCCGGGGTATAGTTGGAAACTGAATTTGCAGTGAAGCTCAGGTGAAGTGAGACTCACTGATTGAATAAACCTCGCATAGACATGTTAGGTTCTTAGCGATACCAGCTGAGTGTCCTTTTAGGACTCGCAGAATTATATATCATAGAATTGGGAGTCGCTTTTTGACAGCCTCACAGCTGGAGATATTCCTAGTGGTGAAACTTCTTCTAGTCCCCCCCCCCCAACCAACCAGGGACCCTAAAGTATTCTAAGCCCATTCTAGCATTTAATGGACATAGGAAACATAGGAAATGCTTCAAGGTTTCCTTGGAGTAATGTTCTCTGAATTTCCTACCCCCATCAGTGCTTGTGAGCGTCATATGTTTCGCGTTTACTGCCGTTAGGCTGTGAAATCCTTCTGAGATTTTATTTTTTTCTTGGTATATAACACAAACATCTCAGAATCATGTTAGACTTCTCAAATGTTCTGAGACACAATTTCCTATTTCTAGTTTCAATTATATTCAATTCGTAGAGAAAGGAATTAGCTCCTGTAGTATCACAATGGTATACTTTACTCTAAGTGGGCTCTCGGAAGGTAGCGGACACTTATACCTACCCTTACCCATGTCCAAAGTGTCCTCTTGAATCTTTATTATCCTAGTTTATTATTATAAAATAGACGAGAAATTGTGATTCTCAAATAGTTGCTACGCCAGTTTGTTTCCCTGGAGTGACATAATTATCTCCTTGTTGGCCTATTGAAACTTTAATCCCCACAATTGCACTACTACGCTATAAATCCAAATCCCTGTTGTCTTTGCTTTTAATATTTTCAATCTAAATTCAGGAAAATTAGAGGCCGCATAATTAATACGTACATAAATTTCAGAATTACGGAAAACTTTCACTGCACAATTGCAATTAAGCAGTTGCCTTGAATGTCATCTCTGAAAGATGCACAAAACTCAATTACAGCATAACTAATTTTCATCCTTGAGAACCAAACACATGCCGTACATGCTCACCACATCTTTAGGCCGTTCCATGTCAGTCAAGTGCAAAAATATCTAAAATCCGAAAAAACAAAAAAAAACTTATCACTGGGGTGTTATTTAATGCATAAGTATTGAAAATGACGCAAGTGTAAGCACGACGGAGAGGCATTTAATATTTAGCATTTGCACGTGTTGACTGCAGCATTGAGACGCACTCCACGCGAAAGGATGCGGTGCAATGCGGTGCAATGCGATGCGATGCGATGAGACGACAATAGCGAGGGAGGATGGCAGTGGAGGATGATCACGATGACAACGTTGCTGAAGTGCTTCAAGGAAAGCGTCGAAATGGGCATATTAAATTAAATATTTCGAAAAACAGTCGAGCGTATAAGCGTTAAAAATTCGCAAGGACTTGCTGCCTAGGCACACGATGTGCAACATGCGGAAAAACTGTGAACTTATGCAGTGGAAATAGATGCACATAATAAAGTGAAGTGCAGGAAAGTGAACACAGACTCTTACACCAGATGCATAATTAAGATTGGCAATAGAGACTTGAATACTTTAAATCACTGCCTCCAGCAAAGTGAGGTGCACTATGAAGAGGGAAGATAGAGGAAGAAAACGGCATAGGACGTTAGAGATGCAGGTACTGAGGGAGCGAAGGAGTCAAAGGAAACTAAAGTCAACTATATTCGCTGATATACTCATTTTCTATATATCTGCAATAGAAGAGTGTATAAAAATGATTCAGTAATCTTAGATAAAATATATTAATAGTGACGTCAGTAGTGCGAAAAGAGACTACTTGCAAATAGTAAAGGCATAATCTTATATTGTATCACGACAAGATATCATCTAATGTAAAAAGTGTTGGCATGGGTACACAAAAAGAGGATCAGTCTATTATACATTCAGAAATTTTGGAATAAATTTGCATATCAAATGCACGAGAAAAGCAGAGAAAACTAAAAACTCGTTATGGCTCCACTTTGATTTTAGATTATTTCCTTTTATGATTCCCTTTAATCTTAATTTCCTGCTTCTTATTATTATGTCCCCTCCGTTTTGGTACCAATAATTTGATTATAAACATTTTCAGAGATAGAGCTGCACAGTCCATGATACTCTCCGCAACTCTCCTTTATGTTTATAATACACTGCACCTCACTGGGTATGCAGTCAAAACCCAAGCCACCAATGAGATATCCCAGTAAGTGTGAAATTAACATCGTTATTGAAAATATAAATTTTCGCTATCATTTTGACCCAAAACAGATGGAACAGAATGAGGGATGCTGCCCTATTACACTGTGGTTTAAGTTATATAATTTGTAAAAATTCTGAACATGTTCGTTTCACTTACCAGGATATTTGTGTTCTCTTTATACCCTAAATTACAAAAAAATGTTTTCAAGCTATGCCAAAAATAATGTTTCTTTTTCCAAAATATTCAAAAGCTTTTGTGATTCCTTCTAAATTGGTTATCAGAAAAAGATTAAATTGATAACAAAAACCGAATTAAACCGAAAGAGACCTATCTCCTCCTCCTCTTATCATTATTCCAAATCGAAACCCTGAGTTATATTACATTCTATTCCAAACTTTACTCATTTTCTTAATTAATTCAGGCATTGAGTACTTCAACAGTTTCCTCGCATTTATTATCAATGACAACACTATTGATATTCTTACGTTCCGTGTCAGCACATCAGCGCTTCTTATATTCACACACTTTTGTCCATTTAAGGATATTCTACATCTTTCCCAGCGTAATTCTATGCAACTAAATAAAATTCCGTAAATTTGTACGCAATCTTTCCTGCAACTGGACATGTCCTTGGTGCCATGATGTTTATAGTGATAGTTTATATCATATATTATATAGTTTATATCTGATAGTATAGTTTATATCTGATATTTATATAGTTTATATCTGATAGTTTTTATCTGCTGCATATTTTTATAAAAATTAGTTCCTAGTTCAATCACTGAATTGTGTCCAGTAAAAGGAGCTTTTCTGGATTATTTACTGGATTATTAGAGTAGTTCATATTAACAGTAATTCACTTTAAAAATCATTTAGTATAATTTTGTTACCACACTTTGATTATTAATTCGAGACGAAGACTAATTTCAATTATAATTTATTATCTCACACTCAGAGGGTCGCAGGCTCAAATCCTGCCCCGGGCTTGGTCTCAAATAATGCCTCAGTAGCTAGTATTCTTTCCCCCAACCCCTTGCAGCCATAACTATTTATTGTGTAAAATATAATAATAACAATATAATTTATTATATTATTTACATTGTAATTAATTTTGAAAATAAACAATTAATTTGTTAATTTTATAATTTATTATCTAGTTAATAAATAAATAAACATACTAATTTAATGCAACAATTTAAATCGATTCACGTTCACTTTTAAATCACACTTATCACTTCCGCTTTCTAATCACGACTGACTTGCAATGTCATTATATGCAGCTCTTATATAGTCGACATATGCTTTGCACTATGTTCGCGAATATACGAGAAGCTTTTCCTGGAGCAAAAACGAGATAGCATCATTGGATGGCCCTTTGCTCCCCGTGGAACCATAGAATTAATTATTATTGTTATCGTCGTTTATACTTTATAGTATGAACGAAAGAAAAAGCAACATGAAAAATAGTTTCTTTAAAGTTTTTGCATTGGAAGGAAGGAAATGGCAACAACATCAGATACTGATTTTTCTGGATATAATTGGAATACATCAATTATAATTTGATATATACTTTGATGCTGAATTATGAATACTACATATATCTAATAAATTCCACACCTTTAATGCCACATTGAGCAAGGAAGCATATTTTCTATAACAACAACAACTCCGGTGCTATTTATGATCCACAACACTTGTTTCCTGAGACCTATATGCAACCCATGAAAAACTCATATGGATCTTAAAATATTTTCAGCAACAATTAATTATCTTCGGTACGAATAATATTTTGTTTTCTTTTCCTAAAATCTGTTTCAACTATTTATGAAATTTCTACGCTCTACAGACTTATTTCGCAACCAAGTAATTCCTTCTGCTGCAAATATCTTCCACTTCGTTGGAGGCAATCCTTGACGAGCTAACAAAACTTATATTAGAAGTTACCGGTGCACCAGTCCTGTGCACAGAAGTTTGTTCCCAGGTTGGAGATTGCAATTTTATGTAATGAACTCCAGTGTAGTAGTAAAGGACGAAGAAAATTGTCTTAAGAGGTTTAAAATTCACCTCTTGCAACCGCAGTGATGATGATACTCTCTGGAAAATCTCAATGGAAACAAGCCGCGCTTGAACAAGCAAAGATGTTATTAAGTTAATGGAAAGTACCGCAAAAACTGATTAGAAGAAATTCGAAAAGTTCATAATAAAATCTGGGATGATGGTGACGAACAAAATATTTAAAAAATTTTGTGGAAGATTTAAAAATTTGCAAACAAAAATTTTTCCACACTAAGCTATGTAGATAGGTGTTGTCTACTAGATTCCATGTTTTGATACCTGACCCACTAGGTTGATGAATTAACGGGTACTTCTATTAAGAAACCTCAAATGTAAAATAAATTAAAATGAATCCGGTAAGTGTGTAAATTGGGGCCAATAGGTGTCCTATCATCTTCCAAGCTGATATCTCGGTTCATTTTTGGCTAAATCCGTCTTAGCTAATTCTACCGATAATCAAGTATTTGAGGGAAGTTACTAGAATCATATACCGGGAGCAATTCTGCTCAGAAATTAAATTTTCCAGCACTTTTTTTTAGCTATTGAGAACAATTCTTATTTAATACTCTATTCAACAATATTTTAAGAAGTTTCACTCTACATCTGTCTAGACTTCGACTTTTTCTACTCGCAACTGACTAAAATCTAATATATCTCACTCTCAACGAAATCCACTACCTTCGAGTTCGTGCCAACAAACTCCATGAACAAGTCAGGGATGCGTTACATTTGTGACCTGTGGTTTATTACTCCCCTATTATCTATCGTTGATATTCTTGACTGCCAGCCTGCTGCTTACGATCTGTTGTTTAAGAACATTTTAAAAAGTTTCACTCTACAGCTGTCACAGTCCTTATCGCTTCGACTTTTCCTAGTCACAATTGACAAAATTTTGACCTTATATCTCACTCTCACTAACTCTCAACCAATTGAACTACCTTCAAGTTCATGCCAACACACTCCATGAACAATTCAATGGGGCACTGGACTTATAACGTGTGATGCATTACTCGCTGATTATGTTTTGTTTTCATTTATGACTTGCTTTTTATGATATGTTGTTTATGATATTAAATAATATATTTTTAATATTCAATATATAATTATATATGTAGTTATATAATATATTATGTCCGTTCATAAATGAGGACAATAGTGTGAAATTATCATCATTTAAGTTGGGTAAATGTGCCTTAAACGACACAGTTAGGTATCCTTATTATTAGATATATATATATTTGCCAGATAAAAAAGGTGTTCCTAAGCAATTTATAGTATATTAAAAACTATTTCAGAGTTTTATGAATATATTCACTCTGTGGTTACCCATAAGAAATGTACAATCATCCGAATTTGCTTGGCTACTGATTTATGATAATATTACTTAAGTACCTCCGTAGATCCACTTTGATATCCTTACCTATTGCTACCCACACATCAATGTCAATTCTTCCCTCCCTTTACCAACTAAGTGGATTTCCACTTGCTCAAAAATTCCTCGTCATTGCCTGCGATTTGGTCATTAGGACACTCGATTGAAAATTGTTTCAAAAACTTGCTCATTAATTTCATTTACAAAAACTGCTGTACAACTTAGCTGCCACTTTCTCTGCAATTTCACAAATTACCACAAAATCATATTAACAGAAATGCTCGGCATTACTTTTTCTATTTCTTGGGCAATTGTGAAAATTGTTTTAAAAATTCGATTTAAAAAGTAATTGACAACTTTCTGTGTCAGAGCACGTATACGCTCTCCAAAATACACACACATACACACAGTCATACATTACTTGGCTATGCATAAAAGCAGCAGCGCAGTATGTCAGCCAGACAGGCAGTCCGAGAGGCACGCGAAAATGACCGTTTCCAAACCAACAGAGATAATTAAATACTCCTGCGGCATTCAGTAGAGAGCTTCATTTAAAACATTCATAGTTGATATTTAGTTGGTTGCAACAACATCCCATCACCAACAATACAAGCAACACGACACTACAAGGGACGGTCGTCCATGTTTCGAACATACACACACATACACATACACAACAAACTCACTTCCTAAAGCACACTTCTCCACACTCCTATTACAAGCATTGGCAACAGTGTTTAAACAGCTTACAAACTTTCATTTGGCTTCCACTGTGCCCGTCCACACCCTCCGCCGGCCCAGCAGCAGCTCTGTGGTTCGCAAAAATGTACAGAAATTAATTTGCTCGCTCACGCTCCGCGTTTACACGTACACCGAATTCATGCTGAATATTGTTTCGTCTGCAATGCGGCGTTTCTGTCTGTCCGCAGTGTATTCAAAATGGCGGCTTTTAGTTACAATTTTAACACTACGCACACACATACACTGATACACACACAACCTCAGACACAGCAGAGGATAGGAGCGGATAGGAGCAGGATTCCCACAGCTGCCGCAGTTGGTACTGGCAATAAAGCGGTTGGTTATATGGCGATTTGGAGGGGTAGCGGATCCATAGGCAGCGACTTAAGGGCATTCATTCAGCTACGAGTAGCAGAGCATTGATGTAAGCTCGTGGTTATCCGCAGAAGTTGTCAGTGTTTATGTGTTGGTTATTCTTTTATGGTATTACTATAAAATTTCCTAGTAAATATACGGAATTTCCTATCTCCAAATACTATTCCATTCATGAGTAGAGAATACTAAAATTGAAGGCAGTTTAGCTTGGCAACAACACCACTGTTTCAATAAACAATTTCATATACATTCAGTTGTGGTGCATTAAATTGTACATAATTTAAGAAAATTATATTATGTGTGATCATATGAAATCGAATGTTTCCGAAATGTGCCGGCTTCCGGATAATAGAGATTTTCCGTGTACCTGGAATGTAAATAAATTTGCTGAATATGGGTGCAATCTATAAATCTGAAATTATTCGTTTATGAAGAACTTCCTCAAATTTCTCCTTTCAAAATATGCAAACAAGTTCAATTAATAAATTCTTTGGAAGGGTCTTAGAACTTTTCCACGTTGATCTGACACTTAGTCATCTACTCTGACCGTTTTTGGTTGAAGGACTCTCTAAAGAAACGCACAAGCCGAATGTGGTCTGCCAATAATCCTTAAAATATCTTGGAGCACGTCTAAGGCATACACCAAAATTTTCTCTTTTGAGAACATAGTAGGGGTAGACGTGATTGGCCCCTGCTTCTTCGAGACTCATCATCAGCCAGTGATTGAGAAAACTACCGAGCCATGATTAATGATATTTTAGGGTACTGTTGGGTCTTATGAGTTCTATGATTGCAACTGACGACTCTTTCCGTTGTAAAGTCACAAACGTGAAATAAGATTTTTTTATAGATGATTCGACTTATGTTTAATGGTAGCTCTATCAATTGGGACTCATTGCTGGGCTTCACGATATACTCGTATATAATATACGAGTACTGGGATATTATTAAGGAGAGACTTATGCCGCAAACAAATCTTTCAAATTGTGGTCATTTATTTCGAAGGTCATTGTTCTGTTAGAAATATTTATAAATCAACATTTTGTTTAACGATGGATTTGTCAAAAAGGCTGAATTGCTGTGCTTCGAATAAGGACAATTCCGATTTGAGTGGTACGATATAATATGACATACTGCCAGTCAAACTACAAGGTAATTGTTAGAGCCGTTCGGCATTGACTTTAGCTCACGGAATTCGCCCGTCAATTAGCTGCCGGCATTATGAAATTTAAGGCCACTGGATAATTTATTGTGAGGATATTGTGACGAATTCACCATGTCCTGAGGACACATGATAAATCAAACTATAAGCACTGCATTGAAATTGTTTCCGAAACATTCAATATCCATTGCTATTGCTATGTCTTTCTTCCTAATACTTTGCGTAATTAATAATAATCGATTACTAATGTCATTTGACACAGTCCAGTGTTTCGAACGAAGAACTCATTTACGTAACAAAATACTAAACGAAGTTTTAATGATATTTGATAATAGTATTTGAAAAGGTAAGTAACGTAAAAAGGATACAATCATCTGTATTTCAATCGGAACTGCAATAGGACATATGCAACTTACTCCAAATCTCCTGCAACCCATCCAAAAATATCTTCTATTGCTCTTCTGCGCCGCTTCACCAACTGAATTCAATAAACTGAAGGGAATTCCATTATGAATATATATTTTATTTCAAAGACTGATTGCCTTAACGCAATGGGCACTCGAAATGCCACTTGACTGCTATTTATATTGTTGATTAGCCAATTTCGCTCAAATAACAGCGCGCCAGCGAACAATTGCAACCAAATTAACTTCAGCACAGAGAACAGAATTTATTGTGCTCATATACCCGTATACTCGTATTCGTGTGTATGAGCAACAGAGTCTAGCGAGCGTATCATGTTGGCACAGTGCCAGCATAACACGCCAAACAAACAAAACATCCGGCAGGACGAAGTGTGTGAACGGCAGGCACTGCCAGCCTGAGTAGGTACTGAGCGGGCAAAAAACTGCCACCAACAATGGCAGCAGCGGCAACACCGACGAGAGCTACAATGGTGACACTTTCTGGTGTGTTGTTATGCTGCACTATCAAGATATGCAAGTGCAGCGCGCCCCGACCCCGGACTGCCCGGACACAAGCGCTTTGTGCGCATTACCGACATACACACTTCTATGATATTCTCAAAATTAAATTGCAGCAAACAAAATGACACACAAAATAACCAAATGGCGACGGCGGCAGCAAAGCAACGAGACACCTGCTGCTTTTGGCCGCTCACCTTTTATCTGAGATTTTTTTAGTTCCCTTTTTGATGTCAACCTTTGTCATTTCAGCGTGTGCAGTTGTTGCAATTGCAGTTCCAGTGTTGCAGTAAAGTGCTTTTTAAATGCTACCTGTGCATAGGGGGGGGGGGGGGGAGGAAGGTCCTTTGCTCAGCGGCAATTAATTGCGGATAAGGCATAAAGTGATGCTGGCAGGCGGCAGCATTTCTGTTACTGCTGCTCATATGATTTACGGCAGTGAGCGGGCCGCCGTCTGCAGTGTGGTGTTGTGTGGTGTGCTGACTTGGTAAATATATTTAAATTTCTACAGTAATTACTTTACTATTTACTTTTTTGAATATAATTAGCTCTGTGAATCTTTTCGTGCTGTGTAAACGGTGTAATGGGCTCATAATTGCAGCTCTTTACAAAATAGTTCAACAAAAGATTTAGACAAAAATATAAAACACCACTGGATCATACCTCGGACCGTAGAGTTGCTGGTGGATTCGTAGGCCGTGTAGGATTCTTTACAATTAAAACAACTCAATTTAATTTTAAGGATAGACACAAATTAGGGTTTATATAAAATAAGAATATATTTTCAGGGTAATCTCCGCACCTGAGAGAATTTAAAAAGTACTCAGAAAACTATTCCGGGCACCTGCCGATATATCTGTTGATCTGACATTTCCAGATAAAAACTGGTGAAAAACTTAGACAATAGAGTTGATGGTGGAGTCGTAGTCGTATTGGACTCTTTACTATTAAAGCACCTTGTTGAATATACAGAGATATAAACAAAGTAACCTTCATAAAAGCATAGGAATATCCTTCCAGTGTAAACACTTCTTCTAATAGCGGAAATATCCCTTTGGATTATGAGTGGAGAGCGCGAGCAAATGTTCACACCGGTCCGCAGCCAACTTTTATCGTTTCTATCGCAGATCGGCTCTTCGCATCGTTTTCTTGCGACATTTCACCTTAATTCGGTCACTTCTTTTTGGACCATCGACCATGATTGCAATCGCCGAGGGACTATACTTTGAATTCAACTGACGTGAGAAACTACACTTTCTTTGACTTCAACCGCATTGATAATGTGACAAAAGTTTGGACATATTTTTTAGACTGACATAGTATGAGGAAACTGTAACGAAATAGTATTTTTATCATTAAGAAAAAACATGATTAAATGTTTAAATGCTATTAAAAAGCATTAATGATAGATCAGGTGTCATTAGTTTTCTAATTCACTTGGTTAGTTTCTAAGCAGAGCGTTTCGATCTCCGTAGTTTAGTGAGTTAGCAAGTTTGTGGGGTCGCCCTTTCTATAAAGGTGTTATAGAAGTCTTTTTTATCAATTAGTCGAATCACAATCATAATAATTCGAGGGTTCGCATATTTCTGAGGCCATGGTATCGAAATGATTATTTCCAAATCGTTTCTCTGTAAGTCGAACACCTCAGTTGCTAGTACTCCTTCAACTCTCCCAAAACCCTTGCAGAAATAATTAATTATGGTGTAAGGTATACAAAAAATAATTTCTTATAAATTCACACACACATTTATTATACTTGTGCTTTATATAGATTACATTTATTATCATTGATTAGGAAAAATATCCTTAAGGCTTGGGGAAATGTGTCTTATGGCGTAAAGTCTTCCATTCGCAGTTAAAGAAAGCATTGAGAGACCATAACTACGACGACATAGGAACCCATATATTCACATCTTTGTTACTCACTTGCATAACGGAGCTAGTCTGCAGTAATCTTTAATATTGGCTACGGTCCATCACTTCGATACTGATATATGATACTGAAATATCTATTTGTTTTTACCATAACTTTTCAACTCTGGCGTTAAGGAGATATTAAGCAACTTTAATTGATAAGCAGGTACGTACACTAAACTACTTCTATCTGATACGTGGAATTGTTTTTAAAAGAGACTCCGATTTGGATAACTTCCCTTCAATTAGTAGATAGCTACTTCTTATGTTACTCCAATTAGCAATAATTGATCACCTTCTGGAAGTCTTTGGTAGTATATATAGTTGGGTTCACCTCTACATAATATTATCATTGTCAGTAATGCACTTCGCCCAATTGTATCTTTTGTACGTCTACATAAGTAGACGCACAACACACCTTACTTCACAGCACAGAAATCCGCAAAAGCGGAGCAGTCCGTGTCATTAATCCTCAGCTTTCTTAATGTGCACCAACGGATGAAATATTTAAGGCAACAATTATAAGACTCTGGCCTCATAAATGTTAATGATGTCGCTGTAATGCCAATAGTCGCATTTGTCTGACAGTTTCTTTGGGCAAATTTCGCCATATTACAAGATTTGCAGCTCATCAACATCAATCCATGTCACACTGGCAATAATAATTCATTTAATGTGGTAGGTTAATGTGTCTCTTTTATATTGTTTTCGTTAACTTTCGTTATATTCTTTATTCCATTTACTTCTTTGTAGAATTTTATTGAAATTAAATAAAAATATGCAAATTATGGCGAATAACTTATTTTTAGAGCTTAAGTAAAATGTTTATAAATATAATTTGAACACACACACACTCACTAATACACCAACAAATTGACAATGTTGAAAGGCACCAGCTCAGAGCTCGTTAGCTTTGCCGCCGCAGACAATATTTGCTAAATTATTATTTTTGTGCTCCTTTTTTTACGGCGCTTCCCACACCATACAAGATTACTAAACATAAATAATGATACATCATCTCCCACACATACACATGACACTTACACCAGCTCACACACACATACGCGGTATACACACGCTTACAATGTAAACACTTATGCTGGCGTGCTTGCTTGCCAGTGAGCATTCTGGCCTATTCAGCGTGCAACCCACCAACCAACCAAGCAAACAACGAAGTGTACAACTTTTTTACGAGCCTGTGCGCTGTTGCCACATTTCCATTGTTTGCCCTTGGCTTTGTGTTCACCAGTATTTCGCTCATATTCGAACCATTGTTACTGCTTAGATAGTTCACCACTGCGTATGAGCAACTTTTAAGAGGAGACTCCTTGCACGAGTTACATATGAACGAGCCTTGCTATCGGAGATAAGACGTAAAATTCCATTCTCGCTAAATGACAATGACCAACGGAAAAATTTAATGAGCTTTATTGACCATGCACACGAGGATGCGAACATGTGTGTGGGTGTGTGTGTATGTGAGAAAGTAAATGATGTTCTCTGCGAAATGGATGACATTAGAAAGTGGTATGCGGAAGTTACTTAAAAATACATACAAAGGCGCTAAGGATATGTGTATAAATGAAAGCAATTTAAACTTATTTACGGGCCAGAAGTGGGGGTATATTTATTATTAGCAAAATAAGTTGAAAGCTACAATGGTGGACCAGCTGCTTAAAATTTAAGGGACTATATAGAAAAAAGATGCGTCACTGTTTGTTGTGAGTCGATCACACTCCGTACTTGAGTTCAGGAAACTTTCATGTCCTCTTTGAACTTTTCAGGATAATTTAGAGCAACGTTTTAGAAAAGTGTTCTCTGCTAATATAAATTCCATTTAGCTAATTTCTATATTACAAAACCATTATCTTATATTCTACCATTACTTATTGACAAATTTGTAACAATTTACTTGCAAATAACTATTAACTTTGATCTTTAATCTATACTATAATATCTACACTTAATTTCACATATTGTTACCCCTTTCAAAGTACGCCACAATTCTGGAGACCCTCAACAAGCTACATAAATGTTAAACGAAACCGTTTAATGCATGCTGAACATGTTAAAAGCCATTCATAATTTTTCATTAAACAGTGAAAAAGGCAGTATTACACACACGCATACACAATGAGCCATACATACACACAACGGAAAAGGTATCAAAAACGACAGTAATTTCAACTCAATTTAACCCAAACAAATACGAAAATCACAACCTTAGCAAAGATAATATTAACATTTACGATAATAACAGCAAGTTAACCACACACACGACCATACACACAAAAACACATACGACATCACACACACAAACACACACGTACACCAACACGTACGACAAAATATACACACACTCAAACACAAACTACGAAGTATAAACACATACTCCCGCTAGCAGGCCAAATGGAATATTGCCGAATGCCGCCTGCCATGGCGAAAGGAAGTCCTAATCAGAAACAAACAATGGAACTACTGAAACCGAACGGAATGGCATGGTGGAATGTCTGCTCAAATACGGCAATTTATGTGCCTTCTCGCACTTTTTAAGCATCACCAACTAACCGAAGGTACTATACGGCTGTGGCCGTCCAATAACTGCTCCCGCTAAGCAGTAAAAAAGGAGCAGAAAAAGTTTTGAAACAAAGAAAACAAGGAAAACCCGGAAAATATAAAACCGAAGCATTCAATTTTCTGCAAATCCACAAGTTTCTTTTGCTGACCAACGAAAAATTGCCACCACAAAATTTAGCTCAGGAATTGGGCAAAGAGACAACAACCCTGCAGAGAAAAGTACTAACGTAGATCTGTTTGAAACGAAGCCGTACTCTTTAAATATTCAGTATTCGAGTTTCAATGCAATAAAGCAGTGTACTTGGTATGCCACAAGCCAACTGGATTAACTCTTTTATATATAAATAGTGAAGTAGTTCTAAACTGTTACGATAGGGAGTATGTGAATGGAAACTGTACGGTCTCAACAATACTCGAGTTTCAATACAACGAAGCAGCGCGCTTTTGGTCTGCCACAAGTGAACTCTATTAACCCTTTTATATATAAATATTGAACAAGCTGGAAACTAGTACAATAGTTAGTGGAGTGCTGAAAATACGTATATATACAATTTCACTTCATTATATAATTATTTGAATGATTTTGGATTTTTGGAACCAGAATAAATTGTTGACAACTGGTTCAGTATCACTTCAGTAGGCTAGTAACTGGTTTCATAAGAGGTAGATCTGAACCTATGTACAAACTGTATTTTGCATTGTTGGGGAATTAAACACAATGTAAAAAGAAACACTGATTTATTTTTGAAACCACAGATTTATATATAGATTGCGATACGTAATTAGTTCATCCTGAAAGTAGTCTGCATACAGAAATGTTTACCATAAGAAGCCTATTTAAGAAATCATTAGTTCAGAACACATTTTATTCAGTCTATTTTCAGTCTGTGCCCAAAGTAGTAGAAGTAATTCATGAAGTAGTGAATAAGCATTACAAGAACTTTTAAACTGCAATTATATAAATCAGTGGAAAGTGTTAAATTATATACACTAAATAGACCAATTCCTACTAGATTCGAACTAGTTCAATGTTTACACTAAAAAGGCCAATCTAGACTGCCTGCGGCGGATGAAAATGAAACTCACCGCTTCTGTGATTCATTCGATCAAATTATACACATTTCTAATTATAGCAGGAGAAAATTGTGTATTCTAACTAGTAGTTCAATTTTAGTTCAGTTGAAACTAGTGTGGAGACTATAAATCTAAACTAAGACTTTCTGTATCTTATGCATTTACATTACTTCGCAAGTATTACCCAATTATATCGTTTATAACAGATCTGTAGCTAATTTGAACTAGTCAAAGGGATCTCCCAAAATCTCCCAAAGGAATAGTTTTCATGAGCATCGGATGACTTAGCCTTTTGGTATTATCCTTGGAGGTTGAATTTGGTTTCTGCAAATTACCATTATTGAAAGTAAACCTTTTAATGTGTTTCAATATTAAAACATAATTATAAAAATATAAATATATAATTAATGAGTAAATTTAATAAAAAAAATGTCAAAATAAGACAAGAACGCAATATAAATACCGAAAAACTTCAACGAATTGTTCGTTGTCTTCCTTGCTCTTCTCTTTCGCATTTTCCCCACAGAATAAAATATTCCCAAACGAAGTATCAACAGAGGAAATCCAGCAAAATTTAATTGTTTCTCCTTCTAACATCATTTTTAACTTCCTTTGCCAGCACGACCCTTCTTGAACAGGTTTAATTTGTAACAATATTTGATCTTTTTTCTACATGAACTTATGTGAAACCTCACTGCTGGGTCTCTGCTTTTTTTGAATGCTTAAAACGTGGGTGGTGTAGAGTATGGGTGCGTTGTTCGCCGTTTGTCGGTTAGTTGAATGGGCAAATGCATTAATACCAAAAATAAACTCAATATGTCTAAAAATAAATTACATACTGTTATGATACTGCTTGGTGGTCAGGCACACATTGCGCCAATATTCATTGTACTCGCTTTGTACACACGATAGATTGAAAATTCGGTTTGACAGCTTAACGCAAGATGTTATCTGCTTGAATTGTACACGCTCAGTCAACGGATTGAGTACCCCAACGCATGACATGAAATGAGCCTGAAACTCATATATATTATTCGAGTACAGACATGGGTATATCGACAATGCATAAATATTTATGGCGCTTTATTGTTGTGTGCCGTATGCTAAACGTTGAGTTGAGTTTGTATTTTAAAACAATGGGGCAATAATATCACCAACAGATGCTTATGATTATATTATGAAGAACTTGGCATATTTCGGCTATGACCTAATTTGTGTATTACAAAATTGAAATGTAGACACAACAAACTGTGAAACTGAAGCAAAGGAGAGTATTATTATTATTACTAATACCTGAAATCATAATAAAATACATGCTTAAAGCGTAAGGTGGAACCGTACTTATTTACCCAGTGGCGTAACTATAGGGTAGTAGGACTCGGTAAATGGCAGGGGCGCCGAATGCTTCGTACTATGATAGGTAGCGAAGAGGAAATGGCAATGCTTAATTGTGTCAGGGGCCAGACTAAAAATTTGCTAAGGGATTCAGATTGTGTTGTAACGACACTGGAATTTCTTAATGCAGAGATGAAAAAAATATGACAATGTCATGTCTTGGTGGCACACGAATCCACGATTTCCATGCTTAATATTTTAATTCTAATATCTAAGTGATTACGCTGTATCGAACTTGAATTTTTAACTATCGATCGATATTAGAAAATTGTCTACACAATCCCTTCCATGGCAGATAAAAATGTAGTGTTATGTAAGTTAGTTCTGCTTATAGTTCAATCACTGTCTCTGTAGACTGTCTCCATAACCACTGTATAATGTCTCCATAACCACTGTAGACTGCTTCACTGCATAATCATAATAGACCCTCTCCACAGTCACAGTAAACAATCTCCATAAGCAGTGAAGACTCTCTCCACAGCTGAGAAGACAGCGTCTAATATGAAGTGTTTCTGTGTGGATCATATACGTAATCACTCGAATAGAGTACAAAATGTGTTCGGAGAAAACTACTCTAAGCTCTCACAGCAAATAGTCCATATATGTAAAGGAACCTACTTTGAAATATAAAAGTTATTGAATAAAATCCTTAACTTTTAGTTAGAAGGCGACTATCTAAAAGCTATCAAACTCAATGTATTTACTGTATTCATAGCTATTAACGAAACATTGTAATGAACAAATAAAAGCTCATAAAATTGCCGTTGTCTTTAATTTATTCCAAAATTTCGGAGATGTCATCATGTTGACACACTCGTATCTATCATCGACAAAAAATTATGAATACCAAATATAATTCCTATCTTTATGACCACTTCGTCGTACTGAATACATTAGTATAGAGAAATGTGAATAAATCACAGTTTTATGTAATTGTAGAGAACAAAAAGAATCCATATATAAGGGAAAATAATATCGAGTAAACGGGATGTGGATAGGCCATACATGACAAAAGCATTAACATGTATATCGAAAATATCCTTTGACTAGAAACTTTGAAAATAAGACGAAGAGCATCAAATAAATTCTATGGAATGAAATTATCAAATTCATACAAATTCGATGAGAATGTTTTTTTCTGTGGTCAGAACCATGCTGATGTAAACAAAAATGGCAACCGATTACATGCTATACGAAGACATAATACGTATCTTATCCTTGCAGAGACTTTGAAATATGATAGGGTCCGAATCTCTGTTCCTTCAACGATGCCATCACTTCACTTATATTATTCTGCTACATTATTTTCAACTCTCAAGTCTTAATTGTATTTAAGGATTCGAGAATTTATTTCCCCCTCTGCCTTAAGATTTTCTTAATGCTCTTAAACTACTCCTATCAAAATTTAATTGCATTGCACTTATGCGGCTTGTGGTTTGATACTGGCCGACCACACACATTTATTTGTTTCAATTATTGTTGAAAGCTTGTATTTGTGCAAGGCGTAGTCGGTCAGTGCATAACTGCAGATTATGGGCGACCGGGCTACCACCCAATAACACTTTCAATAATCATGAACGAAGTCGCAAAAACGCGAAATATTTACGTTTATGTCAATAAAAAATGTCATACCGTTAAAAGCATATAAAACCACAAGAGCACATTCACGCACACAAACGCACACACTCACTCATACTGCTGTATACACAAACACACATATGTCAAATTGTAAAGTAACATGACCGCAAGTAGCACAAAAAGTATGCCACACAATTCAATACCCAACAGAAATAAATTGGAAGACCGATACTCTCTCTGGGTCTGCATGTGTGTGTATGGGGTATTGTGTGTCTGATTTCATGACTGTATGTGTTTGAGTATGTGTGTGGTTGCCGTTTCCTCTTTAGCTTAATCCATTAAAAATTTATGATCTCTGCCATCATACGGAAAATATTGCAATGAAAGAAATGGTAAAAATTGTCATACAAAATGCATAAAAGTCATTGACAATGACAACGGCAATAACAACAACGGCCAGGGCGATGTGGATGACGCTGCCGATGATACTGATGATGATGATGATGATGTTGTTGGTGACGATGACGTTATCAATATACAATATTGAGCAAATAAGTTACAACAAATTGTTGACAGGACATGTCAGGAAAACAAACATGCTTGACACTTGCATGCATTGGGCGTACGCTCATTTCGAGTGAGCGAGCACAGCGACGCACACCGCCTCCACTGACCTATATTTGTGCAAATTCATATATAATGCAAGCTTTAATTGCACACAACTTTTTCCACAGCGTTACAGCATAAATTGCATTATTTATCGTTTAAAGATTACTTTTCCGATATGGATTTTAAGCCGCTGCCGAGGGCTTTTGTTGGATTATTTACGCGGCCAACACAAACAATGCTCGCACCTTTAAGCCAAACTGCTCCGCTCTGAGCCGAAATAACGACGACAACCGAAACAACAAAGCGTAAGGGGACCGGAGTGCAGCACACGAAAAACCCTGACCCCTCAATTATGCTGCGAAATTGTGCCTTAGGCCAGTTTTACGCTTGTTAATTGCTGTAATGTAGTTTTAAAAAGTTATGCTTTTATACAGTCTCTCCGCTTACTCCATTTAACTCGTACATACTCACAAATAAAGTTTGTAATGTATCCAGGGCTGGCCTGGTCTAAAATGAGCCCCAGATTCAAGTATTATAACCAGGCCCCAGAAAAGTTCCTAAAAGCTTTATATTATATTATATATGCTATATTCTGCATAGAATATATCATGAGGCTCCATAAAATGGTACACAAATTCACTTTGATTATTTCTGCATGCAATCAAAGTAATGGCTAAATTTTTCTTGACTTGTTACCGGAACATAATTGTAAAGGGTTTTCAAATAAAAGGTGTTATTTTGGTATTCAAAGAAAAATACCATTTTTTTGAGATAAATGATCGGATGTTTATTTCATAATAAAGAGGAAGGTATGCCGTTAATAATGAAAAACAACATCAGCCTAATGGCCACCACGACCATGCTTACAGGACCATATCCTTTTCATGAAATTTTCCATAACCAAATCACAAAGTGGCTGCCCTATGTCCTCGATAGCCTCACGAATTCTATCTTTGAGGTCTTGAATCGACGCTGGGCTGTTGGCGTAGACCTTATCTTTCACGTGGCCCCAAAGGAAGAAGTCGCAAGATGTTAAATCACAAGATCTCGGTGGCCAATTGTGATCACCTATTCGAGAGATAACACGGTCCGGAAACTTTTCCCGTAAAAGAGCAATGGTTTCGTTGCTTGTGTGGTACGTAGCGCCGTCTTGTTGAAAGTAAACGTTGTCCAGATCAATACCATCCAACTCCGACCATGAAAAATCATTAATCATCTCTCGATAGCGCAATCCATTCACCGTAACTGTTGATCCAACCTCATTTTCGAAAAAGTAAGGTCCAATGACCCCGCCGGACCATAAACCGCACCAAACAGTCACACGTTGAGGATGGAGAGGCTTCTCAATAATAACTCTTGGGTTTTCCGAGCCCCAGATGCGACAATTTTGCTTGTTGACGTAGCCACCGAGGTGGAAATGGGCCTCATCAGTCAAGAGGATTTTCGATGGAATTCCGGATCATTTTCATGCATTTCAAGGACCCAATCAGCAAAGACACGACGTTGTTGATGATGGGCCGGCTTGAGTTCTTGTGTTAACTGAACTTTATAAGCCTTAAGACCCAAGTCTTTATGCAAAATACGGTGTAATGACGTTTGTGGAATGCCCAATTCCAAAGAACGACGAGGAATGGACAAACCTGGGTTTTCTTTAACACTTTGGGCTACAGCAGCAATATTCTCAGTTGTTCTTGAGCGATGTGAACGGGTTTTAATCTTCACATCACTAACTTGTCCCAACAGCTTCAATTTTTCCACCAATTTCTGTATTGCGGTCCGACAAGGTGCTTCACGACGACCCAAAAATGCTTTAGTTTTGCGAACTGTGACTGAAAGATTTTCACCATTTTTGTGGTGAATTTTAATAATTTCAATGCGTTGTTGAAGCATATATCTTCCATTTTTAGTAATGGCGTAGTTTCTACTTGTCAAATATCAAAGAATAAAAGCATCAAAAGTGACAGCTACCGAAATACCAGGTGATTCAAAATAACACCTCTTGTTGGAAAACCCTTTATTACATCCACCACTGGATTAGCTAATAACTTACAACTAAACCCAGTGATTTGATCATCTCAGATATTTATTCTAAGTGGAAACCATGACTCTTTATTAGTTATTATCCTTACCTTTAGGATTAGTTAAACATCCTTACCATTAGAAGGATGAGGCAGACACTATGATATTAAAATATATATTTTTTCACAAAATCCCAGCTGATTTCTTAAGAGTTTTTAATGAAACAAACGGGGGGCATATCATTCCTTCACCTTCCACCACCATAATTCTATTAAGTTACTCGGCAGCTTCAGAATGCCAAACATAGATCCCAATCTAAATGAATTATTTAAAAATTGCTTATTCTCTCTGTGATTTTATTATTTTGGGCCCTCTCGCCTCCCTCACTGCACTCCTGTTGCAATCAGTGTGAAGTTTGTGCATTTTTTTGAAACTTTGCCCACATACAATTTGAATATTTTATATGAACGTTGTTGTTAATTTTATTACGTGCAGTCATTATGCATTTTTAATTTAACAACAAAAAAGAGTTCTTCTGAATGTTTAATTTGTTAAAATTGAATGCGCGAGCACACGTCCGTACAAAATGAGCTTCATGATTGCGCTTTTATTGTGATGGGGCACATGCATGGTTTAAGCTGGATTTAAGCGCACTATTTGCGAAGCATTTATTGCCATTAATGCGAGCATTAAAAAATCAATCTACATAATTTTGTTGGCGTGCATGCTAGTCCATATAAATGAAGAGACTAAAAGGGTGTGATACTGCCCAGCAAGGTGCAGGGATGAGTAGACACCATATATAAATATTCACACCTCAAATAGGTGGCCAAGTTTAATGCCAACTGTACTAAATACGAGTACTTGATATATGATATGATTTATGACCAATAGTAAGAGGCTACTAGAACAATCGCTTGTGTAATTCTATTCTTGTTATTGATGAAAAACCTGTCTGTGTAATCTATTGAAATTAAAAGACATACTCACACTACAAGTCTGAGAACACTGAAAACCTTTACTTCTCTAGTTGATTTAAAGCCATATTTACCCATATGTTAAGCAACTACAATTTGACCCAACAAAATGTAAAAAAGCAATGCAAGGTACTTATCAATCTAGTGGTGGGAAAACGTCTTCTAACTAAAACAAACAAATTGCCTTTGTGCATTGATATCATATTGATATTGATAATTCGGTCCTGAGAACTTCACCTGGCATTTAAAATTTTTCAATTGACCTCCCCGAGGCATCTTAATAATGTTTAATAATTAATTCTTACGATTAAGCGGGGGACCAAAGAGGCGAACTATATTGACACTCTGAAATTGCTAGTACCACTTTTTCACCAGCAATTTTTTAGTATACCTGTATTCATTCCAATTCCGGCCAAATCTTTAAAGAAGTTGTCTTTAAATATGAGGAGAGTTTACGAATTTTTGATTTATCCGCTCCATTGACCAGAAAAATTGTATCCTATCACACAATCACTATCATGATGGCAAATTGAAGTTGCCTTATCTTGGAACATTCATAGAAAGTTAGCAAGATACCAACCCCAGTTAACATACTTACATGGAGAAAAGGCAATAAAAATCGGATGGTACAATCAAAATCGATAAAACTTTCCGGGAGACGAACTTATTGTAACTATCTCTTAACTATCTCCTTAACGCAATTCCGTGCCCTGTGTGGGGTATATCGGAAGTATTGTTTGAAACGGTTCGTAATAGGGTCCGTGGCACATTTCCGTGACTCGTATGGAGGATGCAGGAAATATGGTTTCAAGTGATTCGCAATGGGAGATAATTGCCACTATATTAAGGTGGAGAAAATTATAGTTTGTTAAAGGATTCGCATGTCTCAATAATATTAGAAACATCATAGAATTAAATATTATATATGCCTTCAATTTAGTCCTCCAAGTACATTTTGACCTAATACACATGAATCCTTCGCAACATATTTTTCCGTATACTCAATAAAAACATTTAAATTCAAAACTTTCCGAATTGCTTTCGAGTACCGATGCCGACAGTACTAGTCCACAGCTAGACGCACAAATTTTCGCTTGGATGTATTGCTACACTTGCATTTGAGTGCGAACGCTTAAAAGAAATCTCCATTAATCACACAAAAATAGCTGCGTTTAAGCATGCTCAAGACGACATTCCACATAATCTCGGAGAAAATTCCGTATATGGTGAAAAATGGCTTGGAAATTCATTTCCGAGTTCATATGTGGTTGTGACGTTAAGTAATTGCGTATAATACGCGTCCGCCAGCCTCCTGAAACACACACATGTAAGACGGTACCCAAGGGGTTCTACACTCGCCACACACTTGAACTGGCAATCACAAACATTGCGCCACACAATACGCTTGCAACAAAAAACATTTTTCATTGGTAACGGGAAAAACTAAAAGCAACAAACAAACAAACGAAAGAAATGGAAAAACAGAGGAGGAAAAAGAAAATAAACACAGCAGCGCAGATAAACAAACAAAGTGACTGAAAAGTAGAAATCTTTTTAGTATGAAAAAATAACAAGTGGGAAAAACTAAAAGGTAGCAAATACCGTTAATCAGCAGAGCGCCCGCAATGGCGGCAAGTGCCTGAGTGGGTGGGTGGGTCCGCCCATACGAGCACACAAGTGCGTGCACATGAGTGTAATTCAGCTCAGTTGTGCGCTGATGCTGTGGTCCGTGATGACATATTACAATCGTCAGAGCCACGCATGGGAAAGCAAGCTCTGATAAGTGGCGGTAAAACAAGAGCAGACAGAATAAAATAATTGGGTTGAACTCTATAATGCGGTAAAGTTGGGAGATGGATGCTTCAGAAAACAAAGGGAAACTATTGTTGCAGTGTTATAACAGAAATGAGTATACGAGTAGAACATGAAGTAACTAAAGGAAAAAATATGTCACTGATTTGCGAAATGCACAGCACAGACTTTCACAATAATAATACACAGGTGAGATATATTATCGTACCGTCAGCACAGTGCGCCGAAGGCTACTGGAATGAAAAAAGTCTCCTTCGTTGGATTTGACTTTCAAGGAAGGCGGGAGAAGCCACAACTGAAAGAGGAATCCAGCATATTTAATTTATATCGCAATCTGAAGCACATGGAGGGCGCTCTTTGAAATGAAAAAGAAATCATAGAGAAACAAATAAATGTTGGATTGGCTTTTGAATTAAGGCAGGAAGACTCCCTCACATAGTTATAGCCTTCCATTAAAGCTGTGAAGTTATGCTGCTTGAGAAAGATCACATTCTTCAGATTCGGAGTATCAAGAATAGCTGTTGTAGCCTTGAGAAAAACTTGGCTTATGAAGACAGTAATTTAATATTTAGCGAGGGGGTCAAATATCTGATTATAAATATTTAAAACTCCCCCGGGATCATGAGACAAAATATCCGACTTTAATCATAGGTATATATAAAACTCCCCCGGTAAAATCAAATTTATTTCTGAAATAAGAAAAGCAAGCGAAGTACAAAAATGCAGCAAAACAAATCTCAGACAAGAATTAGTATCAAAAGGTAATGTAATGATCCAACTCATCCAACTGAATGGTTCTCCAATAAAGTGGAGAAAGACGAACAATAATACTGCCAAAAACATTCTAAAAATTGGAGTAAGAATGCTTATAAGGTCAATCTAGTCCGTAGGTAATTCTCCCTATTTATTCTCACACCAGGAAAGTTTATTTACAAGAACTAGCAGCTAAAGAAGCCTTTATAGTATATGAAAAACAGAACTTCAATGCAAGCAAAAATAATATCTGAAGATCCTGGATGAAATGTAGTTCACAAGGATTACTTTCTTTCTCACTGCTGAAATAAGAACTCTCATAAGTCTGAAGAGAAACTATGCAGTTCTCGAAAAGGATTGGAAATAAATTAATAGACTTAAAATCGATTGCCAACAAATATAGTCAAAAACAGGATTTTATATCGTTAAACAAAAAATAAATATATCCACTGAGGAATTATATTATATAACAACAGAATACAGTTCGATTGATAAGTTTACGGAGCAAATAGAACCAGATACACAAGTAAACTTTATGAAACTTCAGTACAAATTAAGAAATTTCCTGTTGAGATGTTTTCAGATCCTTCAATTCAATTAAAACGTCATTGGAGAAGACTTCTGAAATTTGTCTATAACTTCAGTGAATCTGAAGATGGTTTCTTCTGTCTTTATGGAACTTCAATCGTATATGGACTATTTTATATAACTTGAAAGCAGTGAATCTGAACAGGTTTCTGTTGACTTTATGAGACATCATGATTTCATCTACTTACATTAAATTAAAATTCAACCTACAGGAAAACTTATAATTTTTCTGCGACCTTCATGAGACTTTAATACACCAAAAACACAACTTCCGAAAATTGTTTCCATATTTTCTGAATTTTCAATACAATGGTTATGAGATATCATTGCAGGATCACACTTTTTCAGGTACTTCTCGAATGCAACTAATTGAAAATTATGTATCTTTTGTGCAAATTAATGTTTTATGAATCCTTCATGAAACCTACATATAACATGGTCTGAATCCTACTAGAGACATTCTTTGCTACTCCTATACAACTAGAATACACCTTCCGACATTATCTGGAGCCTTCCGACATCATAGTGCGCAACTTTTGTGAATCAGAACTCTCTGCGACTTAAATACAACGAAGGCATTTTCTCCAAGCATTGTGAAGTTCTACACAACCGAAAATAATTCTTATTTACGAAAACTTCCAACAACATAATCGTCTTCGTTCTAAACCGTATTGTTTCTAGGGTCAGAGTTTAGTTCCTGATACATTCATACCACATTGGCACACCAATCTGAGCCGAAAAGAGTTTTAATGAAGTCGGTTCATTCATAAAGGAACGTACGTAATCTCATATGACATTTTCCATTGAATTTCTGGTACTTAGCAACCAATATATTATCTAAACATTAATATGGAAGATTAAGCAATAGACCGTTGCATTACGGGCCCCCCTGGAACCACATTAAATACAGCAGACTTATATACACTTTCCTCTTTCCCTTTTATAACTTTATTTATATGATAATCACAAAAAAGCCACGGAAATCTGCAGCATCTACTTAATTTATGTCTACCTTTATACAAAATGCTGCTGCCCACATTTAAGAGTCACTACTTATGCACAGTAATGGTCTGAGAGGCTGCCAACCCCCACCAAACGGTTCCATATGCTGATTGATCCACTTTCCTAGCAATGCAAATTATTTATTTATTTAATAAATAACAGAATAAAACAGCTAAGTAGATGCCATAAAATGGATTTATTGTTTTTGTGGATGTCGACGTCATTGTTGTTGGCTTGTGGTGGTGTTACTTGGCGCTGTTGTCGGCTGCTGTTGCTGTGTTTCTTATCTATCGCTACTTTTTTACATCTTTTGTGCGGTTGTTTATTTCTTAAAGCATTGCGCATACGAGTACGTAAAAATAGAATTAATGTATCACAAACTTCGCATTTCTATCTCACATAATTCTTCAACTATTACAAAATATGCACACGCAAACATTCAAGAAGAAAAGTACACACAAACCATTACGCACACACATACTTGTTTACCCACACTCATACAGAACAATCAACGCTAAACTCCAACGCAAAATCTCCTAGCTCCACACTTTGTTCTGATTTTTATTCTGCTTTGATTGTTGTTTTTGTTCCAAGCAGCTGCAGCGAAGTAAAAACTTGACCCATATTTCCACCCACGTTGGTTGTCACACAACCAGGACGAAATTTGTTAGGCAGCAGCAACAGCACAAGTAGCAGGAAAAATGGAGGCACAGCAAGCACACAATACAAAAGTTATCAAAGCATAAAAAAGTTTAATAAAAAGCAGATGAAATGAATTAAGTGAAAATTAACAGAGTAAAATGCATGCAATGCGCACACACGCACACAAATCCAAGCATTGTTCGTGTAGGTGAAGGATTATGTGCGAGGCAGGCTTATACAGGGTGCCGCTGTCAACAAATCCAATTAGCAACAAACCGGAATAAAGTTAATCAGTGCAAAAAACACACAAAACTCCACAAAATAAAGAAAGGAGCCATGTTGCTGGAAGTATACGAGCGCTGCCTCTCTTCTCTAAAGGCCAGAGCACAAACACCAAAAAAGAGAGAGCGCAATAGCGAGAGCGAGAGCATTTCCCACATATACCAAAAGCTTTTGAATTGTTCTTGCATTTTATCCCTGGATGTTTGCTGGAATATCATGAAAAAGTTCAGGTTTTTTCTTTTTTGCTTCTATTTGTATTTCATTTTGTGGCAGCATCGCATACGAAATGTGCGTAAGCACACGCATTAGCGTTGGAAAAAGTGTATTCGTAGATTTGTTGATAATGTTCTTCAATGTCCTTAAAGCGCGCTCAGCATCTCACTCCAGCATCTCTGTACATGGAATACATTATTAAGCATTTTGATGGCAGCGCAGCTCCAAACACTTTGGGTTTTTTCTTTTTAATTTAGACAAATTTAAATGTTTATTGCTCGTATATAATAAAAAAAAATATTTATAAAAATTGCCGTCTATTTTATGATTATTTACCTTCAAATTGGGAGGTAACTCAAATTTAGGCAAATGCATACAATTCGTGACAACTCGAATAATATTTGCAGTTTATATAGTTTTATGTATTCATGAGTTTTGTGTGAAACGAGTCCTGAATAGGGTTGCCAAGTCATCTAGCTAGGACTAAAATCATTTTTAGATGAGCAGAAAATTTATATTGGTTCGGGGAATCACTTAAACTCGGGTATTTTGGAGTACATATTATATTTAATCTATCATATCATTTTATACCCAAATTCAATATAGCGCTAGTACAAAGATTTAAGCAGCATGTACAGTGGAACACTTAGAAGGTCCTTCAGGACTGTCTAGATATACGAATATGACTTGAAGCTATTATTCTATAAAACAGAAAAAATATTCATGTCAGTGGTCTCACGAGAATGGTACGTCGTAAAAAATACCGGACTGATACTATCTGATCTGGTTGGGCTAATCATGGGGCGTACTACATGGGCCCATCATATGGCGACCATAGGCATCCTCGAGCATCCGAACTGCATCTCCTGCCTGAAGGAAGAACAGGACGGCACAGAACATTTTCACTGCGCTTGTCCTGCCTTTGCCAGAATAAGGACCCGCATATTAGGGTCAGATGGTTGGGAATGGATATTTTACATTCCTTATTGCTGGAGAGGCTTCTGAGATTCATAAAAGAGTCAAAGTAGTTTAAAAAGGTGTAACTTCCTTTCCAAAATCCTCTATCTCCCCATTCCTCCAAATATTTTTTCAGGGTTGCAGTACAATGGGCATCAATACCTGAGTGCTTGGAGACCTCCTTCTTCGGTGGCTCTCTGCCCTACCCCACTTGATGAGAAGAGTGAATATGTCATATAAAAGGAAGCTAACCAGTTCCAAAAATGACATTATTAAACACTGACGCAAGAAAAAACTCCCTCGCTATATTAGATGACGCTAATTTGGTAATAATTTACCAGTTGATGAACCTTTTGCTAAACGTTCTTTTACTAATATATTTAGGTCTAATTGTTCTCCGTAGAGACTTCAGTGGCATGAATTCCCAGATTTCTCCTTAACTATACTTTGTATTTTACTTCTTACTAAATTCCTCTCTGTCTGTGTTTGATACAACTGAAGGCGTGCCATTTTTGTGGCACAGAAAACAGTGTCACAACCTTCAGTATAACTTTCATTTATTGTACATAACCATTTTGTTGCAGAACTACATGGAAAATTGCAACAATTTGCAGCTTTCTTACGAATGTTTTGCTTGAGAGACTGAGACTAGACGAAAAAACGTTCCATTTCATAGACAAATGTCCTTCATTTTATACAATTACCTTCTCTTTTAGTTTCTGAGTATAAGACTCATCATATGAGATGATTACAAGATTCATCATATGGGATTTATCATATGAAGTGGAGATTCATCAAATGAAATGAGATTCATCATATAATATAAGATCATAGTAGATCAAGAAATAATTAGTTATATTTAAAACCAATAAAATCAGTTCTAACAATCAGATGACAGCTAAAAATACTTTTCTATATTTGTAACCGTTATAGCACCATGATATAAAAGGGATTCAACTGATTAAATGGGAGCTGATGAGGGCAATACTGTCCCATATAATTTCTTTGGGATCAGCAGGGAAAAAAAGTGAATGACCCGCACCCAAAAGGTTCCTTCATATATAACCGAGTTCCTCATTTCCCTCCTATTTACCTAATCCTATTATCCTATATTGATTATTTCCCTACAATTTTACTCAAGAATTTTAATAGCACTGAATCTTCATATTTCTATGGGGATTGTACTGAAATGATATTAAAATCATTTGGAATCTAATTCGAATCCAATGGGAGTCCATATGAATGATATGATCAACATAACCTGAGCGTATTTTAACAACATTCTTACTGATCCTAGTTTTTGGAAGGGGATTCCACTGAAATTATATTGGAAATATACTGGTATCTCATTGTGATCATATCCTGTGAAGATTTTTAAAATTAAATACCTATGGGGATTGTACTAAATACTGATATTTATAAAGGGATCCAATTAGACTAATATTTGAATCATAGTGGATTTCATAATGATCATTCATTTCATATTGTGTGTCCTATCCTGTGCGGATTTCAATATAGTTTTTAGTAGTTTATATATTATATATTCCTCTGGGGATTCTATTGAAATTATGGAGGCATTCTATTGGAATCTTATATTAGAATCATAGTGGAATTCATATTAATCATGTTATAATTCTATTGGTATCATATTGTCATCGTATCATATCTTCCATTTCCAGACAGTTATTCGATAAATTCACCAAACAAGTGAAGGACATTCCATGAATCAATGAACACATTTGTTTCATTGTATTGGAAGCTGTCTGATATTGCCTTTTCGTGATAGAGTCTGAGATTAATTGTAGCTCATACTTACCGATAGGCACATCTTTGAATTCTTGATGACGTAAAAGCAGCAACCTATTGCTGTTTATACTCGTTACTAATTCTTCAGAAGATTTGTTATCTTGTAACAATGTTTTGGCATCCATACTGACTAAGAAAATAGGATCCTTTGTAATGAAATGGGTAGTTCTGATATGTCGTTTCTATCTGTTCTACATTCGAAGGCCAATCTTAAAGATATGAATGACTGATATTAAGGACTCATTTTTTACATGTAAATATCAATAAATCCATCAGGAATACCGAAGTTTTAACTCCAGATGATAGTTGCATAGATTGGCATTTCCACTATCCGAAGTACATTTCAGTACTTAGTTAATATGAACCAATTTCCAACATGGTTTGATTCGTTATAAGCTCACTGCAGCTAATACAGTTGAAGAAAATTCTTCAGAAATTTCTTTCCCCTCTCGCCATCAAACACAACATAGTAGAACGCGAGTATGTTGTGTTTCATGATTAGTACATTAAATAAAGGAATAACTTAGTACGAACTTTTCGGTTCTAGCCAGGATCTGCCGATCACAATACATGGTTTTTGTGCACTAATATAAACAACAAAAAAAATCTTTCAGGGCATGACTTCAGCAGTTATACTTGTATATGCTTCACAAAAATTTCAGATTCCACCAATATTTGCTTTGTGTTTTTTAGAATAGGAATATTTTAAATCTATTCACCAACAAATATAATCTTTATATTATTTTTAATTACTTTCTGAACAAATATCAATATTTAATGGACTATATTGAAAGTAAAAATTGTGCAATTACCTCCGTTAATTTAACTCTTAGGAAATTTATGCGTTTCAGTGCTCACCTGCAATGCAAATAGAACAAAAATAAACAGAACGCAATTAGTGAATTTATTTCAAAGCTATTAAAAAAGCAGGCAAATTAACAGAAATACTCAAATACACAAAAATACACTATAAACACACACATACAAACACAAATGTAGTATTTGGCATAAATACAAAAACGGACAATGCCAAAATAATTATGTGCACACAATTTAAATTGCAACGAATCCTCCCCACAAACAGAGCAACTCGGTCAAATCATTCTCAACCAGCAGCAAATAAGAAGCGAAAATAAATAAATAAATAAATAACTGCACTGCGGATGTTTGCCAATGCTGAGCCACCCCCTGGGTGGGGCTTACCGAACGAAAATTTACGCATGGAAATGCACAGAAATAAATTTTGCAAAATTTTTCGCATAAACCGACGAAAAGGAAAAGTTTGCCTAAACAATATGTTAAACGGCAGCGATCTATACACATACACACACACACACACATGCAACCAGAAATACTCTCATCCATACATACACAAAGAAGCATGAGTGAAAGGATACACACAGCTGTGTGTTTGCTTCTGTGTTTGTTTAACTGACTGACGTATGCGCGACGCTCCACTCTGCATGACTCTATTACCAACCGCAGCGAAATGGCCGAAATTTTCCCTTTTCTGCTGTCAGCATAACTCATAAAATGCGAACATAGCAACGTGAGAGAGGTTCACAACGCGACACTTTAAAGAAATTGGCACTTTGCCGCTTCAATAAATTTTTGGCTGCCTGGCTGGGAGAAAGTGTCGCACAGTACTCTGTCCATGGGAAATAAATACAGAACATTTAACCATAAATCTGAAGAAAGGCGCCACAGAAAACACTTTCTCCATGAAATATATAATGAAATTTGTTGGCAAATGTTGCTGGTAGGCGCGGGAAAGTGCCCTCCAAACTAGAGCAGTTTTCATCACCCAAAATTTATATGAAACACTGTCCAGTTTAATTTTGGGTTTAAAGTGTAGTTGAAAACATCAGCACAATGAAACCAAGGCAAGCAAAGTCAAATGAGAATGTAGTCCAATGGATGATAAAACTTAGGGTATAAGCCTGTGCTTAATTCTTTTCAACGGAAATGTTAGAAAATGACACCACCAATCCAGCTATATAACCGATTTTAGTTTCACGCTTTGATTGGAATTGAAAATATCACAACAAGAACAAAGTCGCAGAGGAATTTGATGAACCCTAAAATAAATCTTGGAGTTTACGTCCTCGTTTACTGTTTTTGACCAACACCACGTTAGTTGAACCCCTAATATCGCAACTTTCTTCAGTCGCGTGGACTGAAACGTTTGAGGATGACTCCATTAATCAAACTAGAAAAACTTTAGAAACCGAGGTCTATACACGATTTAAGTTTGAGGATAACACCACTGATCAAACTAGAAAAAATTTAGAGGCCGAAATCTCTCTTTTGTCGCGTGGACTGAAACGTTTGAGGATGACTCCACTAATCAAACTAAAAAAACTTTAGAGGCCGAAATCTGTTTATATTCGCGTGGACTGCAACGTTTGAAGATGACTCCACTAGAAAAACTTTAGAAGCCGAGGTCTATACACGATTTACGTTTGAGGATGACACCACGGATCAAACTAGAAAAACTTTAGAGGCCGAAATCTATTTTTAGTCGCGTGGACTGAAATGTTTGAAGATGACTCCAATGATCAAACTAGAAAAACTTTAGAGGCCTAAATCTATACACGATTTATGTAAGAAGTTTCATGTAATAGACACAAAATTAGATTGTGAATCTTGGTTATATAAGTTGGGCGTAACATTTTAGCCGCCAATTCCACCACCAAATAAAATTCATCTGTATGAAAAATGTACCTACAAAAATAATATTTATTATTGTAATGCGATAACTCATAAGCAAGATCGGCTTGGTTTAACCAGCTCCCACATATTCGGTAAATCGTATTCAGGTATATCGATGTCAGTATTAGCTTTCTTTGATAGGTTGTATACAAGTTATATGAGAGTACCTGAGCCGAACAATGGTAGAAAATGTTCACAAACAAAAGTTTTCACTTGTAGAGGGATCAAAAATATGAGAGTTAATATCGGAATCTATGGTTGGAAACATAAAATTACAGTTCCGCTAGGTTCAGGGCGTATTTCAAGCAAAACTGTGTGCTAATTAACAGTCCTATAATGTCATACAAAGGATCTAACATAAACTTGTTTGCCAATTACATGCGTCCCTTAAAAGCTTTTGAATCTAACCAAGAAACTGCACAGGCTATAATAATACTCAATGGAATATAATTCTATGAGGTGCCCGGCCGAAAGTATTGATATAGCGAAAAACTATTCCACTAATCAGTACCAGACAAATTCATTGGAACAAAACTTTGGTTACACTTCGTTTGCATTGAAAAGGCATGTAAAATGCATATATGAGAGCATATGTTTTTCATGACTATACGCAAGAAAACCCTCAGTTTACCTCCTGTATAATGTACTCGTAATTCTGTATTTCAACCTGGAAGCCTTCTTTATTTCTACTACCCACACACATTATGACGGTAAAAAATTATTTCAATTAAAGGCGTTTTAAGTATATATATTAAAATTATTTTTAAGGGCATTATATTAAAACGATAGAAAACGCTGTAAGATGAAGGAGATTTTAATGAAACACTTTAAAGCAGTTATCGTGAATTTCCAAAATAGTATTTTTCAACTTTTCGAAAGAACAATCTTTTAACTGATCCATACCTGATGAGGAAAAAGGATGCTAATTAAAGCATATAAAAATCGATGTTTTAATAAATTTGTTGAAAAGAAACAATAGCACGATCAAATGAATTTTAATTTTTAATTATTCTTCCAGAACTATCTATTTAAATATATATTTTTTAATTCTTTATTTCTATTTCTGTTACCAATATTTCGGTCTTCTAATAAGCTGCCACATTCTTAGTTTAATAAAGACAGAACAATTTTTGGGGTAGGCTGGAGAAGCGCCGAAGAAGGAGGCCCATTGTACCAGTTTGAAGGAGAAAGTATAATTTAAATTCATCTTTTCACAATTATTGACTCTCAACAAAAATTATTCAACCTAAAAGTATGCTTCCATTTTTTCACAGAAAACCAAAACGGCATCTTTCAGTGCTTACAAATAACATCAGACTTTACACACAAGGACGTAGCTACACTAAATTAGTATTCCTGTACCATGTCATCTGCCTGTCAATTTCCATGTTTCTTATGCGACCCAAGTACTGTCCAATAAACCAACACGAACCAAACATTTTAAAACCTGCTCTTTTATGCACTTTCAGCACCAGGCTGAGTGCGACTGCTTCGTACTCTTTTCAGCTTTTGCACACATATTTTGGAAAATTTATGACCGTGTGTCTCGAAACAAACGGCCACCGATTAATAAACTTTTCCGAAACGCTTCTCATATGCCCGCTGTGAACGAACCAGCCTAGCGTAAGCCGCCCCTCCAAATAAATGAAAAATGAAAAAGAGTTCCAAATTGTTGACTGAATTGGCGGCTTTTGCAGTGGCATACTCAGTGCTGGGGTCAGTGGTGGGCAGTGGAGTGTATTGACATGGCAGCACAAATAAAGTGAACAAGAAATAAAGCGGAAAGATATATTTCAAGTATTTAGTGAGCAAAAGAAACACAAACAAAAACTAAAGTTAATAGAGTGAGCAGAGAGAGAAAGGAGTGAGCTAGAACTGGAGTTAGTTACAAAGATAAAGGGATATACTTAGATATAAAGGTAGATATAAAGTTAAATATAAAATTAGATATAAAGATAGGAGATGGATCGAAAGAAACAAAAACACAAATATAGGCAAAGTGGAGTGATTAGAGAGAGCGTAGAGATATAAAATTGACTTAGTCATGGAGGCAAAGCTAGAGATAGAGTTAGATAAAAAGTTAGAGATATAGATAGGGAGTGAGATAGGGATAGAGGTCAAGATGGATATGGATTGATAGAAACAAAACCAAAAATTAGATGAGGCAGAGTGAACTCAGAACTATTATATCTGTATACAACAGTTGCCAACGCACAAACTCAGTGAACAAATCTGAAGGACGATTGAAACTTATATTATTAGATACCCTAGGTTAGGTTAGTTTTTCGTGACAGTCAGTCTACAGACCACCTCACTAAGACCACTATGGGTTACCACCGCGTAGGTAGGTAGGTAGGTAGGAGTGGCCGCCCAGTGTGCCAAAAGCACACTTGAGCACACATAATGGCCCATTATGATACTACGGTAGCGCTGCATCTTTACTTTTATTCGTGAAACTATTTCGAAGCCCTAATAAAGCGCATGATTGGTTTGATCTGTGTGCAGGACACTTCTGTAAGAGAACTGAAAGCGTATTTGTCCACAGCCGGGCATCTACAGAAGAGATGTTCCACAGTCTCGTCCTCCCCTTCATTCCACCACAGATTCTGCAGTATTCATGAGAGAATACCCCTAGCATTCTTGCCGAATAACCAATGACCAGTTATTCAAGCCACGACCTTATAGAAATCTTCTCTCGACAGCCCAAGCAAGTCTCCCGATTTTTTCCTATCAAGTTCCGACCATTTTAGCCTAGTCGTTAAGCAAGTGCCTTCGTCTGCCCAAGATCTATTAGCCTCACGCGCGACACTATCCGTCAATATTAGTTTGCAGGTGGAAATTGGTATTCCAGCCGCGCATCTGTCCGAACACAGAGAAAGGTTGGTACCCTGTCTGGCTAGCTCATCAGCCCTACAGTTCCCGTCACTGTCCCTATGTCCCGGAACCCTTATTAGGCGTACTTTACAAACGGTGCTGATATCAGAGCTCCTAAGAGTAGCGTTCATTGAAATATGAGAGTAAAATGTTCATTAGAATACACAAATTATTCAGGTCATAAATATCCTGAAGTTTTTCGGTGATGGCCGGTTGGGTGGTGACTCTAAAGAATTGTCTCTTGTACCCTTTTTTATTGATCCATAAAACCATCAACAGTCTCGATAACTATTTTCAATACACAACTGTGGCATGGATGTAGAAACGAGAAGTCCTCCTGTGCTTCCTTGCCAGGATTCACTTAGAACACATCATGTAGTCTGTTAACGAATCCCTTAAATTTTATGTTTTGCTCCCTTTTCATAGAAATCAATCATCTGAATCTTTCAGCATTCTCGAAAGTTCGCTTTATCGATTTTAAAATCCGCAAATGAATGTACACCTATAATTCAGTTTTCAGTTTTGAGTTTTCACTGAATACAATTGGAAATATTTCAAATTTTGCTACAATAAGTCCAACCAGCCCCGCTCTCTCTATCTCTCTCTCTCTCTCTCTCTCTCTCACCCTATGCACATAATGCCCATGTAAAAATGTGTGGCAGCACAAAGCCAGCACATTGAAAAGACCATACTCGGACTTGTTGATGCTGCGCGCTGAGTACCACAGCACAGTGAGTGCACAACATCAAATATTAACCACTAGTTGCACAAAAGCGTGACAATTGTTGCAATTTTCTACTCTTTCGCGTATTGCCACCTGCCACTCACACTCGCAGAGGACGCCAAAAAGGCAACAAGCTTCCTGTAAACCCTCAATGCGAATAATACCCAAAAAGAGAACGCGCCATTGTGCGATTTCATACACAGAAACGGTGCAAGTTGGGTGCATACAGGCGGGTGCCCCTTCACACCCACACATACATTTAACAATACTAGATGTGGCATATGATATGTGACAAATGGGCGTAAAGAAAAATGCAACAACAAGAACAGCAACAGAAGGAGAAAAATCAAATAAAAACGCGCATACGCCACGTCGAAGTGAAAATTTGCAGCACTTGAGCCACAGCAACAAAACACGTCAGGATGAATCTTTTCTCCTCCTTTTTTTGTTGCTCCTTTACTTGGGCTCATATCCTGCTGTTCCAGCAGCATACACACGCGCCCGCACACTCGCACGCACACTGTCACTCACATTCATATACATATACACACGCATATCCGCAACTGGCACAGTGAACACACCCTTTTGCTGGGGACGGTAGCTGGCAGCGGCATCACCAGCACCAGCAGCAGCAGCAGCAACAACGTTGCATACAGTTGACCTATTTTTCGGTTGAAAATTAAAAACAGCAAAGCAGCAACAGCAGCAGCAGCAGAAGAAGCAGCAGCAGCAACAGCAGTAGAAAAAAGCACCCGAACATCATAAAAAGCAGAAACGCTACGTGTGTATGGAATTTTTCCAACAACGCGTACGCTCATAATTTTGCGCTGCAAATGCATCCTGCTTTAAAAGTACGACAAGGACACACCCTCCTCATACAGCGCCATAGCGCTCCAGCTTTGCACTAGATTTTCCTTATATATTTCTTGGTTCTTGTGCTTTTTGCACGCTGCTATTGCTGCTGCTGCAAATGCTATTGAAGTATGTTAATAAGTTTCGCATTATGAAAGCGTTGTTTTTAGTTTCACCGTGGGGAAGGTGGATGGATCGTCGGTGGTTAGGAAGGGGGAAAAGGAAAGTGCACAACGGGCTTAGGAAAAACTTAGGGAATCCACATTAATAATGGAGTATATTAGTCGGCTGCCACTATAAATGTAGCAAAATTATATTTCCCTCTTGGAAACGTGGCAGCGGCAGAGTAAGACATAAATGCATTAGTTTCACTCTGCACGGCAAGCAGGTAAAAGGAAAAAATACGACGAAGGAGAAGTGAAATTAAAATAAAAACGCATAAAAAGCCTTGTAATTCAATATAAGGCATATGACGCTTGTCAGGAAGTCGAGGCTTACAAGCGTAGCGCAGAGCAGCACAGCATATCGCAGCGAAAAGTGGCGAAGTTGAGAAAGATCAGGCATAAAGTGCAATATAATTTAATTAACGATGTAATTGAATTGAGTTTATTATTTGCAAAAACATGAAAAATATGCGGAGAGCATGAACGAAACGAGCCCATACAGAACACGCGAGGAAGGAACTAAGGTGCCCTGCCACAGTCATTAGTCAAATGCAGTGCAAGTAGTGAACTTCCAGTGCTTGAGTATGAATATGGATATAAGTGGGAGCAATTGTGAATATTTTTGAGTTGTAAGCTGTACCAATTTATGTATAGAAAAGGACTCAAAAGAAATTTAGATCACATGCAATTAATAGAAATGAAGTAACTACATGAGGCCTAAGAATATGACAGAATCGAAGCAACAATTTTCTCGACAAGAGTTTCCTATAAGCTCAATAGAAGTGAAGTGATATGAGTTTTAAGGCTGTGATAGAATCGATAGAGGTATTTTCGCTCGAAAATATTCCTCTGAACTAAATAGAAGTGAGGTGAGAACTGAGGCTGTGATAGAATCGATGAAGTATTTTCGAATCGAAGCTACTCTTTTTCTCGAGAAGATTCTTTTGAACTCAACAGAAGTGAAGTGATATGGGTACTAAGGCTATGATAGTTGTGATGGAAGCATTTTCGAATCGAAGGAAGTCCTTTCTCTCTAAGAGATTCCTCTGAACTGAACAGACCTCAAGTGATATGGGAACTAAGGCTTTGGAAGTATTTTCGCTTGAAGGAATTCCTCTAAACTGAACAGAAGTTCGGCTATGATAGAATCCATGGAAGTATTTCCGCTCGAAAAGATTCCTCAGAACTGAACAAAAGGGGAGTGATATGAGAACTAATAAACTGATAAATGCGATGGAAGCATTATCATGCTCCATACTTATTTTATTTTCCAAAATAAAGAATCAATAGAAGTATTCTGGATTAAAAGAACTTTAAAAAAGCAAATAATGGTGATTTGCTAGTATTAATTCCTACAGCAAAGCACTGACAAAATTGACTCTACATCTAAAATTTCCTTTGACCTCTGAGTATATATGATTGATCTTAGGCGATCAGAGTCAAAGTGTACTGTATGCAAAACACCATATTACTGTTTCCAGTACTCATAGTATCTTGGAAATCCTGTTGAAAGCTCACAGCCACAACCTTCTAAAACCGACAGTGGAAATAAAGACCAAAACCATGACAACGAATTTGCTTCCTTGCAAAGAATCCATAAAGCTCTAAGAGCATGTCTCACCAAAAGTTGGCAATACTGGTGATATTCGGTAAATATTATTGATAATAAGGAAATTAAAAATAGTTCATTTACACACTTGGCATCATTTTATTGATAAAAAAAAAAGAAGAGAAACCGCTCGGATTCCATCTCATTAAGTTAAAGGAATTCGCTCAGTTTTGTTGCTGTCCATAAAAATGTCGAAAAGAGAAATGTTGTGGCGAATGCATTTGTTTGTCTGCATCTTCATACAGAAATTGTTCACACGTCACTACGATACGCACAATAATAACCTCTTAATTTATTTTTTATATTAATTTTATTTTATATCAACTATAGTCTCCTTTTGCATTTTACTTATTAAATGTCCTTCTACTCATACTTCGATCAGATTGAATAAAAAATGTCCAACTTAATGAAATTACATCAAAAGAAGGAAATAATTTTCGATCAGAGAAGCATGCACTGCTTATGAATATTTAAATAACAACAATTTTCAGTGGTTTTCTCTCATTTGCATTCATTGCAGCAGACTTAATAATACAGAAAATCATAAAATGCATTCACTGCATATTTACAGAGACTCACACACACTCTCCCCAATAAACTGGGTGAAATGCAAGACAACACGCTAACAACAAAACCCCCAAGTAAACCCGGCGTCGAGATGGGAAGAAATCGACCAACAACTGAGCGGGTCAAAGGCAGTGAAATGAAATTTACACAATTAATAAAAAAAAGCCGGAATTTGAAGAGGGCTGCAAGGAGTCAATGAAGGCGTTTGTAATGAAACACATAGTTAAAGCGGATGGGAAGCCCGACGCAGCCTTACAAAGGGAAAAAAGTAAAAACAAGAGGAGACTCAAGCCTACTCGATGGGGCAAACACGAAACTGCGACTGCTTATCGCACAACACACTAGCGTAAAAACATAAACACATATGCACACACATACACATGTGTGTGTATATACCCGCATATCAACAACAGCACCACCAGCAACAGCGACAGCAGAAGCAGCAACAGTGGTGATTATTGGAGCACAAATTAATTGAAAATGTTGGTCAATTACTTTGAAGCGCCAACACCAACAGAAAAACATATTCGCATGCAAAATAAACAGCAGAAAAGTGGAACAGCAAAGGGTGGGTTTGTGCGTGTGTGTGTGGGTGGGACAGATGGGATACACAAACCCATGTATGCGTTGGCTGCTGCTTTTCCTTGGCTCAGTGTGCGTGGCTGTGCATTTGTATCAGCGCCTGGATACATGCACGTACACATGTGCGTATACGTATTTAATCCTTCTTACTGCTCGGTCGCTTTCCTCAATTTTTGCCTGCAATTTTATGAGCTCTCCAGGCATTACGTTCGAAATAGGTAGGAAATGCTCATAAATTCAGTTTTACACATTCATAAATTTACTATCTCACCATTTTTCGCCCGTAATGTTGTTAAACGGTGCATGCACTTAATGCGCTTACAGCTTACGCCCACCTGTCATATAAACGAAATCGTACGAGTATAACTAAAATTGAAAATTTATTATTTGTTAAGGCTCCAAATGGCCTGGACATGGGCATTAACAGCTATGCCGAATGTATTCAGAGGCTTTTTCTTTTCATGGACTCGTTTACTCATAATTTATTTACTCATATGAGTTTTTAAACGCAGACACGGAAGTGAAGGGGAGTGGAATTCATTCATAGGAAGGCGATTTCGAGATTGCACTGCATCATCAACAAAATTTCGAACACCGTTCACTTAGTAATACATTAAAAATGCAGCTGAGAAAGCAATTATATATGTTCACCAACTATTTATTGAAGATTATCAAATTTCTTTCATTGACGCCAAATTTGCAAAATCAAAAATATGAATTGAAGCTTATGAGCAATGAAATGACTGCATTTCAGAAGTGGCACGGCTGACTTAAAATCTTTATTAATGCTGAATATGAGTAATTGAATTAGTTCCAAAATATATAAGATTTTCATAGAGACCAGTTTTTTGTATATACTCGTACATGCTAATGTAAGCAATTCCCAAATATTTTGTTAAAATGTGCTTAAGAGGTTCTATGGTTCCACTCTTCCCTTACTCTGTCGCTTCTACAATGTCGAACGATTATTTTCATCATACATAACTAAATATGAATCAAATTTGAATGCTATTAAAAATACATTAGTGACAAGTCAGTGATGAGAGGTCATTAGTGATAAATGTTTAATGAAAACTCATTACTGAAAGACATAAGCAATGAGTCACGAACAAGGAGTCATGAGTGATAGCACTGACGCAATGTTGCTAATATAAACTTTCTAGGAACTGTGTATTGAGCGCCGCAAGATTAAAAAAGAGTAGCAGTTGTGACGATACTGGGTAGTTGTCAATTGAAAGCCAATTCATTTGCTTTAAAGGTTTTTATTCTGGATTGTATTGGCATTACCTCGAAAGGAGCTACAATTCTTTTTGTGGGGTTAGGGAGTAACAAAATGCCTACCGATTCATCAAAGGGGTCGTCACTCCGACGGTATATGTTCGCATCCACTAAAAATCTTCCCCCTCCTTGGACTTTCCCCCAACTGGGGACCGCGTGTACATGCCTTCAGGAGCTATAATAAACAAACATAAGTTGCGTTGTGAAGAGATAGTCAAGTTGTGACTTGAAGCAGAAGCAATTAGTGTATTATAGCAGAATCAAACCTTGTCAAAGTGTTTCAGTAAAGCTACATTTTTTGTTCCAGTGATGGAACTATTAGCACCAACGAATTTTCGTAACAATAACAACTGTTCGTCATACAATGAGCACATTTGGTTCAGATATTTCTTTTGCTTAGTGAGATAAGTCAAATTCTTCTTGATTAACTGATTCAGTCTCAAAATGGGTCTAATAATCATTCAACTCTACATTGAACACTGCACAATTATTGTCCAGGAGACAAAATGACATACAAAATATAATACAAAAAATAATTCAAAATATAATACAAAAAATAATTCCAAATATAATTCAAAATATAATACAATATATAGTACAAAATATAATATAAAATATGACATACAAGGTACAGCAAAAAGTAAACAAGACTTTCCTTAAAGAGATATATCTAGTGAGACCATTTGGCATTTTAACTGTCAATAACTCACTGTATTCGCTTATTTTGACGCCATGCGACTTTTACTATCTCGGAAAAATAAATTTGCCGATGAAAGGAAAGCGTTTTGTGGACATAGAACCCATTCAAAAGCCTTGTACTGACTTCTTGAAGGACTTCCCGGCCAAATATTAAAAACACTCATTCGACATGCGTTTAGACTATTCAAATCTCTACATTGAGTTGGAAGAGAATTCTTTTGTATAAACGAAATCAATTTCGCAATCAAAAACTCTTTGCTGTACTCATTTTAAAAAGCCCTCCTTACTTTGGAATCCACCTTGCATAAGGATATAAAACAGGAATAGAAAATAAAGTACAGTGAACGATACAAAACATTTCGTTCCTTTCGAGTTTTATTAATTTATTTAAAGAACCGAAGAAAATAAGGTACAGGTGAAGAATGAGCTCAGTCTCAAGAAGTATTTACTCAAGGCACAATTTTCGCTTCTTACGAAATCTGGGTAATGGATCTCTAGTATCCTCAATACCCGACTCTTCCAAAATGGAATTTCTTACTATTACTAATGACGAATTTTCTTTGTGAGTGCTCTTCAAAAAGTCTTGGATTCATCGCCGAGTTTCTGTTATAATGACACCAATAATTGGTGTTTGGCTCATTGGTTTTCTGCACATAGTTTTGGTATTTCTAAATTCTCTTCTCTCAAGATTACCGCGTTTTAAGATCCTTATAAACCACAACTGATTATATCTGGTAATATTACTTAAATTTAGCTTCGACTCGTTTATTGTTTTTCAAAGATTTTATAAGTTTTCTATTGCCTTGAGTGCAGCTTCACTGTTCAGTCCCATATGACATTTTGGAGGCGTCTGTGTAGATAATGTGAGGGAGACCTTCCTTGCACCTTGATTGGTTTATTTGTCTCTTTCAGAATAATTAATATAATTTTTTTCTCAATCTATACCAGCCACTGGAATCAAAAATATTGGCCTCTGTTCATGTAGTTGATGATGATTCGTTCTTCCTCCCATTGAAAGCAATTATCATTACCACCACTGAAGTATTTAGGAATCAAAGCTGCAGGGTGCAAAATACATTGACTATTTAAGATTGCTTATAAAATTAAGTAAACGAATGTTGTTCTTCAAATACAATTGTCTATAAATATTTTATGTTCCTCTTCATATCTGGCACCTACGGGTTCTTTTTGTCTCCCTTTATAACTAGGAGATTGAGATTAAATTGAAAGTTGTTTAACTTGTAGAGTATATTTTCTAAATGAAAACACGTTTACAAACAATTCTCCGAAAGCACAAATAAACTCGTATAAACTCGAACACTCGCATACATACATGCAGACCCCTCAACGCCGCTCTTCTCTATTTAATGCTAACCACACTTTTTCATTTTATTTTGCGATTTCATTCACATTTCATACAATTGACCGCAACAAATATTGTATAAATACAAATACGAAATCCATGTCCTTGGGCAACTTCCCACGCATCTTAAGAAGAAGGTACGACTGTGTGCGTGCATAAAACGGTATACATACACATTCGTATACACAAAGAACAGAAAGTATATATATACTTTTACATAGATATATATATATATATATATATATATATATATATATATATATATATATAAATATGCATACACACAAACCCACATGCACACTCTTAAATGAAATGTCCGCTTATAGGAAACAAAAAGGAGAGTTGAGAGCAGGAAAAACTGTTACAGAGCAAACAAAAAAAGAAATGTTCAGCGTTGTACTTTTGACAGTTAACGACTGACATATTCCCTTTTGTGTGTGTTTGCGGTGTGTACATGTGTGTGTTTGTTTGCGTATACACATGATGTGTTAAATTAAAATGTATCTTATTTAAACACACGCAGAGTCAGTCACCCAATGGCAGAGCGGAAGAGAAGGAGGTCAAAATTTAAACAGTTCTTTGGCTGCATGTTTGATTTTATAAGTTTACAAATGACAGCGAAAGGTTCAAAGGTGAACTTAACAAACTTGCAACTTCTGTGACCCTTTAAGGGAGGCACCTAGCGACTCTTGCAGTCCAAGAGGAAAAAATCTTGACAAACAATTTTAGTAAACTACATACCTTCCTTCACATAGTTGGAAGAACTCAGTATCAATTCTTTACCAAAATCACTCATTAACATAAAAATATATTGCAAAACTTGTGTTATGCATTCATGAGCGTTTGTGTCCTTGTTTCCGTGCAGACGCACATGTATTCTATAAATGACATTTTTTCACCTCAGCAACAATATCCTTAATTTCTCTGACAGAATTCCTTTTAATTTTACGTTTAATATATCTATACAAGAAGAATACTTTTCGATAAGCTAGGAACACTGCTGCTTATTCCCATGATTCAATCAATTTGTTGGAAATGCTTTATAGGTCAGTCGACGTACAGAATGCTCTTAAATATGTGATATGTATCCAAACTATTGTACAATGATATATACTAAAATTTTATGCTGCTCTTCTGTTCCTTATTTCACTAATCACTTTGCAATTTTACATTTTTTTTTTGCTGTTTTTTTTTTTGCAGACAGTGAGTTTATTTTATGTGATAAAATTGTACAAATACATCAATTCTAGTTCCATTGGCAAAAGGATACTTAATACTGAACTGACTCAAGGTACCCAACTTCAGCAGGGTCTTCAACGTGGATATTTTACATTACTTAACTCTGCAAATCTAGAAAATCGATTCTTAACCAGCCACCAGTACAAAGTTTTCGTGTAGGACCCGGGATAGTTCGTTGTAAGTATTCAAAACTGCTTAAAGAGATTATTGTCGTTTTCTACTCACCATAATATCAACAAAATGATATGAAACTTTTGACAAAGTAAAATTGTCATTCTATATTAAGACACAGGGCGGGGATGAGTCGCGTATGGGATCCACTATTTTTTTATTGATATATTTGGGTCGAAGGAAGTCTCGGCAGAAGCCTATATTCCCTATGCATCGTATCAGACGACAAGAAGCGGGTTGCTGATCAGAAGACCCAATAATCTTCGGAAAAGCAGCCTGACAACCATTTCACTGTTAGAGAGGATTCCTGATCATCCAACAATCTTCAGAAAAGCGTCTTCAGAAAGTCTGTGCAATTTCACAATTGAGAGTTGTTTCCAGACCTTTGTCATTTTTCTCCAGTGTCTTGTAAGAAACCACACAGTTTCTATTCTTTCGTACAAACTACTTTAATTAGAAAAGTTAGAAAATCTTATAGAGTCGGCAGGCTTAGTCTCTATAAGATTTTATAACATACTCCTGGTTGTTTCTATCTCCCAGAATTTATAAAATATTACTTGGAGAGTTCTGCGACATATTTTTGTTGGTCATTAACTAATAATAGTACATAACCTACTCTGCTATCAAAATAATCAGAACAAATTAAATCCCATATATCTTGGAGAGATCTACACACATTTGAATATAAGTATATAATCCAAGACGAGAACGTATGAAATTCAATATACCTTTGAAAGATCTGCTACATATTTAAGTATAAGTATATAATTCATGCTCCTATCAACATAAGCATAATGTGTTAAATTATTTATATCTTGCAGATATCTGCTGCATATTTAAGTATAAGTATTCATGTTGCTCTGAACATAACCATAAAGCATTAAATTATATCAATCTTGGAGAGATCTGCTACATATTTAAGTATAAGTATTCATGTTGCTATGAACATAACCATAATGCATTAAATTATATTAATCTTGGAGAGCTCTGCTACATATTTAAGTATAAGAATATAATTCGAGCTACTATCAACACAACTAAAAAGTATTAAATTATATACAATATCTTGGAGAGATCTGCTACAAACTTAAGTATAAGTATTCATTTTGTTGTCAATAGAACCTTTTCCGCTTGTGGACTTCCTGACTTAACACCTTCTTCCTCTTCTTTTCTCCCGTTTGCATACAAATAAATCTGCCTTCTGAACTATTCTCCAGTTCATTTTATTTATTTGACTCTTTCCACGTCAGTTTATTCGTAATGGTCACTGATCCCTGGCATTGTACCACTATCGCTGCCCCCACTCCCTGTATTTACACTTTCATTTACTGTGGATTATTCCATACCACTTCCGGTCGACCGCACCATTACCAACTTCATTTTCACTCCAGCTAGAGTGTAAAAAGGGCGGTTAATAATTTAAATCAAATTATAATTTTACTTAGTAAAGTCAAACTCATAAATTTTCAACTCAATCTGCTTATTTTTCAACCATAATAAATGTTTGGCCAAGTGTAACATCGAGTTTGGTTGCATAGCGGCACAAACAAACACCAACAGAACACAAACCGAACACCAACACAACCAACAACACAACCAAACACCAGCGCAACACACATCCTAGCACGCAAGTAACGAAAAAGTCATAAATCTCCTTAACGTTATGAGTTTGAATGATGCTTACGGAAGCATCCCTTAACGATTGTTGCGCCAACGTGTACACATGTGGTTATATATGTAATCTCTCTCTGCCTGCTCCTGTGCCTATGCGTATGACTGTAGGTGTGAGCTGCCTGTGTGTGTGTGTTGGACTAAATGTGCGACGCATGTGAATGAGGTTTGTGCGGGGAGTACCTATTTCAAAATAACAAAAATGTGTAAAAGAAAGAAATGTCATCCCTTTTCACAGTTTGAATACTTTTAACCCACAAACACACAAAAAAAGAGAAAAAATTAATAAAAATAAAAGAGCAATAAAGCAAAAAAAAAGCAACACTACCAACAACAACCACAAAATAATAAAAAAATACAAAAATAAAAGAAAAATATGTTTTCATTTGTTCGCCACAAAACAAACAGACAACGAGCAAGAAAGAGGGTTACAATGTTGCAGCCATGCTCCAGCGTCAACGTGAGCGGGAGCTCCAATTTTGCTAAAATGTCAAATGACGCTGAAGGTGTCGTTCGCATTTTTTGGTATAAATTTCTAAGAAATTGATTGCTTTAAAGCTGATATAGAAAAATGCGAAGAATATGGTATCTAAATGAGAAACGAATTGCCACACATGGAGACTCAGAATACAGTGACAGTGAAGGTTACACCTGGGGTAACGACGGTGTCAACCGGCAGTGAATTGGCACAGCCGAGCAAACTCGAAGGTGACCCCCCACTGAGGGAAAGGGAAAAATAAGGTGAAAAAAATTTAATATAAGTAAATTATATTAAATAGGTGAAAAGAGATAATGTCAGAAGTCTGAACTCTCGCACCTGATAAAAATTAAACGTGAGTGACATGTTCGAGCCGTGAAGTCTACAAATGAAGTCCACATGCAAGAACAAATGTAAACTATGAATCAAGAATACCATAAGAAACAAAGCAAATCCTCGCATACAGCTGTGTATAAATCTCTAGAAAGTCATTAGTGATATTATAGGATATACAAACATATATTGTGGAATTTCTACTTACGAGTAGAGGAACTCAGGCGAATGAGGATTTTACTATTTTGGAAGAGGTAATTTTGAATCACAAAGATTGCAAAGTATCCAATTCAGTTTATGAGATACTTTATACCGAGAATTTCGAAGCAAACAGATGGTAGGTAAGTAGGCTTAGGGGTCGCAAAAGAGGCAAACTTACGCCTTGAATGACCTTTTATGACACCGCAATACACACAGATCCCATTCCCTATCAGAAGTCCAGCCATTCAGAGCTTTTAATGAAGCAGTTGATGGAGCTTATGTTCATATTTAGAATTCCTCCCAAAGAATCCCGCAATTAGGCACCCAGGAAAGTGTATCTGCTTTTAGACAGGTCTGAACATATCATTATATATATCAGGTGTTCGATGGACTTTTGCTCCTTTTCGTCCATGCAACTACGGCACAAGTGATTGGAGGATTGAATAGCTAACGTACCGTCATGAGTACCCAGGATCCAGTATCTCGTTAGGACACTTAAAATATACAGATAATAGTTTTTTGAGCGGTTGACGTTATTTCAGGCCAGGTTAGTATGGAAATTGTTTCAATTCTAATTGGGGATTATATCCCTGTATTAACTTGTATATAATTTTATTTCGCTTCAGTTGGGAGTTAATCCGCTGGGAGTATTTTAATTGACTATGTTTGCTTATATTTTCATTTCTATTTGTTTGGGAGTTATTCCAATTATATAAGGTTGGATATACTGGATAACTTCGTTTGCTATCATTCGGGTGGTTCTGCAGAGACTTTGGGAATTATTTTAGTCCTTTAGACATTCTTCAATTACGTTCCCAGTGATTTACTAAAATTCCTTTAGAACTGTTCCAATTTGTTCGTGTTTAATGCATTTCTCATCCTTTGGGTATAATTTCATTTGCTTTTTTCATTAGCTATTTCACTTTCTTTAAGTATTAATATAAATCTCTATATTCATAAAACATTTATATATAAGTTTTAATCGTTTGATATTTAAAGCAGTTATAATTGGAGGTCACTACAATTTTCATGTTTCAGAATCACTTCATTCCGCTTCATTTGGATGCTACTTCAGTTATGTTTTGGCTTTATATGATTTCTCTCAGTTTGGTTATCATTTCATTTGGGAACTGATTTCGTTCGGGAACTGATCTATTTTCATTTGGGATTACATAATTTCTCTATGATTGGATAATTATTCTTAGTTCAAGAACTAATCCATTATTTCTTTCATTTTGGGTATCATTTGATTTGTCTTCATTTGCGAACAATTACCACCTCTTTTCGTATGGGGAAAACTTCATTATCTACGTTTGCGAATAAATTCACTATTCTTAGTTGGGGAACTAATCCATTTTCATCGAGATTATTGCTTTACTTCGCATTTGGGTGCAAATGCATTTCATTTGTTCTGTTTCTTATTTTAGACTCATATCTCGTCTTGGATATTATTTGAGAGAATTTCGTTTGCGAATTATATGAATTTCGTTCGGCGATGGTTTCTTCTCGCTTACTTTGACAGTTACCCGCTTTTAAGACGAGATTTTTCATTTATGTTACTTCTATGTGGGTCCTTTCATCTAAGGGACTTGGTATTTGTTTTACACTACAAATTTTGTAAGATAATCGAAATACATCTGCAAGCTAAGTAATTATTTCGCAAATTCCTTTGAAAGTCTCAAACTATAAGCATGCAGAAAACTATGAAGTCCTCTTAAAACTTCTTGCCGATATTTGATATAAGTTCAAAATATCCGAGCGTAATAACAACCGCATTGACAAAATTCAAGCAAACTTGCGGCTGCGGCTTTGGCAACCACGACAACGTCCGCGAAATATATTCGCTGCAAACTTTAGTACTAAAGCTTGATTTATTGAAACACATACAGGGAAAAATTGTATTAAAAAATTTGCAAAAAATTCCGCTAAAATACCGCAAAGCCTCCTCCCGAACACGCTATGCTAATATCAACATTCATCCTTATCCTTCCTTTAGCGCTTAAGTTTTGGTTACGTGCCGCATGCCTGCTTGCTTGCTCGGTTTACATTGTTTCATTCTCTTTGCTAGCGCCACACACAATTTCCTTTCATTTTTCACTTGGCTGTTGGTTGTAGTTGCATTGTAATAATATCCTTCATGACATAATTTTGCATTGTTCCCATTATTTTCTTCGTCATTTTCTCTACTTTCAGTTTTTTATATTTATTTCATTTCGTTTTTTATAGCTCTTTTCGTATGTGTAAAAGTGTTTCGGTTTGTTTGGGTGAGAGAGTGCCTTTTTTGTTTGTGTGTGTATATGTGGTGTGCTTAAGCGTCCCCAAGCACACAGCTCTGTGCAATATTGTAGCACATTTTGGTGTTCGCTTCTTCATTATCCTCATTTCTCATGCGGCCCTTGTTTTGCTAATACTATGTATTATTATTGTGCTTGCTGCTGCTGTTGTTGCTGCTGCTGTTGCTGCTGTTACTGCTGTCGTTGTTGTTGTTCTAGTTGAAGTGTCCTCGTCTCACGGAGTACCGGAAAAATGCACAAACACAAACAGTGGCACACACACACACAGACGCGCGCACTCGTAGACACAGACTCAAATGCATTTTCCGTTCATATTTCTCTTTTTTTTATAATTAATGTGTCACGAGCGCGCATAGTGTTTGTGTATCCGGCGGTCGTCGGTATTTGTTCATGAAGGACCTTAAACTTTTCCATAATTGAGGCTTAAGTTGTACTTAATGCCATTCAGTATGCTGCGACCTTAAAAATTATACATCACCGCTTACCTTTTTGTTGTGCATTTTGAGCAGTTTAAATACTTTAAACATCAGTTGAAATGTCAGTGCAAATTTAGATGAGGCTGGAAAAAAGTTATCTGAGAATAGGCTTTGAGAGAAGGACGATTGACGATTGTGTTGCACAACGTCATATGATGTGTAATATCATATATCATATTAGAATCAATTATTGTGTATGTGAAGGCAACGTGATGATTCGTTATAAATATGATTTGTCGATTGGTAGAGTAACTTTATAATGTCACCACATTCTAAGTTGTTAATTGTTTCACTTCTAATTCCCGATATGATTACCACTAAATTGAAATTTCTTCATTAGGGTACAAGCAAGTAAGTTTTTTTTAACAACTATATTTATTTCGATAGCAAAAGGTTCTTTATGTCCATCATTAAGTGAAGCTCGTCTCAACCTAATAGCATTTGAATGCATCACAGAAAATCACTGCATACTTTTAGGATGCACTTTTCAAACAAATGTTAATATCAAAGTTCAACAGCTCGTATATTTTTGAAAATCTCAAGACTATTTTAAAGACACTTGAATGTATGCAGTACACCCTACAAACCAATTAAAAAATAATAATTAATTGGTGAACAAAGTGCAACATATTATCAGTACTTTACCTCAAAAATACTTTAGAGTATAATCACTGAGATCTAAAACTGTTTTTATAATGTTTGAAGCAAGTATAATAAAATTTCACAAAAGTGTAACAAATTATTACTTCCTCTAGGCTGTTAGTTTAGAATCAACAATTATTTCACAGAATCTCATTACATACATTCCGATTACAGTGCAATGGGATAGAAGAGTTGAAATTTTAGAGGAACATTTGTTAAGAAATGATATAAATGAAGTCGTATCGTTTGATTTAGAGCATCGTTTAATATAATAAATAACATAAATGAAGTCATATCGTTTAATTTAGAGCACTGTTTCATATAAGTTCGATTAACTTGGAACTATTTATATAATTTTCCAAATTCACAAATGACTTTAAGAACCATGTAGGGTGGTTGAGTGTTTGTGTTAATGTTGCCATAAAAACACAGTAACCAAAAGAGTGCAAAAGGCGTCAAGGACCACAATTGAATGGTTGTTTTATCATTGCCATAAGAATCAGATATCCAATAGAATACAACCAAATTGAAGGTAGATGTATCCCCGTGTTCCTCTTTAGTGTCAAGGTATAACTATGTCCTTCTGGTGTCGAAACAGATAAGGATGGTCCTTTATCTGTAACCCTATCTTTTACGCTTGTATATCGACTTATTTTATAGAAAATTCACAGTCCAATATTGTCTGCTTGGAAAATGGACATCTTATTATAAAGACAAATTATTTAAGGGACTGAATTGTGGTCTAGAAATATACCTGATCGAATTCGCTGATTTTAGAACCCTCGAGATGAATTCACTAAAGGAAAAGCTACTAACCTAGTTTCGATAACAACCAAATACAATATGAGCTTTCTTTTCATATCATTACGATATCATCACCACATCTGCTGATAGGAGCGAGAAATTGCTGTCTATACTATGTTTACTTCGGTGTATCAGGTGGAAGTATGGAGTTCTGTTTTCTTACAACTAAGACAAATTAATCAATGTAAACTAAGGGAATTAAACCATGTAAACTAGAGGTAGCATCTTGGCTATACAGGTTTGTCAAGTCTATAACCAAGTTATGAGTAACAGTCTACATTGTGAGCAATCACCAGTGAGTTTTTACACCCCTTGAAGCGGTTTAATTGTTTTGACCTCAGCATATCTAGAGCACCAAACTAGAGCTGAATACGTTTGTAGAGCTAAAGTACTTCAAGATTAGGGGTCCATTCACGTGCTATCACAATGGTCCTCTTTGTCGGCGTTTCGAAATGTGTTAGTTAAAGTTGGCAGCCACTTCCAACCTAACCAAAGCAACCCCAAAAGGCCCCACAGCATTCTCGTAACTCGTGTCACAACCTGCCAACCTCAAATTAAATAATTGAAAAAAATTAGTCCTAGGCATGTTGGTGCCTCAACCTGATTCCTTTTTAAAATTTTGTGGAATTGTATGTCTCTAATTGCATACAATTGCCTTTGACATCTGAGGCAGAAGCAAACCGCAAAAAGCAGAAGTACTGCACTTTGACATAGAAAACTTGTGCCTCTGCATACTGCAAGAGCAAGACTAACCCAAATATATTCTACTTGCATGTTCACTAATGATAAAGAGTACCACAAACTCGCTCACGCAGTCACTGTCGGGGTTGCAAATGCGACAAGGAGCGTGTGTGGCACAGAGTAAATCCAAGCCTTAAGTAATTGAATTGTTTGCAAATTGCAACTGATGCCTGCAACGTTTCCGCTTCTGAGCGCTACTGTTCTTGACAACCGCTACACATTAAATTTCCCTTCCTTTATTTTTTGTTTGCCAATTTCCTTGCATTACCCCAACTCAGCCACATGCAGCAGACAGTCACACACACACACACACACACACACACACACACGTTTACCTAAACTTATTAAACAGTGTTGCTGCGTTTTGTACTCAATTTGATTTGTTGCCAAAAATAAAAAAGGAATCAGGCCACATTTCTGTACTCGTTTGTGGGGATGTGTGAAAACACGGTAAAAGCAAAGTGCGAGCACAACAAAGTGTTTCATTTTCATGCTGTTCCTTCGACAGTCTCGCGCTATTTAAGGATATGCGTTTAGGTGTTTCTGGTGCTTATGTGTGTGTGTGAGCCTCTGTGTAGAATCGTGCGAACTTGGTTGTCCCTATTTTATGTGGAAACTTTATGGTTCACTTGGAATGCTCTGGAATTCGTAATGGAAATGGAAGCAAAAGTAAACAGTGTCCCTCTTTCGCTTTTTTGGAAGGATTTGGCAGAAAGGCTTTTTGGTTCCTTTTTTGTTTTTTTTTTCTTATATTTTTATCGTTATTTGGTACGAAAGTGCGTACTACGCATGTACCGCTGTCAAAAAATGTCCTATGAAGATGATTTCTGCGTGTGCGTTGTCTTGCTTTGTTTTTTTTTCCTTTTGCTGTCCTTAGCATCAACTGAGTTTATTAAAGCTGCTAGAAAATGTGTACTTAACAGAAATACCGAATTGCAGTTTTAAATATCTCACAAGTGATAAAGAACGCCTTGGATTTTGTGTAGAACATTATATTTTCCAATTAGTATTATTAACAGAGTGAAAAGGAGGTTTTTAGTAGCGAGCCTTAAACAGCTGGCTTTAGAAACCATCTGTAACAGATATACATATGCAGTGGATACTTACATGATGTATATTTTTATATTTCAGCCTAAAGGTATGTTACACACCTGGCGCACAAATTGCAAATGATTTTGTTATGATTTCATAGTTGTGACTGTATATAAACAATAGCATATTTTTAGGTGTCTCGAATAAATGCAACAAATTTTATTGTTAGCAATTAGCAAACCAAAACTAATTTCTAGCCCATCAAAGGTTTCATCGACTTCATGATTTCATAGGAAATCTAAATTGTTAAATTAGTAAAGATCCTTAAGACCAAAGTTATATACGAGTATATAAACCCAAAAGTAATCAAGGCGTACAGGAGGCATATTTGGGTGCAGTACTGAAGATGTCTTTCTTTTCATAATCTCATCAATCCTCAATATCTACTAAACTTGATGTCTCTCTTGCTCTAAATACAAATATGATTCAGATTGACCAGAGTTTCATATCATCCAGACTAAAAGTCCACCGCTTTTCTGACATTTCATTATAAACATTATATATAATATCTCATAAGACATTATAAACATTACATATAATATCTCAGAAATGCTGTGGATTCTTAGTCTGGATGATATTGAACTTGGGACAATCTGAATCATATTGGTACATAAAGATATCTCCCTTCAAACTAAGTAGATATGTAGAATTATGTTAGGATGAGATTACAGCAAGAGAGACATCCAGTTTAGTCATTTCCAACGAAGTGAATATTTAGGATTGATATTTGTTTCTCACGTCCACTTTGAGTGTCGAGTGCATTCGGTCTTCAGCATTCTTAATTTGTTTTCATTATTACAATTGTCATATTAACAATTCCTGCTAACATTATCACTACAATTTTGGGCCTACACCAGTATATCTGCACCCTACAATTTTCTGGCTACGCCTGTATATCTGTATCTCTATTGATATTACTTTCACTTGAGAGCTATGAAGTGTTTCTACTTATCCTCGTTCAGTATTTTCCTACATATTTTTCTACACATTTGTATTTTCAATATTTCTTATCAATTATTTTATTTTCCTTCTTTATTATTTTGAATAAATTATGACATTGTGTTTTGTTTACTTCCTTGCCTGCGTCAGGTCATTACAATTCCGCATTGCCGCTTAAATACCCTTAATTTTATCTCACACAAAGAAGTACCCTCATAACATAAATCTCTCTGGTCTCTCTCTCAGCTGTGAGAGATAAGCGAGGCTGCTTTCGATACCCTCACGGTGACATTGCTAAAGAACATTGTAATTTAATCAATGAGCGTTGCATTCGAGTGAGGGTCTTCCACAGTTACATGTGATTCTACTTAAACTATTACTTTTGTGGTACGAGTAGAAAGAGATAACAAGAGCTCGGGTGATTTTTATGACACAAGTCTAGTATTGATTAAAGCAGTTGTTGTTTGGAACACAATGCTCTACGATCGTGGTCGCTCGATTCTGGGCACACAGCCAGCAGCAGGTCAGCGTGTATTATGTCAGTATTTATCTCACTTGCAGTACAGTTGCTATGATTGTTGGTTGTTCTTTATTCTTATACTTAAAGTGAGGGTGACCTATTAATAGACTCTTAAGAGCAATGCAGATGTGATAAGCGCAGCACAGGGTCCAACTAAAAATGTGATAACTTTAAAAATTTCCATTTATTATCAGAAATTTGTAAGGGTTACAAAGATGAATGGATACGAGTGGCAAATATAAGCACAGTTTTAGCCTCAGAACACAAAAAATTTGGGTGGTTTGGCATATTAAAATAAATTGTAGATGACGGTGTCTCAAATTGAGATTAAATTGGTATTTAGACAAATAAAGTTAGATATGAGTATACTCAATGAGATTCCGTGAGTATAAAAGTAAGATAGACCTATGAAGGCCTTGAAATGTATTTAAGATAGATTCGATTTAATATTTCAGGATGTACTACCACTGCGGTCTTTAAGGACCTATTGAGCTAAATATATAATGTAAATGTATATAAGTTATATACATATATACCCTGATTATATATCGAAGAGAGGCCTTTTTGTCAGTAAGACTGGATTCTTTTAAACACTTTCCCAACATAGAATTTACAAAACACTCTGGATACTCCGCTAAGAACATACATATGTATCCATACTACACAAATCGTCCTCATCAATATAGAACCCCACAGTCCTAAACACTCAAGACTTTTAGCTTAAACTTTGACTTAACTTAAAGTTTTGTTTCATGACTTTAATTTTAATTTAAGTTGGCCTTAATATTGAATTGTCAATGTGACTTGAACAACTGTTATCTACAACAATCGCTTATTAATTTTGATATGAAGGTTAGTTGTTGAGGTACCGAAGTGTACATATGTAAAATTTAGGTAGGTACGAAGGCAGTACTGATTTCAGGTAGGCTGGTGATTCACTGTAATACACAGAAGACCTAAATGGCAAGAACTCATCTTTCATCTAATCAACGTGTCTATCCTATTAGCTTAAAAAATATTCCTAATACAGTCTTTGTAGATAGGGCATACAACTACAGTAGGTACTAGTACAAATATTTAGCAAACAAATCTCGTAGAAGTAGAAAATGTATTTCTTTTTTAATGTAAATCATATAAGTATGAGTATTGTGTAGGGGATTTAAATGCACCGCGACCTTACAATTATGCCCCATCAGAGGTTCAAGGCAAATATTTGTGCCCTATCTTCTGTATAAACATGTTGTTTTGGCTCCAAAGGTTTCACATCCAAAGTATTTCCTGCGAGTGCGCATGAGAGCCGGGCATTGTGTCAGCACATGCAAGGACGTCTTCTCCAGATAAGCATAGGCCAATGTGAATATTTGTGATGGATAATTCAGTTAAATTCTACCAATATCGCATTTATCGGGTTTAGACATGACCTGCCTAGGAAGCTTTGCTGTACAACTCTAATATAAGGAACACAATGTAACTTTGATCTGCACAGTTCAAATAGAAAATAAAGACTTCTCGTAAACAATGGAACTCTAATAAATGACAGAGTGTATACAGAGTATATACTGTATTTTCTCTCCATCCACAATTCAATCAAGGGAATATTGCGAGAATTATTCTAATTAAACGAAATTAGTGGGAGTTGATTTAAGAATCCACAAATGCCTTCAATGTGTATTCGAAATTTATAAATTTACTTAAATAAAAGCTTCAATAGGAAACATCTGAAATAAATCAAAAAATTTAGAAGGCACAGAATAGTTAAAGGATGCTTATGTAAGATAACTGAGGGAAGTAGAATTAGAAATTGAATTTAAACACTTGAACCTCTTAACTGAAGTTTGAAATATCCTTTTAAAATGGAATCGAAAGCCCTGTCAGTAAATTAATTGTATTTATTATGAACATTTTTTTATTACAATGAACTAAACTAATCATAATAATTATTTAAATAATAACAACAGCACAACTATATTTTAAAAAAAAGTTAGCACTAAGAAATACCACCAAAAGTGTGCACCAGATTTCAAACACCATCAGAGTCTTTTGGCACTCGTATTTACTTTATTTGATACTTTAACATATGTGAAGAACATGAAAACATATGTGAAGGACACGACAACACATGTGGCAAACATGGCAAGGACTGGGAGAGAGTAGAATTAGCAAAGCGATTTGAGAATATCAAAAAAAACAGCACATTAAAAAGTTATCTGCAAAACTAGAAAAAATATATCGAGGAAGAGAATCAGCTCAAAAGACAATTGTGGAGATATGTCCAATGGACATGGGGAATGAGCTGAAAGAACTATTTTGGAGATTTATAACAGAGTAATTCTGACGGAAAACATAGCATAAGGGTAGTCGGATGTAAACAGATATGTAAGCAGTCTTTGGACTAAGATCATTCTTAGAATGAAAATGTTGTTGGATTATGCAGAAAAATTCAAAATAAATAAAACAAAATCTGGCTAAATTTGCATGAGAGAAATATACTAGAAGCAAATACAAATACAGGAATACTGGAAGTCCATTATCTATTCCAAGCAAGACTACACAAAGTAAACTTTAAGATTGCCGAAGATTATGATGCGATATATTTTCACTTCTTAAGTTCTTCAGAATTCTTAGTTTCGAGTCAAATACCAGACATGTTTTAGAAGATTTCTATTAAATTTGCAATGACAGCGAACGAAAATTGTATTGGTATATAGACAGGACTTCCTCACAAACAATATCAGTTGTTCTGCATATGTGACTGCGATATTTGTCTACAATGAATTTCAGATTTTGACAGTAAAAGGATTCAAAAATTATCATTTAAAGGAATTTCCTTATGAGAGTTAAAGATATTTTCTTTAATTTGTTTGGGTTTTAATAAATTTTGTAAGTATTTATTTTATAAATGTAGTACACTCATTTTATTTTTCGATTGCCAACCAATTTCCCCTCAGTATTTTCCCATGGATTCCTGTAACTTTCCAAAAGGATTACTCACATTTCTTTTGAAGTGAAAGTCAATCCCGTGCTAACGAATTCCAAAGGAACACTGAACCTGTTTAAGAGTGTTATGAAATATTTTGATCACCCTAAACATTAAATCACCCTAGTATTAAAGAGAATGAAGTGATTGTGTGCATTTATTCCTAATCCAATGATTCATAAAAGTCTACCTGAATACCTAATAAAAATCCTACAAATACAAGTAAAAGGACGAGAAATTTGTACAGCTCTGCAGGTACAAATTAAAGAAAGCATTGAAAATCATCGTCTACCTGTGGAATTAATAGAAAAATAGAAAGGATTGCTTTTTGTTCACAAAATTCCTGTTTCCAAACTTCAACAAAGCAAGTCAACACGATCCGCACCCGTTCAGTGCGGTTAGAAATGTCAATGGATACACTCCTTAGTTAGTGTGGAGTACTCATTTTAAGATTTAATTGAAAGCAGTTGAGTGAAATTGATTGAAGTCCACGCCCACCCTCTGAGCAGTGTTTACCATTAAAATTTATCTGATGAGTTTACCCACTTAAAATATACCCAGCAACTTGGAATCGCGGCACTGCAGCTGTGCATCACAGTTGTATCGTGTGCCTTACTACACTTCACTTGGCTTCCAGCCACCCTGTGCTAATAATTGAGCGTAAAATACCCAAACAATGAATAACTTGTGATAATTTATCTGAAACCGGATGTCGACGACAAAAGCCACACGAGCACATAGCAAATTGATTGTAATGGTATTCAAAGGAATCGCGGACAGAAGAACTAAAAGCAAAATTTAGTGTGAAACCGAAACTGCAACGGAGAAGATGTCAAGAATTGTCCACACACAAGAAAAAGAGAAATTGTTTTAAATATAATTCACATAAAAAAGAAAAGGAAAATTTTAAAATAATTAATTTGCAAAAAATTTATAACACAAATTGGAACAGAGCAAAATTCAACATTAACATGTTTACTTTAGTCTTAGGCAGGGCAATATGTTTGAGTGTCCTCTTTGCCTTAGCGGACGCTCTGCATCCCTACTGTGATGTTAACGAGACGAGCGTCTCGTATACCCCGGTGATGAAAACGCGCACCGTCGTGAAGAAGCCTTCAGGTATGTTCAAATTCATGAAGAAAACGAAAATGTACACCGAAGAATACGAAGCCCAGGAGGAGCACATCAAGTGGAAACTGATATCGGGGTGCTGCGAAGGTTACGAAATGTCCGAGCTGAAAATCTGCGAGCCGGTGTGTGCGAACGGGTGCCCAAAGGAAGCCACCTGCGTGGAACCGAATCGCTGCCAGTGCCGCAAGGGTTACATCTCGGCCGCCTCGCCCGTGGACGGCCAGCATTACTGTGAGCCCATATGCGATCTGGGCTGCCCGGAGCATGGTCGCTGTGCAGCGCCCAATATGTGCGAGTGCGAGCGGGGCTATCATGCGCACCAGCAGCTGTGCCTGCCCCACTGCAGCTCCGGCTGTCCACATGACGGTGTGTGCACGGGACCCGAACTATGTAGCTGTACGTTGGGTTACAAAGCGGCGACGGGCACATGTGTGCCCATATGTGAGCGCGGTGATGGCTGCCGGCATGGCAAGTGTGTGGACACCGAGCAGTGTGTGTGCAATGGGGGATTTGTGAAAAATGCATCGACAGAAATTTGCGAGCCCTTGCCATGTGAAGGCAGCGACTGTGCGAGTGAACCCACGACGACTGTTGCCTCTGCTGAAGCAACCACCGCAGATGCAGAGCAATTTGAAATGCCTACGGGCGCTTTTTCGGATGATTTGGATGAAGAAGAGAAAATATTTTTCAGCACACCTGCATATTTTGGCGATGAGTCTGACGCGTCTACTGAGCATGCTGATGGAGCAAAATGCCCAAATGGTTTTCGCCACTACCATGGAGAGTGTCGTGCGGAAATATTTGCCAGCAATGAGGCTGACTGCCGCTTCAAACCATGCACGGCAAATGCGATTTGCCTGGAGAATGGCACCTGTGCCTGCGATGTGGACTACACTTGGCACAAACAGCTGAACACTGACGGCCAAACAGCCACCACCGAAAATTCGTTTATTGAGGATGAAATGGAGCTGCTCTGCTTGAGTCTGGTAGAAATTGAAAAGTTTTTGGAGAACTTCGATGCCAGTGAAGAAATAACAACTATGGGCGGTTGGTTGAGTACCTTCCTCATAGTGCTGGGTTTGACGTGCATCGTCAGTGCTGCGGTGTTTCTGGCTGTGAAACTTTTGCGCCGCAAGCGTGGCAAAATGGACGTGGAAGGTAATTCCGAGCCCTCTTATTAAATGTATTTAGTGATGGTGATTATCAATTCTTGTATTTCAGCTAAAAATGATCTCTGCTGTGAATACGAGAATAATTGCTTTACCGACAATCAAATGGTATTATGAAACCGAGAGCTAACTTTGCTGAAGAAAAGACTTAACTAAATTTAGGTGTGTTCATATTTGTTAAATGTAATATTATAATAATAATATAATGGATTTTTTATAATAATAAAGTAATTTTAAAATATATATATAAAAATGTTAATAATATGTATGACATTTTGTTTCCAACCAAAAGAACCAAAGAAAAAAGAACCCGCAATACAGTAACAGTCTACAAAGTCTACAAATCTCAGTTTGTACGTATATGAGCCTCAAGAAGGGGTCACAATTTGAGATAAGTTGCTTTCATTACGCCAGCCTAGCTAAGGCCAAGATACGAGTCCATCGAATATGAGTAAGCAAGCGGCGCCCTTTTTCTTTATATGAATTTTCTGTATTTTCCGTAGTAGAATATGACTCGCGGTATTCATTACGTCATTATAACTTTGGCTTTTATCGCCTTTACTGAGAAGCACCCTCATATCGCATAGTGCAGCTACCGAGTAAGCTGCAATTTTGCTAGACATATATATGATATTTAATATTATTTTAGAATTACTATTGATAAATTCGTTCCCTTCAAATGTCCCTGTGTTAGTCATACAGCAAAGTCTCAAAACACAAAGAATTCATTGATGTTCTATTCGCTTCGTCTCCTTACCTGGTTGTATACTCTCTTCCGGGAAGAGTCTTCCCACCTCAAGGTCATACGAAATCGTAGGTAAATAAGGTATTTCTCAAGCATACAATTCAGAGCTAAGGAAACATTTGACTATTTTTATATTAAAAGTTCTCTAAATCATGTCTATTTACAGTTCAGGCATAAAATAACTAAAGAAAATTTCCAATTTTCACTGTGGCTTGGAAAAAATCTGGACTATTCAATATTAGCTTCAATTAAATTTCCAATCCTGCCTACAAAGCAATTGTTCATTAATTTTCTCCACAACCTTCTTTGAAGGTCAGTTTCTGATACTCAAACGCTCCCTTAAAGTGAATCAACACTGATTTCTTGCAATTTTAAGCTTCAAGAAACCACAACTTATGCTTCAGCAAGGTTATTTATATCCGTAATTTTACTTATAAACCCAAACAATTATCTCTAATACGCTCACATACAATTTGAAACAATTTGTCAAGGAACAGCACCTCCCCACACCCTCACACACCCATAAAATGCTATTAGGAGTACTTTGTCTTCAATACATTAAAGTCATTATGTAAATCTGCAGGATGTGCAATTTCAGAGTGAAATCCTCAAAGGCAACAACATGAACTCAAACAGAATGTAGGCACGCCATGACAGGAGCAAGAAATTCCAACACAGCAACTACAACAGAAACTACAACAACGCAAGATCATTAATTTTGTGAAATCTTTTAAATTAATCATTTTTAGTAATAAAATTAAATTTGCTTAACAAGAGAAATAAGCAGATGAAGAAGAAACGTAAGTGAGGGATGAGCACCAAGAACAACAGCAAACTACAGAGACAAGAAAAACACAAGCAATAACATGTCAAGGAGGAAGTGTGGCAGAAGCACTAAATACGCACTCAAATTGTAGTCACAAGTTGGCAACAAGGAGGACAGACACACACACACACCCACTCACATATTCCAATGTATTAAAGCACTTAAAGCCCAGCGCCCGCACACGCTCGCACTCCCTCCCACACAGCATGCGTACAGTTCGCTCTGTTCGCAGGATAAATCATTAAAATTCCTACAACATAAACTAGGAAAATAAAAAGAGAAAAGCAATAAAAAAACGAGCGTTGACAATGGGCAGAAAAAATGATGTCAAAAAATGGCTTAAAACAGTAAAAAGAAATAGGAAGAGGAACAATACACACAACTAGAAATTACACAGAAGCGAAAATATTAGTGCAGACTACAAAAGTCATCCAAAACTTCTTTTTGTATGATAAATCATAAAGATATTATTCCATTTTTCAACTGGTGTATTGGGGAAAATTGTTGCAGGACAAACCAAGACGAATAGAGTAAAAATGAAACGCGCAGACAAGTGAGCCTGGCAGTTCATTTAATTTTCTAAATGGAGAGTTAATCTAAGCGACAGTTGGAGGGAGGGTTAACCGTTCATACTTTGTATAGAACAGAAAGACATGACAGAAACAGCCGAGAAATGGCGTCTCTGAATTTGTGGCTCCGCTTCTGTAGTCTGAAGCTTTCAAAGAGGGCAACAAAATTTCACTGATACACACACACAAATAGACAGGCGACTCGGGAATCTATTGGACACAAGATATCCGCAAGAATTGTCATCGGGCCTTCTGTTAAGATGATGAAGATGAAACCATCTTCTTCATTGGATATACAGATCCTGTGAGACTGAAAAATCCTATAATTATCGGGTTAATATAGCTAACAGCAAATATTTGCCTACAGATAATATACCATATAATAATAAGATAATTCTACTATATACAGATACTATAGATAACAGTATACTACTACAGAAAACACTATAATATATTAGGACCAAAAAGATCCTGTAATTGCACTGCCAATTCCAGGATTCTATGGTACTAGCACGAGTATGTTGCATGTTAAGTTCTACGGGAATCAATCTATCTGAAACTATCTTCACTGATTGTTTAATATTGCATCCCAAATAATCGCCTCTAAATTAATGCATATCAACGATATAAAGATTTATTGTTCAATCCTGCTGATACCAGACATACGTCGAAAGTTCAGAAGATTACATCGAGATGGCACTTGGATCGTACTATTATACGTGCCGAATGGCTGAAGAATGTCATAAAATCCGAAATGAGCTACGCAAGGACAACAATGTCGCACGCAACAGAGTTGGACGTGAAGGACACGCTGGGATTGTACAGACAGACTGCCTCGCAAAAAGGTGGGCGCTCCGTCCACTCATTGGCCCTGAACCTTTCCTACTTAAGAAATAGTAAGAAACTCAGATATCTACTCAATGGCAGCATGTTTCTGGCCAAATACTGGCAAATATATTTCTTACCCCAAACAGAAGAATCTCCGAAAGGATAATAACCCTGAACCGCGAAAGTCTGAGGACTCTAGTGGGGTATATGACAGCACGCTGCTGCGTAAGGTATTACCTTGACAAGAGAGGCCTGTCAGACATTTCTGACTGCAGATTATGTGGACAAAACTTTCAAACTTAAGAACACATTCTATGGGAGTGTCAACGATCAAAAGTAAGAGATTAAAGTTTCTGGTGGAGTTCTTCAGACACCCTCCCACAAACTTCAACCTTCCAAACTGCTGCAATTTATAAAAAGCCTAAGGTTACAGTGAATCATAGGGGCTAGCACAATAGATCCTTAGGGGCCGCGGTGCTAGTACTCTCTGAAATATTAAATCTAAATCTAAGTCTACGTCGAGATCGCAAAGCCTTGCTTCTAGCTCAATCACAAACTTAATAAGGCTTCAATGTCAAAACTGTTCTTCGTTTATATATAATAATAATATAGTCCGTGAGTTTCAAAAATGTTAAGTAATCATAAATTTTATAAATGCCAATTTCAAAGACAACGATTATTGCAACAATTTTTAAGAGAAAATTTTAACGCCGCAATGATTTCCCCTCAAACAGTTTCTAAGCCATAATTTGGTTTAAAATCTGAACTAATAAATAAACAACATGTTAGTAATATTTATGATTAATATGTTTACACGCCTCATCCTCCACCAACACCTCTTTTTCTCGTCGGGGCGCAACAAAATAAATTCCTTTCATTTGAGGAAAGTACCGAATACAGTGAATAAAAACTGGCAAAAAATGCTCATAATAAAAATGTGAGTTGTGGAGTTCAAGTGCTTTGTTTGCCTTTATGTTGGGCATAACTGCAGGCGAAAATATTAAGGAGGCTGCATGCCTGGGAGGCGGGGCGGAAAGGCCGATTAAAATTTTGTAGTGTGGAATTTATGGCTGTGAAGAGGGCTTAAGATGTTCGGAGTTGGATTTAATGAGGTGCAAATAAATGATGCTTTAAAGTTTGCAACGGTATTGACACTGAAGAGTGTTCAAGCACGTAAGTTAGTGCCATTGAGCTAATCAAAACAAAGAAGCACACTTTAAACTCATTCAAAACACTGCCACTGTAAAATGATGGTACTAAGTGGCTTGAGTGTCAATTTTAACAAAATGACTGCTTTTTCTTTGCAAAGTGAATATTTGAGTGAATTTCAGTTACTCTTTAAAAAATAAATTCTGCATTGTCGGCTAAATTTCCGAATAATTTTTAAAAATTTATAATGTTGGAAATAATAAATGGACCCACTTTAGGCAAATGGATGAAAGTAATCTGGATGAATGGAATACATATTTGGAAATATTTCATTTCCTTTTACATGCGAAAATAATTTTAATATAAAGAGAAAAATTCCCTTAAATAATAAAAAAAAACAACTGAGTGCTTGGAGACCTCCTACTTCAGCGTTTCTTCAGCCTAACCCAATTCTATTCTATAGATGAGAGTGAATATATTCTACTAGCTGGTAGTGAATGTATGCTAGTGCATAGGTGAGAGTGAATTGATGGAAGTGAATATATGAGAATAAATAGTTGAGAGCATATAGATGATACTGAATAAGTGAGAGTGAATAGTTAAGAGCATATAGATAATATTGAATAAGTGAGAGTGAATAGATTCCCTTCTTACTTTCGCGTTCTAATCACAGAATCTGCGACTGGATAGATTAGTGTGAAGAAACAAAGTCTAAAAGATGAGAGCGAATATATGAGAGAGAAACGTTGAAAGCGAATAGAAAAGAGTGAATAGATCACAGAGAATATAAGAGAACGAGAAGATGAGTATGAATATTAGATAGTCAACACATCAGAGTGAATAAAAGAGAGTGAATAGATGAGAGTAAATGTAAAAGAGTGTACAGAACATAAGAAGTACGAGTATAGGATAGTGAATAGTCGATGGTGAATTGATAACAGTGAAAAGAATAGTAAGAATAACTGAGAGTGAATAGATTAGTGTGAATAAAACAGAGCGAATAGATGGTAGTGAATATATATGGATCACAGATAACAGGTGAGAGCGAATATATGAAAGCGAACAGATGAATTAGACTAGAAGATAGTCAGGAGATCAGAGTCAATGAAAGAGAGTTAATAGATGAGAAGTAATATACAGAATGAATACAATTTAAAGATGATAGCGAATAGAAAGCTTATAGTGATAAGATTAATTTGATGATAGTGAAAAGATTAATTTGAGAGTGAGCATAAGAAAGTATATTGCGAATATACGATAGAATTCTCTATTTAATTTTTTAGTGAGACTCATTCATTGTTAGTACTGTGACGAATATTTATATTGTAGTCATATATCAGGGAATGAACATATATCATTCATATTTTGCCCTAATCGCCTTCCATCATCTAAATGGATGATAGTGAATAGATTAATATGAGAGAGAGAGTATATGGAAGTGTGTATAGGATAGGGAATAGATAATAGAATTCTCTATTTAGTTTCCTATATGAGTTACATTTTAAGTAGTGAGTCTAATATTTAGGTTGTGGGCATCTATCAGCGAATGAACAGGTTCATCATTCACATGGTGCCTTAATGACATTCCATCATCTACAGATCTCTATATCAAACAGATTTTGTTCATTCAAAACCCTTGAACATAAAACTTACCAAACATAAATCTTTCAAAATATCTCTCTAACTACTTTCTAAACTGTTTTATTTTTATTTATTTATAATCTAATTCCAATTAAAATTATAATTAAACAAAGGCACTAGCTGTAAACTATTTTAGTTTAGACTTAATTTTATCACCACAAAATTCCCTAAAAATACGGAACTCCTGTAAATCTGTCTACGAGGATTATCAACAGCTGCTGAAGATAGAGGGTATCAGAAAGCATATGGAATTAAGATTTTCAGTCCAATCTGTATGCTTCCATACCTCAGAGGGGGGTTTTCTACACAGAAAAGAACAGATAAGATTAAATATAAAGTTCGCAGAAGTAATTACTATGATGTTATTAATATATCTCAAATCGAAGTACCTTCATTACGAACAAAATTCTATTTTTTATTTTGGAAATTATTATCTCTAATTAACAAGAAGTAAATGACATCCCTCCCCTTTGTCCGATTTGGGACACGACGAACCTTCTATTCATTTTATATGTATAATGTCACGCTCCTTTTTTGTATGGCATATCTCCATTCCTGGTTAGAAGTGTTTTTAATTCAGTTTTTTATATATTTTCAATGTCAACACGTCTGCGATTTCTGTTTTGAAATTACTATTCCCAGTACATATAGCAGCAAAAGAAATTCCATCAAGAGGATCAAGAAAACCAATTATATTCAAGAATATTGCATTTCGATTCGTTCTTGGTACAATATGAGGTGACACTGCTAGTCTGTGAGAGCGGTGCAAACGAAGGTTCCAAATAATCAAGCGAATAGATGAAAGCGAAGTGCATCGAAGTGTAGACGACGCACTCCCACCACCAGAAATGCACAGGAACTATACTCATGAATATTTTTGAAGCACCTAAAAGTATGCTGCAATCTTAATACCAATTACAAAACAACTTTATGAGGTATGATAGTGGAAGCATTTTTTCTAGTCATGAGATTAAGTATACTTACGGCAGACTTCTCCCACTACATGAGATACTGACAAGTGTATTTATTGCAGATCTCTCCCACCACATGAGACACTGTTAATTATTATTAGGGCAGATCTCTCCCACTACATGAGATACTGATAAGTATACTTATTGCAGATCTCTTCTACCACATGAGTATACTTATTACAGATCTCTCCCACCACTTAAGACACTTATAAGTATTATTAGAGCAAATCTCTTCCACCATATGAGACACTGATAAGTATACTTATGGCAGATCTCTCCCACCACATGAGTATACTTGTTGCAGATCTCTCCTACCACATGAGATACTGATAAACATACTTATAATAATAAACTTACTGCCGATCTCTCCCACCTCTTAATGTACTCATAATCAAACATTATTTCGGTACTTACCTTACGAGATGTGTGCTTGCCTTCCTTTAAATTCAAATGGTTTCTCCTGTTCCTCCTCCCTTCTAGTGCAACAATTTAAACATTAAGTTTTTATGTTTTCCAAATGACTTCTGTGCGAAGTGCAACTATTTTAGGGCCTCCTCATGTTGCTGACATTGTTGTTAATTTTTTATTCATGTTGTTGTTGTTATTGTTGAGGTTAATGTTGTGGCTTTTTGCTTTATATTGTTCTTGCTTTTTATGTTATTTACGTTAACTTATGTTGGTTGGGCTTTAAAAGTGCTTTACAGTTGAAGTTGAAAGAGTTTAGTCAAATTTTGCAATTTGTATGAACGATTTATACAATTTAAGTGATTTTTTTGTTATTATTTTTATTTGTTTGTTTTTTTGTTCAATGTTAAAAATGCGTATTAAAGTGAAGTATGCTTTTAAATGTAATAATTAATTTATGTATGTTTTTTATTTTAACGTGTGTTTATGTTGTATTTCAATGGTTTCATGTAGTTTTCGACTATTTTGCGACAATTGTAATTATATTTTCTTTTGTTGCTTTTTTTAAATAGTTATTAACATTTACTATTAATTTAGTATGTGTATGTAAATTTGAAGAAGAAATTAATTTTATGTTATTTTAAAATTTTCCTTATATTTTATATTATGCTTGTGCGTGTTTTAATTCCAATTATTAATGATTTGCTTGTTTTTTACAACTTCTTTACAATATAATTGTAATTTTTTACGTACTACCGTAAATATGATTACATGGCTTAAATGAGAATTTATGTTTATTTTAGTTATATTTTCCGCTTATGATGGTGTTTTAAGTGAAAACGCTGATTATGCTTAATTTATGCAAAAATTGATTACCTTATTTTCCTATATTTATGAAATTTTTATTTATATTTCGTTTTCGTTTTCTATATAATAGAAAAGCTAGGCTAAAATTTGCTAATCATGATTGATGGTAATCTAAATATTAATTTAAATTTGTTTTTAAATTTGAATTAGTTGTCACGTCTTCGGGCATATTTACAATTTGTTAACTAACTTTATGAAAAATGTTTTTTAATTAATTTAAGCAATTTTCTTTTACGATTTAAAAAAATTTCACTGAACAATTATTTATACCGATTTATTTTTGTATATTTCTTCGTTTGAAATTTTTATTTATGAACACACTTTCCACCTTCACACTAATTCACTTCCTGCCGTTGAGTTATGTACCTTTGCTCACTATGTTTATATCCATTGCGTTCATATCATACCGCACTATTTCCTGTACTTGACTCTCACTCTTCTCATATTGCTTCATATCGTTTCCATCTACATTTCTCAAAGATTTTCGTCCATTTTCCTCCTGCGTTTTTTGGTTGTCGATTTTCACTCTCTGGAAAAAATTTTCGAAAAAAATTATTTATTTAATAAATTGTCTCAGATTAGAATAGAAAATATTTTAGTAGTGCTAGAGCTATTCAGGTGAGTGGTTGAAAATATCCAAATTCTGCCATCCTAATTGCGAGTTCATTCTCCAGAGATACAGGAAAGTGTTCTGTAGGTATTCAGAAATATGTCCTGTAGGTTTATTTGACAAAGATTATAGGCAAATACTTTGGATCAGAGCAATGAAATTCAGAGAAAATCTGCAAAGTCTAAATTTTTTGTGTATAGAGGCCTAGTTCCAAATATGGCTCAGTGCAGTGAAATTCAGAGAATTAAATGCAGATCCTGGACTTGACACTATAATTAAGTATGACTGCAAGGGTTCTAGGTACTGAAGCTTTCCACTGGAAGAGAAAAAGTTTTTTTATAAAGAAGCAATTTTAAGACCAATCCCGTGGAAGGATTTGAGCCTGCGACCCTCTGAGTGTGAGTCTGGCATGCTTTCAACTACATTACAGACGCTGACTCAAATTAGATTAGAATATGTTAGAACTAGAACTATTCAGGAAGAGCGGTTGAAAAAATTTCAATACACCATCTTAATTGTGAGTTTAATCAACACAGACTTCAAAAGTTCTTGGAATGTGTGCTATTCAGAAATATGTCTTGTAGGTTAATTGTAGGAGAATAGTTCGTCAGATAGTTTGCCTGAGTGTAGTGAGCATATGCATAGTCTAGATATTTTGCATGTCGGTGAATATTTCCAAGTATGACTCAGTGCAGTAAAAGTCAGAGAAACAAATGCAGACCCTTCACTCTTTTTCCTATATATAACATTTTATATAGGGGAACATATCCTCTTGAATGTTTTAGCAAAACTCTGAGGTTCAGGATCAGCAGAATGGCCAAATTTCTAGGCCAGAATCAGGGAACATTTTAGACACTTATAGTGGCATAAAGAAAAGTTTATATTAATTGTTTACATAAAGGTTGTTCTATGGAGAAATATATCCTCCAGGATATTTTACAAAAACTCTGTGGCTTAGAGTCAGCAGAATAATAAAATTTCTAGGCTAGGATCAGGGAACGTTTTAGACACTATAAGGAACAAAGTACCAAAGAGAAACGTTGTATCATTTGTAAATTCCTCAATATAATGAAATCCCCTGATATAAGTCAATATCATAAAAGATATTTATTTTTGTCATCCTCCTTACGTCAATTTACCCTTTCAGTGTTCGTATTCAGTATAGTAAAATTATTAAGAGTTCAATAACAAAACTTCACACAATTATTGCATATTTTATTGAAGCAAACCAGGTTATATATAGAATAGAATAGAAGTGGGGTAGGATCTGTAGAACCGCCGAAGAAGTTGGTCTCGAAGCACTCAGGCATTAATGCCCATTTTGGTCTAAGCCAGGAATACAAGTTATTGATAAGAGCATTAAGCTGCCAAACAAGAGAACATGTCCTGAAATCACATGAAGAACTTGACTACAATTGATATTATACTTTGGGTCAAAGAGGCCTTGAACTAAAATTTATTTCAAACTTTGAAAATAATCGATTTATATAGTTCGATTATCCGGTCACATTCGTTGATTACAATTTTAGATTTATTCCAGATTTATTCCATCTAAGAGGTAAATATAGGTTTATACAATATAAATCTATTGTGATGAAATAGTCTTTTCGTAATTCATAAAAAAAATTGCTATAATAGTGATAAATAAACATTGATCTCTCATTAATAAAAACTCATTATCATCACCGAAAATTCATAAACAGTCAGAAAAAAATTATTATAAATAATATCTCTTATCCTATAAAGAAGATCTATTGGTGAGACTATTCTCATATTTTCAATAAATAGGGCATCACAATAGATCTTTCAGGTCGTTTTCTATAACACCCTTAAATATATCTAATAAATCTATCCCATAATGGACTTTTCTCTAGAAAATGTACGACTGACGTCGAAAGTAGCTGTTTAGTGACTTGACAACTTGACAACATGTTTTCAACTAATTTTTAATTGACTACAGTTTGATTGAATTAAACCTCTAGAAGATTAGAACTTCAAACCTCTAGAATTGATGTTTAATTACACCTCTTTAATTAAGGATAATTAAAAATAATAATTTTTCATTTACTTAATACAATCCAATGATCGAACTATTGCAAAAATTATGTTCGATATAAAGTAAACCCAGTATGAAAGTATTTAACTATCGAATCGGATCATACTTCAACCTTTATTCGACCTAATACAATTTAGGAAAAGTGGTAGTAAATATTCTAATATGCCGTCCCAATTGCGAGTTTAATCAACACTGACTTCAGAGATTCTGGAATGTGTCCTTTAGGTATTCTGGTATCTGTTCTGCAGGTTTATTTGACCACGATTATAGGAAAATAGTTTCGCAAATTTTAATTCAGAAAAAACCTTTATAGTCCACATCTTTTTAAATAGGGGAATAGTCTGACTCACTGGAGTGAACATTTAGAGAAACAACGGCAAGATAATAATCGCAAAAGCCACTATAAGGAGCTACAATAGTAACAAAAGGATCACAATCCCAATTTCTGTTCAAAATTAGTAGAATATCATTATAGCATACAATGACCAATATTACAGAATAATTATTGAAAAATATTTGATAAAGGAAATTGAATATTATGAACTTAATAGTCCCGATAAAATCGGAAACATTGGAAGTACAACAAAAAAATGTCATCAACAACACATTCAAGTGCATGATGACCTCATATTTTACATACTACTAAAATGTGAACCATAACCATGAGTTTATTCACTCATTTCTAACTTATATTTGTATCATTTCATGCGAAATATATTCAAGTTATTATACATATTCAGGAGTTCAGGATATTGCAGACATAAAGGGAATTATTTGGATTTAGTATGAAAGTAAAGAAAATATGATTCAATGTTACTGATGTTGCTATCGAAACGATGAAATCTTGTTTTTCAGGGATCGAAGAAGTTTTATCATTGTTTAGAGAACATGGAAGTTCAGTAACCGATGTGGAGTCTGTATAGTCGAAGATATTTGAATTTTTATTATATTAATTCTATGCAATTAAATAATTGGCATCCATGAAGCACGAAGACAACGCTGTGGCAGAAAAGGGTATATAGAGCCCTACTTGAGTAGTTAAGGCAAAATAAAACATAATTTCATTATGTTCTGTTGGAGGGTGGCATTTTTTTAATGAGCTGTTCATAGGCGTGGTTCATATAAGAACTAGGGTTTACGGTTTCATCTGGGTTCATTTTCTCTACTTAATCCGCATGTCTTGCACTGATAAACAGAAACTTTCAGATCAAATCTCCAGAACTCCTTCAGCCACCCCTCTTTTAAAGTAGGTTGTACCAGTTTGGTTAATTTGATAAAGCATTGAAAGAAGTAATTTAAATGCAAATAATCAATTTAATAAATGTTCTTCCAACTCTTTCTATATTAATTGGCTCCCACCCCTCTTAAGCTACTCTAATAATATACAGCAGTATTGGAACAATTGGCGAACCATATGCGTAGAAATAGTGGAGTCACCTTTGTTGTATTTGAAGAGAATTACAATGAATTTGAAGCATTTCCAGCACAGTTCAATTTGACTTGAATGACAAACCCCCAAGTATTCATTTCAATTTGTACCTCACAAAAGATTGTCCATCTTTAAATATAAACTTAATTTATATTTTCCTGGAACTCAAATTTCATCCGTTTCAACAAAGCAGCCACATACACAAACTCACATATATACACACACACAGTCACTCAGGCTCATATAAATAAAACACACAATGGGCACCTGTTATACACTCCGCAGCGTGTTAGTTTTGTCCTTGATGGTTATCAAAAGTTAAGAACCATCAATTCAGCACCACACCATTTTCAGAGAGAGAGCGACCACTTTAAGGGACACCCACCTAAGTTTAAATATTTACCCATTGGTTTTCCATAAATTAAATTATTTTTAATTAAATTCTGTAGAAAATATTTCACAAAAACAGTAGAAAAGAAACGCTTTTCAGCAACAGCAAGGAATGGAAAAATGTATACAACAAGGACTACAGAATTTTCGCACGCTCTTTTGTGGGAAGAAAAATTCGGTTCAGCAGCCACACACACGCACAGCATCGTGGAAAAACGAAAGGAAAATTCAATTCAACTTATTCCACGCTCAAGCACATCCACACATATCCATACAGACAGAACAACAGACGCACCTGCATCAGCAGCAGCAGCGCTACAAAGCACAACGAGCAGACACAGCACGAGCAACGCTTATTTGTGCTTGATTGGAAATTAAGGCATTTTTAGTAGGATAACAAGGATATTTGGAGTGTGCTTTAGTAGTGTCCAACTGATGCTGGGATCTTATGAAGTGGCGCTGCGAAAATATATATAAATCATAAAAAATTATATTAAAATATGATCAAGAACAAATTTGAAACCTGCCTCATTGCCCTTCATTTGCCATTTACCCACCATTTCAAATTTAAAAGATTTTTTTCAAAAGTTTCCTCCTTATCCAAAATATAATTCTACGAACTCACTGCGAAACACTTAATAAAACATATTTTATTTGAAAAATTATTCACCTTCAAAATATTTGCACACTAAACACGAAAAAACATTTTTGAAAAGTCCTTTAGTCTTTGGATTTTCCTGCTGCCAACTCCGCTGTTGTGGAGCTTCACTTTTTTAATATATCAAATTTTGTTTTTTTTTGTGTTTTCTGTTTCTTTTTTGTGTGTATATTTTTTGAAAGTCTCTGTTCTAAGAAAACGACCCGTTAATCAGGAGGAAAAGGCAACAAACAGCACAACCCGAAACCGGAACACCAACTGAACGCTGAACACTCCAGCCAAGCACGGTGTGGAGCCACTGGAAAGTAATTGGCTGAATCTATCCTTTGCAGATGTTGGAAGGCTCACCACCAAAACTGGGAAGCTGCAGCACACAGAGAGCTCGCAAGTTTCCAGCCGAAGTTGAAGGAGCAATTTGGTGGAGCATGTGTGCAAAAGCTTTTGCGGCACTCGGAAAAAAGAGTCTGCGAGGCAGTTGCAGTGAGCAAAAAGCTTAAATCGTACGTGAGCAACTTTGTGGTAAAACTGCTAGCGGGTTTATTACGATTGAGGAGATAAGAGGTACAGTTTTGGTAAAGTGGTGAAAGAGTTTGTGAAATCGGTAGTGAACAGTAATACAATGTAAAGTAAGTCTGTTAAATGGAAATTGTATTTAGATACCAGAGCTGAACCTGTACAAATGAGGTCCTTCAGAAATGCTCTGACTTAAATGAGTCCCACTTAATTATAAGGAAAATTATATGGGTTAAGCAACAACTGTTTTTCTTCATGGAAATAATGCCTTTGTTTCGAAGCCAACATTTCAATGTAAATAAAGTATTTATTTATATTAAATTAACTTATAATTTGCAAATAAAGAAAATAATTATACTTTCTAATTTTTATATATGAGATATTATTAATTAATTAGAAAGAAAACCTTCAAAAATTAAGTATGAACTCTTCAAGCTTAATTTTTATATATTTGAATATTTATTATTTATTTTTATTATTTAAATATTTAGTTTTTATTATTATTTATATTGTACTTTTTACCAAATTTCCTTTAATCAAATCTTCTGCATCACACTTAAATAGTTGCTCCCTTGAATATATTAGACTCATATATAGTAAGTACTCGAAGACTTTTGTCCGCGTTATATAAGTGCAAATATAAATTTATTGCATATTCTAACGAAATAGCCATTTCATTTTTCACAAAAGCATGTAAGAACTTTAATTCATAACATCAAGTTGACAAGTTTCACTTTTTTACTTATAAATTAGTTTTGTAGCAGCTGCTTTAAGTTCAGAACCGAACTGCTCTTTCGTTCTAACTTGATTATTAAAATTCGAACTCTGCTGTCCAGTAAATTGCAGCCAATACGATAATGTTTTCCGTTAAAGGAAAGAAGACACTATCAACTTTTATGCCTAATAAAATTTAAAATATTCTCATATTATCTTATGACTATTCATCTAGAAAAATCGCGATGTAAGGATATAATTTGAAGATAACAATTATAATTTATTTTCAAGGTTTATTCATGTTTTCTCTGAAACTCTGAAATAGCTCATCCATCCTCATCCATCACACTGTTTTCCTTGCAAGCAAAAATTGATACTCCGACCTCCTAAGACGTTAAGTTTTCCCATTACGCTACTTTGAGGTCTCCACAATTCCCTGGAGATCCTTTTGCAAGTAAGACACCACATAATTAATTAAATTCATTATCTGGTCTATTTCCTTTAACAATATGTCCGCAATTTTGGAGAGAAACATTTATTTCAGTGTAGATTTGGTATCAGCTCAACTTCGTGAACATTTTTCCTATTTAGATTGTAGTGTACCCAAAACACAACAATGCATTTCAACCTACACTGCCTAACGTCCAAGCGTACCGCACATGCAAACGCATGATAACAATGCAAACACGGCACAAGCCAAAGCGGTGGATCAAATGACGCTATGTATAACGGGCATTTGGTGTGAAGGCCAGAAATGCATTGAACCCAAAATTATGCTGACCACACGCAATTGCAGGCCAATACATGTGTGCAGCATATGGGTTAATATTTCAAATATGTTTTAGGATAAGTATTGAACAATAATAATTATTTTTAGATGTACAAATTTAGATGTAATATTTTACTATATAAGAAGCGCTGATTTCTTAAATAAAACAGTTCCGTTTTGGACAGAGACCTCAGCAAATCACATTGCTTTTTCTTTGCTCGGGTTCACGCCTCCAAAATATCAGGGATTGATTTCGGCAAACGAAAGTTTGCCACAACAATTGGCTGGGTTACCATACATCCTTCATAATAAAATATGGTAAATATCTGTTGACACAAAAATTGGGTCGTTAGGATTTTTCTATTTATAATTCATATATGTAGATATCTGCTAAGGACGCAGCCAAAGATGATAAGCGATCTGATTGGCGAAACGTCAATCCCACGACGACCACCACAATATATCGTATCCTAATATTCTATATATTCTATCTGTCCTTCATTAATATGTTTCCATCTGAAATTTGTTCCTCACGATTTGATTTATTTTATCAATCCCCTCTCTTTGCGTTATCGTTACTGGCTTCAATATTAGAATAAAGATGAGCATCTTTTTGTTTAAACTATTTTTTTTGGTGATACTGTTTGGTTCTTACAGGACGACGTGCTGTCCGAAATATTCAATTTATTGAAGAACGACGACGATAATCATGTTTTTTCCGGAAATGGACCAAAAAAAGACAGATCGACAAGAGCGTGTGATTTGCCACCTCTAGACACCTGTAGACATTTTTAGACACCTCTATCTATCACTAGACACCTATAGACATCTCTAGACACCTCGAGACATCTCTAGACACCTCTATATATCTCTAGACACCTATAGATACATCTAGATACCTCTATATATCTCTAGACACATATAGGCACGTCTAAAAATCTCTCGACACCTCTATATACCTGATTCTTATGTTCAGATTTTTGAATCTCTGACTTACGTTGATAAACTAGAAACTACTGATGCTTTGGAAGTTAATAAACTTAATTAGGGGTATTATCCTCAGTTGCTAAAAATATGATCGTCAGTTCTACCTCATGAATGCCCTTTGAAAGATATAACCGCCCCATATATCTGCTATAATAAATCTTATGTAAATAAGAGTTCAATGTATACCTCTTCATTTCAGTTATACAAGGCATAATTCTGGAATATATGCCTTTCAAAAGCACCTATGTAAAGTATAACTAAGGCATATGTAAGAGGCTCGTATACCATAAATAATGCTCGAATATTTTACCTCTCGAATGCACCTATATAAAATATAACCCTGACATATATATATATATATATATATATATATATATATATATATATATATATATATATATATGTATATATATATATATATATATATATATATATATATATATATATATATATATATATATATATATATATATATTAAAGTATATAGAAATCTATGTAATTTATTTATTTTTGGTTTGCCGGTTTAGTTTTGAATATATGTATATTTTGAGATGACTTAGAGCATATATATATATATATATATATATATATATATATATATATATATGTATATATATATATTTTTCTATATATATATATATATATATATATATATATATATATATATATATATATATATATATATATATATATATATATATATATAGAAAAAAATATATATATACATATATATATATATATATATATATATATATATATATATATATATATATATATATATATATATATATGCTCTAAGTCATCTCAAAATATACATATATTCAAAACTAAACCGACAAACCAAAAATAAATAAATTACATAGATTTCTATATACTTTAATACAATTCAAAATAATTTTATAAATTCCATAAACTTTTAAAAACCATCCTTTATTCACCTAAAATAAAACTGTCTTCATGGTTGAATCAAAAATATATAAATTTTGCTAAAATAGCTTCAAAGTATTCTGTTAATTAAGCTTCAGATTAAATATATTTAGCAATTACAAAAATCTGGCACGCCTCTAAATACATAATCCATATAAGGCGCATTATAAATTAGAATTAGTCTTTGTACAATCAACCATCAGTAAAATATTAATTAAGGTAATTGAATTATAGTCGCATATTTAATACTATTTGCCAAAAACTCTGCCAGTCTCTTTTACTATTTGATAATTGCACTTGCCTGATACCACACACACACGCTCACTCACACATACGCTACACTCACACAAATGAAGATTTACTGGTGCAGCAGCAGGAAAATAAAAAAAATTTTTCAAAATTAATTTTAAAAAATTCGCATGAATGAAAAATTGTTCTCTCCCCAATACGCACACCCACTACACGCATACACATGCATTACCGTACACTTGCACGCACACGCTCACAGTCGTTCATTGCACAGACCTACATTTACATACAATGCGGTGTGCTCGCTCAGAACTCACTCACTACGTCTACGAGTAGGGGTACTTGTAAGTGCTTTCAACCCGCCACGGAGTGTTGCCAGCGCCAAAAACTCTCAGACACTATATTTAAGCCAGAAGAGCAAAAGCTTTTGCAACACTTTCGCTCTCACCCCTGGACACACACACACGCACACGTAGACTCGGAGTTCCATTGGTGTAAGTATCCCAGTTCTTCCATCCAAGTATTCCACAAAACTCAACGAATCCTGAAGTTTTCGACGGTGCTACTGTCTCTTGGTCTTCTGTACCTGCCTGCTTGATGGAGCGAACTGAAATTTTTGTGGCCCGTTGTCACTGAACAGGAAAGTTGCCCACTTTCCTTTTTGGAGTGTTGTGGAACACACTCACTCGGAGTACTTTTAATATTGAATTTACTTTTTTTTTTAAGGTTCGTTCAGTTTGCTTGCTGCCCCACTTGTGTGTGCTATGCTTATTGTTGTTGCATTCATTTGTTATGCTTTGGGGGCAACTTGTTCAAAGTTAATCCTGGAAAATTGCGACGCTCAAATTTGCACCGATACGTAAGTAATGTGGAAATTTACTTTTATTATTGCGATTTGCTGATTCCTTTCTTTTTCCTAAGAAACAAAAAAATAGAGATTTACACTGAGACTAGGCAGAGAGTAAAATGGTGGGATAGAGCAAGAGAGAGACAGAGAGCGAGAGTAGGCAGGCAAGCGTAAGAGCGCAAACATATCACAGGCCACGAGCATGTATTATGAAAGTTGAAAAGGTCCTGTCGCTGATATGATAACTGCTTTGATGCTAATATCGTATTTTATTTGTGTTTATGTTCTCATTTCTGATTTTATATTTGCTTAGACGTTGCCACTACCACTACTCTTCAGCCATGCATGCAGACATAATATACATACTCGTATTTTATACAGCATACTTTAAGGCGTTTTTTTATTTTTTTTATTTGTTCACTCAACGCTCGTTTGTATTCTTGCCTTTTGCCTGTGGTTGTTGTAAGTATAAATTTCCATTTTTGATTATCAAATTAAATTTGCAATGTTTGCACAACATTTACCTTCTTCGTCCCTTTTCGACTGTGAGAAGGAAACCCCCCCGCACATTCCCAACAGCAAGCGATAAGAAACGTTGTTGCTGATGCTGGTGCTGCTGGCACCAAGCACAGGCATTGTCTACTTTTAGGCGCTTTACTAAATAAATTCGTCGTTCTTTCGCATCGCTTTTGACTTGCAATTTATCTTCTGCTTCGTTTGTTGTGTGATTTGTTGTTGTTATATACGCTGACATGTAAGTATATGTGTGTGTGGAGGCGTATATGTGTGTGTTCAGGGATATGAGCGTATATGAGGCTATGAGTTCTTTTTGTTGTTGCTGGTAGCTCACAGCCAGAAACGTGCTTTAGTTTTTTTATTATTTTTTTTCCTGCTCATCTTCCTAGCATGCTTTTAGGCATGCTGCGACAAGCTTCTAGTATTTTTTTTTTGCATTTGGTATATAATTTGCATGTGGATTATGTATCATGTGTACTCTTGGTTGATTGTTTTAATATTTGCGTATTTATTTTGCGGCGGATTTACGGTTGATTCTAGTTGTTTTGTAAACTGACTACATAGTAAAACACACTCTTATATATAATTAAAATTGAATTTACTATAATAATTTAAATAACATACTTTAAGGGGCATACATATCGTACTTGTAATAGCCAGGTAAAATGTTTACTTATAATGGTAGACCCGAGCGATGGAGTATTGTTGGAATCATATTAATTATTCAAGGCGACCTTAAATTTCCTATCAATAAATACTGATATACTATACTCTGTCATCGAGCGAAACCCAAAAGAAAATGAAAAGAGCATAAATCGAATGCTTTGCAGTAAACCAAAACCTAAGCAATCAAAATCATATTAAAAATACGAATTTCGAGAAACATAATTGATCAGAAAAAAATGATAAATGAACAAATGATAAATCATGATAAAATGTAAGTGAAGGCATTTTTTGTGGCCTCATTTACAGAGAGTTGTTTACTTTAATCTCTGGGCATACTTCTTGGTATATATACTTATATTTAAGGGATGGCATATCGAGGATGAGTAGTTAGGATAACCCGGTTGTAGCTCAAAGACCAAAGCGTATGTGGAGAAAAAGAATATGAGGATATTCTACTTTGCCCCAGTTGTTTATTTTTCATAAACTCGATTGGATCATTAAAATACTTATTTCACCAGTTAAAATTGAACACTCTGACTACTGAAAAGAACTCCCACGACTTCATCACTAATTTTCCTGCCAAGAATCCAGTGCGGTTTTTGATAGATAATTTATAAATAAAATTTAAGAATCATTTAAAATACCACAATTTAGTTTCCTGCTATATTTGCTTCCTTCACCAGTCCTCTCTTAAACAACTCCCCTTCTCTCCAACCTTCACTATTCAAGCTCTCAAAAACTCACAAATAGTGTTTCACACCCGCGTTGCTTCCTCATACTCCCACTGCCCGAACACTGTTTGTCACCATTTTAAACTCGACGCGACTAACATCCTTGCGCCTCACCCACCAGTGGGGTTCAAGTTTCCGCTCCGCACATTGCCACAGCACTTAAACAGCGCTTGTAAAATGACCAACACTGTGAATTATCACCAAATTACAATAGAAGTCAGACATTTTTGCTGTTGTTGCAAACACATTTTCTGGCTGCTTTTTTACTTGTTGCTAAATGGAAATCCTTAAAAACCATTTCAAAAACTCCACTTTTATCATTGGTGCAGGAGCGGTCCCACAACCCCAGAGTGTCACATATGATGAAGGCCAACTGATAGTGAGTGTCAGTATTAAGCACAGGATTACAACGAAATAACTTCTGCTTGCAGGAAGCATATAAGCAGAAAAGGAGCTTTGGTTCTGAGTGTGTGCATGTATGTGTGTGTGTATATGGAAGGCTGTGCGGATGTGTATGGCTGCATGCATGTAAACGGCAGTGTGTATTTGTATGGTTGTGTGAGTACACAAAAGAATAAGGTGACGACTATTTTTAAAAAATTCGGTAAGTACAAAAAAAGACGGAGAGAAAAATTTTAGGACCATTGTTAATATAGCGATGGAAGGCTTTTAAGACGTTTAGAATCGTATACGTAAATGTGAGGCACCTATTAAAGAAGCCTTAAAAGTAAAACACTTTAAAACGAACAGGAAGGCAGACGGGTCATCGAAGTCGGCTTAATACGGATATTCACATAAATGGGAGAAGAAAGCAAAAGCAGAGAAGAAGGATCACAGAAGTGTGTAGCCTTGCTGTTAATTACAAACATCAAGGAACAGGGAACCCACAACAAAGCTCCAAACATAGACGGAGTGGGCCATGGTCCACTTATAACTGCTGTGAAGGAGACTCCGAAAATTGTAATAGAAATTTTCAACTCATACTTGAATGGGTGACAAAATTTCCCACTTGTCCCTTTGATGAGATCTATAAGTCTGCTGGACTTAATCATGAGCAAGTTGCAAACAACTTACACCAAGTGCCACTTCCAACCATCAAAGAAAGACAACTACTACCAGTCCCATTAGTTTCACAATATATCCAATTAATACGAAATGATACAGGTAGCGAGGTGAACTCTAAAAGAGACGAGTTGTAATTGTGGGATAAGAAGTATTACGAACAACTATTCGGGCCGTAGAAAATACCAGTATCCCACTTATTTAACTCAGTAGCCAGTAAATATCGGAGTTCATATCGGAGGTCAGGATTATTAACCTATACATTAAACAAATATGGTTTGTATTAGTGGAGCGAAGCTCAGAAGTTGTGGTTTGGTCATTATCCACATGGTAATTTTATAGTAAATTCAACTGAGAACCTTGGATAGAAGCTTTCTTCGAATACATTTGGACAGATATGGTAGCGAAAAAATCCCGCCATTACCGACGGTATATAACCTGGAACTCGTGTTTATTTTTTCTCTGCATCACTTTGGTACTAGAAACCTATTTCTTTCTCTCCTTCTTCTTATAACTTACCAACTTTTTTTTCTTTCCTCTCTGACTGTTTCTCCATATTTCTCTCCATTCCCAATCTTTCCGTGTTTCTCCCTATCTTTATCTATCTTTCCACATCTTTCTAAATGATCCACATTTGTCCCTCTTTTTTATCGTACTTTCTATTACCCCATCTGACTGTGAGAACTCTTCATCTAGATTTATAAGCCAGCACACAGCTTCGTTATAATTGAAAAACGATTTGGAGATCGTTGCGTAGAGACAATACATATTAGACTTTTACATAGCTCTCGTTTTACTGAACTATTTGGATAGATGAATTTTTATTTCCTTCTCTTTATCTCTCTCCGTCTCTCTCTCTCGGATATTATGGACCTATACCTGGTAATAAATATATTGGCCCGTTGTAATCCCAAATCGAATGAAACTAAATGGTAGATTATCTACTGCGCCATACTACGTAGAGATTTCTCCTCTCTCTTTCTCTCTTTTTTCTCTCTAATTCTCTCTATCTCTCTATCTGTATCTTTCTACCCCTTTATACCTCATTGTCGCCATTAGTATCTCTTTCTCTCTCTCAGTTTAGGTCTATTTCTCTCTATTTATCCATATCCTTTTTTTCTCTTTCTTTAGTTTTCTTTACCTCTCTATATATATCTCTACAACCCTCTCTCTTTGAATTTGTCTCTATTCATCTCTATTATAAATAATAAATACTATTCTTTAACTTTCCTCTCCCTCTACTGAACTATATATATATTTTCTTTTCCTTCTCTTTCTATCTCTCTCGGATATTATGGTTTCTGGTCAATAAATTGACTTGTTGTAATACCAAAATCGATTGAAAAGAAATGGTAGATCAACTGCGGAACCATGTACTTAGAGTTGGATGTCTTTCTCTATCTTTTTCTCCACGCGGTTCTCTTTTGTTTTCTTATTCTCACTCTAACTGTGTATCTCGATGCATGTATTTCTCTCTGTTTCTCTCTACGTCTCTGTATTTCTCTCTCTGTTCCCTTCTTCTCTTCTAATTTAAACCATTCTCTCTCTTCACACTTCTCTATTTACTTCTGTTTATCTCTTTTTCTTCATCTTTTTTTTGTTTCTCGCTCTTGATATCCTTTTCCCCCGTTCTCACTCTTTATTCCTCTTTCTCTCTCAACTTAAACCATCTTTACAACTTACTATTTACCTCTCTTTATCACTCTTTCATCCTCTTTTTTCTGTTTCTCTCTAATTCTCTCTCTTTCCACGTCTTTTTCACTCTCTCTTCCTCTTTTTCTGCCAGTTTAAACCATTCTCTCTCTTCAAATATCTCTATTTACCTCTTTTTATCTCCCTTTATTTCTCTTTCTTTCTGTTTCTCTCAATTTCTCTCTTTCTTTCTCCTCTTTTTCACTCTCTCTTTCTCTTTTTCTATCAGTTTAAACCATTCTCTATGTTCAGATCTCTCTATTTATCTTTCTTTCTTTCTCTATCTCACTTTTTCTGTCACGTTTTATATTTTCTCTCGCTTTCTCCCTCTCTTTCCCTATTGATCTTTCTTCATCGCTCTCAATTACTCTCTGTTTCTTTCTATTTCTCTCTCTTCAAATCAGCTACTGTTTCTCTTTCAAAGCAGGTACTGCTCTCTTTCGGTCATGATTGGTCTTTCGGTCATGCGAGGTGATTATAATCAGACCCAATTTTATTGCAAAATATACAAACTGACAAAAGAGCACAGAGTCCTCACTAGCTACAAATACAAATACAGTTTCGTTTCTATCCATCGACCCTCATTTCCTCTGTTCCTCTCTTCTTTTCCAGCAGTTATATACTACCTGCTTTAATATTCGCCGGTGACCATAAGTGTACGGAGTTTGCAGTGCCACAGTATGCCCAGAAAATAAAGTAAATAATAATAATAACTTCAGCCTAGAATGAAAAGTTCACAGAAGGTGGAGTGGGCGAGGCGGGAGCCAGAGCGAGAACGACTTCTGTGCGTTGTGTACAATATTTTAATAGAATTTTATATTGCAATTTACTCCACTTTCTATTATTGTGGAGGTTGTTGTAGTGGTTGTTGCAGTGGTAGTTTCAGTTGTAGTTGTAGGAGGTGTTATTGTTGTAGTTGTAGAAGGTGCTGTTTTTGTTGCTTACATTGTTATAAAACTTAACTTTGCTCCAGTTTCTAGGCAAACTACGCCCAATTGTAATAGTCAGTAGCCGTGTATATAGGACTGCATACACATGTATTTGTGTAGGTGCACGTATGCATGTGTATGTGTGTTTGTATTGTGTGCGTGTAAAGCTGCCGCTTCCATTTTTATGAGTTTATTGCATTCACCTTTTGCGGCTGACTCCCAGCTCGAGCAGCAGCAGCCCCACCAACACAGCACAGCACATTTGCTGCACAAGGCGGTGCAACATTTTTGCATAGCCGCCTCCCGCTGGCATCTTTTTTTACGCCTTTAATATAATTGCAATATAAACTGTAGAACGAAATTTTATTTGTAACTTTAACTGCGCGCATATTATGAGAAATGCCGTTTCTTTTTCTGTGGAGTGCAATTTCTGTTTGCTTCTTTCCTGTTTACCAGTATTTATCATTCTCCTGGCAGTTGCGCCTTTTTTTTGCAACAACGCTCAGGTTCTATGTGCCAGCTAGAATTTTTTTTCTCCTTTCATTTTATATTTTGTGTAGTTACATTTATTTACTGTACACAAATTTAATTTGTTCGCTTTTATTGCACTTCCAGGTATAGTGAGTTTAATGAGAACAGAAGTGTGTGTCTACAACTGTCTACAATTATCCTTAATACCAGTTGCTTCATCCACGTGCTCAAACTTTAATAATATTTGTATGCACTTTCCTCCAGAGAACTTATCTTCAGTTTTGTGAGAAGAACGCACCAATTAGTACAAGAGTGATTCAGCAAGGCATACATATCAACTGCACTAATATGTCTCACTTTTGAAATGTGTATATATAAGGAAGATTAAGTAAGCGTATAGACCAAGAGAAATTACTAAGTAGAATTACTATTAGTAAATTCCTTTTGCACAGATCGTCCCCATCATCACAACTACGAAAAGTGCAATGACTTTTATGGAAAATTTCCATAAGTTAAGTGAGAAGGGAGTTTTCCATGTACTTAGCATATGCATCCGAGATATCTAAACCCATCATTAATTTAATATGAGGAGTTATCCTAATTTTATATATCCCAGTATAACATAATTTTTACTAAAATTGTTTGTCCAATTCCACTACAAATTTTCTTTCCTAGACTAAAATATTTAATTCAACAGTGTTAATTATAATGTCCTCAAATTACCTCCGCTGACAAAATTCCAAATGGATTTTTTTATTTTTGTAACATACTTTTAGGGATATTTACTTCAGAAAGAGACGATATTAATCAGTTGATAAATAATGTGGCACATCATATTGGAGTACACCCTTTTCAATCGTTGTATCGTTCAACAACGCAGCAACAACAACAACAAAATCTGTACTTAATTTCGTGTTGTTAATATTAAAATTTATTAAAATATCAGTTCATGAATTCAATTTGTTTATATTTCTCTTCTATTATAATTTTTTTTTAATAACTCGATCAATTATGTGTACAAAGTTTTGTGCGATTGATTATTGGTCACAAAAGCATTCAAGAGAAAGAAGAGAAAAACACAATTTTTAAATTAAAATCGCTTGGGCGGATCCGAACCCTGCCATCTTATGACTATATAAGTCATACTAGCATTACTGCCACTAGAACAAGGACACCGACTTCCAACTTTTCTTATGTTACATACGTTTAGAGCAATACTTGCAAATATATACTATTTCTGCTCTCTGCCTGTGATCAGTATTCATTTATCATTCACCGTTGCATAATTTTCGTTCGTATTGATGACAGGTAAAATTATAATCGATGACTTTACTTGCATTACGTATGGAAGCTGACTATAAAAAAAGTTATTTGTATCCTTGACAGATGTATATATTCTTGACAGTTATTTATATTCATGGTAGCCTCCTGAAACATTGTCAAAAATTTCAGTATTCACTTTTGCTTTAAATATCAACGATATAGACACAGAACTCATTCTAAGGATTATCAAAAACAATTAAACTTATTATTACTTTGCATTTATTTATAATATCTGGGGAAATGAATATATAATTGCGGCTTTACAGACTCTTTCTGTGGCCTAACGATATTGTGGATATTGTCTGAGGATTGGTCTTATGTACCATTGACATCTAACACTGTCCACAACAACACAGTTCATTGGTATCGTATCTAATTATTGTGTTAACGTTTTAATATTTAGAACTACCTCAGAACATAAATCAGCGACATACTTTTCGGGTGTCGATGATCATGTTTGACACTTCATTTTACAGTTTGATGAGATGTATACAAAATTGTGAGCTGTCTCAGCAATTAAACCATACAATATTTATGAAATTCTACTGCGGCTTCCAAGAAAGCCATTTTTCACTCCGCCTTAGAGTCCCAGTTTTCTGGCAGAGCTGCTCGTAAGTTTTAAATAAAACAAACAAATAGAAACCCAACCGAAATCCTTGAATTGAAATTAAACGGCTTTCATTCGAAAAATGCAATGGTCTCTGATTTACGGCAGCAATTTAAACTATACTCACTTAACCAACACCGCACACTCGGCATAGAAATTTACACACACACACGCACACAAAAACACATCCATATAAAAAACAAAATTCACAAAACAAAAAAAGGGAAAAAGCAAATACAGCAAAAAAGCAACAATGTAAAAAAGTCCTGAGCAATGGCACATTGGCAATTGAGCCCAAATGAACTTTCTCTTTTCTGCCAATTCAACCATGACCACGACAAATTTTCAACTGTCATTGGTGGAAATGTTGAATTTTTGAAAATGCCACTTTTGACCGAAATTCCAGATTCAAGCAGCGAGTCGAACATAAAATGTGTCCTTGTTTCTGATACTCTGTGGAAGTTTGTAGATGTGTATATGGAGCAGCAAATGCAATTGTATCGTTCGTTTCTTGTTTAACTCTAAGTGGCAATATTTGAAATGTCAAATTAAATAAAAGTTGTGAAATGCTCCGGATAAAAATATGCGCAGGTGAAATGCAATTTCTGCCACTTAGTTGGGAACTATTTTTCTTGTAGTACTTTCATACAAATTAAATAATATATATATATATATATATATATATATATATATAAATATATATATATATATATATATATATATATATATATATATATATATATATATATAAACTATATATATACAAATAAATAAAATTATCTTTTATATTAATTTTTAATATTCATTATTTATATATTATTTTTATTTATTAATATACTTATTTATATTTTTATTTATATATTATTTATATTTATTAATATAAGGAAAAATAAGACCAACTATTTTATTCTAGAATAATTTTGGATCCTGAAAATAGGCAGTAACTTTAGGTCAGTTGTTTAACATAGAATTGAAAACAGAACTTTGGGGAGCCCACAAGAAACATTATTAAATTGCTTTAAAGCACATCCTACCCAAGACTAGTTCTCAAAAATGCTTCTTTCTTAAAAAAATGTTTCTTTCTCTTCGAGTCGAAAGACTCAGTAGTTAGTGCTAACTCTCCAACCCAGTCATAATTAATTATGGTGTAAGATATAATAATAATACTTTGAAGCAGTGTCCACATTCATTATTTGAAGAAAGATATCAGGAAATCGTGGTGAAAGTCAGTATTGAAAGTTTTTCGCCCAGTTCCAATACTAAATCAAAAACTTAATTCCATTAAACAAGAGAATAACTGAAAACAATATATTTTAAAATTATGTTCTGCAAATAAATTATGAAAAATTGTGTTGAACAAGATGTAAAAATAGAATGTTTGGAAATGTCACCATGGGGCTATTTAGGATTTAAAATTAACAAATGAGCTATATACTCCAAGGAAAATACCTGATATATCAATGAATATCATCTCAACCGTATGTATGTGATCAAGTTGAATAGTTTTAGCTAGAATGGCAGCCGTCTTCAGGAAAGCGTACTTAAGCATTTCTAACATCACAAGAAAGTGGCTCTCGCGTACCATTCTGATTCCGATATAAACCTGGCAATATTCTTATACTAATGAGTTATAACTCGATCAGACCATTGAGGAACAATGAACACAAGAATTTATGTTTTGCTGGATAGCGAGGAGCACTGATACATGGGATGGATAGCAGACTCTTTCTCTTCCAGAAATCATTGGAAGATCATAAGAAGAGGCAAATCATTTAGTTTACTAAGGAAAATTGCACTTCGTAAATAATAAGCCTACTATTCAATGTCATGTTAAATCTGTGTTAAACGATATGAGCCTAAGATACCCAGAGCACAAATTCATGACTCCCTCGATTCTTATTTGATGCTCCTGAAAATATACTGAAGTTTACATCCAAAAATATTTGAAATTTATGAGTAATTGATAGTAAATAAAGCAGCATAATTTTTGTAATTTCCCAAAACACTTACAGAAATAGAGATCGTATTCCCCGCACATTTCTTACACAAATATCAATTCCATTTCACACACTTCGCTAATCACTTCTCGCTCAAATATTGCTGTGCTTTCAACGACTATTATCAGCTTCATATATAGATCCCTCACTTTTCATGGTCAGAACACTGAAAACCAAACAAAAATGTCACTAAAGTGACTTATTGCAGTAGTCAAGAATGCAGAGATTTCTATAACATTTCTTCGACAGTCTCAGTAACGTTTCCAATTATTCCAAAATTTACACTTACATAGAGAAGGAAGACTTATCGTATTATCTTCTCGACATTACGAACTTTATTTGCCTCTGTCAGTTTATCCGATGAGAGAATTTATAAAATCTGTGCACGTTTTTCATCAGCTCAGTACAAGTTTTCTTTATTCACTTGAGACTTGTTAATGCGCTTCGCGTTTATGCCTTTCGTGACAATTTTGCCACCTGCAGCTATGTTGCACAATGTCCGCTGTGAGCTTTTTAATAAAGTCACTACAAGTGAAAAATATATTGTTTCTCTGCAGTCAGGCTCTTTGCTCGACTCTTATCATCATCATCATCATCATCATCGTCATCATCTTCACTATCATTATCAGCGTCATTTGCAGTGTTTTTGTTGTTTCGCTTCATAACATTTTCAATTTTTGTGACTTGAGTCTGGCACGAGCTCAATTGACTTACTGCAGCACTCAATGTATGCACAACGTTGCTACAGTCAACAGATACGCCAGCGTCTATTACCAGCACATAATAAAATTTATTGGCACCATAAGAAGAGTGCGTTGCAGATACACCGATGCAAATATCATTTGCGAATTTGTTTGTTTGCCAGCGTAAATATTAGTTGTGCGCTTTGGCTCTGTGCAGCTCTGAAATGTTCATTGCATTTTTGCAGGCGTCTCCGTTGGTGTTGCCGGAGCACACCCACTGGGCGTGTGTATGTGTATGCGTGCGTCTGGCTCGACTAGGGCACGTCTGTCTAAATTAAAATTTTTAAATAACAAGAGTGCTTCTCCGAATCACAAAGGAAGAAGGAGAGAGCAGAAACTACCTATTCGTAGTGTCAAAATTTTCTTTCTTTTTGTCACTTCAATTGTTGCTCTTCTATGGGGGAGCAGCACTTCTTACAATGCCGCCAGCATCAGCTCTAAACTATATCATTTATCATACGAAAATGCAAAAAACAAAAAAAGAAATGTGGCTTGAGTTGGCATGATTGAGAGTCGAAAACGTGATAACTTTGTGAGAACTTGGCTGGCTGACTGTGCCGCTTTGCACTGCCGGCAGTAATTCAAAGCATACTTTCCGGCGATGCTTTGATACATCGGCAGTTCATTTGTAGACACGGAAGGTTGGTTGATGCCTTGCTCCAGTAATGTGCAGCATAATAAAAGAAGTGCAACAGTCTCAAAGCAAATCAAACAATAGCAAAGGTTGCAGGATTATGTTTCGGTAAAAGCAAGAATAGTTACAGTCTTTGGCAGACAGTACGCTGAGAGGTGAAGGCTCCGATGAAGTATTATAGTGAAGTGCAAAGATAAAGCTTACAACTGCAAGAGTGGCAGAAAATTTAGAAAATTAAATGTTAGGAAAATTCTGCAATTAATTCAGTTCAGAAAAATTCTACAAAGACCAAAAATCTCCTCAACATTTAAATCAATTCCAGAGCTGAAGAGTTTCAGTTTTTGGGAGGTTTCCTGGACTTAGTTGCCATAATAAATTAAAAGTGAAAAGGATTTGTTAGGAACCCACTTACTTATTATAGTTAGCCATGAATTTATTTTAATTAGCTGAACAATTTATGGCTTGATATTGAGGCACTCTATATAGTCAGACAGAAATATTGAAATCAATGTTTACTTTGTTTTTCCTGCATTAAATCCCCTGCGTTCTGCTAATTAAAGTGTTCAATTAAATACTGTAATAATCCTGAATTTTACTACCACATTTTGCTGCATTATCCATAATAATTGCCTGTTATTCTACTCTCTCTGGGTGAAGGATATAATGATTAACAATCCTGGCACACGGCTTGGCATAGCTTCGCCTTCATCGCTTACCACTAATCATCGTTAGCTTTGTAATTAATTTAAATAAACTCTTTCAGATCTCTGTTGGCTCGCTATCAAATCCGCTCAATTCTCCTTATAGAATTATCAACTCGTAAAGCTCTGCTCCCAATTCCAAAAAATGCGAGGAAGCGATGTAAAAAGGTGGCAACAAAATGCACAAAAATTGAAAAATAATGCAGGAAAAAATTGCAAATTGCATAAATTATGCAAAAACTTGGCAGATGCATTTCATTTTTCGCTGCCTTCTCCGGTACGGTTTGCAACAAATGAAAATGCAGTGATTTCACAGATACCCTTCTCAATCTCTCCCGCTCCTCTCTGTCTGAGGATAAAATTTCAGCAACTGAAATTTTCAATGCAGCACAACTACATAACTGCACACTCAAAGGCAACTTCCTACCAACTCTGCCGTTTGCTTGTGGTTGTGTATACATCCTTTGCTCCTTGCTCTGTCCTTGCTTCAAATTACTAGCAACGCAAGGCACGGCAAGCCATGGCAAGAGTATGAAAACGCTTCATTGCGGTTTGCTGATTTTCAATTTTATTTATATTATTTTTTCCTTATTTTGAAATTTTATTGCAGCTTCTCAAATTGAATTTATGTGTGCATTGATAATGCACTTTCTTTTAAGTTTCACAGTTCAATTTGCAGCAGTGCCTCTTCGAAGAATGTGAATTACCACTTGAAACACTCACTCTGGTAGGTAATTGGAATTAATGATGCCACAACAGAAGAGTTGAAGTGCGATTATATTTCTCTGCGGACACAACCAGACAGGAAGTTCTTCAACTACTTGGTGTAGTACGCTCAACTGCTTGTGGGTGAAAAGCTTTCCAGACACTCGAAAATATCCGATAAAATACGTACGAGAAGTATATCAGATAACTGAAGTATCTCACAATTAAATCAAATTAAAGTACGTTCAAACTATCGCCGAAACTTAAGAGAGAAACAAATTAATGCAGAGAAATAAGCTCTTCAAAGGATTTAACAGTAACGGGAGCCTGCCAAAGATCACGATCCTAAACTTTGGATATGCAATTCTGCATAAATGGTTCTTTCTGCCCATAGTGGCAGCTTTTTACGAGAATCAAGTGTAGAAAGTAGCAAGTGAATTCAAAAAAGATCCTGGCACACTATAACGCCATTTTTTAAGACCATTTGACCAATTCGAATTTAGCCCTTGTCTATTGATCCTGTAAGCAAAGGACCATGCTGATTTAAAAGCTGAGCAACTTCCTTGATTCAATGTACTGAAATGCTTGCGATGCAGATAAGTCATCCTAGTCCTATGACGATAATTAAGTAATGTATGAAACTTCAATGACTTGAATGTATTTGGTAAAAGTTTCATCCCATAAGTCCATTGCGTTCGAGTGCTTTCTCTGAAGCATCTTTTCGATATATTAATTTGTTTGAATTTGATTCTTAATTTATCCTTTTATAAACAACATAGTTATTATTTTTTCTTTAATTTATCCTTTTACTAATGTAATTATTAAATAGAGATGAAGACATAAGGACACAGAATCCTTGATGCAGTATAAAACGAGTGAACTCAACTTTATTCCATCGCTTTAGCTGCTTAATTTTGAGTCCATTTGAAATGAATTTTGGACCACTACAGATCGATGCATTTACCATTCCTTATATTGCATTTATTTGCGATTGGAAACCACCCAGCGCCGCAGCACTTTAATGGAACTGAAATAGCCAGGAATTTGTAAAAATGTTTCACTTATTTAAACCAACAAAATGAAATCTTTTCCACCGCCTGCCACAAAGTTGTTCTTTTCATTTCCATTTGTCTGGCGACCGAAATTCCCAAAAGTGTCACTCCACTCCTCCATCACTACAACTCCACTACCAATGGACCGCAGAAATGAACGCGAGCAATAGTGGGCAGTCACACTCACACATGTCCCCAGCAACGGTCTAAGAAATTGAATTTCGTACGTGATGCCACTTCATTTCGTGCGTTGTTTTGCGCTGTGACCAACTGTTTGGCACAGTGAAATACAAAATTAATGACGTGACCAACTGGCAAAAGTTCCTCGTGCTCCCCACAAAACACAAAATGGAGCAAAGCAGCACAGTGTGAGTCGGTGGAGTACAGAGAGACTACGTTTACATGCAGCCAAGCAAAGTGATGACGACACAAGCGACATATTGACCGACCCGTACGCCTCATTTGATTGCATGCAACACTGCTGCCGCTCCACTCTAACTGGCTCCGGTTGTAGTTGTTGTTGATGTTGTTGTAGCAGTGTATCGTACTCTGGGCGACTACAAATGCTGATGCCTGCCTTTCCGACCCATGTGCAAACAGGAAATCATCATTTGGGAATCAAAATTTATAGCCCGCCAGTCGCCCGCTCGTGCTTTTGTGTGCCGTGTGTGCAACGAGTGAATCCTTAATGCAGATTTTTTTGCACATTTATGATATTTGCTTTGGTTTGTTTTCCACGCTCCCTGACTTGTGACTTTTTTCTATATTTTCTGTGTTTTAGTGTTTGTTTGTTTTGTTTGTTTGTTATTGCATTTTCGCACTTCGGTCCTTTGTGCTCTATCGGGGCTCTATCGTTTCATTCTGGCCATGTTCATCTACGATATGATTTCATTTGTGTTGTGTGCTAGTTTCTTATATTGCTGGTGCTTGTTTTCTGCCTGCAATTTGCCGGAGCTTAGTTAGGAGGGGACTGGTGGGTGGGAATGTGTATGGAAATTCAAGCATTTGGATGTGACTTTTGACTTTCGCCTCTCAACTACTGACATCAGCAATGCTCAAATGTGGCGTATCTGAACTTTTAAGCGATACATTGACACCATATGCCATCAAAATGAGATCATTTGCATGCCTTTTGCCACACAAGACACATCCGGGGCATATGCACCAATTTCACCACGTATTGATGTGTGCTAAGCTTGCCACACTCGCACTCACACACACATGGATAGAGAAACAAAATAAATTGTCGCATATGTGGCCTGGTGGTGCAATGCTCTCAGCGCGCGAAATGTCATTTATTATCGTTTAGTTTGACAATTTTTTCGCTGCGGACCATAGATTGAGGCACATTTTGCATATGTTGGTCACTTCGGTGATAAATCTGCATTTTTCAACTGCTGTTTTCCTCTTTTTGTGCTATGCTTTTAGGCTTTAGGTCCAGGCAATCATCGGCAATGGTGGCAGTGAGTTCCTATACCCAAATGGCAAACTGCAACTTATTCGAATGCTAACGATAAATCAGCATGAATCACCATTACTAAGTGAAGGTTCTCTGGACTCAAAATAGAGTAACTAAGTAGAGAAAGGCGTCTAAATTATAAATGTTTAAAGCGCCTATAATCCATGTGTTATTGCAATGTCTTGAATATAATATTTTGCTCAGTCTACTTTACAAATTTATAAGGCAAAGTCTCTTAAACATTACACGAATAAAACATCCTACATCTATTTAAAAGGAAAATCCTTGATATAATATTTAGGACAGTCTCTACATTACAAATGTATAAGGCGAAATGTCTTGAACATCAACCTAAGAAAGCATCCTGCGTCTGTTTAGATGGAAAATCTTGGATATTATATTTAGGTCAGTCTACATTACAAATGTATAAGGCGAAATGTCTTGAACATTAACCTAAGAAAGCATCCTGCGTCTGTTTAGATGGAAAATCTTGGATATTATATTTGGATCAGTCTACATTAGTTATATGTGAAAGAGTAAATGGTAAGATCCTTCATATAATATTTGGCTCTGTCTACATTACAAATGTATAGGGCGAAGTCTCTTAAATATTAGCGTAAGAAAGCCTGCTGCGCCTGTTTAAAAGAAAAGCGTTAGATATAACATTTTGATACTCAGTCTACACTAGTGGTATGTGAAGGAGTATATGGTAAGATCCTTCATATAATACTTGGCTGAGTATATGTAGGAGTTCTCTACAGGATCTCATGGAATGAGAGACTAAGATGGGACTAATCTTGTACTAAAGTTGCCTATCCAATCGTTTCAAATGCGATGGCACTCTATTTTATACATAAACTATTCGATCCTAGTCAAACAGTTCAGTACTATCAAGGAATTGGATTTCGTTGACATGTTTAAGTCAAATAAGACCACCTTAGAGTGGATAATTGAAGACGATTAACTGCAGATCGTGCTGGCAGAAAAGGTTACCTGGAGCAGAAAATTTCTGTTTGAAATTCTCAGGAATTTTAATTGAACTGTAGTGGAATCTAATGTTAAAGTACAGAACATCCAATAGTAGTAGCCAATGCCTGAGTGCTTGGAGACCTAATTTTTTTGCGATTTGTAGTTGACAAAAATGTCCCTGATCAAATATTTATTATTTTTTAATTAAAGCTTTCAAAAGTATTCACTTAAAAAAATATGCTTTGAAATACTTGAGTTTGCTTGCATTGTTGATGCCAATTCCTACTAGGTTCTCCGAGTTGCCCGGTGTTGCATTTAATTGCATTTGGCTGTACTGCTGTTGTAGCTCTGCGGTTTATAAATTTACAATTTTTTTGGGGAATGTTTGGGTTATTCTTTTTCCGCTCGACTCTTAATAACAATTAAATTTTTGTTCAATATGGAACAAGTCATGAATATTCTAATGCTGCAAAGATTGGGTATAATGTATTTGTTATTATTTTAGCTGGAAAGCGAGAGGTGGTCAATCAAGGTGCACAACTTATGATTGTTTACTTTTTTCAATGGCAGTTCCTATCAAAAGAAGGTAACAAAACAGTTTAAAATGAATACTGTCAGTTATTCTTAATCGTGATGGTTCAAAGCTGCATTGAGATTGACAAATTTAAAAGGCCATCCTGCAATACCTATTAATGACATATAAAAAAACCGATCTGATCCCTTATGAAATTCCTGTTGTTTCTTTGAGACTCTCACCAAATACTTGATGATCAATTCACAGTATTTCTGGAAAGAGTCGCAGTCTTGCATCACCATTTGAAGAAGGAGGGAGACAACGAAAACCTGTACTGAACTATGAGCAGAGTGAATATTGCAACGAAGAGTAGGGATACAGCTTGTCATAGATTTTCTATATAACTTGACTGCTCCAGTCAGCACTCTGCTATATAAAAATATATATTAAATTATTGCATCCATCTCCGATCTATGTATCCACCCTATTGCAAGTAGCGCTCTTACTATGAGTTTTTCACTACCAACATTTGTGTATACAGTACTAAGTATCACTTGGCGCACAGAAAGCATTCACCATGTTTTCTTCAAATCTGTTCACTCTGGTTTTATATCACAGTATAGTAGTCCCCGCAGTGCATTTGTGCTCTAAGACTGTAATCAAATGCAAGTGCCTTAAGCTGAATATGGACTTTGTTCTCTTGGCTGCAATTTACTTAGGGAAAAGGCAAAAGGACCATTATCCTACTCGAGTTTAAAGCATTCGCTACTTTGCTGCTTTATGCTGCGACTATCTTCAGCCGCCTTAAAGCCCAACCATCTTTTGCTATTCCTATCATATCGCTCACTGATTCTACAAACCTTCTACACAAAGTCCTTCCCTCTACTGTGGAACTTCTTTTTATTTAATTTTATGAGAAGAAGAACTTAAATACATAAAAATTCCGCCAGTAGCGAGAAATTTTCACACATCCACATAAAATGGAGCAAATATTTGCTCCGTCCCTAGGCATTTGTTTGGTTGTTTGTTTGTGTGTCGTGTTTGTGCCAAATTTTAGAATTTGGCACATTTCTACACACAAAAAAAATTCACAATGTTTTCTAAAAATAAAGTGGCCCAAACATTTTTTTATTACTAAATTTAATCCTTTGTGTCAATTTATTTCAATCTACTCGCTCGCTCAAATGCCGACAACTAAAATGTAACGATGTTTACAATTGTTGACAACAACAACAACAACATCAATAATAATAATAAGACTATCACCGCCAGCGCCACCAACAACAATTCCAACACCACCAACTACAACAACACCGACATGAGCAACAACAAGAGCCCAGTGTCAAAGCAACTCTGGCAGGCAGCAAGAATATGCGACAAGCTGCCTCGGCTGATTCGTGTAGCACAAGCGGCCGGGCGAAAGGATATCAGCGTCACTACGTAAATATCCTTTGCCGTTATTTTGGCGCATTTTCCCTCGAGTAGGAGACACTTTACAGCTTAAACGGGTGTGCGGGCAAAATGCCAAAACAGAGCAGAGCGCGAACCGCCTGCATAAAATCCGGGGCAAATAGTTCAGAGTAATTTGAATTGGCTGAGGAAGAGGAGAAGAGAGACATATCCTCCTACATGACTTCTTGGGAAATCATATTTGCAGTTGTTAACTGAAAAAGTAACAAATAAAAATTCACATTCCAAGACTATGAGATGCTGGAGGATGAGAGGATATATTGAAGAGAACAATCGAAAAGTCAACTGTCAAGTGTGATGATGAGTTCAGTGGTGGAGTTTGTTTTTATGCCACAACTCTGTAATTTAGAAGAACCAATCAAATGAAGCAGTCACGAGTAAATGTTGAAGGATGGTATGCATTGATTGGCACTCTTATATGTAAGCGTGTAGACGAATTTAATTAGAGTCTGGAAGGGCAGATGATGGTGCTGTAGGGCTCTTCTATAGGGCTATTTTGTAGGGTTGATCAGCAATAGTATGCTGCAAATCTTATGCTTAGAATACAATAGAATAGAAGTGAGGTAGGCCGTAGAAATGCCGAAGAAGGAGGTCTGCATGCACTCAGGTATTGATGCCCACTGTAATATAAGTCCGAAAATATTTGGTGGGAGGGGGGAAATAGAGGATTGTGAAAGAGAAGTTACGCTTTTTCAAACTTTTTTGACTCTCAGAAGTCTCTCCAGAAATAAGAAATGTATGCTAACTTGGAAAAATATATATTTATACATAGATTGGTAGCAGAGAAGCTGGCGAGCAATAGAAATCTTCAACTCATATTTTTATATTGTTTGACACAGAATATAATTCGAGAGATTTGAAAATTGTAAAGAAGTAGTGATGAGAGCAGTTTGCACTATCAGTAGAAACATGATATAAACATGCAATTATCCTAAATACGAGTATATGATAATATTCATTGGATTGAGAAATATTTGATTTAAATCAAGTTACTGTCCTCTGAATATGCAGAAAATATCTGCGATTAAAACCGTCCTGACGATCACAAAATTCTATCCTTGGAAGAATAAATCTATATTGGCCATCACCCCTATAACCCCACAGAGGGACACAACACGCTTTTACTAGTTGCAGCAGAAACCACACTCAGGAAGCTCATAGAAACTCGAGCTTCGATAGGAAAATCGTTTATAGTTTTGAACTGCAATCCTCATTCATGGTGGTTACCGGTTCCATTAAAATTCTTGAAGTCTACAGGTCAATAGAGGCATCAGTACGATATTAATTGGAACTCTCTCCCATCAGTGTATAATTATCTTAGAGTTAGGTGTCTGCTTTTGCCCAACCACTTGGAAGCTGGTGTCAAAGAATTCAGGCCCACATAAGACCTATATATCAATCATTTTCTTCAACAGTTCCATTAACATTCTCTAATTTTGAGTAGTAATTCCATAGTAATGGAATAATCGGGGTGGTGCTGGTGCCATAATACTATTTGAGAATATAATTAAGTACATGGAACATATCTGGCTGTCTTTAAAGATATTCTTTTGAAAGAGTTCGACTGAAACAGCTCCAATAAAAGAAATTTCCCTGAAATAGTTCCCATAAAACAGTTCCACGTAAACAGTTCTTCGGAAACTGCTACACCGAAACAGTTCCAATGAAATAGTTCCACTGAAGAGTTCCACGGAGTAGTTGTATTGAAACAGCTGCACTGAATCAGTTCCACTGAAATAGATCCACTGAAATAGTTCCACTGAAATAGTTGACGTTGAGTTATTAAAATCAATTGATGAGAGTTGTTATATTGATAGAGTAGACCAATAGGAAAGTCGTTGAAGAAAAGGTACCAAGCTCAAAGGACTCTATGTTGGAAATAAAATAAAAATTCTTTATAGAGTTTAGTCGCTAACTTAAGAACTTAAAATACTGCCCTCCTTTATACCAGATAATTAAATAAACGGTCGTCAGTGATGTAAATTCGTAGTGTAAACATCGACAAAGGGTTAATTAGAGACAATACCGCTTTTGTTTGCACTTCCACCGACCTTAGCAGTCCTCCTACAGGAAGCGAGTCTCCTCGCTACTATTTCCATTGAAGTTTTGTCATGCCAACGACATTTTTGACACAATACAAACAGAATTATAAATTGGAAGATGCAATTGTCAAACTGAAACTTTCTTCTGAAGCGCACTGAAGTGGCACCGTGGGATGGCAGTCTCAGTATCCTTTTTCTCTCTATCTGCTATCTTCAATGCTATTGCCAAACAAGTAGATGCACAATTATTGGCACAATTCAACAAATGAAGTTTGACGCAACATGCCACATGCAATAATATTCAATTTGGCCAATTGCAGTTGCTAACATGATATGTTATGAGGATTTTGTACTGCGCACTTACCGCACAAGTACTCGCATCCTTGCTGGATGCAACATTATATTCATTAGCATTATTTGGACGTATGCCAGCTGTGATGAAGCAACAGCGGCAACAGTGGCATCAGCTGCTGTAGCAACTGTATAGCAACAGACAAGCTCATTTCAATTATACTCTGAGGCGAGCAAGTAATTTGATTGAAGTTTATGCAACAAATGTGTCAAAGGGTTGCATGCTTCTCAGTAAATGACTTGCACAATGCAGCTTATTGGCTGGATGTGGTGAGGACAACCGCATAAGTTTATTGCTGCTTTTCGGAATGCTGGCGAGATTCCTGAAGGCAGACTTGCCAATTCCATTGCCATTGTTTTGGGTTGCTATTCATAATTATCAGTGTCCTTACAAATCGCAATGTAGTTCTCATTATCAAACAATTCAATAGAAGATATTTTGATTTCACTGTCTTCTGTCAGTATAATTTTCTGAATATATGCACAAAATGGGAAGGGATGCAATATATTGATAGAAATGTTATATTTGGATAAAAGAATGCAAGGAGGAGAGAGTTTGTTTTGACGATGCTTAGTAGCAACAAGTATGCCCCAGTCAGGACGCAAGCAAGTCTTGTTCTCGTAATAGTTGTTGAGTCCCCAATTTTATCGCTGAAACACCTCAGGAAAAATCTTTTTCACAAGAAAATCAACTCCCTAACAAAATCGACTCAGTTTCCACTGCCCCAAATATGGTTCATTATACGAAAACTGCTCTAACATAAATCCACTTATTTATGCTCAGTACTGATGCAGATGTACTGGTATCGCCACAGTCGCTGGCAGTTCGCAGATAACACTGTTTGGGAGATGTTTTTATTTTTATCTCTAACAAAAAGTTCAAATATCAATTTTTTTTTGTTCAAATTTTTGTTTATATTTATTTTGGAATTAACAATCAACAATGTGAAGATACACTTAACACTGACTGAGTTACAACTGATCTGCGATGCGCTCATTTAAATGCTTCGTATAATTTATCTTAAAATATACCAGTATGGTAAACATTGTTAGCAATGTGTCAAAATTATTCACCGCTTGATGCGGTTATTTTTACTTTTGCGATTTTAGTCTGGCCTAAGTGGGCGAAGTGTTTAAGAGACGATAGAATATTTTATATTCAACAGTTCAATATTCAAACTTGCGTTGTTTAGCTACAAAGTTCACCACTGTGAGAACGTGCGTGTGGTGTAAAAGATGTCTGTGTGGTGTTGAAATAAAGGAAGAAGAGAGGTGAAAAACTTCCAGTGTTATAAGACAATAACTCTCGAAATTTTTAAATGAGAATTTTTGGTAATCTTTTATAACTATTTTTATGCAAATATTCTATAATCTCGTGAAACATTTCAGAGATATTTTCAATATTGGCAATTAAACATATTCATTGGCACTCATTGTATCCTGACGTTTCACTATCCACAATCGGCAGATATCAGTGTCGGCTAATCGTGATTTCATTCGGAGGTGTCTCAGGCCATACTGACCGACTACCACCTTCAATGGTAAAATCTTCCCAGTGAGCAATTTCTTCTGAAAAGTAGGGTTCTTCTCTACTGTATTAGAATCTCACACAAAGTCACTCAAAGTATTCCCCAGGAGTTGGGCAGGAAAAAGTCATTTATATCATGGAATTGGTCGAGAAATTTCGTATCGGAGCATCTCATCTCATATGCAATCTCAAAAGCAAGCCTGACATACCTGGGTTCCCCCTGGTTTGAGGAACTAGACGAGGTCTCAGCACAAGAGATGGTCTCACTCCTAAAGTTCGCTAAAGGCGCTTTTTACATGTTCATATTACCACTTTTAAATGGATATCCATCTGGCACCGCAAAGGACCTTGCAGGTCTATATAGATAGCCTTCACGGCCAGCCAGTGTAACCTAACCGGAGCACTTTTCCAATCCAATCTTCAGGATAAACCCAATGTCTGCACTAATATACATACATCATAAATATCATATATAATATTATTTATACACATACCTTTACATTGAATATCGGTACAAATATTGCTCGGATATATTTACTATCTTAGAAGTGTCATGCATATTGAGTTAACTAATATGATAACAAGATTTAATTGACCATTTGGGAGTTGATGTTCTGATCATCAGCCGCAAAATATCAAATAACGCAGTTTTAATTAACTCTAAAACCTTGGGCCAAGGAAGTCTCCCGTTCTACCTAATTGCCTAAAATTGTTAACTATAATTATGTGTATCGTATTTCGAGTTCTGCATTTACCGAGCCACTTGATTTCGGTCTTCTTGGATACCATGGATATATTCCATGGAATTGTGTGTCGTTCAAAGTTCCAGATTGTTACAATTTCCATGGATATGTATCCATAAATATCACTATCATCTTGTATGTATAATTCTTCTCTAGAACTAAATTAGCAATGCCGACTTTCGCGACCTTCCCTTATCTTCAATTCTAATTATATGTATAATATTTTGTTCCCCTTTCCTGTAGCTTTATATATATAATCGCATATGCACTATAATAGAATATTAATTCCCTTTCTTCACCTACATTTAAAGTACATTGCACGGCCTCCATGCTCTACAGAGACCACTAATTTGTTGACATCGTCGCCACAAAGGAAAACAAGCCACTTTATCTAGACAGCTTGAGATACAGTCAATCAAGAGATAAGCGTTCCGCTGGCACTGCAGCTGGACCATCGACAAACAATCATGAAAACTCACCACGCGTAAGTGGAAAAATTGAAATAGTTTTGCAGTGACCGGCATCAGGTGAAGTCTGAAATGGCGCATTCTGCAGCAAAACTTTTGCTTCTACTCCTACTCACCTTCAGTGCAGTTCACCACACTTGGGCCGCTCCGAAAAGCACGGATATTTACAAATTCAGCAACTGCTCCAAAGATCAGTTGAAAACAATTCCGAATGTGGCCGCCATAAGGGAGTTAAACTTGGATTATTGCCAGCTGCCTGAACTGGAGAATGCATTCTTCATGCGCTTCGCCAGTTTAACCGTATTGGAGATCACCGACAGTAAACTCACCACACTCCAAGACTATGCTCTGCATGGCCTTAAGCAGTTGAAAACACTTTCGCTTGCTCGCAACAACATCAGCGAAGTGAAGTCCTGGTCCGATGAGCAAATGAGTGCTCTCACCTCGCTGGATCTGCGTCGCAATGCCATACCGGGGCTCACGCAGCGAAGCTTCCTACGCTACACCAATTTGCAACGGCTTAATTTGGCGGTGAATCTATTGGAGCACCTTGACAGTGGCATTTTCAGCTGGATGCCACATCTAAAGTACCTGAATTTGGGACGCAACCGTTTGAGCCTGATCTCGGAACCTTACTTCCATGGCATGCATCGTTTGACGTATTTGGCGTTGCACTACAACGAAATCGAGTATATTGAAGACAAAGCTTTCGACACCAACACTCATCTACGGTCGCTGCGTTTGGAGGGCAATAAACTGGTGGATTTGGAGTTCTTAAGTGTGAATAGCTTGGTGCGTTTGGTGAATTTGAATTTATCGCACAATGCAGTCGACACTTTGGAAAGTTTAACTTTTTCCAAGGACTACGAGTTGACGGCCTTGGATTTGAGTTATAATCATGTCACTGAGGTGTTAGTGGACACTTTTAAAGGATTGGAATTACTTGAGGTGAGTTTTGGTGAGTTGTGGTGGGTTGTGTAAGTTGTGATGAGCTATGGGAAAAGTCATGCCATCACTTCAATACAATATAAGGCCGCTCCAGCAGAAAAGTTATAGGTTATATATAAAAGATAAATATAAGCTTAGTTCAGGAAAAGAAATAAGTATGGAAAGAAATAGTTCAGTTGATATTTGAGTACACGGCAGGAAGTTTATATAAGAAAAGTTAGAATTGTTTGCAAAATCGATATTATAAACTCAATTTCAGAAAAAAATTTGGTATTGGGAGAAACAGAGTTCCGGTGATATTTAAGTCTACAGAAGAAGTTTATATAAAAAAAGTTAGTATAGGATAATCTGAAATAAACTCGAAACTCGTAAGCTCATAAAAACTGGAAACGTTTTTGCATATCCTTCCGGCTTAAATCTTATCTTTCAGGTCATACTCAGTTTGCCCTGTCAGTTCTTGAGATCCTCAAGATAGTCAACTGTGATTTTATATGTTTCATCTTTTATCAATAATATTCCAAGCAACTCTCATATATCTCAAACTCTCGATCCTTTCCTTTTTACAATATATGTCAATATCTTTTCTTCCATACCAATCTATTTCGCTTCTTATTTTCAATGGATATTCAAATTACTGATATATTTCCATCTGCATTCATTCCAGAGCCTCAACATTAGTCACAATTCCCTGCAACATATCGAATCTCGCAGCTTCAATGAACTCTCCAACCTCGTGCAATTGGATCTATCCGCCAACAATCTAACACATCTGTCCGCCTACATATTCAACGGCACCACATTGCTCCAGCGCATCAATTTATCGCACAACTTGATGCAGGAAATCGATGGCACACTCTTCACCGGCCTGCCGTACCTCACCGTACTGGATGTGTCGGCGAATCAATTGCGTGAGGCTGCGTTCATTGAAAATTTGGCCCCCGAATTGAATCAGGCCGAACTATGTATCGACCTAAGAGACAACCGCTTCAACACGCTCAACATGACGACAATGTTGAGTTTCGAAAGCGTGGAGCTGGCAGGTAATTGGTGGAGTTGCCAATGGCTCATACAGGAAATGCTCCGGACACCGCCGACAATACATTTTGGGCGTAGTTATGCGGTCGTGACAGCCTGGAATAGCACCCTGCTCAATGTAACTGGCATCGACTGTTACGATGCGGCGAGTAAGCGCAGCATTGTGGTGCTAGATACCGGCCGCAGTTGGGAGCGCCGTTTCAACGTCGGCAGCGATTGTGAGGTGAGTTCGTGAAGGTGCACAATGAAGTCTGCCTATTTGACAGTTTCTCTCCCCCAGCGTGATGCAACGATTACACCCCCTCCACTGATATGGACGAAAATGCATCTCGAAAAGTTTGACTCACGTTCCGTGGTAATTTTAATGCTAATTGCTATCGCCATAGCATTCTCAGCGTTGCGTATAGCGCGCAAAATCATTGATCAGAAGGAAAGAGAAAGGCGCCTGCGGCAGCTGAGGGAGCAAGTAAGTGAATTCATGAAACCACGAAACACGGCCTTTGTTATTACTGAATCCTTGCAGAGACCAGCGGAGGCACAGAAATCGAATGTTGAAGGACTGTTGACATGCGACTGCATAGGCTCCAGCGTCGCTGCAGAGATGCAAAACGAAATTCAAATAAACAATAAGAAGCAGCACAATGTGAGAAGAAAATGAAACAAGCTAATTTAATATTAAAATATAATTATATTGAAGTAAACAAATTTTATTTAAATTAATTTAAGTAAGTTTGTTACGTATTAATTAGAATTTCAAACGTAATTAATAAAAACAAATTATAATAATTATTTTAGTATATAATTTTAATTTTGAGTGTGTTTTAGTCTCCATCAGCAACCGACTAAAATGTGAAAACAATCAGTTCTGAACGGTTTTCAACGAAGTTGCGAGAATTCTTGGTAGTGGGAACATGATTTATTTTAAAGAAAATTCAACTTTAAATGGGGACATTCCTGGAACTCATTATTCAGAAGTTTAAGTTGAAATACCACAACCAACGATAGAATATTTCATACAATATACTATATATATATATATATATATATATATATATATATATATATATATATATATATATAATATATATATATATATATATATATATATATATATATATATATATATATATAAATATATATATATATATATATATATATATATATATATATATATATATATATATATATATATATACTATAATATTTGACTATCTCTGAGTGACTCCCTTTTCTTGTTCGAATCGAATAGAACTGCAACTATAGAGCCATTAAAGCATACAAATATATCCATTAAACTCAATATTAAGGGTAAAATCGATGGTTGAGTTAAACAATCGTTCATGCCTTGAAGACTAGGGGTGCATAATCATTTCAACAAACTTACATTTTTAGTCTAAATATTCGAATTTTATGAACATGCTAGTTATATACGGTATAAAAATCATCCAACTGTCATATTCTATTCTAACTTAAGACGAATGTCGATGAACCTCTCGAACATTTTCAGAGGATCTGGTACTCCTTGGACTTGCATTAAAATTACTTTTGTCGTAGTTTATGTTTTTAAGCTTTAAACAAATCTGGAAGTTTATCTTCAACTAAACGAAAGGGATTCTCTGGGAACTCTGCTTGAGAGCTAATCGGAGGACCACAATGATGGAAAATCAACTGCAACCAAATGGGGGAAAGCTAAATGCAATCAAGTCAGTCAAAAAAGAACTATTATCCTAAACTAAACGTGAATATCACCATGGTCACAGCGATTACGAATGGAAGTTGAACTTTGTAGAGATAATCTGGAGTATAGCATTGAGTATTTGCAGGGATTATGAGGTACGGATATGTGGAAGTCATATAAGATGATGAAGAGACACTTGTCCATCTACTTTGTCACTGTCCAGTCCTCTCCAGGCGCAGTTGGAAAACCCTAGGGAGTCCTCTCTTTAATGGCCTGGAAGATCACAAATCAATCAATATAAAAAACTTGTTGAGATTTGTCCTAGTTTCCAAATGGCGTTGGAAAGAGCATTCAAACTGTGAATTTTTCCAAGTAATTTTCTGTTTATTGATAATATCCACAGCTGAGTCTAACTACCAATGCCTTCAAGGATACTTATTGTTCAGGGTGGACTCTGTAGCAAGGTTCTTTTAAGCGTTTAGTGACTTTGTCCTCGATTTTCTACAGGTATATTTTGCTTTAAGAAGAAACTTTTGGAAAGCATACAATTCTTCGAGGATAAACTATTCTACGAATATGAACTAAAATCGTATAAATCAGAAAAGTTATCAAATGGATTTGAAGACAATCATAGAGAGACGATTAGCTAATAGAAATAATAAATCACAATACATAAAATTATGATAAACATGTCCTTAAAGCGAAGCTTGCTTCACCTCTAAATTGTATAATCTAGTAAATAGGTAACCTCAATGAAAAACTAACTCTAAATGAATTGCAGTGGGGTTAGCTTAAGTTAGATTCATAGTGTCTATCGTTATTGCATTTAAGACCAAATGAACCCATTTTGATATCAGAAAATAACTGCAACCGAAACCTTTGTGCAAACAACATTTAGTACCAAACACTTCCCCAACAATATTCCGAACTCATAGCATCCAAGACCCTAATATTACTTATACATTCGTTCAATCACGTTAGCGTACTTCTGGAGAACAATATTGCGGCGCATCTTCAAAGTGGGACCTTCAAAATAAACAAAGATTCCAATCAACTTCTTACAACCGTACAATTGTTCCTTACCCAATTCTCCAGTTGGAACGGAAAAATCATGTGGCAATATTGAGAATTTCTGCACCTTCTGAGCACTTGATATGGAGTGTGTATTGGCTCGGATGATACCCTCTTCGATAGATTTCCGCATCCTAGCAGGTACTTGGACTTCTACATTTGCGGCATCCAAGTCTTTCAGATCAGCAGGTATACACAGCACTTCGGAGAGACGAGTAAATTCTAAGTCTAATGTACGCAGCCACTCTATAGCTTCAGGATGTAAAGTGTCCAATGGTAACCCAGTTTCAGAATCAATATCAGTCTGGAAAGAGGGTAACGAGGTTAAGAATAACTTGCTGACAGACAGCTATTAACTTACCTTCAATGTTAGTAGTATTGTCAAATATTTCTTATGGTCACCCACCACCATGGCGTTGCTAATACCGTTCAGCTCTCTCTTAACTAAGTTCTCTATGTGTACTGGCGGTATATTTTCACCACCGGCCGTTATGATTAACTCTTTAATGCGTCCCGAGATTATGAGATTTCCATCTGTGTCCAAGTAGCCGACATCACCACTGTGCAACCAACCATCTTCTTTGATGGTTTCCTTGGTTTTCTCGGTATCATGAAGGTAGCCCATGAAATTGGTGCGTCCACGTATGCAAATCTACAAGAGATGGAATTATTTCCACATAAATTTCTATCTACACAACTAATTCATATATCAAACACCAGCATACCTCCCCGTGTCCATTGACATCAGGATTGCAAAGGTTCAACTCAACGCCGTCGAAAACTTTCCCCACACCATGAAAATTCCGAATGTCGACATTTATGGTCGTACAGCCGGACGTCTCTGACATGCCGTACGCTTCTTTGAGCATTATATCCAAGCTCAAAAAGAAATGCTTCAACTCCTTACTTACCGGTGCACCACCGACACAAAACATTTTGCATCGATCTAGGCCCAAACTCATTTTAACTTTTTGTATAACTTTCGAAGCTAACCAATACTTCAGTGATGAAGGGGGTTTTCTTTAAAAAATCAAATCAGCACTAAATTCAATAATGCAGAGGAAACCTTATATTCACCCTTCAATCATATCCAAATGATAACGCTTCATCATTTCTGTTGACTTATCCATTATGAATCTAGATATCACTGAGGAATCGGCTTCCACTAAACGTAGTTTCTCCTGAATTTTCTCGAAAATCCGTGGAACCCCAAATAAACGCGTGGGTCGCGATTTTACTAAAGTTTTACCGAGAGTTCCTTTTAAAGCATCTCGGTCGGCAAAGTAAACGGAACCACCAATCACAAACGCCGTAAATATGTCCGAAATTTGTGCTGCGATATGACTTAACGGCAAATATGAGACGAAAACTCCAGAATCTTCCACCAAAGGCGGCAAATTTACTGGGTTGATCTTAACCTGGCTGATTATGGCATCATGTGTGAGCATTACTCCTTTGGGCATTCCCAAAGTACCGGACTGAAGGAGATCAATAGGTGCAGCAATGCGGAAAAGGCAATATTAAATAATACAATTGTAATTAATAAATAATAATAAATCTATATATATAAAATTAAGTGGCAAAACTTCATGTTCGCATACTCCTCCTAGACGGCTTGCCCGATTTCAATGAAATTTTCAGGGGTGATTGGGGTCTGTGTGGAGGGTGCACATAAAATAAAATTTTCAGAAGTGATTGGGGTCTGTGTAGAGGGTGCACATAAAATGAAATTTTCAGAAGTGATTGGGGTCTGTGTGAAGGGTGCACATAAGAAATTTAATGTGTGTATCGTTGCTGGAAGTGTATGGCATAAATCTGGAAATGCCATGTTTTTCACACGGCAGCTATACGTGGCGTGTTCATGAGTTGGAAAACCATCTTCTCTGTACATTGACGCACCAGAACAGAAAACAAAAAATGTTGTTTATCAAGCTGCGTTACATTGGAAAAAATGTACAAAAATCGCAAATAAATGATTTTCAACACAATATAAATTCAACTTTCTTTTCTTTTCAAAACACATAATTTCACGCAGGGCAACGCCTGTGGGGTCAGCTAGTAAAATAATAAAAACAAGTTAAATATTACAAAGGTGAAGAACATGAAGTCAGAAAGAAACGCAAATTCTTGTTTTCTTAAGTTTCAAGTGAATGTTGAAAGAAACAGTCCCATAAATTAATAGGAACTGAGATAAAAATGAGAGAAACTAACAAGAAAGGGTTCCAGAGTTTATGAAAATTAAATCTGGATATCAAAGAGATAAGTAGAGATCGAGAATTTCGACAATGCTGATAGTACTATCGAGGTCCTACCAAATATGTATGAATGAGTTGGTTGAGTGGCGCTATCCAGACAGGCAATAGAGGGAGTCTTTATGGCAGGAGTTCCACAACAAATAGTTCTGCATTATACCAGGCGTCTCTTAAGAATATTGTTACCTAGCTCAGACTAAGCTTTACAGTAAACATTGGCCCAGATCTCTACAAAGTATGGAACAAATTCCTCATACCAGGCTTTCTCTGCAGTTATCGGTCCATGTTCGTTATGTAGGCTTAGACGATTTTTTTTATCGACCATTTTCCTAGCTGTATAAACCTGCTACGTTACTCGAGTTACAAGTATTTCCTCATCATTCACTAAGAAAAGATTTTTCCATCCATGCAGAAATCTCGGCCAATGCTTACGTAGTTTAGAGAACTCGTAAGATAACAATAACAGAAGAATCGTCCAATTTTCAACTATTTCTTATTTCTTGCAAGAGTAATTGGATTACAAGCCATGGCAATGCAACGAATGACTCCCCCATTTCATCAGGATATCGCCACTAAACTCTATAGAATCTTTTGATATAGAGGATTTATATTTGGTATGAGCTCGAAAGTTCTTAGATACACTGCATCTATAAGAGTATAGTCGAAATTCTCGCCTTCTTCTTAACTATTAATCTTATTCCGTTAAGGGTATCTAAGATCAATTTGCAGACAAATTTTTACCCCATAAAAATAGATATATATAAAAACTGATCTATTGCCCAAAATCTTTGAATTTTTTCCTAATTTCTCCTAATGACCCAGCCATGTAAACTGCTTCTGCCTTAACTTACCGTATAAATTAACAGAGCACACTCATTAGCAGCAACATTGCGCTCCCTTCGCTCCAACTCCGCTAATAGGTCCTCACCGTATTGCTTGCGCTCTAAATCCACCCAGCGATAATAGCCCTCATCAACGCCCACAAAATCCTCGAAAGGGCCGTGCAACTGCAGCACCGCACGCAAACGGGGTAAGCGCGACTTAATCGCACGCACCTTGGCCATCTGCTGAGCATCATCCACAATGCACACTGTAGCTTCGCTTGTGTCCAACACATGAAAGACCGCTTCCGCCGAGTTGCTGGGATAAATGCTCGCAACGACTCCTCCAGCGCGTAGAGCACCCAACTCCGCATAGAACCAAGCCGGACAATTGAATGCGAGTATACCTACTGAGGAGCGAGTCTGAAAGCCCACATGCAGCAGTATCAGTGCGGCCTGTTCGACCTTTTGTGCGTACTCGCCATAGGTGAGAGTGGTCCACGTTGACGGTGGTTTGTCGGAGTGAGTGCCGTTAGCAGTAGCTGTGTTTGGGCCATTCTCATACACCAACGCAGGCTTCTGTGCATATTTTTGGCAACATTCTCGAAAACACTGCGGTATTGTTTGCGGTTTCATTGCCGCCAGACCCTGTTTTCCAATACGCAACTTTACTGCATCGTGCAGGGAGGTGCTCGTGTAGCTGGTGGCAGGTTTCAGTGCGCCCATCGCCGCCAAATCAATTGCTGCTGCCATTGTCAGTTGCTGCTTTTGTTCGTATTTTGGTGGTTGTTGTTATTGTTCCTGAACTGTAGTTTTATGGTGAGTTGTAACTGTAAGCAAAAATAAGAATTTACTTTGATTGGCTACAGGGGTTCTAACCGTTCTAATGGGGTTTCTCGGGGTCCTGGTGAAACTGGCCTGTATGCAATTTAGTATGACGAATAGTTCTTAATTGCACTGTGTTTCTAATTTTTCAATTATTTTATTTTTTTAATGTTTCTAATTGCCTTTAATTTGTATATAAATATGCTAGGACCGAGGTTAATTAACTTTTACGAGAAGTTCTTACATACTTTTATGTCGATTATTTTGAATATTTAACGTTCAAGTACACAATATTTTTTAATAAGCACTCATTCAACTTTAGAGATAGCTTCGTAATTGTACGAAGTTGTAAAAATAACAAAAAACAATTTTTTTGCAAAGTTTGGAGCGTTGTAAAAATAACAAATAACAATTTTTTTACAAAGTTTGGAGCTTTGCAAGTAAATATAATTCTATCAAAGACTTCAAATGTCAATGACCTGAAGTACCTGAAACTTAGAATGACTAACAAATCAATAGAACCCCTTATTGCCAATCTTATGGAGTTATCCTCAATTAACCAGAAAGCAGTTGTGATTACTCCAGTTAGATCAGAGGTATCCACTAAAATTTATTTTTAAAGGAACAAAAGTATTACAAATACCCACAATATTAATTGGATAGAGAAATCATCATAATATAATTTTGAATGAAAGGTATCCCGGCGACAGTTCCCAATAAGTTCTTTGGTAAGTTTCCCCTTCTAAAACTGGCCCGTAATGTATTGTATTTTATTCCTGCGACCTGTTGGAATTCTTATTAAGCTTTGCAACTAAGGAGTCATATTATTCGGTCAGCCATGCTGGCAGTAAACCATTTATTTTAACACCTTGGTTAAAGTATTGTCACAACGTCAATGTTTTTGGATGTTGAACCCCACAAATCCCTCTTCTATGATTTTAGATTTGCCCGAAAACACAAGCTGGGCACCCATAGCAAAAATCTTTTCTGAAGGCCTTGACAATAATTTCATTTATGTCTCGCCAACTTCTGCAGTTTCTTTCTCAGCGAATAAATTGTAACAAATCTGCAATCGCCGTTCTTCAGTGTATTTTGAGCATTATGTAAAATTGTAATTGTAAAATGATAATGTATGTAAATGGAAATTTATGTAGCTTATATTTAAAAAATTTTAATTGTGAAGTTATAATTTTAATTTTAATTATAAAGTTTTGATTGTAAAGTCGTCATTATAATATTGTAATTGTAAACTTGACAATATAAAATTGTTATTGTTAAATTCCAAATTTAAGTTGTAATTACAAAATTATAATTGAAAGGTTATAATCATAAATTAGTTATTGCAAAATTGTAGTTGTAAAATTGTAATTGTGAAATTGTAATTATAAAACTATCAGAAAATTTTATTTATATTGCAATTTAAAATGTTTCTAATAAAATAGTTTTTTTATGCTTTAATTATCAAATTGTAACTGTAAATTAGTAGTTTTTAAAATTGTAATATTAAGTTATAATGAAAAAACAGTAATTGAAAATTGTAAAATTGTAAGGATTATGATTATAAAATTGTAGAAATATGATTATAAAATGGTAATTGGAAAATCTTAACTAAAATTCTAAAACTGAAATTTTAAGTTGTAAATAAGAAATTGTAATTATAAAATTGTAATTTTAAATTGTAATTAAAAAATTAAAATTGTAAAAATTTAATTTTGAAATTGTAATTGTCAAATAGTAATTATAGAATGGCAATTTTTAAATAATAATTGATTGTGTATTTATAAAATTGTTATTGTAAAGTGGAAATTAAAATTGAAATAATAGAATAGCGAATGTAAAGTTGTGATTATAGAATTTTAATTGTCAAATAGTAATTATAAAATTACAACTTTTATTTAAGTTGTATTTAAAAAATTATAATTGTAAAGGTGCAATTATAAAAGTGTAACACTAAAATTGCAATTGTGAAATTGGAAATGTAAAATTGTGATTATAAAATTGTAGTAGTTAAATAGTAATTATAAAAATGCAATTGTAAAATTACAATCTTAAGTTGTAATTTAAAATTTTAATTGCAAAATTTTGATTATAAATTATATTTTTTAAATTGTAATTATAAAAATTTAATTTTAATTTATAATTAAAAAATTATTGTAAAGGTTTAATTATAAAATTGTAATTATAAAGTTCTAAGTCTGCAACTGTGATTATAAAATTGTAATTGTTAAATTGTAACTTGTAATTGTACTTTTCAAGTTCTAATTGCATAAATTTTCATTATAAAGATTTAATTGCAAAATTTTAATTATAAAACTGTTATTATTAAATTGTGATTATAAAATTTGTAACTGTAAATTGGAATTATAAAATTACCATTGTAAAATTATTAGAAATGTATCAAATTTCACTTCAATTACTCAACGGAAAGTGGATGAATTTAGAAGCTTTATTTTTATTTATTTAGTATTATTACTACTTCATTATTAATATTATAATAACCAATTACATATATGGTAGAGGCTTTTACTTCAATCAAGTTGTAACAAGTAAATTTTACACATGTTTCACTGTACTTTAAATATATTATCTTTATACGAGTATAGTTCCCACTTCACTCAACTACTCACATGATTAAAAATGTCATGCGTGCACTTACTTAAAACAATTTAACAATTAATGATATTTATTCAGATTTCCATTTCATTATACTTTGTTTATTTAATTATTTAATCATTAGTGCACTGTTTATCATGCTTGCGATTAATGTATAATGATTACTCCTATTAATCGCTATTATAACTAGTTTTATTCATTGCAGATTAACCCAGTCGACTACTTAACTTGCTTACCCGATTTTTGTTTCAAAGTAATAATATAATTTTCCAAAGTATTTTGGCAGCGAATTTGCCATCCAAGAATTACATGTCCGATCGTTGCTGAGTTCCGAAAGTCCGAAAGTTCCAAGGTCAAAATATTCGACCATCGTAATCAAGGATACTGAGTCGACTATCTCTGAGATTATTTTTGGACATAAATTCGCGAAACCGAATCAAAAATATCAATTAATGAAACACAACTAACTTCGTTCCGTGCTAATTTTATTCTATTCTATTCTTCTTAATATCAAAATTCTCTCTTGGAATTCTAAAATGTTTCAACTCCTCCTCCCACGTAATTTCATGATACCGTATCTATTGTTGAAACAGGTTTCCTGAATGAGCGCGGCATGGTCAAAACTGAAGGACAAGCCGAGGTCGCAGGTATGAGGAACTACGTTTGCCAACTTTACTGTTTTAGTCGAGGTAATCAAGTAGAAGGAACTATACTTGACACTTCAACTTGCTTGAGACCTTAGCTTCCCCCCTTGTCAAATCCGTGGTAATCCATGATGGGTTGTGGGGTTCGGGAATAGAAAAGTTGCTTTTCATTCACGCTAAATGCGGTACTCGGTGTTCGGGAATCATATTTGAAAGCACTGTTTGTTTAGATAGGTATAGCTTTTATAGATAGGTATAGACAGGTATTGGATGGAATCTGAATTTTTGCGGTTTGAGGCTTTAGATACACAACTAAAAATTTAACAATTTTTACAAACGTGAATCTCCAAAATGGCACAATAATGGTTTGCTGTGATGCTGATGATTAGCATACATTCATTTCAAATGCAAATAATCAAAATTGGCAATACTTTTTTTTAATTTGAATGTTGTTTCACTTCAATATCCTGACTAATTTGATGTTCAACTGAATGAGTAAAAAAATCGTTTCAAGGCAAATACAAAAGAGTTCATCTAAGATTAGTTTTGTGAATTTTTTCCTTCAATTAAAATCGTGGTACCTAAATCGGTTTTAACAACTTTTCGACAAAAATTTTATCAAATTTATTCCCTAGTCCCTTATTTATTATCAAAAAAACGTTCTCTCCAGCCTCATAGTTTTTCAATGTTTTGTTTTCGTTCAGTCTTTGTAAAGTTTTTATCTGCACATAAACTAATCTTTTGTGAACCATACTCAAGTCTTTAGCTGAGCGGAAATTGAAAAATGTCAATGATCTTGGCATTCTTTGTGTAGTTATACTTATGAATCGTGAAAACTGGGAGGTCTACGGTATCACTCAGCAGTTGCTGTTCTTAATATTTGATAATATGGATACAATCTGCTTTAACTTAAACCCCCACTTCATGTCAATACGCACAGTTTTAAAATTATCTTAAGATGACGAATATCTCACACAACATCGGACTTCTTTACTGGTAGGTTGCCTATACTATAACTGCACTATAACTTAAACTCTATTTGTGAACAATATTCGAGAAATTGTTGAAAACTTCCATACATCATTATCACTCACTCTTATACTGTAAGTAAAATCCGCAAATCTGACTCTTGGTTACACTTTACTGTATTTGAGCGTACTAAATAGATATCCTTTTGTTCGCAATCGTTCTGCTCCGAAGGACCAAAAGTTCACTCGCGTATATAAAAATTGTTATTCAAAACTTAATGCAGATTATATTGAACTAATTCACCTTCTCGGGGCGAAATATGAATAGCAACTGACTATGATCTGGTCAGAGAGCAAGCACTTCAAGCGACCAGGAAGTTTACAAAAACAATATATAAAACTTATTACATATTAATTAAAAATTATATCAAGAATATGTATTAGAGTGAACTCTAGATAATTGTGTATATATACTTATGAGGGTGTGTGTAATAGTGTTTGTAATTAGTTCTTTCCGTGGTCTGACCTCAAAAAGTTATGAAATACATATGTAAATAGTTTTTGTTTAACTCCCTTTATTTAATGCAGTCTGCGGCGAAACCTTCAGTTTGTCTTACGAAAATATAAATATAATTTTTTATTTGTAGAACTGCAATCATTGTTGGAGTTCTTTCTCCATTTAATCTTAAACATACAATTATACAACTTTAAGTTCAACTGAGTGAATGGGTGAGAGCTGTAAATTGTGCAGATTTTAAGAGGCTAATATGCGATCTGTTATATTTGAGAGGAGGTCTACGAGTCGGACGGCAAGTTGTTTGGGTGGTTTTCAATGCGGTTTGAGTATCTGATGCTGAAGCCTCTCATTTCGTCGTAAACTGTGTGGGGATTTTTATATCGTGGTGAGTTACATAACATCATCACATGACCATTTACTTCATGGAGAGACTTTATATTTTCGTCATTCATAAGTAATCATGAATATATATTATAAATTAATAAAATGAATGAGAAGAAGATATTAAATATTGAAAAGTCATTCGTATTAAATATTGAAATGTCATTAGTCTTAAATCATAAGTAAAATATCACAAATAACAAAAAGTAAGAAATCAGCCATAAAAGATATAATCCCTTTAGTATTAATGGACCTAAACCTGGAATCAAACCAACCCAAATAAATAAGAGAGTACGCTTCCTGATGATGAGTGTGCAGTTGTAACTTGGTCGCTACAACGATAGGACCATTATAGATGTAAATTGAAACTTATAAAAAATAATTTTATATGTAGTTAGTAAATTGTACTATTTACTGCCTATTGAATTGCTCAGACTTAATTAATAAAAGCGAAATTAATAAACATGTGTTTTTGAAGTACTTGACAGAATCCAGTGATCACACTAATAGGAAAATTATGTATGTTAATGACGTAATTTTCATTAATATATAAAAATAAAATAAGAGTCTGAAAATTATAGCAAAATATGACTTGGTATTAGCGTAGAAAATAAATGAAATATTCTGTATTAGAGCAAAATTGTGACTATCTCTTGCCAATATAAATAGTGTGATGCCGATGGTCTTATTAAATGAAACGATGACTCCGAAGACACAGACATTCCAGCTATACTTACTTAAGAAGTCCATCAAGAAAGATTTACCATATCGATGATACACTCCATAACTGGTCCTCAGCACAATGTTAGCTATTAAAATACTGTGGGAGCCATGCAGAAGCCATTCTAGAGAGAGATTATATAGGAGGGTGGGTCGATAAGTGCCTGAAAATTACAATAGACGCAGTTGCCACCTCAAATCCAACATTTTGCTTGACAAGCAGCATCTTTCGAAAGTGTTCTATAAAAAGCGCAACGAATATATTTTTGTATCCGTAAATTTATTATAGTTAGTTTTAAAGATTTGCTTAATAGTAATGTAAGATCTCAGCAAGGGATTTGTTATACCCTAAAAAATATATAACCCATACTCATAGATCATAGACACCCAATGGAAATCCAGTTATTTGTACATTTGTTCGATCACGTTAGCGTACTTCTGGAGAACAATATTGCGGCGCATCTTCAAAGTGGGACCTTCAAATTAAAGAAAGCTTGCAATCAACTTCTTACAACCGTACAATTGTTCCTTACCCAATTCTCCAGTGGGAACGGAAAAATCATGTGGCAATATTGAGAATTTCTGCACTTTTTGGGCACTCGATATGGAGTGCGTGTTGGCTCGGATGATACCCTCTTCGATAGACTTCCGCACCTTATCGTCCGCCTGGACTTCTACGTTAGATGCATCCAAGTCTTTCAGATCAGCAGGTATACTCAGGACTTCGGAGAGACGCGTATATTGTAAGCCCAATGTACGCAGCCACTCTAAAGCCTCGGGACGTAATGTATCCAATGGTAGTCCAGTTTCCGAATCAAAATCAGTCTGGAAAGAGGATAATGAGTAAAAAAAAATTGCACAAGGACAGACAGCTAGCAACTTACCTTCAATGTTAGTAATATGGTCAAATATTTCTTATGGTCACCCACCACCATGGCATTGCTAACACCGTTCAGCTCTCGTTTAACTAAGTTCTCTATGTGTACTGGCGGTATATTTTCACCACCGGCCGTTATGATTAACTCTTTAATGCGTCCCGAGATTATGAGATTTCCATCTGTGTCCAAGTAGCCGACATCACCACTGTGCAACCAACCATCTTCTTTGATGGTTTCCTTGGTTTTCTCGGTATCATGAAGGTAGCCCATGAAATTGGTGCGTCCACGTATGCAAATCTACAAGAGATGAAAATAGTTCTACATAACGTTCTATTTTCCTAACTAATTCACAGTTTAAACTCCAGTTTACCTCCCCATGTCCATTGCCATCAGGATTGTATACCTTCAATTCAATGCCGTCGAGAGCTTTTCCCACACTATCAAAATTCCGGAAGTCCATATTCATATTCGTACAGCCGCCCGTCTCTGACATCCCGTACGCTTCCGTCAGTGGCATATCCAAGCTCAAAAAGAAATGCTTCAGCTCTTTACATACCGGTGCTCCACCGATAATGAAAGTTTTACACCGATCTAGACCCAAAGCCACCTTAACTTGTCGTGTGATTTTCGAAGCCAACCAATACTTCAGAGATGAAGGGGGTTTTCTTTAAAGAAACAAATTAGCATTGGAACCAATAACATATGAGGAGAGTCTTATATTCACCCCTCAATCCTATCCAAATGATAACGCTTCACAATTTCTTTTGACTTATCCATTATGTATCTTGATATCACCGAGGAATTGGCTTCCACTAAACTTAGTTTCTCCTGAATTTTCTCGAATATCCGTGGAACCCCAAAGATACGCGTCGGTCGTGATTTCGCTAAAGTTTTACCGAGAGTTCCTTTTAAAGCATTTCGATCGGCAAAGTAAACGCAACCACCATTCTCAATGGCCAGAAATATGTCGAATACTTGGGCTGCAATATGGTTTAAAGGTAAGTATGTGATTATTGTTTCAGCAGCTTCTTCCAGATCCGTTAGATTGGCTAATATCGCCTTAGCATCGTTGATGACTGCATCGTGTGTGAGCATTACCGCTTTGGGCATGCCCACAGTACCGGACTGGAAGAGAATTGTGAGAATTTATATAGTAAAAATATTCCTGATAATGTTCAATATAGTACAGTGAATATGTTATGTTATGAATGCTATATCTAACAAGTTAATCTGGCCCACAAAAATGCATGAGAATTAAGCATTAAAAACATCAGAGATATAGAGGAGAAAATATCAGTCTTATAGCAGAGAGGTAAATCTCAAAAAGTTTCCCACCACTTTTTGGATACTATTTTGTTTTAATAATACTGAAAAGTTGGAAATTATCATGACGATGTTGAACGTTTCCCAACAATTTCTTCGTGAACACAGCCTATTGAAATAACTTACCGTATAAATCAACATAGCGCACTCATTAGCACCGACATCGCGCTCCCTTCGCTCCAACTCCGCCAATAGTTCCTCACCGTATTGCTTGCGCTCCAAATCCACCCAGCGATAATAGCCCTCATCAACGCCCACAAAATCCTCGAAAGGGCCGTGCAACTGCAGCACCGCACGCAAACGGGGTAAGCGCGACTTAATCGCACGCACCTTGGCCATCTGCTGAGCATCATCCACAATGCACACTGTAGCTTCGCTTGTGTCCAACACATGAAAGACCGCTTCCGCCGAGTTGCTGGGATAAATGCCCGCAACGACTCCTCCAGCGCGCAGAGCACCCAACTGCGCATAGAACCAAGCCGGACAATTGAATGCGAGTATACCTACTGAGGAGCGAGTCTGAAAGCCCACATGCAGCAGTATCAGTGCGGCCTGTTCGACCTTTTGTGCGTACTCGCCATAGGTGACAGTGGTCCACGTTGACGGTGGTTTGTCGGAGTGAGTGCCGTTAGCAGTAGCTGTGTTTGGGTCATTCTCATACACCAACGCAGGCTTCTGTGCATATTTTTGACAACATTCGCGAAAACACTGCGGTATTGTTTGCGGTTTCACAGCCGCCATGCCCTGTTTTCCTATACGCAACTTCACTGCATCGTGCAGGGAGGTGCTCGTGTAGCTGGTGGCAGCTTTCAGTGCGCTCATCGCCGCCAAATCAATGGTATCGGCCATTGTCAGTTGCTGCTTTTGTTTGTATTTTGGTGGTTGTTGGTGCAGCTCGCGTTGTTGTAATGTGGTTTTGTATTGAGTTTGCAGGGCAGGCTACGTTTTTGGTATTTCACCTGGAAGCAAAGAGATAATTAAAAGTTAATCTAAGTAACTGAAGGGAGTTTAAATCGGAATAGCTAGCATCGCAATGTTTGCTGAAGAGAATATGTTTCTATCAAAGAAATAACACAGCCAATCTTAGAGATAGACAGGTATATGGGAATCATAGGAATTCTTGCTTGACATTGTTGTTCGAAGTCATGTGTCATCCACTGGTATATTAAACCCTATACAAGCTACGAGGTTGGATCTGTATTCATGTAATAGTTTGATGCGACCCGATTTCGGTATATAAAGCAAACATATTTTGATGAAACAGATAATTTAGCATTCATTCACAAACAAAAATTTCTATCCAAAGTACATTTAGAAACTTCCCGGAGCGTCGATGTTCTTGGCTCTGTATCCCTTTGTCTATAAGCTTCAATAATTTTTTGTGCCTCTCACAACAACTGTAAGAATTAACATAGCATCTGGCCATGTATCCTTAATTTGTACCACAATTGTTTCATCTTCTTATCTGCCAGCTCCATGCTTTGTTCTGATCTTACTTAGTTGAAGTAAATTGATTCACCATGAATGCCCTATAACCCAGTCCTAGGGGCATCGACTTTGCTGGTTTCCGTTATCTCGAAACAAGAGACAAACGCACTGAATTCCTCTACTTCTATAAAAGTAATTAAACGGTCGAAGATAAGCTTTCATGTTATTCAGTTCAATCAACCAAACACGGCAATTCTAAGCATTGAACGGACTTTGTACACTTTTGTTTTGGACTATGGTAAAATGGGTTTCTATAAATCCTCGTTTAGACTTCACGGATTCTTTACACTCACACAAAATATTCACTCGCTTATCATAGAATAGACTTACTCAAGGATTTTAGGTAAACAACTCTCCGAGTAGGTAAACAACTCTCCGATATACGACACTTACGCTGTGTTGACAATTTTATTGTGTTGTGTATAACATTTTTTTATTTGAAGCTATCGTCGAAAATTTGCTCTTTTACAATCAGTTATGGGTTCAAACAAACCATCTGACCGAACGCAATACTAAAATTGTTTAAACTCTAAAATTAAGCAACTTTTTATAATTTTTTTGTTTGGAAATTTCCCGGAATTTATTAAGACCTCATTTAGAGTTCAATGCTAATAAAGCAGACAATATGAAATTCGCAACTGAATATATTATTCGTTAGTTTTGAATTGATTACTCGTTTGTTAATATGTTTCACTCGTTACTTTATTATCTGTAACTTACGAACAAAATGATTTAGCTCAATTATGATATTCTCTTGAGTCATAGTGGAGTTACTCTCGAGAGATACTCAATCGTTTGTAAAACAAGTTTTAAGCGAGATAGATAGAGAGTTGGAATTTTCTCGATGTGTTCTGGTAATCCTTGAGGAACGAGACTGGCAGACAAACGATGGGGCATCAAAAGTGGTTACTCGTGAGCGAGACTAGTATTTATTTTAGTAAGAGAATAGTACTCTAATTTGTGTAGACTGCTGGGGATAGTGAACGCAAACGCCACTCAAACCATCTCGCTTTATGGACGTAAATTAAAACTTATAAGCACTTGTTTAAACACATTATTCTACAAATTTAATGCCCCTTTTCGTGTTCACTTAGAGGTGACGCACTGACAAAATAATAAACAAAGTTCACAAGCAATTTAAATAGACGTAGAAGTAAAGAAGCAATTAGTTCGGTATAAAGATCATGTGCAGCCCAGTGGGAAGCTCTTTGATACGCTCCAAAATACAAATAATAAAGAATTGAAAAACATTTTGCATCACCTTCGCGATCTAAATATGAACATTTAAAAACTCGTGTTCTTTGTATGCTACAATTGAAATTATATAATTCACTTAAATGTTCACACCCTGTATTAAATCGCCTCATGTCACTTCGTTATTACTTTCTTGATTTAAAGGCAGCTACGCGTATCAGCGGCTGTACTGATGAATAATTGCGTTTTTAATAGTTCGTTTCGAGGTCAATGGTTATTGACTTTCTTTTCGCAGCTCACTGGATGTAAAAGCCGCTTATCTGTGACATTTATTTTTGGCCGAATTATACGCTTATATGTGCCTCAGAGACCCAATTTTATGTGTGTGACTTGAATGAAATCAATTAAAATACAATTTGATTATGCTGGACAGATGAGGATGACGGCAGAGGCAGTTGGTTAACTGACCTAATTTTATTGATATTTTCAGCTTACCAAGGAGGATATTTCAGGACATTATTAAGAAAATTTCATTTTGAAATGATAAAATATATCAGATGAAATGTGTTTTAAATATGTATTTAGTTTAGAGAAAAAAGAGAAAATAACTTCATTTCATACCCCAAAATTTGGATATTTTTTCATATGAAATAACCACTAATCGTATTCCCGAAAACAAATGTTTAGATATTTATTATACCCAAAAAAAATTATATTAAGTTTTTGGGGAACTTCTGGGCCAAGGGAACATATAAACAGGTAAGAGAAGGAAACTGGTGTATTTTCAATCTAAAGTTCTCTATTTCGTTTGTGCTTTTGAGTGTTTGTTGCAAATATAAACGAAAGAACTAAAAGTGGTGAAGTTTTGGCTTGGCTAATCCAAAGTACACCTAACGATCCTAGGCTGCAATAATGTCTCAACTCAACATAAAAATGTATTATGATACGTTCAAAGTAGCACGGTAAACTCGCACAGTTCAATAGTCACTTTAATACTGAAATATATCTTTAAAGCTGCCTACAAGTACCTACCCTATGACTCTCTATATGCCTAGAAATGATACAGAACCTTCCGAACTAATGACAGTACACAGATTCGCGGATGGGGGGCTGTTAAAAGACGCAAATGGGCAAAGGCTACAAGCTTTCTTCTGTCACTTGGTAGGAGAGACTGCAGATTTCTGGAAGGATTGATGACGGGTCATTTTGCATGGACTAAGCATGCAGACAATGCACTTTCCCAGGCTTGAGGAGAGGAAGATGAATATGACGGTTGCCCACTTTTTGTGCGTATGCCCCGCGTTCGCCAGTATCGGGTTCGAGGTATGTAGCACTGACATCCTCTAGTTGTTCCGACCAAAACCAAATGGTCATAATGTCTGCGAAAGTTCACTACTGTGTCTTGGAATATTCCTCGCTATACAGCATCCAAATTATGTACAAAATTCAATAACTCTATGGTGATACCATCTTATCTCTTATCAACTTATATGACATTTCTGTGCAATCGTGGTAAATATACAAATAACTAGATTCCGGGCGGTCTCCGTGGTCTAAGAAAAGACTAAGTTCTTATGGTGATATTAAGAAAGTGTACATTAAATTTCAAGTATCCCAGCAGTATTATTCCAGGATTTTTAGAACAAGTTTCTTCACAAATCTAACTTCATATGGGGCATGATAACAATGATGAGAAAGTGATGAAGATTATTATTTTTATCGTTTTTTAGAGAGAAGAATTAATTGTAATTAGATATCAGTTCAGTGATAATTTGATTAGAACCACTTTTGGTCCAATTATACATGTACATATTCTTTTGTTTTATCTTCAAAGTACTCGTATAAGAACCACTTTTGGTCCAAAGATATATTCCTTTGTTTTATTTTTAAAGTACTCGGATTTGTTTTCAAAATTTTATTAAACCTTACTTTAAATATTTTCACAAAATTGTTCACACACTTTCAACACTTCTGGAAATGAATTCTGAAAAATTCTTTTAAAGAACACTTCAGCGAACTACCTTTGAAAGTTGATGTCTCCGCGTCAACACACTTTCCTAGAATAATGACAATAAATGATTTCATTTAATGGTAATTCAAGAATCCGCCGCTTAATATGGCAGACGGATTAACAATAATCAGTTGAATGGGCGCAGACCATAGCGATAATTATAATCTGAACAAAATTATTTTCACATTAGCGAGGAGTATATTCACTGCACTCAAGAAACAATAACAAAAAAGAAACATGTCTGCGTATTATCAATGGAAAATTACACAGGGCACAGAGAAGAACATCGCAGACAAGCAAGTGACGCACAAATCTGAACGAGACGAGCATTTAATGACACATTTCACTAAAGATGCGTTAATGCTAGCATCAGTTTTATGGATAATCTTACAAAATAGGGTGAAAAAAGCAGACTATGAAAGGCACTGTCACAGATAATCGAGATGCAGCTCAAGAATAATCGAACTACGATGGGCCGCAAAGAAGATTGTAGAATATCATGAGTGAAAGTATTATTAAAAACGCGATTGAGGGCTTGGCGATAAGGATGGGTGTAAAGAATAGCAAGTCATCCTCATTGTACTGTAATGCATATAATACCGAACAAATGCAGTGCAACTCAAAATGTAAATGAAAGACAGATTCAGGTTAAAAGGAAGTAACTAAGCGATTATGACATACGATTAAATAAAACGTGGTTTTATGGAGACATCAAAGTTTATTGCATCCCCTACATGGATTGCTGGTTTACTTAGATTCATAGAGTTTAATAGCCAAATTGTTGCCAAGTTCTGCTTGATTTTTTATATATAATTCAGACTCGGTCGAAGAGATTTCCGTCATAATATCGAATGGTGGGTTTTTCCCTTTCATCTCTTAACAAGATATTTTCCAATCACTTCATCCGTTCTTATCAATCTCAATGAACAATCCTGATCGTCATTTGCCAGATCTTTTTGGCATTATATTCAATACAATTCTGTCTTTCTTAACACCCCTGAGCAATATAGTACACTGGTCAAATAAACGGTCTGCCGAACTTTTAGGGAACCTTATTTTACTGTGTAGAACGTTTATATCTGATACGTATGCTCGCTCTCATGAGGTTCGAATTTTTCGGAACTCGTTTTCTGAAGGGTTTGGGACTTGCACACCTAACAAAATTCATAAGCAACTCAGGCGGGCTGTAATTCATAGTATATCACCACCTTTAGATACGAGAGAATATGGCATCAAAACGGCACTATTGCTAATTGGGCGACCCCAGGGTTTGTCAGCCATTATACCTACCTGCGTATATATTATGCTCTTTGTTTCCAGATTTGTTTTCATCATAGAATTTAATCATGTAATAAGATATCGAAGCTCTAAATAAAATCTATATACGAGTATGTACATAAGAAAACTGCTTTTCCGATTGTCAAGATATTTTTCCAAGTCCTTTTAACTAATTGTATGAAATCGTCCATTTAACTCCATAAAACAATAGCATCGCCATTACTGTGACAGACACACAAACCCCATGATTTGTTTCTAAACCTTACACACCGGTGTATTTTAAATAGGAAAGATATTTCTTGGAGAAAACAGATAGTCTCCCTTGATTTATTTCTAAACCTCAGACACCGCTATATTTTTAATAGAAAATAAATTCCCAGGAGATTGCAGATAGTGTACTGTGAAGAATGTGCTGCGAGTCAAAGAATCCTTTTGTAATTCGCTGACCCTAACATAAACTTAATTGCTAATCAACTCAAACACTATTTCCAAGGAGTTGTTTTGTTCATTGAAATTATTTACAGTTCATGATACAGATCGTATCTTTCAGAATAATATGAACAATGCTCGTTCAATTGTATGCATTGCTTTTTAATAGACTCTGGAACCAAAAAGAATTCTTATCTGAAACACATTCAATCAAGTTGAAATTTTAATTGTAGCATACTTGTATGCGGCTGTGGTATATGCTCCCACCCACTCTCCCTGCAGTAAGTTTGCATGTGTATACGTATATAAAATATGGAATTATAGCCCACTACCCACGCCAACAGACTGGCCACGCTGCCTAACAGACTGGTCACTTCATTCTTTTTTTTGCTGTTCAGCACCCACGCATATCACTCACCCCCAAACCCCTGATGGCAAGTTGCTGCTTTCGGATTTTTTGTGCTTTATGTTTTATTTTATTTTTTGTGAATTTTTTTGTTAGGCCAGAGCAGAGAAATTCAAACGCATGAAAGTCGGAAAAGGGTTAACCAACCCATGTGTTGCTTTGTTTGCGGTTGCTCACACCCACTCAGTCACTCACTCACACGTGGTGCCCCAGTCCCACATTTCTGCGTAGCTCGATGTGTGTGCGTGCCGGTTCTTGTGCTGTCATTTGTTCTGGGTGGTGCTGGGTCTGCTGCATTTGCTTCGCTCCTGTTACGAACTTTGTCAGTTTTTTGTTAAAATGTCAAATTTTAAAATTTAAATATATTTAAAATATATTTTATAAACAAATGACCATCATCTTCTATAGTAAAATGGTTGAAAAGTTTTGTTAAAAATGTTTATTAACTTTTATTGCAGTTGTGAATTGAAATGAAACTCTCAATTAGCAGGGAGCTTGAACAGCCACAACAACATGGACGCATTTGCATGTAGGCAAAATTTTACTAGTTTTACTTAAATTATTGTATTTTGATGTCCTTCCTTCCTGTGAGTCCTGCTGTTGCTATTTGGACGCAATTTCCTGCTGCAATGATATTGCAGCAGTGTGCTTGTTGCATTGCTGTGCCCCAATGCTACAAAACAAGCATTTAAGCAAGTTTTACATACATTTTATTGAATTGGTCTATAATCGTTTACGGATATTGAACTTAATTCCTACTTAGATTTCTTGAGGTGATGAGTCCTCCGAAAAAGGAAGGGTGATTTGCATATATTGAACTAAATTCCTACTTAGTTGCATTGAGGTGATTGAGAGTATCCAAAATGTGAAGAGCGATATATGTATGAATTGCCCACGTCTTCCATATATCACCGCCCCTGTAGGGAATGACGTAATCAAATCAGTATGAAGGCAGTTTTGCTAAGCTCAGCACAATATACTCCAGATATATGTAGTAATACTAGGTTTAAAATGATACTTCATAAGTAATCTATAAATATATACATATGTATACAATGCTCATAAAATCTAACAAAACGAACTCGAAATTTCCCAATGCTGCTTTCAATTCCTTAACTTAACTGCACCGTTGACGTATATGCCATTTATATATCATTTTATATATTTTTGAGATCGTTCGAACACATTAGAGACAGTTGTGAATACTCCAATGAAGTTCATTTAGCTCCTGCCTTATTTTTTTTTTTTTTTTTTTTTTTTTGTCGGAACAATCTAGTAAGCGCAGCACTCAGACAAAGTATATATCCATTGTACTGCACTTAAGGTTCCCTTTTACTCTGTTTTAAATCTACCCGACCTCCGAAGAAGTAGAAGTAGATCCTGTGGTGCCAAGGAGCCAAGTTGGTTACTCCTCAGCACATCAGTGCCAAAAATCCCGAACCTGATTCGAGCAAAGGCAGGGCAGACGCAAAGAAAATGGTCCGCCGTCTCGTCTTCCTCTCCACAGGCTGGGCACAGCGCACTGTCTGATATGCCAATCCTTTCCATGTGCCTAGCCCATAGAAAGTGCCCTGTCATCACGCCAACAAACAGCCTGCAGTCCCTCCTACCTAAAGATAGAAGGAACCGTGACCATCGGTCAGAGATAGCAGGTAGCATAATTTTCGTCCATCCGCAGCCTCTCTCAGCCCGCCATGCTCGCTTGTGGGTCGAAACAACCCACTTGTTTGCAGTGGCTGGCAGCGGAAGGGAGTGGCAGAACAGGCTCAGGGCCAATAAAAACAGCCTCGGAGCCTATCCTGGCCAAGGAGTCAGAGGTCTCGTTACCCGCAATGCCAGCGTGTCCCGGGACCCAAGTCAACGTCAGACTATTATGTTTTCCAACACAATTTAGCCTGGATTTGCAGGACCTGACTATCGTGGAAGTGGTGGTCGGACTAACCAAGGCCATGAGCGCAGCTTGGCTGTCACTGCAGAAACAAATAGATTTGCCTTTCCACCTGTTTTCCACAACAAAGTCCATCGCCTCAAATATCGCATACACCTCCGCCTGAAACACAGACGCATGCAGACCAAGGGCAAAGAACCGACGGGTCCCACAGGATTCCACGAAGACACCAGAACCTGAACCCTCTTCAGTCCTGGAGCCATCAGTGAAAATACGGCAGCAGTGTTTGCCTTATAGTATGATAACAAAATACAACATCCGTAATAACATATAGGACTGGCGAGAATGTGATAAAAACAGCAAGAACATGCCAATTGTTTCATACTTAGTCATAAATATTGAAATTACTTACGACAAAATAAAAAAACCTTCATAACAATTTTATGAAATTTTTTAATCCTCTCATAGGAAGTAAAAATTATCATTCCAAAATTTGGAGTCACCTCCTAAGAACATTTCCGATTCTGTGTACTAAGATGGGAATTATTTTATTATATTATGTCTATTATATTATGTACACTGCATTCCGGAAAGCTAGAATTCTCAATCCAAAACTTGTGGTCAGAATTTAAGACTGCTTGCAATTCTGTATACTAAGAAGGTGAATAATTATATTATATTATGTGCGGAGAGCGAGAATTATCAATCTAAAGCTTGGAGGCAGCTCCTAAGAATGCTTCCAAATCTGTATATTAAGATGCAAACCATTATATCCTGCTGCTGCTAACCACCATCAAACCATTTACTAGACTACTTATGGAGCTCACAATTCCTTGGGAAGGCTGTGAACTGCTTTCCATTTTGCAACAGCCCTATTTCAATTAATCATCTACTGCCAGCATCTCATCACTCAAAGGAATTTAATTTTTTCATGACAGTCATCTCACAAAATTAACACACGATCATTTACTCCGTGGGACTTGGCGAGCTGCTATCGCTTTGGCAACTGCCCCTCTGCTTATCATCTACTTTTTTCCTGCCAGCGTCTCATCACTCAAAGCTTTCATTTTTTCAAGACATCCCTACGATTCCCAGCACATATACGATTTATATTTCGGGAACTGGCAACACTAATGTCAATAGCTAAAATCTGGCAACACCATAATAAAGTTTGACATTTTTTAGCATAAACGTACTCACAACGTGTTGATGTACAAGTGCTATTTGTTTTGTTTACAGTGAGTTAAGAAAATCAATTTGGCCAAAAAATGGAAATTTCAAGAGAAGGTTTTCTATGGATTATTTTTCACAAATTTCGATGTGAATTGTCTCAACTAGAATGTGTCGATGAACTCAGTTCTTTGTGGCGGTAAAGCACCATCAAAAACCACAGTATATCGCTGTTATAGTGAATTTAATCGTGGTCGTAATTCGGTCGCCGACGAACTCCGTTAAGGTCGTCCAAAGTCGGTTGTTGTGCCACAAAACATCGAATGCAAAAGTGTATTGATCATCACGGGGAATATTTGAAAAACAATAGTCATTTTCATTTAAAAATGTTTGTTATTAATTGCTATTCCTGAAATATAAATAGTAACACCCTCGTAATATTACTAAAATGTACAATTTCTTGAAAGACCCAAATCTATTACATCTTACTTGAACCATTATAACTACTATATAATAATATATTTTTCTTTGATTTTAATTACGTGGGACCAAATCCTGCCAGGGGCATGGTCTCAAAAATGCTTCTTTAAAATTCTTTTTCTCTTTCAGTGGAAGACCTTAGTTGCTAGTACTCGTTCCTCTAACCATTGCAGACATATGTAAGTAATTGTGGTGCAAGATAATATATAATATTATGATTGTTTTCTGCATAAAATAAACAAATATAATTAATTAAAACTAAATTAAAATAATCAAAAAATATCATAAAATTTTGCTTTGAAATTACATCATTACATTTACCTACAGTCGATCATCTATGTATGTAGTTTCCAAAGAGCCACTGTTTAAATTCATACCTCCAATATATTTGAATAGTTTCCCCATCAGACGAAATCCAAAAGCGACAATAACTGGAATATGACTCGTATACATGTCACTCAGCGAATGAGTAATTTCTCAGCATTGATCGGGATTTGTCCTGTGAATGCGACGTTATATTTAATACTCCATTAAGTGTATTTGAACTCCCAGATAACCTTTAATAAAAAAATACTTTACAATCCACAAATCAATTAAAATTCACCTGCGCCTAATATTAACACAGCGTAAATCACTACATCTACAATCAATCACTAATCACTCAATATGTGGACTCTATTCTCAAAATTACTCATCCACTGAGTACCTCTGAGTGCCGTGAGTGTGACATTGATTGATCATGGATTTCACGTATTTTAGGCTGCACACGCATGCCCGATTATTCATTCTATGTGTTCAGTGGACAACACCCTCTGTTGCTATAAACCAAAGATCGGTACACATGTTTACTAATATTTCCCTCTGTGGTTGCCCTACATACGAGTATGTGCATTTTTATGTGAATGCCAGATATTTCTTTCATATTGTTTACTCTATCATTTACATATTCCTAATTACATATTTTCTAGATTATTAACAATAAAAGCTACCCTCTTACATATTTACTCATAGTTCATTATATGATACAAAAAAATTATTTACTGGCAACCAGCGTCACAGAAATGCATAGCAATCAAACGCGTATATGCGATCAATGCTTGGTATCTGAAATGTCTTCCTCCAAGAAACATCCGTCCAGATCGTTTTTCGTGTCATGTGTGTGTGCTAATTGTGTCTTCTTTATTCATTCAATAATAGATACAAGTATAGAGTGATTTACTGAAATTTCTCCTTGAGTGTATGGCAATGAACAATTCGTGACAAATGTATCTACAGATGTAAGTAAGCAGGCTTTATACATATGTATGTACGAATGTAGGTTGAGTGCGTTTGTGTGCGTAATGCAAATTTAAGCAATTTTTACAGGGATATTAATGTGCATAAATTTATTCAAGCACACAACACCAACCGCACAAATACAATTTCATTATTATTTAGTTTAGATCAAGTATTTTATTATAAAAATTATTTACGGATAACCAGCAGCACAGGAATGACCAGATAGGTGGCCAGACGATACAAGCGAACTGTGCACGCACTCGGCTTCTGGTACAATCCCCACAGAGACAAGACTAACAACAAACACTACATACAACAACAATAAAATGATGATAATAATAATAATAACAGTAGTAATGCCAGCCACTTGACTTTTTTTAAAATAATCTTGTCACTTTGTTTATTGTACATATTATCTATCATCATTATTTAGTTATTTGTTTTTCCGTTTATCTGTACAGCTTACGTAGCTCGCTATCTCTTTCTGGTGGGCTCAGCGATGTGTTTGTACATATAGATTTCATATTTGCATCAGGGGAGCAGCAATCCAGAGCAAGTCTAGTTGACAGACACACCAACAGCATATCATCAACAAAAGAGTGTAGTGTACTCAGAAAAATGTTCAAATGTGCTGCCACTAATGTGGTTGTTGTTATTTGAGCAGCCACTATTGTAACTACATGAGTACGTATGTATGTATATGTACCGGCGTGCTTGTAATCTTGTGTTATGCTACTTACTATCATGAACTGCAACAACAATATCATGTAAAACACAAGTAGAAGAACAAATGTTGAACATTTATTTTATACTGTTCTACCTACCTACCTCACACACACACTCTCAACACACACAAACAATTGTTGTATGCGTACAAACGTATCGCATGCAAACATAAATGATAGCTCAGCTCGCTTCTGCGTTTTTGCAGTTCTTATTGGTTTGGATTTTATTATACTTACGGTAGTTGTTGTTGTACGAAGCTCACGTGCTGGCAACTGTTGGTCTGGCTGTCACTCAAAAAGCAAACATCTTGAAGGGATATACACACAGTATTATGACTTTAATATGATGAAGCTCTTTTTTTGTATACGAAACATCCAAACAGAGCGTTTGGATGTTTCAAAAATGACGTTGCCTTGTTTTTTAGACAGAGGCGTGAAAATATCCTAAACATTTTTTTGTTTTTGAGTTAAAACTTTTAATTTAGTTAGAAAGTAACTCCTAGCATTCGGACCAAATTTTTATATTGCTAATTGTATAATCAAAACTCTTAAATGCTGAGCAAAAATTACGGGGAGTTGATAAAAGAAAAATTAAACTACCAGTCGCCAAATTAAAGAAGGAAGAGCAGCTGGTCATAATGCTTATAGCAACTAATATAGGACGACCAGAAAGTATATCCTTAATAGCGCATCACAGATTATCGTTTTTAATAAATGCAATTACGAGTGCAACAGTATGCACACATACACAGCTCTATATACACTTTATATGTAATGCATGTTCATTATATATCTGTAATTTTGCTTGTCTTTAGCAAAAATTTCCTGCTGGGGTGTGAAATGCTATGCACCAATCTAATGAATCCAAAGCAAAATGTTAGTCAATAAAATTAAAACTAGGGGAAGAAATTTATAAGTTACATTTTTATAAATTTATCTAATTAAAAAGGGTATTGTTTATTTGCATAACATAATTTGCTGCTAGGATGTGAAATGCTATGCACCAATATAAAAGAATCCAAAACAAAATGTTAGTCAATAATTAAAACCAAGATTAATAAATTGTTTATTATAAAAGTTTCAAGATAGGATTTGTAATATGGTTCCAATAGGAATTTGAATTCATAATTTTTTTTTTTTTTAAATTGATTTACCGAAGGCACTGACACTCGAAGAAATATTTTGATATTTTGCACACAAAAAGAACCAAATTTCAGTTGGATTAATAAAGGTACCGGAATTGGGTAAATTGGTTTGAAAGATATCTTATTTGTTTTTTTCTTTTTCCTAACCATTTTGGAAAATTTGGCTCTGATAAATCTTTACTTCGCATTACGAACATTTTGCGTTCGGTGTCCTTTCTTATTTGGCAACGATACTCCCAACACATCCAAACAATTGAGCTGTTATCTATGGTCCGCTAATGTAATTCCACTAATATTAATGATTAACATACATATGTACCCAACTATATGCATATAGACTTAACATATATATGTTAATCACCTTGTATGCCTCAATATTTTTTGCTACGCTGTGCTATATTTTACCCGGCGTGTGTTTGGTTGGGTGTGTTGGCATTTATCTGTTTAACATTTTTTTCCGCTGTTACTGTTTTAAATGCTCATTTCTTTTTAAAACATTTTTCGTTTTGCTTGATTGAGCATTCTGCTGCTGTCGGCGCTGCTCGCCTGTTCAGTGCCCATGTATGATTTGTATATAAACATGTGTTTGTTTACATCGCACATAAATAAATCCCTGAAATAAATGTTCGCTTATCACATGTTCCCGGCAGATACATTTATAACAGAGTTTGAGTGTATGTTATGTTAATATAAATATATAAGATTGCATTATGGAGGAATGAATTCATAGTAGTAGCAAAGATAAGATGGTAAGTAAGTAGGATGAAGAGGAGGTGGGGAAAGATGGTGGTTGGGGGGCGGGAGCTAACCGCTACAATTTTGGTTTCTATGCAAATTATTATTAATTCGTTTATAATTATTAAAAAATATATTTTAGTACCTGTCACACATAAGTACATATTTATATTATTAAAATATTTTATCTTCAGGAGTATTTTAATCCTCAAAGAGCCAAAGAGTTAATAAACATGCCTGGAGTAAATTAAGAATTATCCCAGGGTTTTAGCGGGCACTGTAGACTCAACTATTACATGAATAAGTTAAGTCTACCTTGAGATGCCATCTGTAGATTCTGTGGAGAAAGTGAGTACACTGCACCTGATCACAGACTGTGGACTTTGCCATATAAAAGGAACAGGTGTTGTGGAGAATATGTCTTAGATATGAGCAAGATCCCTCATCTTGATTCCTCCAAAATATATGAATTCCTGTTGGAAATTAACGTGACAGAAGATCTATATATGAAACTATCGTCATCTTTTACATAAATAGTGGCATCACGATAGATCTTTCAAATTGATTTGTATAACACCCTAAATAAATCCTAATCTAATAAATTATTTTTCATAATTAAAAATTTTTCCTTGAAAAACTCACAATTTGTTTAGAGGAATGCTCTAATTTGAAGAAACGTTTTTTGGCCTAACCTGAAAAATATTTCCAGGGGAACGTTCTCTGGTGTTTCGGAGCATCAAACATATTTCTAGTTATGAACTTTTGAATATAAGTTCTTTTTGTTGTGGCTATCACACAGGAACTGTGAGAAATACTCGTTGAAAACAGGCCACAATATTGAAAGAAGTATTGAAAAGAGTCTAAAAAAATTAACAATAAAAAAAGATTGTTTTTTGACTAACCGTGAAACAATAAAAAGAATGGCAGAATATTTATGAAACTTTCTCTTAGTCTACGAAGTAAAATTACACCAAAACTTTCAAATAAGAACCCAAAATGATTGAAAGAAATAATAAAAAAATATGAAAAACAAAATAATAAAATAAAAATAAAACATTTTGTTTAACCATCGAGCAATAAAAAACTGGCAGAATAATTATAAAAATCTGTGAAAATTTCTCTTGAAAAAAGAAAATAAAAGAACCGAAAATTATTGAAAGAAATATTAAAAATAGTATGAAGAAATATAAACAATAAAAGAAAAACAATATTTTTGGAATAAACGTGGTACAGTTGAAAAATGACAGAATAATTATAAAAATTAAAAAAAATTCTCTTGAAAAATAAAACGTACCCAAGCATTTATAAAATAAATTCTGTGGTGTATCTCACTGCGCACAATGCCGATCTCTTTATGCTACAAGAATTGCACTCTATGAAGCAGATTGAAACAAAAATCCAGTGACGAATTCAACAGCATCTGAAGACATCAATAACCAAGAGCAACATAACAAAATACCATTCAAGCAAAGCCAAAAACGAAACACAGTCATTCGATGGAAGAATACGTGCCAGAAAACCTAATCATACCCACATACTCAATACCAGCCTACAAGGCCCTACCAGCATTGAATGTCGGGCCCCAACCATTGACGATCGCAGATTACAAAAGGTGACAACAACAATAAACACAAGCTTTACCGTTAACCTACAATCCAATACCACCAAAAAAAATGTGAAGGTCAGCTGACAAGGCAGAAGCATTAATTTGCCCACTTCCTTCAACTTCTAAAAAATGACGAAAACCCTCCAACGTGGAATAAGGCAACGAAAATTTGGCAGAAGATTGATTACTTTAAACAATAAATCAGGCAAAGGAAAACAAAGCAAAATGCTCTGCCTGAATATTATATTATATTTTCACCAATTTACGCCTACAACACCTTCATCGTTTCGGTTTCCAAGTCACAACTGCATGTGCATCTCTCTTTTATCCATTTCAGTTAATTTCGAGTTCATTCCAACACACTCCAGAATGCTCCGCAAAAGAGACAGCATAATTTATGTCCTCTCTTTTATCCATTTCGAGTTCATTCCAACACACTTCATAATGGTCTGCAAAAGAGATTGCAAAATTTATAACCTGCTGTCATTGTTTATGACGTCCAAAAACAACGATTAAAATGCGTGGAAAAATCATAAAATCCTAAGAAGAACAAAAGATTTCAGGGTTCCAAGATGGCTTTGAATAAAAAAGTCCTAGATTTTGTTTCATCTTTATGAGAATCCATGAATCCATGAATTGATAAGATAATATTGATAATGATTGTTGATGATTAGATTCTACCTTCAACATAAACTTTAGGTGTAAACTTTTTGATTGCATTTCAGTTCCTGGTAAGAGGAATTTGGAGTTGACTATCATTTTCGGAGTTTTTCAATATGACACGGAAATCTTCTCGATTACATTTAAGTCCCTGGTAAGAGAGATTTGAGTGTCGAATATTATCTTCAGAACTTTTCGATTCCATTTAAGTCGCTAGTAAGAGGGATGTGGAGTTGACTATCATCTTCGGAGCTTCTCAACATGACACGGAAATCTTCTCGATTACATTTAAGTCCCTGGTAAGAGAGATTTGAGTACTAACTATAATCTTCGAAACTCTGCAATATGACACGAAAATCTTCTCGATTGCATTTAAGTACGAGAGATTTGAGTACTGACTATCATCTTTGGAGCTTTTCCATATAACACGGAAATCCTCTCGATTTCATTTAAGTCCCTGGTAAGAGAGATTTGAGTACTGACTATCATCTTCGGAGCTGCTCAATATGACACGGAAATCTTCTCGATTGCATTTAAGTCCCTGGTAAGAGAGATTTGAGTGTTGACTATCATCTTCTGAGCTTCTAAATATGATTTCACCCCAGTTCTCCACTTCAGATCAATATTTAAGCTTTTTGTTTAATTTTGATCGACATGCTTATTCGGAACATTGTCCGGCTATTTAGTGAAAAAACCTTTCCGAGAACTTTGGAGAGGATTGTCAGCAGACTGAATTGAATATACTTTTGTAAGGGTCTCTAATTGACTTATGAATAATGAAAATTTGAGACCGTTTCCCAAGCTGTGCGGGAAGTATCTTAGCGGAATATTATAGCCTTAAATATTATTTCGAATTGTGACTAGTGGAACTCGTACCATGTTTTCCTCATAGCTGGTCAGAAAATTTGTTCATTTATTATAATTATTTATTCTCTGTTGTAAGCATGCTAGTTTCATATTTGTGGGTTTGACTCCTACCCAGGGCATGGTCTTGAAATACTTCTTTCTAAATCCTTTTCTCTTCGAGTCGAAGGCCCTAGTTGCTAGAACTAAGTTTCCCAAAAGGATATAAATAATAATTATTATTTTATAATAATTATTATGTCGTCTCTGATATCCTCGTCCCAAATGCTCGGATTCTCGAAGGATTACTGATTATTTTGTATGTGGAAGGATTATAGGGACACAATGACAATTCAATAATAATACATAAATTTTTTTTTTTTAAGAAAAATCTCCGCCTTTTGAATTTTCCCTAATTAATTTCATTTATTTAAGTAAACATAAAAAATTCAATCTATTTTTTAAAAATTAATATAAAAATTATGATCTAATATAATTATTTAAACTTATTTACAAGTAGGTACGTGTCTTTAAGTGCTCCTTTGCTTAGATACTTATATGAAAAACAAAGTCTCGTTTAAGTTATTTGATCAGTTAAAGAACTTATTTTTCAGAATGTAAGCAAATAAATTCCATTGAATGTTTCAAATAAAGCGAATTAAAATACGTTATTAAAACGTTTCATTCAAATTGAAAAATACATAAATGTTTAAATCCAAAAATATAATAACCAGTTCAAAAGGTTTTAAGTTAAATGAAGAATTTTTGTGTGCATCTCAAAAAGTGAGTTTAAGTATGATTACGTTTATTTTAGTTCAAGGTCAACCGAAATGACCTCCATGTTTAGTTTCATGTATGACCTTTGATATCTTTATTGCCACTTGCTAAAAAAGCCTCTCCTCGGAGTTGTAAGCCTTGATCCTTGTGGTGTCTTAGGCATATAACTGGTCAATAATCTCGCTGTATTGCTTGGCGACCACATTTCGTTTAACCTTCAGAGTGGGGCCTGTATAGGGAAGTCGAAGCATGCATTATAACTGGGCAACTAAAAGTCCTTAATTTAACTCACCCAATTCACCGGTGACTATGGAGAAGTCATGCGGCAAAATGGCAAACTTCTGAACATTCTGCGCATTGGATATGGAATGTTTGTTGGCACGCCTAATGCCGTCCTCAATGGATTTATGCACTTTCGGACAGGGGCCGGCATTCAGTATGTCTGTGAGAGTCTTGTGATCCACGCCCAACGACTGCATCCACATGATCGACTCATGTGTGAGTTCATCCAAGGGTGCACCGGTTTCCTTGTCCATTTCAGTCTGCAAAACATTAATATTTAAATGCACACTTCATTTCCAACTGGGCCAAATTGTACCCACCTTTATAGCCACCAGCACAGTTAAATATTTGCGTTGTTCACCCACAAGGAATGCATTCGCAATGCCATTCAATTCGCTCTTTATCAAATTCTCAATGTGAACGGGTGGTATATTTTCACCACCAGCAGTGATAATGATTTCCTTCGACCGGCCAGTTATGTAGATGAAACCTTTGTCATCAATATAGCCTACATCACCGGAATGTAGCCAGAATTCTTCGTCCAGAGCTTCTTCGGTTTTCTCCTGATTATCAGCATAACCCATGCAGACATGGCGGCCGCGTATGCACATCTGAACAATATAAATGAATGGATAATGAATTTTATATAGAACATATGAGGGAGTAGTAACAAAATCCTACCTCGCCGTGTCCGTTCTCGTCTTTGTTGATGATTTTCGTCTCACAACCGTTCAAAGTTTTGCCAATTGAATTCAGCTGCAAAGGTTCCGGTGGACAGAACGTATGACAACCCGCAGTCTCTGACATACCGAAAGCATCCAATATTCTCAAGTCTAAACTGAGGAAATACTTTTTCGTCTCTGGGGACATGGGTGCAGCAGCACTAACCAACGTTATGGTACGATCGAAACCGAGCACCTCCTTCACGCGAGACATGACGAAGGATTTAGCGATTTTGTAGCGGAAGCCTCCCGAGTTCTTGCTGTAAAATGGTGAAGAGAGAGTTAAAATTAAATTCCACCATAAGAACAGCTAATTAAAGAAATCCTGCCTCATCCTGGTGACAACAACTTAAAATAATCGTATGCTCAACTTAAACAAAGCAACGGAATTTTAACAAACCCAAATCTTAAATTGCCACAAGAGTAAAAATCAATTAATCATAGCGACTCTGCCAGCTGATGTCCCATGTTGCTATTTGCCGTTCCTTAGAGGAGGACGAGTGTGTACTTGTATGCGGCAATGTACTTGCAAAAGTGTAAACCATAATCAGACCACCACAAACATCAGCAACAACAACAACAGGAACACAAACGGCAAGCAAATAAGGTGTCCACAACAAGCCACCGCCAAGCTGCCTCACCCGTCCGCCAACTGAGTCATATGCTAATGACAGTGGGTGCATGTCAAGCTGCAATCCTGCACAATCTCAACGTCAAATATTTAGTTATACGTCACCGGCATACTAATGCACCTAAATACACCTCAGGTTTAAAGTGTCCCCATGTGCGTACGGGTGGGTGTGGTAGCGTGCGTATGGTCGTGTGTGTTAGCGTTCATGTGATGAGTAATGCCTGCCTACCTGCCCGCTTTCGTGCTGTCTGTCTGTCAATTTGTGCCTCTATCCGTATCTGCCGTTTGCGCTTTGAGTTTGCATAATTTAGGAAAAGGAAGAACTCTGGCAGAGTGATTTCCTCTCACATAACAAGTGGCGGTGGATTTCTGTCTCGCAGCATGTGTTTAACTGCTTCTAGCTCTGATTTATGCTAGAATGCATTTTAGTTTAACGACCCCAAAACTTGTTTGCATGGCAACAGCAAAATTTCTGCCGCAAATTAGTGAAGGATTAAGTCTCAAGTTAAAGAGTTGCCAGCGACTGCTAAGTTCGAAGTTCGTGTATTAATGCAATTAAGACAGGATCCTACCCTGCCTGCCAGCAATACGTGTAAACCAATTTGACCTTTTCACCATGTCGTCTAACAACTTCGACAGAGTTAATTAAGCAATTAGTCAACATTTTCACAGACGCAATTCCAGTACATGCGACCGCGTCACATCACTGCCTACACAAACTACTACTCCCGCGCAGCAACACTTCCACGTGCGTCCCATTAATCAAGCGCGAAATTTCATAAATTCAACCACACCACACCACTCACATTCACACTCACCCTTGACTCTCCATGTAGTGTCGCAGAGTAATGCCTTTGGCCCAACTGGCGAGCATCTTCTTGAGACTGCCGCTGGACGCGCCGACTGCCACCATACGCTCCTGGAATTTCTCAAAAACACGTGGCACTCCTATGAATCTTGTGGGGCGCGCATCTTGCAGTGTCTTCACCAGCGTACCCTTGAGCGCATCCTTATCCGCAAAATATATACAACCGGCCACCGATGTCATGGCATAAATGTCCACAATCTGTGCTGCTACATGGGAGAGCGGCAAATAGGATACCACCACCTCCTCGCCGATGGTGACGCGTTCCAATTGCTTTATTATACTGCGGGCATCGTAAGTGAGATTGTCATGACTGAGCATAACACCCTTGGGCATACCTACGGTACCGGACTGCAAAGAAAATGGGAAGTCAGATCATTATCCTTTGAAAGTACACAACTGAAGGATGATGTTTTTCTCGAGTTCCCTCTTTCTTTTTAGCTTACAGTGTACACGAGACAGCAGCATTCGTTGATGGCAATATTCTCCAATCGCTTCTTGTATTGGTCCTCGATATCTTCCACATTCATATCCTGAACTTCCGACCACTGCAAGAAAAGATCAGGAATTTAGTGCATTTAATTCGGTGGTGTATATAAAAAAATTACAAATAATTATAAAAGAAAAAAAATCATTTAATAAAAAAATAAAAAATATATAGTAAAGTAAATAAAAATAAATAAAATAAATAAAAACCAACGAATAATAAAATGAAAAATTTGAAACAAAAACAATAACATTAAAAAATTAACCAAACAATAAAAAACAAATAAATTGAATAAAAAACAAAATAAATGTTTAACAAAGATAAAAAAATGAAAAAAACAAAATTGTAATAAAAAATAAAAGTTATTATAATAATAATATAAAGAAAAATAAATAAATATAAAGAAAATAAAGATTTAAAAATATAGGGAAAATAATAAAAAATAACGAAATTAAAAAATTATTATAATAATAGTAAAAGTAAACAAAACAAAAAAAAAATAATAATAATATTAAAAAATGGTAATAAAATAAAATATTAATAAAATAACACATTAAATTATGATTTAATAAAAAAAATAATATTAATCAACTAATAAATTATAAATAAATTAAATAACAAGAAAACCAAGTTTAAATAAGACCAAAAACAGCTATTAATTAAAAAGAAAAAAAATAAAGCTAGAAAAAATAATAACGAATGAAAAAATAATATGGCCAATAAAATAAAATATAATAAAATTAACAAAAATAAAAAATAGTAATAAAATAATAAACTTAACCAAAAGAATAATACAATAAAAACAATTAAAGTCAATAAAGCCAGCAAGAAAAATTGATTAAAACAAATTAAAAATTATAATAAAAAAATAATATTAAAATAAAAAAGTTAAAAATATGAAACAAATAAAAAAGGTAAAAACAACAATTAAAACACACAAAAATAATAAAATATAAATAAAAAAATAATAAAATAATAAAACATAAGGTTCGTTTAAATTAAATAAAAATTTAAAAAAAATAAATTGAAAAAAAATAAAAATTAATGAAAAAATTTTAAAAACGTAATAAAAAAAATATTAATAAAACAGAAAAAATAATGATTTAATAACAAAAAAGTAATTTAAAAAATTTTAAAATAAGATGGGCTCATTTGATTAAGTCACTCTGGTTTTGGTGGGACTGAAGGATGAACGCACAAAAAGGACACCAACATTTTTTACAATGCCCCATCTAGCAATGCACCAATTCAAAAGGTCTGAGTTCACCCTGAAAATATGTTTGTCTATATATTTCCAATCTTCATGGTGGTGGTGGGAGTGGGGGTGTGTGCGCATATCCCACATATTAGCTGAATGGCTGAATGAAAAAGCACATGTGAGTTTCCAACCCAACCTAGTATCAGGTGAGGGTAATGAATGCACAGATGGACTAACAAAGCGAAGGTTGTCCCTCAATGCCTTTTAACTAATAGTAATAGGGGACTTGGGTGTCTCAGAGTCCTATTAAATATTTTCAGATGCAGAAAGTCAACAAATATGAAACCCAAAAAACAAAAATTGTCAGTTTTGGATCATCTTCAACAGAATCCCTCATGGTCTTTCAAATACATGTATATAGACAATGATCTCTTACATCAGGCGAACTCGGTAATAAAACGGGTTTCTCCTTCGGAAAATTTAAATAGTTCGAAGACCTTTGGAATCTGTCGGTGTGTCTTTAAACAAGTATAATTTCAGACACAAAAAATTCCAACTCCCACCGTTTCCTATACTCCCACAAGACTTTCAATTATTCCGCTAATAACCACCAGAGACATTCAGATTATTCCAGTCTATAGAATGGTTCTCGATATAGGACACTTTATACCACATTTTGTGACTCATTTAAATTTAATATTTTGTTTTCCCTCCCCGCTATTTAAATTAGTCCTTGATCAATAACCCTGAAAGAAGTGAAACTGTGGAAACATTTCGACCGGGAATTATGATATTGTGAATTATGATGGTTTGACCCGGCAGATAAGTTTTCCGAACAAGAGTCTCCATTGAGACCTTCAAAATACTTTAAAGTTTCAATTTGCTTTACAATTTAGGGTTTCCTTTTCAGAACCTATTCTTCCTTTCTGTCCTTAAGACATCCTCGTAGAAACATTGATATACAAATTTATCCTTACCCTATAGTAACCGTCCTCTTTCTTCATGAATGGTGCATAGGGCTCTTGCATCTGTATGGCGGCCTTTAGAAGCGGCAACTTATCCTTGATCGAATGTATCTTCTCCATTTGTTTGGCGTCGTCGACCACGACAATTTGTGCTCGGGAATTTTGCAGCACATGCAAAACGGCATCCGCTGAATTTGTGGTGTAAATGCCGGCAATAATGCCACCAGCATGAATGGCGCCCATTGCCGAGTAAAACCATTCGGGGCAATTGAATGCAAGCACGCCCACTGAATAATGCGCCTCCAGGCCAAGTTTTATGAAAGCCTTTGCGGTCTGGTGAACCTTCTCCTCATATTGTCTGTGTGGCAAAGAAGAAAAAAATCGGATTCAGTTATGGCAGGATATGGAACGAGCAAGAAGGAGGAGTGCAGCAAGATTGAAACGTGTGGCAGGATATGAAATGTAATAAAATTTGTCGCGTCTTGTTAGGTTAAGTAGAGCGTTTAAATGTGGCGACAAGTGTTGATGATATGCAAGAGGGCAGAAACTTTGTCACACAAAAAAAATAAAAAATACAGGAAAAAACCTGACAAAAAAAAAAATGAATTACAAATTGCAGGCAAATGAAAATTTGTGCATCGGGGAAAGCCAATTTCAAATTGAAATGGCGCAAAGTGAGGTACACTTTTACTTTTGAGGAAATATTTTAAAGAATATAAAATTTGATATATATTAAATATTTCAACAAGAAAGGCCCTTGATCCTGGTTTAGTCCTTTTATATAAGAATTTTACTTCAAGTTGAACTGGCATAGAAATTGTACATAAAGAGATGCACGAATTCTATTTTTGAGTAAATATTTAAAGAAAATAAAATTCGCAAAATATTAAATATATAAAAATAATGGTCATTGATCCTGGTGTAGTCCTTTTTATATTAAAATATCATTTCAAATCGAACTGTCACAGTAATTATACACAAAGAGATGCACAAACTGTTACATTTGATGACATATTTCAAGCCATCAAAATGTTAAATACTTAAATAAAAAGGTCATGGATCCTTGTTTAGTCCTTTTTATATAACAAATTTAATTCAAGTTGAATTATACACAAAGAGATGCACAAACTCTTACTTTTGATGAAATATTTCAAGATAAAAAAAAATAAACAAACGTCAGTGATCCTTGTTTAGTCCTTTTTATATTACATATTTATTACTATACTTACTTGTAAGTCACAGTTGTGTACTCCTTTTTGGGATTTTTGAACTTTAAAGCCGGATAGCCGGAATAATTGTTGACCGTACGTTTGAATAGACCGGGTACGGATATTGGCTCCTCAGCGCCCAGGCCGTCTTTGGCTATACGTAGTTTAACCGCTTGCTCCACATTGGACGTGCGATACACGTCGGAGGCGGCCAAACGATTGGGGCCGCTACGATTGTACAAACCTTCGTGAGACATGGCGGCAATTTAGCGCTGTAAAAGTATGGAAAAAATTAAATAGTTAGAAAAATTTTGTAATTTTACCATTCATTTTTCAAGACAATTGTCATTAGTTATAAATTATATATAATTAAATTATATATAATTAAGCATCGACCTAAGTAAGTTGGGACTACAATTCTCTTCCATACTTCCATACATTAATACAGAATTGAGACGCAGAATTCTTTTCAATTTTGTGTGAATTATTAAACCTATTTTCTAAAACTGAAAAAGTTAATATAATAATATTGGAGATATATTCAGAACCAAATGAGATTCCAAGTCGGTCTGAATCACGGATGATTCATTCTAATTCTAAAGTGAAAATTAAGTTGCTACATGGGATAATGATCTAACAACAAAGTGACAATATGAAGATAGTTATATGAACAAACATGTTTAGAGAGATATACTCAAGCTTCAAAACAGATACCATTAGAAATGGTATATAACCAGACTCTGGAGGCACCTGTTGAAGAAGGCAACAAAACTGTTGTGTGAGCTTATGATACAAAACAGAAACTCCATAAATTAGCAACTGTTTCTTATGTCCATTTATTGTTTATTAAATCTTATTTCTAAACTAATTATTGACCTAAACGGTTGCCAAACGATTGACAGAGAAAAATGATGACTAATACACTAAAAACAGTTGTGTTTTACTTCAAGTCAATTATAAAATATGCAAGAAGATTATATGGAACAGAAACAAAAATTAAGTGATAAATAATTGAGGTATGAAGCAAAACATTAAAAACAATCGTAAAAAAATTAATTTTAATTAGCCAACAACTTTGGCGGAAAATATTGAATTGTGTTCATAGTTGGAATTAGACACAAATAGAAAAATTCCATTATTTTAATGGTTATAGAAAAGAAGAGTTCTGGTCAAAAATATTAGTTTAAAAATTGTGTGAAAATTACAAAACTGTAACAACAAATATAATAATATAACATATAAAAAAATATAATATAATAATAAATTATATAATATTAAAACTATAAAAAAATGCTGTAACAAAAATTTTATAAAGGAACTCCATTTGCTGCTCTTGGGTCACATTATAATACTAAACTGTAAATATCTCCAGTGCTATGGTAAAGAATCACAACGAAATTTCTAACTCTCAGCCGACCGATTGTAATCCAAACTAATAAGGAAACATACAATCAAATGGAAATGAAGTTGGTTAGGAGTTAGTAAGAGCTTAGATTGCCCTAAAGAAAAATCCGCTTCAAAAATTCAGTTTTATTTTGATAATATTCTAATGATGAATTCATGACCATAAACAGTTTAAAGGCTCATATATAAATGTAGATTTCCAGCAACCTTACCGCAATAATTCACTACTTCTTTTTTAGTATCTTAAACTTATATATATGAGTATGAAACGTTTATCTAAAGAAATAATAATATTCTGAAATCGTTTCAATTCTGTTGAACAACCCCGGGAAATTATAATATTTCCTGCTAAACAGAATAGCTGGAAATTAGTTTATTTCCAGAACACACTTGATAAAAACAAAACAATTCGCTGATTCTGCTCTTTAAAAGCCCAGAAAGCTCAGACAAAAACAAACATTGTGCAGTTAAGAATTATAACATTCTTATATAATAAGAATTATAACATTCTTATATAATAAGCGTAGAAACTGCTTTTCAATCACTTGTCTCCGAAAGACCAAAGTTCGTTTTACGGCATTAGTTTTGTTCAGTGGCGTTAATAATAGTTTGAAACAGAAAATATCGTTAGATTTATTGTAGAAGTGATAAGCATAAGAAATTTAAACATAGGTGTATTTGAGTAGTTCCAAAGATAGAATGATCTTAGGTTTCCTCTGTTAAACGGAAATACTTTCGTGGAACTATTTAGTTTAAAACATAGATGAAAGAACTGATTTTAATATTTTGTCCATGGCAAAAAGTATTCCATTTTTCAGGAATATCGTTTTCGGGGGTTCTGCCTCCAATCATTTGCTAGGTAAAACTTAGACAAGTAGATATAGATATTATAGAACCGGAAAAAGTTTGATATTCTTCTTAGATAAATTCCTGAAATTTCGATGACGGGGGACCCGATGCATTCAAAGATTAGTTTTATAAAACGATATAAAATTGAACTTGGTAATAAAAACATTTAGGAAGGTATCTTTAAAACTAACAAGATAAACCAGAATATGATAACATGGTTCACAGGCGGTTCCCTCACTGAAGAAGGAGCCGAGGCCGTTGTATTTGGGACGGCGAAAATATACTCGGAAGCGCTAGGAATTTACACGATAGATAGGTGCGTTTACTTCAACCTTGAACGTAGCATCCTAACTGATGGCCAGGCAGCAATTAAGGCACTTATCTCTCACCAGGTGGCATCAAAATTGCTGATGGAGTGAACAGCTTTGCCCAAAACAATTAGGTATGGAACCAATGAGTCAAGCGGTAATTTCTGGTAACGAAATGGCAGACAAACTTACCAGGTAGGGAGCAGCTTCTCCTCTTGGAGGCCCGGAACCATTTTGTGGCTTCGGCGCATTCATTCAGGAAGTAGAAGACAAACAAAGACGAGTATACTGGGACAATTTTCCGGGACTATCACAATCAAAATCACTTAAAGGGACCTATAACACAGATTGTATGGAATTAAATAAGAATATTCTAATAATCATTCCAGGAATTTGAGCAGGGCACTGTAGCCTGAATTATCATCTAACAAAACTGGGAATTTACTCTAATAGAGTGTGCAGACTTTGCAGGGAAGAAGATAATACCACGATACACATGCTGGTATCATGGCCAGCAGTAACGCACAAACGAAAGAAGCATTTGGGTATTCATCTAATTCCAAATGAGGAAATAAGACTCAACCAAATAAGCTTAATATTAAAATTTATCAAGGAAACTGGACACAGAGAAATACTCTCAATAAATGAAGGGGGCACAATAGATCTCTAAGGTGTATAATATATTATAGAAATAATAATGAAAGTAATTATGAATGGAAAGAAAAAAAAGTAAAAAATATTGTATAACAAATTAAAAAATAATATAATAAAGCAATAACATAAAAACACAATTGCAGATTTTTAGTATTAAAAGAGCTATAAAAGTAAAAACAAAAAGAAAAATATATAAGAATAATCAAAAAATTGTTTACAGGTACAAAATTAAAAAGAAGGTAATTATAAAATAATACTAAAATTTGTTATAAAAGAAAACTATTTGAAGGATAGCGGCAAAAAAGGACACATAAACTAGTCTACTACATTGAGCCATGTGTGCGATCTAATCTATAATATTGAATATTCAAAATGGTAAACTGATCACATAAATGATAAGAAAGTTTGAGTTTGGAATCACACCACCACCAAAGCTCACCAACATGGGAGTATTTGAAAACAAAAACAAAGTTACAGATAAGAATTCTTATTATAAAGATTTCGCAAGTATTTATTTGAAATTATATATATATATATATATATATATATATATATATATATATATATATATATATATATATATATATATATATATATATATATATAAATATATATATATATATATTGTCAGCTTTTGGTTAGAGGTTAACAAATATATTACTTTGAATATTGACCTTTGGACACCTTCAGATGAGCACACCGGCGAATCTGTTACTGAGAATAATTTCTATAAATCACTGAGTCGTAGCCGGTGCTTATCACATTCTTACGTAGCAAAATAATGGGAAAACGAAAAACAAATTAAACTTGTGTATGCGTACTCACAAAAAGCGATTAATATAATTATTTTAATTAATAAATAAAACTTGTTTATATAGAACTCTGCGCTTGCAGAGTATAATTCAGCATTAGCAAAAATTTCATTAAAAAAAAGACAAAAATTCGTTCCAAGCAGTTACGGTAGGTAACTCACTGGTACTGGAGGTTAATCAACCAACTCGAAAGTCATGACATCGATTTCCAGCTCTTCCGAAGCCAGGTATGTACTTGGTACACATACATTTAAATACCTGTACGCACATAAATATTGGTAAATACTTTAATAGTTGTTCAGCTTGATTTATTTGCTTTCTCAATTTGTTGTTAAGACCGCCAAAATTATGAAAATTCATACAAAGTAAACTTCCTAACTAAAGAAAAAAAATGTAATTCAATTGTTAAGGGAGAAACCAAAAAGTTATATTAAAAAAAAAATTAAGTATAGAAACAAGATATGAAGAAAAACAATAAATAAAAAAGATACATTAAAAAAAAAATTAAAACAATTATAATTTGTTTTTCTGAACGCACTTGACATACTTTGTCGTTTTTATTTAGCCTGCCAGCAAGTGAGCAGCGGCTCTGCAATTTCTTAAAAAAAGTTTACAATTGCTCTGTGTCTTTTTTCGCTCTTCGGTATCATACGAGCAAGATTAAGGAAAATAAAAAAAATTCTTCTGTTTTTATATGATTAACAAATAAACAATTATTATTTTATAACAATATTTACACAAATGTTGTTTTTCTATGCCGCAACATTTTTGAAGCATAAAGTATGTTAATATTGACTTAAATAACAGAGAGTAAACGAAAGCGGGAGGAGATGAGAATCAGATAATACGTGTTCTCTGATGAGAATAAGACGGTGAGGGTGCGGAGTTGCCAGACTGGGGAATGATAAGCAATTTAATTTTCAAGCTAAAGGAAATAACGTTTAACAGATTTAATTAAATTAAAATATTGTAAATCTAATTATAAATACATATATTAAACAAATTATACCAAAAAACTATATTTTATTTTTTATTTTATAATATTAATGATTTTTTAAATTAGTTTTTAACCATATATTAAAAATATAATTAATGAAACTAAACATATATGTGTATATATTTATAAAAATACGTAAGAATAATTATATTTACGTATAGTTAATTTTTAACACTCCTTTTTTAATTATTTTTTTTGTACAAATCGTATTTCACTAAATTATTTAAACGTATTTTGAAAATATATCGAAAACTATATATTTATATATATATATATATATATATATATATATATATATATATATATATATATATATTGATATATACATATATATATATATATATATATATATATATATATATTTGTATATGTATATATAGAATAACCCCTTAGCTGACTTTTCGCGTGAATATTGGTTTATAGTACATAAGTAAGTAAGGAAACGAGTAGTGACTTAGGCACACAATTTGTTACTTAAGAACAGAAGTAATGTCAATTCTAAATTCATTTTTCAACTCATTGTGATTCATTTATGATAAGCAAGAAGGGAATCACTACAATTCAGTATATATAAAATGCTAATTACAATGCAAATTAGTTCAAGCAAGCGCAAATATTATCGTGCATAATTTCTGTTGTAGGTAATTTCACTGTCACGCGTGTATTTAAAAATTTTGTATTCATCACATCGAAATAATTTAAATGGAAAATGCGTAATGAAGTCAAAATACGCAATATTTAATATATAAGTTGAGAAAAAATAGATTCAAATGTGATGGTGCACAAAATCTGGGAAATAACATAAAAAATAAATTATTTTAACAAAAAACTTCCCAACACCGTATGTTTGATAAAACAAAACCAAAAAACAAAATGAATCTTAAAAAATGTTTATAAAATTAAATACTATAACAAACAAAAAAAATAATATATATATATATATATATATATATATATATATATATATATATATATATATATATAAATATATAAAAAAAAAATTTAAATAATACTATACTAAGTGTTAAATTCAGAGGCACCGCACCTCGTTTTAATAAACATTATCTGGCAACATTCTGTTTGCCGCTGGCGCAGCATTTTATGCAGCATGCACGTGTGAGAAAACAGTTCAATAAACTCACTCTCACTGCAGGGTGTTTTAGTAGCTCTCTCATTTGAGCTAGTAACCCTAACTTATTGAATTCATATTATCTCTTTCCAAGAATGCGCATTCTTATACGCAGCACATGTTTAAACAGACACACCAACGCACTTCTCAAAGTGATCGGGTCTATACTCCAAATACTAGGGCAAGAAAAAAGAAAGAACAACAAAAATGTGTGGAAGCATTTGATTCAGAGAGGATTAACAAGTTGTTATTATACCGTGCAAGTAGTGTGACGTGATCTACAAATTAAATATGTGTACCTTCCCAGTAATTTGCGTGTGTTCTTACTAGTATATTGGGTCAATCTGGTGAATGCTTAATTAATTAATTGCATTTATTATTAATAGGCAGATAAACATATATTTATAATTTATATTTAATAATTATTCATATATTAAAAAATTTATAAATATACAAATAAATAGTCATCATTTTTTATATTTGGAAAGACTTTTTTTTTTGTTTATAGAAAAAACAAAGTAATTGCTCTCTTATTGAGTACTGGGTTGACACTATAATACTTGTTATTAATATGTTTATATATAAATCAGTATATATCAAAATTGAATGAAACTATTTAATATAGTTTCGAAAAAAAAAAACTTTTAATAATTTTTTCTTAGGCTTTTCCCATATAAAAACTAGTTAAAAAATCTTTAACAGAATTCATCAATGTTTATTATAATTAGCTTATAAACTTTTTAAAGAGTAATAAATGGAAAATTATTCGATTATAAAATTCCTATTTTTAGTTCGACAGACTAAATTCCGACTCACAGAAAGCAGTTGATGTTACTTAACATGAAATACCTGCTCGAATTTGGTCTAAATTTGCATAATAAATATAAGCAATTTTTTCTTTAAAAATCTATTTTCTATTGCAAACTCTTTATAAACATTAACTAATTTTTTTTATTATATGGAATTTTTTTTTGGATGTTCCAACATATGAAATGGTATTATATATAAAGAAAAGGAATTTTATATGAAATATTGAGCATGCATTATTATTACTGAACTTTAATATTTATAATTTGACCATAATATTTATTGTAAAATATATGAATATTAATATTGAAATTATTTATTTATTTATTTATTTTAGTACTAAATGAAAAATAATCATATAATAATTATTGTACATAAAAAAGAGGAGCATTGCCTTTGTCAAGGCTTTAAATGGTTTATAAAAAATATTTGTATATTAATTTTTAAATACTTATATATACATTTTTTACATAATATGAAAGCCGTCATAAACTACAAGAAGAAAAATTTAAGCAGAATAGGAAGCGAAATAATTGTGACACATACCAAAGAGGATTAATGAATTCATTAATCCTCTTTGCACATACTGATTGAAAATTCTAAAAAAAAAATAAATACTCTGCATTGAATAACACGCATTTCGTTGTGCATTCGCAAATGTTTTACATTAGACAAACATCCGCACTAATTACAAATGCAATGAAAATATTTGAATTTTTAAAACATAACGTAACAATTTTTAATTTTGTATTATATAAAAAGTCAATCAAGAAACTTAGATTGTGATATATGGAATACCGGTGCGACTACATTGAAGCAAAACAACAGGTGACTTTTTAACAATTAGTGTTGCTCTCCGAAAAAAGGCAATTAAAAAAATTACTGTACAAATATTCTTAAAATAATTAATTTTAGATACGGTATAAACTCATTGGATTCCCCCTCTGACGCATTTGCTCATAAATAGTGGAACAGGAATTGTGACTACCAATAAATTTATAAATTGAAATAGTTGACATTGCAAATAAAGTTTTTATGGATAACTTTATCTGGTTCTATATAAACACTAAAATTTTGATAAGGAATAATGCATCTAACTAACTAACTAAGTATTAAGTCTGATTTGTTTCCAATTTAATATAAAATATTTTAGTAGGAATTTAATTTAGCTGTATATATATTTGTGATCCTTAGCTAGTACGCGGAATCATAGGAATTAATTATGTGAATAATTTAATTTATATGAAGAATTTAAATAATTTATATATTAATTTATATGAATATTTAAATTTATATGAAGAACTAAATTTATTTATGATTTTAAATTAAATGCAGTAGAGCAGATACACTTAAAAATGATACACATAAGTTGTTCAGTGGAGGAGTATGCTTTGACCAACTAAGCATAATTTGTGTGTATTTTTTAAAGATATTTTTAGGTATTTAGAGAATTAGGGAATCCCTTTATTAAATGAGATTTGTATTTAGCGAATTAGAGAATCCCTTTATTAAATGAGATTTGTAATATGATTTAAAAAAGTTATAAATGGACCAATTGCGGATTTGGACTTGAAGTCCGTGCTTCTTTAATGTGAGTATGTCATGCCACAATGGGCCTTAAGCAGGCCTACGGGAGTCTAAAGACAGCCATTTAACCTAACTAACTAATGTTAGTATTCCAAGCCAAAAATTACACACAGAACTCCCGACCCTGGTAAGTCACTTTTACGGTATCGGTTCAAATCATGCTATTACAATAAATTATTAAATAAAAACAGAATAGATAAAGAGAGTTCAAAACGCACACCGAATAAACTTGTTTTCAGATTTAAAAAAAATGTTGCCAGAGTTAGTGGCGCAGTTTATGAACTCGAGCATAGAAAATAAACACAAAACAACAAAACCGAAAGTAGTGAAATGCTAAAACTTAAAACAAAAATAAAAAAAAATTTGGAATATACAATAATAAAATAAAAAATAACAATATACAAATAATACAAAAAAACAAATTAACAATACACAAATATAAAATAAATAAAAGAAAAAAATTGTTCAGCGTAATAATAATAATCGTAAACAGCAATAACAATTACGTTTAACCAAAATAGTGGGGGACGAAAATCGAAAGAGATTTCAGAGAGAAACAGCAAAGACAGTACTGAATCTACAATTCAAAACGCGTGAAGACTGTTTGACGAGAAATAAATTCTTCAAATAAAAAACTACGGATAAATCAACGGAATACGCAAAAAAGCAGATACAATATATTTGAATTAATTTTATTTATTTTTTTTTTTGTAAATCTGTGTGCCTTGGCTTGCACTGCACTAACACCAACACACTTCGGTTTTCTAAAAAAATGCACTTATAGCAATTTATTTGACTATATTTGTATAAAAATTTATATTTTTTATATTTACCTAAAAGAAAAAGTAGAAAGGAAACTGTAACTGGTTTGACGCACGTTTTCGAAAAGAAAACGGTTAAGTGGTGCCACTGCTCTTGCAAATAACCGTACGCGGACCAATAACAACGCACTGCCTGCAACTGTACAGCGACCACCACAAGTAAACGATCGCACAAGAGATTGACTCACACGAGGAACAGCGCTCAACTACCAACGGCCAACAACCAACGACCAAAACGCGGCTAACACTTCAAACTCAAAATGAAGACTGATCTTCAACGTTTGAATTTAAGAATAATAAATGCTGCTGCTCCTGCTTCACTCGTGGCCTGCGGCCCAACGCTATCTCACTCCCTCTCTCGCTCTCCCGCGGACACACGAACCCACAAAAACACTCCACATAATTGCGTTGATAACGACAATTTTTGCATTAGTTGAGTGCGTAGCAGTGTTACCAGACTGAGGGAACAGGAATATTGAATAGAGTCAAATTTATATATATAGTTATTAAATATAAATTATATTTATAGTTTATTTAAATTAAAATTTAATATATAAACAATATAACTAACAATTTTTAAAGATCAGAAAATTTGTTCGTCTAGAAAGTACATATTTTTATATATTTCTGGGGATCGGGAATATTGAGTATAAGCAATTTCAGCCGAGAGACTTGGCAGCTATATTTAATTATATAAATTATCATTACAAAATTCTTAGATATCAGAGAATACATTCATGTAGAAAGTACAGATATATATATATATATATATATATATATATATATATATATATATATATATATATATATATATATGTATATATATATATATATATATATATATATATATATATATATGTATATATATATATATATATATATATATATATATATATATATATATTAAACATATAATAATAAATAAATTATATATATGGACTATATAAACAAAAATATAAACGCGGTGGGTTAATGAATTATTAGTTTATAACATAGCTCTATGTTGGTCCTCCTTGCAGATGAATTTAACTCATTATCGAAAAGTAGTACAATATTAATCGTCTGTGTTCCTGGAGACAGGAACATTACAGGCAACGAGCGCGCCGACGAGCTAGCACGAGGGGGCTCATCGGATCAAGTGTTTTCCTACATGTGTGTGGGCGTCCCCCTAACCGTTGTTAAGGGAAATAAATATCACAGCATTTTACACACATAATATACATATTTGCTATATTGATCTCATAGTAACACACTTGGGCTTCTGGTACAATGGGCATCAATGTCTGAGTGCTTCGAGACCTACTTCTTCGGCGGCTCTCCACCTTACCCCACTTCTAATACACTTTGGGCTTGGTTAAAATTAACGAACCACATAACACATTTTATTTGTGCTTCGTCTACGTAGATAACTGGTGACCTAATAAGTCCACAGCAATTATAATGAGGTTAAAAATATCATTAAATATAATAGCAGCGCACGTGTATAATAAAACAAACCCAAAGTCTTATAAAGAAACAAAGAAACCTGAGCTAAAGTTAACAATTCAAACAGAAAAACAAAAACCAAAATATAATAACTTTCTGTAGAATATAGATCTAAATTTTTTTCTTTCTAAAGCTAGAATCTAATTCGCTAAATAAGAAAAATTTACTAACTTACTTTTGCTAATTTTGCGTTTACTTTTGTTATTCAGCCAAGTGACAATTTTTTCGACAGACCAAGTGTTTATTTATTAATTCAAACAATGAAAACAATATAAAAAAACAATAAATTTTAACAAGATTCAGGCACAATCTTTAAAGGAAATCCCAATCAGTGAATAAGGAGTATCGCAGAATTTTGTAGCGCAGAATCATGGTATGATGAAATAAAAGATTATCTGCGATTTCCAAAATATATTTCTATGTCAGAGAAAAAGCGTAACGCAATAAAGTAGCTGATCGTAATAGAAAATATTCCAGGAACATGATTTGACGCACTATTGTAAACTTTGATTGAGACCATTAGGGACCCTCGAGCAGAATTAGGTCTGATTTACTAAACCGCTACGAAACGAATTATCCCTTTTACAATGATTTCCTCTTATTCAGATTAAATTACCACAACATTTCCAATTGGGTTGCTCGTTTGACTGACAATTGTCATTTGGGAACTAATATATCCTTTGTTGTGGTAGTAATGAAATCTAATTTAAATATATGGGGGATTCCTCATATATAAAATAAACAGCGGTTGGAATGATCAAAAGTGGTTTCAACTCTGGTAATTACTTCACAGATACGGCAAAAAACGCCTCCCTATTCATTCATCTGGTGCCGCTAAGGATCTAACAGGTCTATCCATGACTTATGCGGTCAGCCAGTCTAACCTAACCTAACCTACAACCAAGTATATTGTCTTTTTGTTCATTACATAAGAATATGGTGATTATTGGCCTATTTTTGGACTACATAAGAGTGTTTCCTTTATAATTTTATTGCATTGCCGGTAATTTGACGGAATCAATCTTATCATTTTGGGCCTCTCCTGGTTATTGTAGGATACAAGCTCCTCTGTTGGTAGTCTCATTTACTTTGATTTGGATTAATATAATTTTTTATAAAGCTGCTAAAAGTAATTATCTCTATAAATGCTTCTTAAGTTCATTTATTGTTTATTTATTTGGTTTCTGATTGCCGTGGTGGCCTTGTAGCTATTTCGGACAGAGATCTTTCAATGAAAGGCAATTTTTCCCCAAGTAGATATTATGTCTCAAAAAGCGATCTTTCAATAAAAGACAATTTTTCCTATGAATAGAACCTAGGCCTTCAGGTATTTGTCCATCCAGATAACTACTCTGACTGCAGATGGTGAATTTACTCAGCTCGAATACAACAAATTTTGTCCAAAAATTAGAATACTGAATACTTTCATATTTACTATTATTATTATTGTATTTATTATCATAATTATTTTTATGTTAATCTTTTGTTTAATTTAGATTAGATTATAATTATTGTTCTTTAAAAAATGGTGTTTTATTTTATTATTTTGTTTTTTCATTATTGTGATATTTTTAATTTATTTATTAAGTTTTTTCATCTTTAAAAGCGTAATCTTATTTGTACAATGAATAAAATTTATATTAAAGTAAATAAATAAATAAATGGAAAGTAACCTTTATGGCTAAATGTATATATTGATGCCATCGAACTTCCATCGATAGCATCACATCAGCGAACATAGTAGTGGAAAAAAGGAAGAAAGAAGGACATATAGGCATACTTTTTTCCATTTGACAACCTTACTCCATTCTACTGAGTTTTTTCCATCGATATCATCAAATCAGCCAATATAAAATTTTCTGGGGAAAAACGAAGAAGGAAGGATACGGCATATTTTGTTCTATTTGACAACTTTGGCACATACTCCTGTCTTTTAATATTCATACTACAGTCCAAAACTATATTCTTGAGTGAAATTATATCAGTCTGGCAACACTGCCTCCTGAGTGCCCAAGAGAGAGTTTGAATTATTGTGCATGTGTTGCTGTGTTGCCGATAAGGTCGCTATGCCGCCGGGTAGCTGGGTAGCCTGTTAGGTGGGTATTAATAATCTGGTCGAGATTGCACTTTACGTTGCTCAAATGCACTTTCTATTGAAGAGGATCGTTATCGGCGCCGCTTCAGTGTTCGTTGGTTCTAATCTGTTTGCTTTTGGTTTGACATTTTTCAAATTGAAATATTTCCAATATGTTTTTTTTCTTAAAATGTTTTTAGCTGATAAAATCGGTTTTTTTGTAGTTTTTTTAAATACATTTTAATTGCAGGGGAACGCATTTACCGCAATCTATACGTATTTAAATGTTGTATAATATTTTAAATTTGGCGTAAATTCACATTCATTTTATATAATTTCCATTTGAGTGTTTCGTTGATTATTTTGATAGATTTTTCTACGATATTCAGAATGACAATTTCCCAACAGTAGGAATATAAATCTTATTCTACATTTATGCTTCCATCGGTTTTTCATAGGCTGAATCCTAAGCTGTTCATTGACTGTGGTAGGAACCGCCTCGGTTGTATAACGAGCCGGCCGACTTTCAGTACTCATAATGGGAACTTTGAGATTGTGATCTAATTAGTTCTCTACGAGTATATATGATGGGACTACGTCTCTTGAGCCACGAATTAGAGGATTACGCCAAAGATAATATACACAAAGCAAAGATAATATATTGAAAGATACCAGAGATACTATACACACGGCTCTTTACTCATTAGTTTTGTTGGGAGGTAACAATTTTATATAATCTACTTGCCAAAACGTAGTCAAAGACATCAAGCAAAGTAACCATTTACTTCTTATACAAGTTGATATCATCTTTCATAGCGTATTCCGCAAATACGCCAATTAAAATCCTTCGTTTGGATAATTGCGACCTATCCTGTGTAACTCCTATAATATACCTAACTGACTGAAAAAAATCAACTATTTCGATGATATTTAATAATTATATTATAAAAATAAATTAGATATTTAATTATATTAGACAAATACAAGCTGCATTCCAAGGCGCAACGGGACTTTTTGAAAAAGAGGTATTTCTGGTAAGACCATCTGTTGGCATTATATGCTTTAGAGAGATACATAGATTCCTCACTGATGTCCTGTCGAAATTCCATGCCATTTGGACTAGTAGAAGCGGAGTTATTGCGCCTGAAATGACAGTAGATTTGTGTCATCAGATACAAAAATGAGCATCGAAAAAAGAACTAATATAAAAGTTTGTTTTAAACTTGGTTCAACTCTCCTATTCATTGAAATTCATCGAATTTGAATTGAGCATCAGAAAAACACAAACCTATGGCATTTTGACCGAACATTTGGGCTACAAAAAGTGTTTGCTCGGTGTGTTCCGCACAAGTTGAGTAACGACCAAAAATTGCTCAGAATTCAACATACGACAGACATCATCAAGGAGGTTAAAAAGGACCAGCACTTCCTTTACAACATTATGACTGGTGATGAAAAGAGGTGTTGTCAATATGATTCCTGATGAAAACAAGCACCAAACTGCCGACTGGAAGGCATCAGACGAGCCAAAACCCAACAAATCTCATTTCGAGCAGGTAAAAGTGAAAAGGATGCTGATTTGCTTCTACGATTCCAAGGGCATTATCCAAAAAGAGTTCGGACAATGCATAACTCTATCTTGACATTTTCAAGCGTTTGGTGCTTCCTATCCGTCGTATTCGGCTGGAAGGAAGTTGTCCTTTGTTGCACGATAATGTGCCATCTCATCAATCGCCATTTGTGACCGAACGCTTGACTGAAAATCGCATTTTATCTATCAACCACTCCCCGTATTCGCCTGATTTGTGTCCATGCTACTTTTATCGTTTCGGGAAAATGCATTCGCCGATAAGAGGAAAGTGTTTTACGAACGCAGAAGTTATTAAAAGTGGTTGTACCGACATGTTGAAGGACACATCAGCCGACGATCTAAAACACTCATTCGACATAATTGTAGACCGTGCAAATTTATTTGAAAAATAACAAATATATGTTTATAATATATAAGAAAATTAATTGTATTATAAATATAACTGTTTAATGTAAAAATATCTGCAAGTATTTGTGTAAATTTGCATAAGCCAATAACTGTATAATTAAGTTATTTATATTAAATTATATATTTTGTTCCATATTGTGCATATGATTAGTTTCATTGTCATAGCATAGATCTCGGAGTTCGAAAGCTAGAAGTCTAGTTCTGTGTACGAGCCTGAATCGAATGATTTTTCCACTCATCGCTAGTCATTTAAATATAACTATAATTACAGAATAATTGAAAAAATAGACTAACTAATAAATAATAAATGCACAACAAAACAAGTAAAGAAAGATAGATGAAAAAAATTCATCAGGCATCTACAGTGCAGTATTTCCTCTCCAGCTCTATACATGGATAAATTCTACTATAAATTATTATCTACTCTAAACTTTAGGCAGTTCATTTAAATTAGTTCTGCACTTAACGCATTTATATACTTGTATTAATAAATCATGCAGTTCCATTAGTGTTGAACTTCTATACTAAACTGTGACCAATGTCAGTTGCATACTATTTACTTCACTGCCTGGTGATCCTGAATGACCGCGCTTATCTTGTACATGTTTGAATATGTACGTACTACCGACTCAAAAAACAACTCAAGATTATTTTTGGACTCACAAATGTGGGTTTAGGAAAAAAACTGCTGCATTAGAATTTCCCATCAACATTTTCTAACTCCAATGTACAAATTCTTATCAGATGCTGAAAGTCCAAAAAGTCAATTTTTTAGCTGATAAGCAACGAAAAACAAGCGAGCAGCGGAGCAATAAATTCAAATAAAGTATAATTTTTTTAAACGAAATGTGTGAAATTAAATGTACATGCAATGGAACTAATGCAGTGGATGTTATGACATTAGGAAAGCCAATAACCCAGGCAGTTCAAACCATAAAATTAAATAAATAGAAAGTCCAATTAAAATAGAGATATGTATGCGTACTCAGTTATTAATAGGCAAATAGGGGCGTTTAAATAGGAAACAAGTGTCAGTAATCTCTTTTCAGAGCACTTTTTTTGTGGGTGAGTATTCCAAGAAAGCGAAGAGTTTGGATAAGTGAACATTTTACTGCCACTAATGATGAACCAAGTGGGCATATACATATGTTAGGTTACATAATATGGCTATTACCCTTATAAGACTCCGTAAAACATATAGAGATATCATATTTGTACTTTATAATCCAGTACTGGGTAAATTTTTGAAGAGGTCCTGATGATGTGTAATAAATCTCTTGACAATAGTGTATTTTTATCAGAATTAGCCCAGCTGAGTGTAATCATCCCCACTTTGAAACTAAACCCGTGCTCTTCTCATTTTAAAACACACTCGTTGATAATTGTTCTGTTTTTTCATTCTCATTCAGCTGCATTCAATGAGTGTTTAATATAACGCAATAAACGAGCATTTAATATGAAGCCTTCGACGAGTATTTATTATAAAGCTTTCAACGAGTATTTCATATAAAGTGTTCAACGAGTATTTATTATAAAGACTTCTACGAGTATTTAATATAAAGCCTTCTACGACTATTTAATATAAAGCCTTCAACGAGTATTTCATATAAAGTGTTAAACGAGTATTTAACATAAACAGTGAGCAATTGTTTCTGTACTCGTTAGTTTTGTTGCCACTACTGGGAGGTGTTTATCCTAACTTGTTTGTTCAAATATGAACAAAGACATCAATCAGAGTGCGAACAAGTTTTGATTTATAATAATTGTCCTTTCATTCACATGTTTAAGCAAATATTCTGGTCACCGCCTGAGCACCACTGTAGGGTGTACAAATTAAAGAGCGAACTGTACCATTTTCATGAATCTTGCATATACTCTTTGCTAGGTGGGGGACAAGATTGTTAGGTCACAAGATCATTAATTGCTGTCCTTTGTGTGGATGTTGTCCAATAATGTAGTGTTGCCCAATAATGAGTACATATGAGTAGTAAGTGGAGTATTGTAACGAGGGATTTGAAAGACGTCCCAGTAGTACATAGAAATTTGACTGGAAATTTTTATAAGCACTTTTGTGTAATTGAGTTCTGTAAACTTCCTATCCACATTTGGGTGGATAGGACAGAAAAAACGTACGAATTAAAATTAAAGATTCTTATGAAAACGCAGTTTCCAAACTACCTGAATGCCACTTATTATAATACCGACTGTTCTTGCTTCGGCAGAACATATACTAAAATTGGAACGATACAGAGAAGATTAGCATGGCCCCTGCGCAAGGATGACACGCAAAATCGTGAAGCGTTCCACATTTTTAGCACTCACTAATATGGCCACTTCAAAATGGTATTCCAGAAGGTTCTTTTCCTTGTTTCATTTGAAAAATTAAATAAAATAATAAATCGTAACCATTTTTTCAACCACACAATCTACGCAGATGACTTATACATATATCACAGCCAAATTTGATTCCTTTTCCAAAATCAGGGTCTAAAATATCGTTTGAAAAATCTCAAATACTCCATGTGTGCCGTAAAAGAAACTGTGATCCTGTTAATATTTTAATTCAAAACAAAACAATAGAAAATGTAAATAATCTTCGTATACTTGGTATTATATTTAACAATAGATATAGATGGTCTTCACATATTGATTCTTTAAAAGTATCTCTCAACAATAGATTAAATTTAATTAAATGTATAAGCAGTTACAATAGCCAAGCACACCCAAATTGCAACATAAACGTACTAAAAGCTGTATTATTGTCGAAAATAGACTACGCACTACCTATATTTGGAAACGCACCACAATCACAACTGAGTAAAATAAATTCAATTTATAATGCAGCTGCCCGTTACTGTCTGGGTGCATTTCGGACCACACCAATGACCAACATACTGACAGAAGCCGGACTACTAACATTAACTGATAGAATGGCGTTGCTCACTTCACGGCTGATCCCAAAAATAATTTTGCCAGCAGAAAATCCAATGATTGAAAATATATCCAACCAAGCAAAAATAAAAATAATACGTCAGCCCTCTACTATGCATAGAATAATATCCTCAGCAAAACTCATTGCAATCAGTATAAAAAGCCACATAAAATACAACACGAAACATCCACCATGGCTACTAAAAAAAGAAAGTGTAATTTATAAATTATTCGCTCTCGCAAAAATTACAACCACTGCCACCATATACCATCAAAACTACAAAGAAATTCAAAATTCTTGGCTAAAATGTGGATGGAAATTCATGTATACTGACGGCTCCAAGAAAACAAACGGTTCCGGATTTGCTGTGATAAATGCTAACATGGAAGTACTCCAAGTATCCCAATTACCTGCATACTATTCAATATTTACAGCCGAAGCCGAAGCAATATATACAGCTTTAAAATATTGCAAAATACAAAAAGGAAAGTATATTATATGCTCCGATTCACAGTCGGTTATCAAAGCTGTTCAAAACCCATCACACGGAGACGAAACAATATGCAAAATTCGTGATATTTTAATCACACTTCCCCATAAAACAAAAATAATGTGGATACCGGGACACGCTGGAATTATTGAAAATATCCTGGCCGACGAAGCCGCAAAATATGCTACAAGTGCACCACTTTTAATTCATCCCACATACAGCAGAAGCGACTTAAAAAACCAAATAAATGCATACCATTCTATCCAACGAAAACAAAATTTTACTCAATACTAGCACAATTATAAACTAATTAACACAGACGGGAATGCATCCAGATACCGGAGTAACATATCCAAATTGAACTTACGAAAATACATAAGGATCCGTCTTGGGCACACATTGATGACACATAAATATTTATTTGAAGGAACATTACCACCAACCTGCCCACTTTGCAACTCCCACACACTAACAATAGTCCATCTCATCAACAGCTGCCCGACTGTGGTTCAAAAACAACTACATTTTTTTAAACAAATCATTTTACCACATGCTTTACAAAATATATCCACAGAAAACATAAAAGACGTAACTTCACTGCTCCACCTCTGTCAGATTTGCTTTGACATATAAATATAAAATATATATGTATATACTTTTATTAGTTTAATACTAGTTAATTTTATTAATAGTTAGGCCGAAGACCTTAGTTGTTAGTTGCCTAGGTAATAAGTTTAGCATTAAATTTATTTGTGTATAAACTTTTTTAAAATAAAAATAAATAAATAAATATAATACCGACAGGCATAACGGAATGTTATCGGCAATAACATCTCCCATTAGAACATACGAGTACAACATCAAAAGTGTCGAAAGTGGCCCAAGAATGTCGTATTTCTATCCCACAGCAGGAGTACTGGCGACATTTTCGGCACATGTAGTTCATGGAAACAATTTCATGGAAATTTGGAGAGAAAAAATGGGTGAATGACATTTTGACTAAGACATATGTTCTACCATTCCTAAGAATCACACAATCAAAATAGCACCCAATATGTGGAAGTATATGCTGTCTGCCAGCATTAGAAGCTCTTCGGTTTACAAGGTTTATTATTAGCACGACAGCACTTCACACTCCGTTCCCTTCGAATCCATCCATTTGTGCACATCTCCAAATTTAGTTTTTGGATTTTTTATTACATGTCTCTTGTGTTAGTTCGGTTGACATTTTTATCTATATAATTTAAGAGTTTTTCATTGTCATTAACTTGTTATTCTGAAGGCCGACGGCTGCTTATCCAGTTTTTATTTGTGCATCTTGAGTGCCATGGTAGAATTTCTATTGTACCTTTAGGGCATTCTTCTATCTGGCATAAATCGAAAAGATATTTAAAGAATTTCTAGAATTTCCTCAATTAAATATCGTTATCAATATAATAGATTTTACCAACGATAAACTGTGGAATTATTTCCAATTTTCTCCCTTATCCGAAAGTAGCAGAAATTTTTAACTACACACTTCATAAAATTGTATCAAACTGCTCAGTAAGGTTCAGAATTATATAGAGAGGTACTTTGATATATATTGTATATACGAGTGTATACATATATAAGACTATAAAAAACATACCTCATCATATTGGGACGATTATTTAATTATTATAATGTACCAGAAGCGAACCGAAATATATATGCTTCAATTTTGTTTCTGATAACGATATATTTAGTTTTTTATCTTATATATCTTTATCTCAAATTTTTATATCAATATCGCTTTATGCTTGGCAACAAAAATAGAGAAACAGAAATATGTGATATTCGATGATTATAAAGAGTACTTATTTATCAATAGTTTATAAATAAGACTTTTATTTGCACAAGATAAGAAACATATCTCCAGTAAGGTATGAATTTAGATCTGTAGATTACTTGTAGGCTTACCTATGGATTATAAATAAATCTGTGGAAATTTATTCAGATCTTCACTGAAAGTTTTGGTCTTCTCTCTCCAAGACTCACTTGCCGCAGTGGATAGATTTATACAAAAGATCAGATAAATTTTGAAGTGGTCCACCAAAAATCTGGTCAGTTAGTTTCTCTCCATTACATACTTGCCTAAAGTATGATTTTGATACAAAGTTCCCACAAATTCGGAAGAGCTTAATCAAATGATTTGTTCCGTTTCCCTACAGCAACATACGAGTATACTTGCGCCAGACACTCATGAGAAGACACAGAATTGAGTAAGAATCAGTTGAATCAAATTTCTAATTGAACCTCGGAAATTTGTATGCAATTAATTGTTCAGCCTTTTGAGTGGCATTTCCCCAATAAATGATGCCACTGTTCAATAGTTTAATCTCCAAATTATTCAAAGTGGGATCAGAAACAGAAACCACAATCATACATTTGATTCGAAGAGTTCTGGAAACATGATAATTTCTCTGTATTGAAATTATGTCCAGAAATAGCAGTATCCGAGGTATCTCAACCCGCATAAGTATACGCAACCTTGAGTGGATGCATGACACTTCTATCTGCAAATTATACATGAAAAGCAGTATTAGGATACTGGCCGAGGTATTTCAGCACGAATATGGAAGTATACACAACCTTGAGTGAGTTCATAGAATTGAAAGTTGTCATGTTTCCGCCTCTGATTAAGAGCACTGACCAGGAAGGCTTCTTTCTCTCTTCAGTTCGAGTGCCCTTCAATCCAGTAGTGCTTCAAGATATTCTGGCGATTGCAGTGCTCAAGACCTAACATTGAAGTTTCCCCACGTAAATTTAACAATATTATCCGGATCACGTTCTTTAGGTAGGCGATTAAATCGAGACAAAGTGTTATTCTAATCAGTAATAATTATTTGTGCTTCCATGTGCACATGGGTGTGGTTCCTTCTAAAGAATGTGTTAGGAAATAATCGAATAAATGTCATAATCTAATTTATGGCATTTATACTTGAACTGGATTTGGTAGATTAGGTTTCCTAAATTATTTGTATTTCGTAGTTAGTAGAAAAACCCTGGTTAGCTTGTGCTATTGTTGGAAAATACCTGTACAGTCATTTGGAAATTATACGGCATAGAATTAAGATTCAATAAGTCTCCGGTGATAATTATGAAAGAGGCATAGATAGATCTCAAAAAGGTGTAAACTGGTAACTGAAATGGTTCAGAAAGCGATTGAAAAAATCTAATAATATTTCAATTTAATCTCCAACCTAATCAAAACTTTCTTAATCTGATGTTAGATTGTCACACGATTACGATTATAGTTAATACTAATAATAAATCAAAATACATGCATGATATGCGGAAAACCCATTGATTAAGAAGCGGACTATATCAGAAATGGAGTGGAATTTGTTGCAATTATTCAAGGGTAGAAATTATTCGGTGGAACAAAGTGTTATGAGATAATTGAGAATGAGAAAAATTTGTTAAGAAACAATAATAAAAATTTCAGTTTGTTCATAAAATAATAATAAAATATCGTGTAACTAAATTTTAGAAAAATCAAAGAAGTCATAAAATAAGAGATAACCCCAGGTCACCTTGATCGTTAGATTTTGTGTAGCCTTAAATGCATTCATAAGACTACAGCGTCCTCGGCGGCTTACCGAGTTTCTAGCCTTGCAATAGCACTATTTTATCCCTGAACTCATGTAAGCACTGTGAAGGTGATGACATTACCACAGCTATTCTCTTTGAGTTCTTCTCTTTATAGGAGATACCACCATTCTGAGCCATTTTCAGGGTAATTTTCAATAAAATTTCTCCAAAAGTATGGAAGAAAGCTGGCTAGAGATAGGCGGGCTTGGCAGCATCGACATTGGATGTAATAGTCCACACCTGCCACTCTTTCTTCTGGGCTCTGTGTATGGATTACAACGTAAGCAATGAGTAAACCAAACTGCATACATAAGTAGAAACATTTCAATTGGATAGAAATTGAATACTCTGGATTCTTATTAATTCAAACAACCAATTCATCCTTAGGCTTTTACCTGGTAATCATTTTGCTATGATCCAGAGCTAAAATTTAAGGAATCAGGGTGTAACGACACGGGGGTTTTTTGATTCTAAGGCTGAGGTATACTCAGCGGCTTACCAGGGTTCGTTACTAAGATATCTCTTTTGTTTAAATGATTTAATTTTTATTTATTTTAATCTTTATTACAAAAAGTTTAAGACAAGAAAATGGTACTCCTTTCAAAGGCGTGCTCGATGTCGCGAGTCCAGTAGTGACAGTGAACGCGGGGTGTTGGCCTGCTCAGGTGCGTCCGGCGCGAATGATTGATTCGCTCAAGTCGTTAGTAAAAGTCCGGCGCGGGGTGTTGGCCCGCTCAGGTGCGTTCGGCGCGAATGATTGATTCGCTTAGTCGTCAGTTACGTGTACGTCGCGGGGTGTTGGCCCACTCAGGTTCGTTCGGCGCGAATGATTGATTCGCTTACTCGTTTTTGTCCAGATTTGTCTGAGCACTTACCTAATATCCTTTGTACGTGGATCTCCGTGATGTCTTCTACGACAAGAGTTATCTTCCGTAGCGCTGATGCTTGTCCAACGAGAGATGTCTGTCAAAGAGCTGCTTATCCAACGAGAGCTGTTGTCCAAAGAGATCGATTTGATCCCTGTTGCCGCTTTTGTTTCCATGCGCACGCATACCAGCACAACTTTCCCTGTGTGTGTCTAAACCGGCAAAGTGGCGTGATCCCAAGCAAGAAACCGGTTTTCGCTGTATCCACGTGGCATGTTGGGTGATGTTGGTAACCGTGTCCGTAAAGTGGCGTGATTTTGCTGAAGAAACCGGTTTTCGCTGTATCCACGTGGCATGTTGGCTGATGTTGGTAACCGTGTCCGCAAAGTGGCATGATTTCACTCAAGAAACCGGTTTTCATGCTATCCACGTGGCATGTTGGCTGCTGATGGAAAGTGGTTTGGCGTCATGGGTCGGTACGGTATTTAGCTGCCCATATACATATTAATGCTGCATATACATACGTGTATGTGCATATTTATATGTATATGAGCAGCGTCCAGAGGCGTAATAATCAATTTGTGAGGGGGGAAATTGCCCTCAATTTCCTCTCCTTACAAGGGTCATAAATATATTTATATATTCTTGTCAACGCATCAATTTAATGACTGTTAAATTAATGTTAATCCTAAATGTTAATTTACTGAAAACTTAGCAGATCTTTAACATTTTTCCACCAATTATTATGTTATATTCAAACTGCTGTTGAGTTACAATGCCACACTGAGATGGCACTACTGACTGAGCAGTAAAGACAACAACCTTCTGCTTAAAGTTGCCTTAAAAGTTGCATAAGTATTCTGTATAGAAAGTTTATACCCAAACCATAATATAAGCGCCCAATGGTGCGAGGAGAGGCTATAGCAGAGACTGTTAACTTTAAGTTTAATGCTTAACAGTAATTGAGCAGAATTGAGGAAAAATTTGAAAAATAAATAAAATTACTAATAAAAACCATTTTTTTGCGGTATTGTATGAGATGATGCATTCTACCAGGAATTTATTTAATTATTCTTTTTTTTACGAGACTAGTAGTTCAAGAAAATGTCACAATAATGAAGGAAGTCCGCAGCAGATTGTCATTAAAATATTTTAATTGAACCAATAAAGGAAGCAAGATTATCGTAATTTAAGAATTATGTGTATAGTTTCAATATCTCTGTTCTACTCTAATTGTTCTATTTAAATAGCACTTACCCCATCAACAATGGAGCTTCAGCTATAAATAGAACTGTACTCTTTTCTTATAAATCACAGTGTACCCTTGCCTGGTAACTAAAAGCCTGAGTGTGCCTCCGCCAGAGTATGTCCTTGGGGTGAGTTTTATTTAGCTGTTACCTATTAAAGGATTGCGAAAATCGCCGCGAATTCCCACGAGAGTTTACCCACCAAAATGCGCACCTGCTTAATTAAACGCATAAAGCCTTTTAGGAAGCCATTAAGCGACAGAGTAAGCCACGTTAGTCTGAGCAAAGAACGCAGTCAGGTGGAATTAGTGTGGTTTTGGGTAGCATAAGTTGGGATTTGTGGTGCGTGTAGAAATTAGAAGGCCGGGGAATAATTTTAGTAATAATAATTGCCAATTCAAAGAATGAATTTATTGAAAATTAGATTTATAAGCAAATACATACGTAAGGATCCATTAAAAATTCTGTTAACTTTGCAATGAATTCCATTAAATATTCTATTCTATTAACTTTGCGATCTATTCAAAAATATCCTAGGTTGGCTAGTGTAAAATCAATCATTAGTTCGAGGAAATTAATTTACAAGTATTTAGCACTGCTTGGAGAGACTTTAAAGTTTCTCCTACAGAGATACTATTTTTTACACCGTCAATGCCTCTTTTAGCATATCCATGAGTGTGCAACTGTATGTTAACTGTCTCTATGAGTCGCTCATTGATTCAAAATATTATTTCAAAGACCTTCGAGTCTTATAGTCTCTAGATCTTTAAATCGTCCCTCATTGCACTGCTATAAGGACTTTGAGGGTGTCATTTTCTTTTTGTCCTTCATTACTTTATAGATCAATCGAAATTTTATTCATAGAATAGTTTGGCGGAGTCCTAATACCATTGTGAGGCCATCATTACTTTGTACTTCAGCCGGTATATTCACTCGCTTCACACCAATGAGTATTCTGTTTAACAAATTCCATTTGACCATTTCCTCAGAGTTAAAATTTGTTTTGACATAATTTGTTTTTAATATCAACGATGCCATAAATGTTCATCATAAATGCACATCATCGCTTTCTATCTGTACGAACATCAACATCCTCATCATAATCAATTTGATTGTACTGCTGATTCCTTTGGCCCGCATTAATTTTCATCGTTTTGCCATTTGCAAACAACGCTCGATTTCCTTGCCAATGCAAAGCATTGATTTCGCATCTATTTTCACAATGGCATGGGACTTTTTTCTCTTGCCCCACCATCACAAAAATCTCTTCCCCAATCACAGCAGCTGCATTGTCATTCTCTCTTGTTTACTGTATGCCAATGCTAATGGCAATGTCCTTGCGCTCTCGTCTTCAGTTGCAAGCGAAATTGCATTTCCTTGATTCCTGTCATACTTTCACAGTTGTTGGCGCTCCAGTTGTTAAATGTTTGTTGTCAACAATTTAAGGATTGTGTTTGTATATGCTGTCGAATCTATGTGGAATACTTACTAATTGATTTGAACCTAGTGGAGAGTTTCTCTGGGTTTCTCTTTGGGTGGCACATAGAAGTGTCGATTTAAGTTTATTGTAGATTTTTTATCACATTGAGGAATACAAATACGGCATCACATATTTAAGATTATGTTTTTATCAGCGCATTTATCGAAATTGGTTTTTAAACTGTTTATATCCTTATTTTATAGAAATTTTCCTTATCTGTCTTTCGTTTCTTTTGGTTTTGTTTCATTTAATTTATCAAATGAGATAAAGAATGTCTCTGCTGCAAAGTTTTTGATCACTGTCACACAATGTCGAAGAAGCTGTCAGCACAGAAGAAGCTCCGACTCCAAAATTCAATGCAAGAAGATTTAATATGAGAGTGTGTGTATTTGTGAGTGTATGTGTGTATGTAGATACATGCTTGTGTATTATTTGTGTTACAAAAACACCAACAAATTAGGCAACTCCTGGGTAAATAAATAAATTCCGAAATTAAAGTGGTCACTTATATCACACACAAAAACAAGAAACTTTCAAACCATGAACATAGTTTCAGTTACCAACAACACAAAAAAACTAATGCATTTTTTATCTTTTTTCTTTTAGAATTTAGCAGAGAAGAAAACTACGAACTTCCTCAGTTTTCTTTTGGTTGGAATTTTCTCGTAGTGGATATTTTCTTTTTATTTACAAAGAGACTTAAATAAATCAGAAAACTTTTTAGTGACCCTACTGCAACTACTTAAATGGACACACCTATAGACACACAAATACCATCGCATTTCAACACTTACGTGTAAGCTGCAAATTCAGGTAAGGCTATGTGTGGACATACGTGACTGGGGCTTACCGCGTTGTTTAAACTTGGAGCGAGTTGTAATGGACTTACACAAGGGCATTGTTTGGGAGGAAAAGAGGATTCCTTATGTAGACAACAATATAAGAGCTATATAGGAACTTCCTCATGTAAATGTACTTATACAAATTATTCTTAGTAAATTGTTTTTCTACGTGTTCAACAAATAAATAACACTTGCCTCTTATTCTTAGGAGGTGTGAATAGTAAATCCATAAATTTAGATATTAAACAAGCAGCTGTGAATAGTTAGATTATATTATACGTCGTGACCTGAAATATCTATTGTTACGCCTCTATTTATTTTAAAGACGAGGATTCTGGAGATTCTGTCAGGCTAATTTCCGACAGGATTTCATTTATTTTGGAGGAATCAAGTTGAGGGATCTTGCTCATATCTAATATATACTCGTATTCTTCAAAATACCAGTCCCTTTTTTGTACCAAACGTCCGCAGTCTGTGGTCAGGCGCTGCAAGGTTTCGTCACTTTCTCCACAACTTATTCATATTATAGTTGAGTCTACAGTGTCCGCTTAAAACGCCAGTGATGATTCTCACTTTACTCCGTTAATGTTAATTAACTTTTTAGCCCTTTTAGGATTAAAGTCTCCCAGAAGAGCTTTGGATTAATTCCAGAAGATTCTGCCAGGTCTGATATCTTTTTGCAACTGTGCACTTCTTCAGCAGATCTTCAATGGTGTTCGATGATAGTCCACATAAGGATTCAGGGCGGTTGAGATAAGTAGTAGCAGCTGTCTTTGCTAAGCTATCAGCCTTCTCACTGTGGCCTGGTACCCACAGCAGAGATAGCTTGTTTATACCGTCTAGGGAGTTGAGTTGATCAATACAGTTTCATACAAGTTTCGACGTCCCAAAGGGAGAGCTCAAACTCCTGAGTGCTGTTTGACTATCGGCCAGTATCATAATATTTTTTCCCCGATACAGCATGTCAATGTTGAACTGGGCACATCTTCCAATAGCGTGAATCTTCGCGAGAAAAATGCCTAGGAAAGAACCCCAGTAGGAGTTGGTTCTAGTCCCAAATACTACTGCCCCAGTTCCGTCCATAGTCTTAGAACAGCCTGTATACCAGAAGAGTGTGTTTTCTCTAATTTGCTGTCAACAGTAAATCAATAAAATTAGATATCAAAGGAGTAGAAACCAGAGGGGAGCTTTTTTAAAGGAGCTTGAAATGCCATGTTTTCCAAAGAAGCTTTACTAGACCCATAGTCTTCAAAAGAGGGTGACTACAGTGCTTAGGAAAAAGCAATACAAGAAAACAGTTGGCTTAGTTAAATGATTTTAAATAACTGGTAGAAGGATTAAAATGGATTTATAATGACTTTCAGAGTTGCAAATTGAAAAAGCGATTACCATATATAAAAGCCTCCGGAAATTATGACCTATTATAACCCACTTTCTGCACACAACAATTCAGCGTATTAAATGCTACAAGCGAAAATATATTTGTATGTACTGAACACCGATTAATACAGTATTTACCTTTGAAAAGTTATCCTTATCTTCCTTAATTTAAATAAGCTATCTTAAGTGAGGCTAATTGCATTTAAATATATACTTCTCTGCTGATCTTGTAACTGCTTTAGTAGCTGCAACTCCCGCCAAGAGTCGTAAACATATTTTTCCAAACGCCAAGTAATTGTGTGAGTGATGAACCTCAAAAGTGAAAGGATCAACTTGATTAAAAACTTTTCCTTTAGTGTGCCCAACAACCGTCAACATTTTAAAGTAATTTATTTTCATCACACTGCAACAACGCGAACAACTTTGCCATGTTTCTGAGAATGAAGAAAAAAGCTTTAACGCCAAGTAAACACCTTTCAAGCTCAGTATACACACCAACACACACACAGAGATCCAAAAACACTCTCTTATTCAGAAACACACACACTCACAGACGCTCAGCCGACACTTAAAAATTAGATTAAAACTTTGCCACAACAATTATCAAAGTCATTTCTTAACAGTGCAACGCCAAACCGACGGTTACGTTGACAAAATCGCTTGGCAGGATAAGCAAGCAAAAAGAAAGCATGACCTGCAGCAATGTTTGCTCGCTGCTTCAAGGCTCCTGCCACAAGCTTCACACTTTGTTACGCTACAGCAAATGACTTCATGCTGTGGTGTGGCAGGCAGCGCACTCCACAATTAATTATGCGTTTCTGTGGCGGTTCCACTACGCTCCAATCACGTTGCGCGTTGTGCTCTCTGGGTATTCTACGAACTCTGCAATATAATAAAGAGTCTGAAGGCAAACCTGAAACAATAGCTTTATTAATAAAGAATCAACTGGGTTTAAGGAGGCTTCCAGATTGAGTTTCGAACACAGCTTACATATGTTAAGGGTCATGGAAACTATTTGCTAAGGTTTCTCCAGTTGCGTAATCAATTTCTACGTGTTGCAAGTTCTGTTACTTTAATTAGTTTTGTTAGTAGTGTGCCCTGAGAGGATGGGACAGGAATGAAGTAGATGAACAATCGTCTCTTATTCCTCCTCTTCTTGCCAGCTGCGCCATCAGTCAAGGGCGCCGATGCCCAGCCTAGTGGCATGGTGCTAGGTTCATTAGTTCAAACAAAAATTTCATAATATATAATTGGTTATATATGACTAGTCCTTGTTGACTTACTGTTTATGATCTTAGAGTTTTGGGCAGCTGCCTGCGATGCCAGAGCCAGGTACTTTAGTGGAAAAAGAGATATAATCATTCATGACTCCTATTTTAATAAATATTTTTTCAAAGCTGTTTAATTGTGTACCCTGATAAATACTGCACACAAATTTGGAGTCCACCAAATCTACCTCAGTCTCTTTATATCCCTTAAACCTCAACACACCTTTTAGGAGCTAGTTTCCGTAATTTTTTGCCAGATTTCCTTTAAAGATTAGCGGAACATAATTCACAGGTAGTCTACTCGAGCAACAATGGTAAATGCATTATGTCACTCTTGGATCCACCACTTACCACCCATCACACCCACTCAAACGAAAACACATCCACACACAAATGCAAACAATGAAACACCCACACAAACCCGCAGAAACTTTTGCAACTTTTCTTGCTGAAAACTTTTTGCATCGTGCTTTTAATTCAACCCTCAAAGATTTCAAAAGTGCACGTCCATAAATTCACCAGAAATATTTTAGTACTCGTGCTTAGTGCAGTTGTAGGGCTTCACGCTCATTGATGTTGTTTGTGTTGCCATTGTTGTTGTTGCTATTGTTTTAGTTATAGTAACGTGGCATGCCAAACATATAAATTCGGACTTGTCGACGCGATAACACCGTCCGACTAAAGCTTAGCCACAGTTCTGAGCAAAAACATAATAGAAAAGAGGAGAATGCAAATTTTTATGGCTGCAGGAGAGAAAAATTTGTGGAAATCTAAAAAAAAGTATATAAAAAAGGAAAACTACTGCAAAGTGATTTTCCTTTCCCTCCAACAAGTGAAACTCATAAATTCTCCCACAAGAACAACGCGATTTGTGCGGTTTCCCCAATTACATGGTAACAATTTTGTGGCGGTTCGTTAGAAATTTGAGCGTATTTGCACTCATAAAACTTCTAAAGTTGTTGAATTTATGTGGGCGTGTGTAGATGTGTAGGCGACCAAGGAGCAACGTTGGCAGCGATTGATTTGATTATTCGTGAGGAAGTTGAGAGGCAGGAAATTGTGAATGCCAACAAGACGGAAGGCAATTAGAGTTAGGAGTGGAGCTGATAATCCGGGAATAAGGAGAAGGATTTTCAACTCATAAGAAATATAATTAAATTGTTATAATGGAAATATTAAAAAGTATATAGAGAACTTTTTCATTAAAATAGGAAGAGTGTTTTTTAATACTATAATTAATTCCAAGTTACTATAAAATAATGTTGAAGTAATCCTTTAAAATAATGATTAATTTTTAGTATGTTTCAATATCAAGTTTAGATGGAGGCTAAATTGTAGGCGTGGAAACTAAGATAGGTTATATTGGAAGCATTAAATTGCATTTCGAAATATTTGTTGATGAAAGAATTTTATTATTATTATTATTCTTATATCTTGCAACATAATTAATTATATTTGCAAGGGGTTGTCGAGTACTAGCATCAAAGTAGAAGATTTAGAAATAAGAATGAACGGGTAAGGATTCGAACCCAGGACCCCGAGTTTGAGTCCAGCATGCCACTACACCACGGAGGCTGGCATCAGCATTTTATACCTATTTTATGCCTTTTATCGTGGTATCACAATGGGCCATTAATTGTGCCTAAGTGCGCTTTTTGCTGCCACTCCAACCTAAACCTAAAAACTCAAAGTGGCTTCAAAAAGTGCACAAAATTGTTCCACAATTTAACAAAAATTCATTTAAGAGTGCAATGATTCTTTGAAGAACTTTAGTTAAGCCTGCTTTTCTACATATCATGCATACTGGAGAAATTGGGAGAGAAGTCTAACTATGCAATCGTTCTAAGCTAATAAAAAGTATCTAACAACCTGCCGTGGATTGACCTGGTACATTGACTCATTTCGTTTGTCAAAATTGTTGCCTAATTTAACAAAAATAAATTTAATAGTACAGTGGTTCCTTGAAGAATTCTAGTTATTGTTGCTTTTCCTTCTCATGCCTATTCATGGCGAAATTGGTGGAGTAGTCTGACTAAGCCTTGACTTGCCACAGAACACATTGCCTCTGCCTTCGCTTGGTGTTTATATTTATTGCAGGAATCTCTCGAGTGTGGTTCTTTAAATATTGGTCCTTTAACTCTCCCCATATGAATATTTATTTTCTGAATTTCTTTTTTATTTCCTTGTTCACAAGTTTTTAAAATAAAATATTATTTTGTTGACCACTCAAAATCCTGTTCCTTCTGCAGCTGAATACAGTTTAAAATTTCACTGACATTTATTAAGAGCAATTTTTCAGGGTAAAAAAATAACAAAAAAAATCCAGGAATATTTACCATTGTCCCACAAACAGATGGACACACAAAATCTATTTCCGCGCTCCACTGCTACATGCAACTCCATTGTTCTGCACATTTTTCACAGTGAAACATGAAAGAGACACAAGTGTACTAAAATATTCACTTTTGTAACAGGACCTGACCCTAGTGGGATGGGAAATTGATGCCCATCAATTGAGACAGAACACACTGTAAAACGTAGTTTAAACAGAAGTCGTTGAATATGTCAAATAAGCCAATGGAATAAAATATGGCCAATGGAATAAAAGGTTAATAGATCCTGTTAAAAAGAAGAAAGAAAGTGAAATAGTTTGTTTGGAAGCTGTCTACAAATAGGGATAAAATTAGACAAGCTGAATGTGGATTTTGAAATATCGTTTGTCATATAATTTGCCACCAGAGTTAGTGAAAGGGAAATAAGGGATTAATATATATATCCCTTTTACAGGTATATCGTGGATTTATGTGTCAAAAAATCTATTTACACAAAATTCTAGACGATTACAATAACTTTAATTTGTATAGCATTTCAAGCAGAAATCCGGAATTAAAATCGTTACAGAGTCTAAAAGGAACTAGCCAAAAGTTTGTTTAATAAGACAAAGAGAGAGAGAGAGAGAAAGAGAGAGATATATATAGAGATAGACAGTGAGATATACAGAGATAGACAGGGAGATATACAGAGATAGACAGGGAGATATACAGCGATAACGAGATATAAAGAATGACAAAAAGAGATATACAGAGAAAGACAAAGACACAAAAAGAGTGATAAAAGAGAGACAAAAAGAGGGATAAGAAAGAGATAAACAGATAAATAGTATCAGCAATGAGGAATAGTCATATAAGTAGAAAAAAATCAAATAAAGTAATAAAGAAATGTAACAAAATAATAAATAAAAATATAAATAATAAAATAAGTTTCATTGTGACACCATCAGAAGTTAGCTTTTTCATTCACTCGATGAAACAGTCCAAATTGGAGATTAAGTAGAATAGGCTGTCCAAATTTGTCTTATCTAGGGACTCTATTCTAGTAATAACTTCCAAGGACACTATTCTAGTCATAACTTACAAGAGCACAGAGATAGTATAGAGGAAGGCCAAAATGGTTTCCACATCCTCCATTACTATGTTTATGTGTACGGCGATTAGAAAGTACCTCGTGTTTGACGCTAGAAGCTGCCACTGACAAATCTCCATATCATCCTTTCGCAACCTCCATATCATCGTATAACAACAACAAATTTTTTGGAACCACAACTTATAAATAAACGAAATGGATTTATATATGAAATCGTATTTAAATATATAAAGATAATATTATTTTATCTCTACAAAGATTCAAGAAAGTCTCACAAATCTTTGCTCATAAATACGGTATCTGGTTATAGGACTCAGTAAACTTCTCTACTCATCAATAAGAAGGAGAGACAGTGTCTGGTTATAAATGTCAGTAAATTTCTCTAATAATAAATATGATTTATTATATTTCGCTAATCATAATATCTAATTCTCATAAATCTCTCAGCTCATAAATACGAAGGAGAGACAGTATCTAGCTATAAGTCTCTATACGAATCTCTAGTTATAAGTTCTAAGATCGACCAATTTCTTAGACTACGTTTCAATCTTAATTTTTATATATATGTTTTTGGTTCTCCAGTATTTTTATTCTCTGATTCAAATCCTCTGTTTCTTGGTTTTCCAGCAATATGTCACCCTCTCCAGGTAATGTTTTATGTGGTATCATGTGTTTTTTAATATATTCTGGGTGTTCGGCCTACAGATCGCTATAGAACCCATAGAACTCTTTATTCTACAGTAAGTGCTATATTCTCCTTCTTCTGTAGTATTCCGTCTCAGGTCTTGTAATCATTATAACATCGATCATAAGACAATTGTCTTCGAAATGTTCTTTAATCGAAATTTTGTTTCGATCCATATCTGGCAATGATTTTTTTGAGTTTGTCTTGTCATTGGTTTTTTGGTGGTTTAAAAACTTATAAGTAAGTAAGCAGGTAGGCAAGTTAGTTCTTCGCTAAAAATGATCCTATATTATTCTCGTAAGCCCCTCGGTGAGATGATGCGTTCTCTGCATAGCTCACCTGTTCCATAAGTCACCGAAATGTATTCACAAAACAACATCCAACAAATGTGTTTTTGATCCTGAAAATCTCCTATAAGACAAACGTTCCATTCAATTCGAATGAGTAAATAAACTTCAACTAAAAAACTCTTTCATATTCTACGGATAAATGCCCGTATAAGGAGCTCTCGTAATATGCATGATTGGACCAATCAACCTAACACTCAAATAAGCCAAATAAGGTTCATTGCCAGAAAAAGAGGCCGTAAAATACTTATTTGACTGCACACGAGCTTGTAAAAGTGCAAATTAGTAGCTAATAAGCATAAAGTGCCGCTGGAGTTGGTGTTGTCGCTGCGGTAAATGTCATCAACGCTTGATTGGCACGCTGCCAATTCGCATGGAACGGCTAATTACCGCATTAGGCATGCGGCACATTAGCAGCTAATTGTGTGAGTAATGCGCTGCCGTGTTTGCGGTTTTTCGATTTTAGCGGCTTAAGTGTGGTTTTGGTAAACAAACAAATTTTAATATGAAATAATAATAAAAATGTTAATAGTTAATATTATGTAAACAGAGGAGATTATATTCAATTTTATCTTTATAATCTAATACTATGTTTATATCTAAGGATGAAAATACAAATCCTACTTCAATAAGTCCTTTTAAAAATCTATGTTGAAGTGCGTTAAGGCTGCTTTCATTTAGACCTTCTGTTCGTGCTTGTTCTGAATGAAGTAATCACTACCACAAAAAAATGAAGCGCAAACAGGATACATTGCCAAATGATATTGTTTATGAATAGGATCTCTATTTCCTGGTCGAACATTCCAATCCGAATATAAAATTTTTATCAAATTACATTTCCCAAAATACTGTCCGAATAGATCTTAAGATAACATTCAACCATGTCAATACAAAAACTTTATACAGGAGGGTGATGAATTTTGTGAATTGGTGTTTATTATCATAAATAATAGCAGGGCATTCGAGTATATTTATAACTATAGAACCTTGATCATCAAGATCAAATATGGAAGAAATTTATATAAAAGCATAACCATTTCGTGGTTAGGACACATACAATCTGCGGGACAGTAAACCGCGAAGATGTTTTTTTTAAAAAAAATATATTTAACGAGGAGGAAAACATCTAAAGTCATAACCCCGTCAGAGCGGGACTCTAACTCCGCCAAAGCCTCCTCTCGTCATTACGGTGTTTCCCCCGGGGACACCGATTAGGTTTTACGTCGAGAGGCCGTAAGAGCATTTACTGCTCACACGTCAGTATTAGGTCTGTCTATGTGTCAGTCCTATGTTCCTCGAGTTCCGCATGACGCTGGCGATTGCGTTCATCATAGCGCGCTCGTTCTGCTTTTCGCAGCACAATCATAATGGTGGCCGCTGCCGAGCATACTGCTTCCCACTTAGTCAGCGTATCGCACATGTGCTCACAGAGGTTGTCCATTGTTGGGGGTTCCTCTAGGGCAACACCCAGTATCTCCCGAACGTCCTTAAATTCCTGGCAGTCGAAAAATACGTGCGTTCTCGTGCATCCCCGGGCAGTGCGGGCAGTACGGGTCCTCCTCAAACTTCCGCTCAAATAGGTACTGCTTAAAGCATCCGTGGCCACTTAGTAGCTTGGTTACATAGTGGTTTAGCTCTCCATGCTTTCTTGTTACCCATGTTGTTATGCATGGGATCAGTCTGAAGGTCAATCTACCTTTGTCCGTTTGTTCCCATCTGCGTTGCCAATCCGCTATGGTATTGGCTCTTTCCACTGCTTTATCGACGTTTGTGGGTCTCTCTCTGTTTGTAGAGGCGGTGCATCTCCTTCGCCAGCAAGTCAATATGCGGTTTACACGTTATGACGCCAATTGCTTCGTCCGATACAGTGCGGAAAGCACTAGCCACCCTTAGCGCGCTGAGTCTATATGCTGACTGTATGCATTTGGTGTATGCTTTCACCCTAGTGTCCTCCACCCATATTGGGGCGGCATACAGTATGATGGAGCTCATTACCGTTGACAGTAGCCTCCGTTGGCTTGACCGTGGGCCGCCTATATTCGGCATCAGGCGTGTGAGTGCCCCATTTACCCGGGTAGCTTTTTCACAGATTGCTTTAATATGCTCTTTGAACGTGAGCCTGGAATCAATGAGTACTCCTAGGTACCGGAGCTGTGGTTGGGATATAGTTTGATGGTCCCCCACCGTGATTGTTAAAGTCTCGCTTAACTTCCTCGTACTCACTAGCACTGCCTCTGTTTTTTGAACTGCCAGTTCTAGCTTTGTCCTGCTGAGCCATTCACTCACACGCACAATTGAATCGTTGCATTTCGTCTGCAGCGTGTGGATGTGTTTTGCCACCGCCACCAGAGCGATATCGTCTGCGTACCCGATGAGTGTTACATCCGTTGCTAGTCCAATCGTAGTACGCCATCGTACATGACGTTCCAGAGAGTAGGGCCTAGTACCGATCCTTGTGGGACGCCACCCGTGATTTCATAGCGCCCAACTCCTGCATCCGTATCATAGAGTAACACTCTGCTCTGGAAGTAGCTAGATATCAGCCGTTGTAGGTATACTGGAACGCCGAAATTGTATAACGCATCCATAATCAGGGGCCAGCTCGCTGAGTTGAACGCATTTTTTATGTCCAACGTAACCACCGCGCAGTATTTTTTCGTGCGCAACGCCATCGTTCGCCACTCGTTGCTTCTTGGGCTTTATCCATTACAGTTTGGATTGCGTCTACAGTTGAACGTCCCTTTCAGGAACCATATTGAGGCTCGGAGAGCCCGCCCTTTTTTTCGAGCACTTCCTGGAGTCGTTCGCAGATAATTCTTACCAAGACTTTGCCCATAGTGTCTAACATACAAGTTAAATACTCACCGGAGCAAAATCTTTTAATAATAGAAATATATATTTAATTTTTATTTTAATATTTTATTATTGTGTCGCCCTTCTCCTTCGAGCTCCTGTAAATTAAAAGATGCGAGCTCTCGTACTCGGGTTCTTTTTATACGTTTTCACCGCCGATAATCGCATGGTGACTGCGCTTCGAGCGGCATTGCGCGACAGCGTTTCACGGCTGGGCTTGGCGGCACCGACATACATGTCTCGCCAATTCCTCCGGCACCGAGAACCATCACCGTCTACCGTATCTACGCGTAGCGGCTGTGCCGCGTATTTTGTACAATGCTTTGTACTGCTGCGCAAGCGCGTGGCGCCAATGCTCTTTTCGTGTGTTTTCTCGCGTACCGAGAACCAGCACCGTCTATCGTGCCCTTGCGCAGCGGATGGCAGCGGATGGCAGCAGACCCTGTTGCAGCACATTTCGTACAATGCTTTGCACCGCTGCGCTAGCGCATGGCGCCAATGCTCTCAGTCTTGTGTTTTCCCACGCACCGAGAACCAGCACCGTCTACCGTGCCCCTGCGCAGCGGATGGCAGCAGACGCTGTTGCAGCGTATTTCGTACAATGCTTTGTACCGCTGTGCAAGCGCACGGCGCCAATGACATGCAACACGTATGTTGCTAACTTACACAACGGACGATATGCTGACGGTTGGTCTGGTTGTTTCCCCGGCTTGAGCAGTAACACCAGTCGCTGCCGTTTCCATCTAGCCGGGAATACCCCTTCCCTAATGCAAGCGTTGTACAAGTTAATACCATTTACGCCGAAATTTGTCAACTTCAATATTTCACAACTCAAATTAACATCCGTTCCCATATTTTTCGCTGACGCTAAGTCTAGCGTTTTTCATAGGAAATGCCCAACACGCGCAACAACTGAAAACAACAACACTTCACCAGCAGCAGCAGCAGCAGAGCGGCGCAGCGTAGGTGTTAAGTAAATTTAAGTTTATTTCTTAAGTCAGTCTAAAATCAGAATTAAATTAATAAAGTTGGCTTCGGCCTGATTAAAAGAAAAAATATTTTTTTTAATTATCTTAAACATAGAAATATGTAATTGGCGCCCGAGCAGATAATCCAGTCTCGCGTTGTTTTTAATTTACTGGTTAAATGAAAGTGTCGTAAAACACCACTAAAAGTAACATTAAAACACATCTAAATAAAAGTGCTATTAAAAAAATACCACTAAGACATTAGAAGTGACATTAAAACATAACAAAAGTGCTATTTAAATACCACTACTAAAGTGTTACAAAAAAAGTGCTATTGACACGGAAACATTTTAAATAAGAACGCGCTGAGGATCCACATTAGACTCATCACATCAAACAGGAAACGAGGCCCCCAAGTCAGGATATAACCTAAAAAGGAGTTCAAACCAGAGAACAGCCGCCTGTTTATACAAGGATCAACTGGATCGAGATGAATACTACCCATATAATATTTATGTAAGAAAAATTAGAATTTGTATTAAGCATTATTTTTAGAAAATTAACTAAAAAAATCCGAAAGAATTTTGTTTTAAGAAGCCTTAAAGAAATTGAAATAAAACTTAGGTAAAAAATTTTGAAAGCAACATTTAAAGAAGAATTGATTTAAAAAGTAAACAATTTTGTTTAAACAGAAAGATTTAAGAAAAATTAATTAGAAATTTAAAATAATCCTTTAGAAGAATTAATAGAAACAAGAAAATAAAAGTTAATAATCAATCAAAAATTAAACCAAACACTGACACTGCGAATCCGAACTCCGGACCCTCCAGTGTATAACAAAACAAATATATAACACAAAAAAAAAAAAAAAAAGAAAAATAATAAAAAGAAGAAGAAACATTTTTCTTATATATCCTTTCTCATTTAATTTCTTAAATAATTTAAGTTAAATATAACTGAAATATTTTAATACAAAATGGCTAACCAGAATAATTTAATACGTCCACCTATACTAAACACTTCCTCGTCATCTCCCATGCCTGCTCCTAATAACATAAACATGAACGAACTGTCGACAATAGTTTCAGAGATGGTAACTAACGTAATACGTACAGAAGGACGAAATATAGTGCAAGCGGCACTCAATCCAAACGCCAATTTTATGAACGTTGCCGACGTGACAATAGACTCTAGCCATTTAAATAATTTGACAGAACTCGATAAAATACCAGACGTAGTCCGTTGTCTTCGCGACTTTTCTGGCTCCCCCGGAGAATTTAATTCGTGGAAAAAAAGTGTTGATCGTATACTGCAAATTTACGAACACACGAGAGGCACTCCAAAATATTATGGTATATTAAACGTCATAAGAAACAAAATAGTAGGAAATGCAGATATTGCATTAGAATCATACAATACTCCACTGGATTGGAGAGCTATCTCAAAGTGCTTGACATTACACTACGCCGACAAACGCGACCTAGGTACCCTAGAGTACCAAATGACATCATTAGTCCAAGGGAACTTTACTATTCAAGAATTTTACCAGCAAGTTTACTCTCACTTATCACTTATATTAAACAAAATAGGATGCATGGAAGTTGGACCTGAGTCCACGCATCTTCTTACAAGAACATACAGAGATAAGGCTCTTGACACATTTATAAGAGGTCTTAAAGGTGACCTGCCCCGATTACTAGGTATAAGAGAACCTGCTGATCTTCCACAGGCTCTCCATTTGTGCCTGAAATTAGAAAACCAAAACTTCCGTTCAAGCTATGCACATAACAGCCAAAACTCAATGAGGCGAAGCTACGGCAATCCACCCATTTTACCACCTAGACGACCTTTACCACAACCAATACCACAGAGACCACAAAGAGAATTTTATCCCGAACTAGCTTACCTACCCCAAAACCGACCTTACCAACCTTTTTCATACAGACCACAACAGCACTTTGCTTACCAAAATAATTACAAACAACATCAATTTAATTTACCGCAACAGAACTTTGCTAATCAAAACAACCACCGTTATCAATTTAATCCACCCCAGCGACCTTTTCATCCAAAACCGCAACCAAAACAAGAACCGATGGATGTTGATGTAAGTTTACGTTCACGCGGTGTAAACTATATGAATAGGCCCAAACCAAACGACTTAATAGGCAAACGACCACCACCACCACACACCCAATACCCACCACAAAAAATGCAAAGAAACTACCACGTAATTACAGACGAACAAAATCAATCATCAGACCAAAACTACGAAGAACAGGAGGAATCTGAGCTGTATGATCTATCCACCGACCTAGAAAACTGCGAGATCGCAGATTTCACCGATATCCATTTTTTAGAATAAAAAGCTCTTCGCTTCCATATTTTGAATGTCGAACGAAGAGCGGAAGAACACTTAAAATCCTTATCGACACAGGTTCGAATAAAAACTATATTCAACCACAGCTTGTTAGTAAACCCAATCTAGACGAACAATCATTTTCTGCAAACTCCGTTGGAGGACCAATCGCAATAACGCATCATATTTATGTTAATCTTTTTAATATAGAGAACCTTAAACTAAAATTTTTTCTTCTGCCATCTTTAGTCTCATTTCACGCAATTCTAGGTAATGACAGCCTTAAAGAATTAGAAGCAGTTATCCACACGAAACAAGATTATATGATCATAAAAAATTCAATAAAAATTAGGATTAAACAATGCATTTCACAAAACATTAACACAATAGATATACGAAATGAACACATGAATGACACACAAAAACGTGTAATGAACTCATTAGTTCAACAAAATCGCGAATTATTTTCAGAGCCAAACGAAAAATTAACGTACACAACAAAAGTCATAGCAGACATCCGTACATCATCAGATACACCAATTTATACACGATATTACCCATACCCCGCGTCCCTTAAAACTGAAGTTGAGGAACAAATCCAAGACCTTTTGAAAAACGAAATTATTAGACCCTCAAGATCCCCTTACAACTCTCCCGTTTGAATTGTCCCAAAAAAACAAGACGCCTCAGGCAAAAAGAAATACCGTGTTGTAATAGATTACAGAAAACTTAACACAGTTACAATCGCCGACCGATATCCCATACCAGATATTAATGAAGTACTTTCGCAACTAGGACAGAATAAATGGTTTTCTGTGCTAGATTTAAAAAGCGGCTTTCATCAGATTCCGTTAAAGGAATCTGACACAGAAAAAACAGCCTTTTCAATAAATAACGGAAAGTACGAGTTTACTCGACTTCCATTTGGCCTCAAAAACGCGCCGTCAATCTTTCAGAGAGCGCTAGACGATATTCTGAGAGACCATCTTGGTAAAAGATGTTTCGTCTATATAGACGATATAATTATTTTTAGCAAAAACGAAAATAGTCATGTAACAGACATTGAACAAATTTTTCATACTCTCTCATCTGCCAACATGAAAATACAACTGGATAAGTGTGAATTCTTTAAAGAAAGTGTTGAATTTTTAGGATTCATCGTATCACCCCAAGGCATTAAAACTAACCCCGCTAAAGTAGATTCAATTATTAATTTCCCAGCCCCAACCACCCTTAAAGACTTACGATCATTCTTAGGTCTATGCGGTTATTATCGCCGTTTTGTTCACGATTATGCCAAATTGGCAAAACCTTTAACAAGACTCTTGAGAGGGGAGGAAGGACGAATGTCTAAGAACAAATCAAAAAATACACAAATACATTTAGATTCAGAAGCTACAGAAGCATTAAAAAAAATAAAAAACTCCCTAGTCTCGGACGATGTAATTTTGGCTTATCCCGACTTTAGTAAAGAATTTCATCTGACAACTGACGCTTCCAATTACGCAATAGGTGCAGTCTTAGAACAAAACAAAAAACCCATCTCTTTTATATCAAGAACTCTAAACAAAACAGAGGAAAGTTACGCAGCTAACGAAAAAGAACTCTTAGCTATAATTTGGGCACTTAAGTGCTTCAGAAATTACTTGTATGGTACCGCTAAAGTTAAAATATTTACTGACCATCAGCCACTTATTTACGCTTTAAGCAATAAAAATCACAACTCGAAAATGAAAAGATGGAAGGCAATATTAGACGAATACGACCATGAGCTTGTTTACAAACCTGGATGCATAAATAAAGTAGCAGATGCATTATCCAGACCCCCACAAATTAATTCTCTTACAATTAGCCAACACAGCGACGAAAGCTCGTCACACGGACTTATCCCTGTAGTTGAAACACCCATTAATGTTTTTAAGAATCAGCTATGGATTCAAACAGGCGATGAAAACTCTTATCAATTTAAAATTCCTTTCCCAACCTACCACAGGCATATAATAATTCAATCAACTTACACAGAAAAAGATTTAATTACCCTGTTTAAAAGATACCTTAACCCATCTGTAATCAATGGACTCTTTACTTCAGAATCAATAATGGGCAAAATACAAAACTTCTACCTTGAACATTTTCGAAACTACAAAATTAGATTCACCCAAAAAGAAGTCACCGATCTAACTTCAGAAACAGAACAGACCGAACAGATACTACTCGAACATAATAGAGCACATCGTAATGGTCGAGAAAACAAGATTCAAATATTAGGCAAATTCTATTTCCCAAGTATGATGGCCAAAATAGAGAGATTAGTAAAACAATGCAATACTTGCAAGCAATTCAAATATGATAGACATCCCAACAATCCACAAATTACCGAAACACCTATTCCAGAGTATCCTGGACAAATACTACACATTGATATTTATATCACAGAGAAAACCCTTGTATTAACTGCGTTGGACAAATTTTCAAAATATGCTCAAGCTAAAATAATTCAATCAAGAGCGACTGAACACATAAGAGAACCTTTAAGACAATTGCTGTTCGCATTCGGAGTTCCCCAAACAGTTGTAGTTGACAATGAAAAATCTTTTAATTCAAGATCCATTCTATTTATGTTACAGGATCAGTTAGGTATTACAGTTTTTACAACACCACCAAATAGCAGCTTCGTAAATGGACAAGTGGAAAGATTCCACTCAACTCTGTCAGAAATACTTAGATGTCTCAAGCAAGACGACATTCATGATTCCTTCGAGGAATTATTAGACAGAAGCGTTTATGAATACAATTACTCTATTCATTCTACGACAAACAAAAGGCCAATCGAAGTATTCTTCGGCAGAAGAGTAAGGACGAATCCGGAGATGTACGAACAAGCAAGACGAGACAACATACAATCATTGAAAAACAAACAAACTAAGGATTTAGAAATACATAACAAGAAAAAGAAACAAATAAAAGACTACAGAGTAGGAGATATCATTTACGTTAAAATAAATAGGCGACACGGCACAAAATTAACTAAACGATATAAACAAGAAATAGTAAAAGAAAATAAACACACAACAGTCTTAACTAACTCAGGGAAAACGATACATAAAACAAATATTAAAAGTTAAAGTTTTACTTTTATTTTTTTTTTAGGATGCTTATTTACGTTACTACTGCTGAAATACAAATATTGGACTATACCACAACCCACATGATAACTATAACAAACGGACAAGCTAAAATTCAAGATGGAACCTTCCAGCTAATACATATTATTGACGTAAAAAAATACGATGACTTTTTAAAAAACTTACAGATTTACACGAACCAAAACATACAAAAGAATAATATATATTTCCCACTCCTTATCCACGAAATCCAACAATCCTTCGAAATCCTAGAATCCTTTTCACCAATTAAACACAATAAAGCCAAAAGATCAATTAACATAATAGGTACTGCTTGGAAATATATTGCTGGCAGTCCAGATCATGACGATCTAGAGTTAATTAATAATAATTTAAAAGATTTAAATAATAATAATAATAAACAGGTTATAATTAATCAAGCGTTTAATGAAAGAATAAATAATCTAACGAAATTAGCAAACGAAATTAATAACGAAATAAGAAAAGATGAAAATTTAAACAATGAAATAGCTTCAAGCATTCAGTATAGATTAAGACTTGTCAAAGAAGAATTAGTAAACATAAGATACGCCATAGAATGGGCGAAAAACGGAATATTAAACTCAATGTTATTAAATAAAAAAGAAATAAAACTAGCTATAAGAAAACTAGAAGATGAAAATATGCCATTCGCTTCAGAAGAAGAAGCTTTAGAATTTGCTAACATAAATGTTTTAACTAATGAAGAAACAATTTTATATGTAATTAAAATCCCACTAACTTTAAAAGAAACTTATACGAATATAATTATTAGACCAATAAAAAAGAACAACGAAATGGTTTTGCTAAAACATAATGAATTATTAAAACATGAAAATAGATTGTATGGTATTATAGACAATTGTCAAAAATATAACAATATTAAAATATGTAAAAGAAATGAATTGTTAGATTTAAGTAATGATACTTGCATTCCAAACTTAATTAATGGCTTGAATTCATCCTGCACATACATCAATGGTCATCATGTATCAACAGTAGAAGAAATCCAACCAGGCATTCTCCTGATTAATGATTTTAATGGAATCATAGAAACAGAAAAATCTCATCACAAACTAAATGGAACTTACCTTGTTAAATTTGCAAACACTACAGTAAGGATAGATGAAGAGGAATACAGCAATATAGAAGCGACAACCTTAGAGACATCACCCGCAATAATGCAACCCTCACCCACGGAAAGAAAACGGATAAACTTACTCTCACTAAAAGCCCTCGAGGATCTACACATAAAAAATACCGAATTTATAACTTCTCTGCAGACAGACAACAATCTCAATAAAATATCGTTGGTTGTATTGACCAGCATCTGTATTACCATAATCATTTTGCTGAAGGTTTGGAAGAAATCATCTGAAAGAGTTATATTTAAAGAAATGCAGATAACACCTGTTCCAGTCATAGAGAAAAAAACGCGCCCCGAAATGTGGCATGAAATACCAAAAAGTTTAAGTGTCAATGACTTGCCATATTTCTGAGTGATTGAGGACAATCACACTTAAGGAGGGAGGAGTTAATACCATTTACGCCGAAATTTGTCAACTTCAATATTTCACAACTCAAATTAACATCCGTTCCCATATTTTTCGCTGACGCTAAGTCTAGCGTTTTTCATAGGAAATGCCCAACACGCGCAACAACTGAAAACAACAACACTTCACCAGCAGCAGCAGCAGCAGAGCGGCGCAGCGTAGGTGTTAAGTAAATTTAAGTTTATTTCTTAAGTCAGTCTAAAATCAGAATTAAATTAATAAAGTTGGCTTCGGCCTGATTAAAAGAAAAAATATTTTTTTTAATTATCTTAAACATAGAAATATGTAATTTACATATTCATAAAGACGTCTGGCCTCGTCTTTATTGCCGTTTTTAGAGCCACGTTCGGGATGCCGTCCAGACCGGGAGCCTTCTTGTCATCGATTTTTCCCAATGCAACTAGTAAGACGCTGGTGGTAACCGCTGGTATGTCGTCATTTGTGACATGTCCCTGGTGGTGTATTCTATCTGCCTGTTTGGGAAATAGGGTGGCTACAATAGTGCTCATTAGAGTGACATCAGTCGGCTGTGGGGGCCTAGGCCCCTTTAACTTGCCCATGACCACTTTATATGCTATTCCCCATGGGTCTAAATCCGCTTTCGCACACAGCGACTTAAAGCACTCATTTTTGCTGCTCCGGATGGCCACCTTCAGTGCTTTCCGGCAATTTATGTAGTTCGCTCAGAAAGTCTCCCATGTTGGACGATTTCGTGCCCTCTGTGCCTTCCGGCGGGCCTGGATGCACGCCCTTCTAGCTGCTGCGATCTCTTCATTCCACCAGTAAACTGGCTTTGTGAAGTGCCGGCTTACCACCCTTGGTATTACCTCGTCGCAGGCTTTGCTGAGCCCGTTGGTGACATGTTCAGTCATGTTCGTGGCAATATCCGTGTTGATACACTCTTCTCTCCAAACCAGCTCAAACATCTCCGCATCAAAAGACCGCGTTTTCCAGCCTTTCGTCGGCGCCTTCAGCGCCCGTTTTGTATTCCGTTGTGCAGCGTCGTCCACTTCGATAACTATCGCTAAGTGGTCGCTGTGCGTGTAGATGCTGCTGATGGACCATCGTGCGATGCGTGCAACGGTATTGTGGGCGAAAGTCAGGTAAATTACGGATCTACCCCTGCCGGTGTCGAATGTGTGTTGACCACCTTGGTTAAGAAGGACGAGGTTCAAGGGCGCCAGACACTCCAAGAGAATCCTACCGCGCTGGTTTGTACGAATGCATCCCCAAGTCGTGGACCAAGCATTTAAGTCCCCACCAATAACCACTGGAGATTTCCCCCGAGCCTCTTCCACCATATTTGTGAGCATGCGTTCGAAGTCATCTATACTCATGCTAGGCGGGACATAACAGGAGAAGAAGTATACGCCATCGAGTTTGGCCCAGGTGTAGCCGTTATCTCTACCTGCCATTTTTTGCTGAAAGCACCTGCCATTTAGAGCCCAGATAGCTGCCTTACTGCTGGCATTCGCCATCCATTCGTGACCGTCGATGTTCTTATACTGTTCGCACAGTAGAGCCAGGTCGAATTTCTGCTCCGACACCGTTTGGAACCGCGAAGATGTGACAAACAATGAATGAATCATAGTTCGTCACTTCAACATTTAACGGAATATTGTGAGCACTGCCCTGCATATAGTTATAAATTTCACAAAACGACCTTCTTTCCCAACAAATATAGATGCCCCTTCTTAATAAATTCCTGCATGCAGCACTGACTACTACACAAGCTTCCGATACCACTGTTGTTTATGCTTCCTGGTGCGTGAAAAAAGAACTTTTATGAGATACACTGCAACTGTCTATGAAGTGTGTGTGCACTCCCATGGCACTCCATCAATAAACATGAAGAGAATTGATAAAATGTGCACTGAAAAGCCAGTGATAGAAAAATGTAGTGAGAGAGAGTAATAAACATAACTGCCACTGGCATAACGAGCATCATAAAAAGGATAAACGACAGGACATTGTAAAGAGATTTGGCAACATATGAATGCAAAAAATCACTGAACTATCAATTGTGTTATTGAGAAGATGAGAATAGAAATGGTGCAGAAGCGTGCAAGTAAAGGTGGTAAAGATATAATAGCAGAAATAGTCGTGACACAGTTCGCAGCTGTTAGTAGTGATGAAAATATCGCAACGAAATACCTTGAAAAGTTAAAAGGAGCATTTAAGCGAAAGTACATTGCCTTATATTACCACGTTGAAAAGTCCGCTACTCACACTACTAGAATTGGCTGAAAGTGCTTTACCTGCTTACTCTACTCTACTGCTCCAGTAATGAGAATTTATTTATATAACAAATTTTTCCACTAAGTTGACTGCTTAATCTGCTTAGATAACTCTTTCACTTGAATGAGTTGCTAGTCACGTACACCTCATTAAAACAGTCTTTGGAGCTACGTTTTGACTTTGTCACGTTGCTAACTTGCGTATAAATGACTCCAGGGTTTAATTACGAGTATTAACTAGAAACTAAGCGGTATTGAACACAAGCCAAATACACTTAAGTGCACACTTGAAAACATGCTTCTACAAATTGGGCATTAATTCCTTCTCCCAGTACCATTAATTAATAAAATTTAGAAGCCCCTTTCCATGTTGCGGTTTTCATGGGCACACAATTTGCATATGCCATGCGGAAATTTGTGGGCTTAATTTGCCGACGTGCACAAATATTTGGTCCTTGGCAATATTTGTGGTTGCATAAAGACTGAAGCATAAGTTGCTCGTATTCTGATATAGGAGTACAGGAAGGAATTGAGAGAAGTAGGAGTAGAAGATTAAATTGCTACACAATACAGGATGTATACAAGGATGTTGCAAGGTAGTGGCATATTGTCCATGTCTATACACAACTTTGCAGTACAGAAAAGGGAAAGTTGTACACCAAGATAATAAAGATAATAAGTGAGAAATTTCCAACATATCATAGTTGACATAAAAAAAACATTATTAATTATTTTTTAATTAGTAATAATAATAATCGTACAAGAAGTCGGAAAACATTTGAAAATACAAAATTTTGTTCAGCTTTTTTTCTAGATAGATGCCATTAACAAGGCATGGCATGATGCCGAAACATTTTCCCCACAAATATTCATGAACTGTTTAAAAGCTATTTAAAAACCAGAAAGTTCACTGTGAAACACAATAGCTATCAGTCCATTGAACACATTATCAGAGCTGGTATACCACATGGCAGCATTCTCGGCCCAATTATCTTCTTGATTTACATCTCGGACTTGCCAACGGATGTTCTGTTCTAACATCAAAATTTGCGGATAATATACCAATTCTAACCTCTCACGCTGACCCAACGCTCTGCATTGGAAAACCTGCAAAACATTTACATTAGTTAATACTTGGCTGGCAAAATGGAGGATAAAGGTGAAATTAAATGTACCCATACATTTACCTTAAGAAGAGACACTTGCCCCTCCGTAACTTTTAACAACCACACCATTCCACAAAAAGAAAATGTTAACTATCTTGGTGTTAATCTTGATAGAAGGTTGACATGGAAGAAAATCATTAAGGTAAATAGAACTCAGGTCAAGCTAGAAGTAACGAAACTGCGTTGGCTTCTAAACAGATGTTCAAGTGTCACCCTGGAGAATCAAGTTTTGATATACACAGCAGTTCTTAAGCGTGCGAGCATCGGGGCATATAATTTACAAACTGTAGGGCCCTCCATCCTCCAATATAGAGAAGCTTCAAAGGGTGAAATATACAATATTAAGGAGAATTACAACGGCTCCATAGGTTAGGTTAGGTTGGAGTGGCAGCAAAAAGCACACCCAGGCACAAATAATGGCCCATTGTGATACCACGTATGGGGCGCCGCACATGTATTGACCACCTAGGTCGAGTATGGTGGAGTTCAGGTGGCTCCATGGATTGTTAAAAATTCGAATATCCACAAAGACTTGGCCCATATTAGTAGAGGATATAAAAATATGCTGCGAAAAATGTGCAATGAAACCGAAATATCATCCAAATAACTTAGCAAGAGCTTTATTAAGACGCTCGTATACTAAGAGACTAAAAAGCAAAGAGGCAATAAACGTTGGAATTCAACAACAAACTAGTAAAAAATTACAATAAAAATTGCATTGTTGTCTTTAATATATCTATTATCAACTTCATCGTTATTTGTGGTAATAATTACTTTTCGTGTTTCTTATATCATTTTTATTAATAACAATAATTAAAATTATATTAAAAATTCCCAAACAAATGCTGGGCTTATATCCTTTAATAATAATTATTTACACTTTCAAGGTATTTCTCTGCGATGATAATTATTAAAAAAAAGAAAATTATAAGTAAAATATTTAAGATACTGTTTATATTTTGATAATAATCTGATTGCATTTTGTAGATAAATAAAACTTTTATTAATATTTAAACGATGAAATATTCCCAAAAGCCAATTTAAACGCAATCTTTTCCCAATTATTATGCAAGTAAATTTATTGTAACAAAAATTCCTGTTTCCAAGGTTCGCTCGCAAATACGACTTTGTAATTGTTGTGTTTATGCAGTAAGTAAACCACACGCAAAAACAACAACAGTATCAACAATAACAACAACAACAAAACAAAATAATAACATAATTGCAAACATGCAGCACGCATGCGCAGAACCAGTTACAAACCGTCAACCGCTATTCTCAATTTGCACGCATGCGTATTGGGCTCCTAAATTAAAAGTGATTTAATAAAGTTGAATGGGGCAAAAAATGCTAAACGCACTAAAGCGAGTTTTCTGTTGTTCGACCGCATGTGAAATATGTATGACAACACTTTTGTTGAGTGTTCAATTCTTTTCAAGTTTTAAATGAACTTCTTTATATATTTCAATTTTATATATATTTGGTTCTTTCTTCATTTTCACGATAGGTAGGTTTAGGTGGGCTTAGTGGCTGTCAAGGGTGCAAACACTCACTACTAGATCATGCATAGAACCATGTGATGCCACAAAAACAATAACTCTGGTAATATATCCAATATGCCTACATTGCCATATTTGCTCGCTTGTGGGTCGAAACAACCCACTTGTTTGCAGTGGCTTTGCTGGCAGCGGAAGGGAGTGGCAGAACAGGCTCAGGGCCAATAAAAACAGCCTCGGAGCCCATCCTGGCCAAGGAGTCAGAGGTCTCGTTACCCGCAATGCCAGCGTGTCCCGGGACCCAAGTCAACGTCAGACTATTATGTTTTCCAACACAATTTAGCCTGGATTTGCAGGATCTGACTATCGTGGAAGTGGTGGTCGGACTATCCAAGGCCATGAGCGCAGCTTGGCTGTCACTGCAGACACAAATAGATTTGCCTTTGCACCTATTTTCCACAACAAAGTCCATCGCCTCAAGTATCGCATACACCTCCGCCTGAAACACAGACGCATGCAGACCAAGGGCAAAGAACCGACGGGTCCCACAAGATTCCACGAAGACACCAGAACCTGAACCTTCTTCAGTCCTGGAGCCATCAGTGAAAATACGGCAGCAGTGTTTGCCGGGCTCGTTCTCGGGATCTAACCATGAACGAGCCTCTGGCAGCAACACATTGTACCGCTTTTCTAGTATGACGGTTGACGACATAAAGTCCGGGGGCATAGACAGGATTGCAGAATCGATGTCAGTGCCTGCGCCGTCGTCCAACATCGAGCACACCCCATACCAGTGGCCACTATGTTTCACTCTGCAGGTGGCCTTAACGGCCTCTCCGCGGATGAAGACATCTAGTGTTGGGAGATTCACCAAAGCATCAAGTGCCGGGCCTGGAGTAGTCGAAAATGCTCCGGTACAACATATGGCCACAGCACGTTGTAGCTTTGATAGAGCTTTTTTGACCCCTACAAGAGAGAGTCTGCTCATCCAAACCATCGATGCATAGGTGATAATAGGTCTTACCATAGCTGTATAGATCCATAGGACCTTACTAGGGGAAAGACCCCATGTCTTACCAAAACACCCTTACACTGCCAGAAAACTGACAGTGCTTTGGATGTCTTCAGTTCGATATGTGTTTTCCAAAGAAGTTTCTTATCAAGGATGACTCCAAGATATTTGATTTCCTTGGATAGCTGGATAGTGACTCCTTTTAGTGTAGGCAGAATAAGTCCATCAAGCTTTCTCCTTCTGGTAAAGAGGGCAATACCAGTCTTGGCAGGATTAGCCGATAGCCCATTCGCACTGCAACAAGTGTCAATCATATCCAGAGTTCTCTGCACCCTTCTGCAGACAATCATAAGGGATGGACCTGTCACAAGACAGCCAACATCATCCGCATATGCCTGAGCGTATACACCCGAGTCATTAATGTCGTTAAGCAGGGGATCGATTACCATGCACCAGAGCAATGGAGACAGTACACCACCTTGGGGACAGCCTCTATTAACCCCAGACGACACCAGCAAATCTTCCTCCGCCCGCACCGTTATGATTCTCTGGGCCAGCATTGAACGTATCCAGTTTACTAGGACTCGGTCTACGCCATGCCGCCTAGCAGAGCCGCACATGCTGTCGAAATTAGCATTGTCAAACGCACCCTCTATGTCCACAAAGATGCCTATTGCGTATTCTTTCCTGTCGATGGCTCGCTCTATCCTTCCAACAAGGTTTTGCAGAGCCGTCTCACAGGATTTTCCGGTTTGATAGGCATGCTAAAATGGAGAGAGTGGATGCGTCTTCAGAGACTCCCTACGCATGCGAAGCTCCACCAGCCGTTCTAAACTTTTTAGCATGAACGAGGTCATACTAATAGGTCTGAAGCTCTTGGGATTGGTGTAGTCGTCTCTTCCAACCTTAGGAATGAAAGCAACCCTCACCATCCTCCAAGAGCGTGGTACATAGGCCAGTGCGAGACATGCAGTGAAGATCTTCTTCAGTGCTGCCATCACTAACTCAATGCCTTCCTTCAACACAATCGTATATATGCCATCCAGTCCCGGCGACTTGAAGCTGTCAAAGGATTTGATAGCAAATCCAATAGCAGCCTCATTCGCCACAGTTCTGGCGACATACCAATCATGTCGAGTGGGCGCAGCTGCCCTGACAACATTTCCGACCAAAGGTGGTTGTTGACGGGCTATGCTTACCTGATTTCCTGGGAAGTGTGACTCCAACAGCAAGCTGAGTGTCTCACTTTCCCTCTCCGTATAGGAGCCGTCAGGTTTCCTGAGCGACCCCAGCTTAGCGGTTTGGTCCTTTTTCAGGACTTTCACCAGTTTTGCCGTGTCACTCAGGGATTCGATATCACTGCAGAAGTCTCTAAAAGAAGTCCTTTTCGAGTCCCGAATTAGCTTCTTGTAGTCCCTCTGAACACGTCGATATCGTTCCCAGTCCTCGTCAAGATTCGTCTTGAGGGCCCGGTTGAGGAGTTTTCTAGACTCACGCCTCAGCACCTGAAGCTCTCGGTTCCACCATGGAACAGGAGTCCGGCTAAGAGGAGGTCTAGTTGGACAGGCTAGCTCGAAGCTGTTTGTTAGAGCGGTGTTGAGATGTTCAACAGCCGCCTCAATGTTCTGCTCCATGCGAAGTTTCAGTGGCGTCACGTGATTGCTACGCAGTGCCTCCCTGAACTTTGGCCAGTCTGTTTTTTTTGGGTTTCTGGTGGGCAATGGCATCTGCGCCCGCTCGCCACACTGAAACTCAATGAATCTGTGGTCCGAGCACGAGTCTTCGGCGAGGACCCTCCAGTTGCTGATCGACCACCCCAGTCTTGGATTTGACAGGGTGACGTCAATTACCTCCTGCCTTCTCGTAGTCACAAAAGTAGGCTGCCTGCCTACATTGTGGATGTTCAGGCTGGAGGAGGCAATATACTCGAAAGTCGAGAGCCCGGCTCATTGCACTTGCTGCTGCACCAGATCGTATGCTGGGTATAAGCATCGCAGCAAAGAACCAGACCAAGACTGCGCCGCTCACAGAACCCTACGAGAGTAGCGACCTTCCCAGGTGGTGGCGCCTCCAAAGCATCGTAAGGAAAGTAAGTAGATGCAATCACAAACCTCGACCATCCGTGCATACTCTTAAAACTAATCTCTGCCGCAACCAGATCCTGACAACAAAATACACCTTCTAAATTCATTTTAGTTTAGAAGGTGTATTTAAAATATATATGAGAAACTCTAATAAGGATGATTATAATATTTCGGGCTTTAATTAAGTCCTGTGATTGTACTAAGTCTGATTCTATCTAGTGAGGTAATATCAGAAAAATGTCCTTAAATTATTTCCTTTAATTTTTGGCAAACAAATTGGCTACTGACTGTTTCTACCTGGGCTTGAAGAGTTTGGTATATATGAGGCTACTAACTATATCTACCTGAGCCTGGAGAATCTGGTATATACGAGTATGAGTCTACCAACTATATCTACCTTATCTAGCAGATCCACCCATTTGTCATCTTGAGAAACTAAAAATATCAGACCAAACAAAAGGTTGTATTCTGGAAGGTTGTTCTCAAAATGGGCATTGAAGCATTAGCCAGCAATGTGGGTAAAAATTCCTCCAACCACCCAAATCTTTATGAAAGACTTCAAAATTGGTGAAAGATATGATTGATTTTTTATCTAAACAATTGAAACTATTTGTGGTCTAGGAAATTTTTATACTCTCATCCTTATCACCAACAAATTCTCACCCACTTCTTAAAATAATAATTCTTTATAATATTTATTATTATTTTTCTCCTTGCAACACAAACTAAATCCTTCCATACACACTGAATTTTACAGTTATTCAATGAAACTTCCTCCTTCGCCGATATCCTCATATCATTATTTGAATATTTAAGTTGCGTTTATTATTTCAGATCCTGTAAAGTGAGCTGAAACTTTTCGTCAAGGTTCAACCTATCCGCTCAAATTTGTATGTCAAATAACGCAGAGAATCTGGTGGCAAACAAAATGTTGCTGCACTGAACTCCACCACTGGAGCAATCTCGGCAGCTAACTGAGCCATGAAATCCCAACTGAATGCATATTCAAGCAGAACATTTTGCATATTCTGTGCACACATATCTGCCCTGCATACACAAATTTGTCGGTACTCCTCTTTACGTGTTTTGCACACTTCTAGACTTAAGGGGCGAGGATAGACGACTAACTATAACAGCCGAGCAGGAGCTCACATTGTAAAGCAAATAAAGTGAAGCGAGCGTTTAGGTGTGTCAGTGAGGAATTCATGCCGGAGCATTTCCCAAAAGTAAATCAACAGAAATCGTGTTGCATGTCATTCGTGTGGAAAATTTTTATTTGCTCTAAGAATTTTGGGCAATTTTATTCGACTCTTTTAGCAGAACTTTTACACGAGTTATTCATTACGCTTAAGACACTTAAGATCCTGACATTGTGAAGGTTCTTAGAACTACAGACGTAGGTGATGTGTGCATAAATTATATTTAACGGGTCCAAGTATACGAAAATGTCTGAAAACTAGATCAAATTACTTTAAATGAAACTAAAAGCTCGTATTCATTTAACATACTGAAACGTGATAGCTCAGTGAAAAGGGATTGCATACTTTTAGGATCCCATCTGGAGAATGAGTGCCCCCTGTGAGTCAAGATGCGAACTATTCGAAAACTATAAAAGCGACAAGATCAGAGTCGAATGCAGTAGATCAGAGACCGTAAAAGTGTGTACATCTAGCATTATAATCAAAGCAGCAGTATTTGTAATTGTGCAAAGTGATGAAATTACTTATAAAGTGACTAATGGTTTGTGAAATAAAGTGCAAATAATAACTAAGTAAACTTTAAGCCTAATATTACATGTGAAAATAGCATTAATTAAATAAAGCTGATTATTTTAATTTAACCAGCGATTGTTTGATTACTACACAATCCAGTGGTACGAGTCCGAGTACAGAGAGTTAGAGAAATTGTCAGGAGGGCAATGTTGTAACAGAGTAAATTGTCAAGAGGGCAATTTCGTAACAATACGATTGTGGTGCCGCCTGAAAGTAGGCAGTAGATACATTTGTCTATTTCCACTAATTTTTCGAAGTTTGTAGTCTTGAAACCAAAACTTTTAGTATACTACAACAATGGGTTGTGAAGAGGTTTGGAGTATTTTTCATAAGAAGCTCGAACAATTCCTCTTTCTTTTAATTCCTGTCGTCTCTTGTGGGAAATAGGGCCTCCATGAAACGCTTCCATCGTCTTCGATCCTTTGCGATGACTTTTATTTCTATGAAAGAATAATTCCCGTTTAATGAAATTTTAAAGGTCCACAATTTAAGATATATTTATGTTTCTTAGAGGTAGTCCGGACAATAAACATACTGATAAATACACTTGGACATGAAAATGTTGATGAGTTGTTATAATGAAATAGGTATTTCAGTAGTCAGCGAACGCGAAGAAATATTAAATAGGATGATAAGTGAAACTTACGAAAACGTTGGAGAGTTGCTATAATGAAATAGCTATTTCAGTAGTCAGCGAACATTAACAAAAGTTATATTCAAATTATATCTAGAATAATTCATCCTTATATTGCTTTCTGGCATTGATAAGTGATATTGTAACATTCTCTCATTTTATAAGGCTCAAACGATGAGTAAGCAATTACTCTATCTATTTTATTCAAGTAGTATTAATAGCATAGCAATCTTGAATATGTGGGAAAAGTCTTGAGTGAATAGATTGAATAAAAATGGTTTGGGGAAATACGAATTTTACTGGATATTGTGTAGTAAAGTGTATTGTTCCTTGGGAGTGTTCCACAATCTCTTAACGGGGGTTTTGCTCTTTGATGTTGAAAGAGTAAGTAAAGTCCTATAGTCGTATAATGTTTCTAATGGTACTGAACAAGATTTACTAAAGTTGTGCGCAAATGAATGACACCGAAGTAGAACATGCTGTACAATTATTTAGTTCAGTTGTAACTGGAGAGCGTCAAAAATTGACGTGGTTGATCGGTGCCTCCTCCTTCGATTCAACCCAAATATTTGTTCATACATCTCCTATTAATATATAGTAAAAAATATATTTCGTGAAATTAATGAATAAATCGAGCATGCGGAATAATAGTTCGGTTCAGTTGTAACTGCAGTAATTTTAAGATTTGACTTATTGTCATTTTCCAAAAAGGAAAGATAAATATGAATTTAACAAAAAAAAAAAAGGTTGTGACTGGAGAGCGTCAAACAGCACCGAGTTTGCCTGGCTTAGACGGAACAATTCATTGTTCCACTTCACTATCCTTCAACTGTACAAATCTTTGATTCGAAGGAATAATTTCAGTCATGCAATAACCGAACATCAGCATTCCTTCACGGAAAACTTTTAATCGATGTCATTAACAATATGTTAACATTTTATTTACATTTAAGATTTTAAATCTGATTATACTTCTGTTAAGAACTTTTGTGGCTCCTTAGATACCGCCATGAAATGTGGAGGACAACAACTCTAGAATAGCTGCACTCTGCTTTGACATACCAGTATAGAGGAACATTTATGGAAATGTCCTACAAAGCATACTTTAATAAATCTGAACCATGCTTGAACGCGCTTCATGCCCGGATTAGTTCTGCAAAGTTACCACCATAAACACTGGAAAATATGCATGAATACTCTAAACGCAACCATTCCTCCCTCATAGAGCTAAGCATTCATTTTGCTGGGCTTAGGGTTCAGTTAAAGATTGGAGCTATTGAAATTATTCACATGAACTTGCATATCAATTTTAATTACAAGCCAACCAGCCAACATTTCAGACTGAGTCGGTGTGTCAGACTGGAAATAACTTTGAACTTTGTACTGAGTTGGCACAGAGAGCAAGTGCCAGAGCAACGTGTACAATGCAGTAGTATTAGGTAGGACGACGTGAGGTTGTTATCCTTTGCCTAGGATAAGCCCACACTTAAGGCAAAGGAAACCAATTTTAAAGCCACACATACTTGTACACTTTTTTGGTTATCTACTAAGGCAGCAAACGATGCCAATGATCAGAAAATGGCCAACAGCCAACAATTACAATCAACCAAGCGAGAGGATGATGGCTAGGAAATAATGCATTCACACAAATACCAGCACAGGGAGCGTTCGTTGTTGTGCGCCAGCTAAGCAGTGCATTCCTGCGGACGATTGCAATTTTTTATGCTCTGTCATTTGGAATAGGTCCATGGCGAATACTCTCAGCATTGCAGATGAGCCTCTACAATACAGGCTGATGTGCTGAAAAGGGAAGTAGAGGCGTGTTCGGTGGTGAGTAATGCGGAAAGGCAGGCAGTGTAAGTGTACTTAAGCGGAAGCATACCTGCATGGAATTTTGCTGCAGGAGCTTATTAGAGAATTCAATTCAAAATGGCGTTGATTTAATTTATATTTTCGTATATAAGCTAAAAATATGTCTGTAGCTGAAGCATCCAATACACACACAAAACTAATACAAAAGCCAATGGACTGCTCAAGCTGGCGGCATACAAATTACCACTTTTTGGTATGGTATTTGATAGAGAAAAGGTTCAGTGATGGATTAGAAATTGCCGCAAATTGACTTTCAAGTATCTAAGCTCATAGCTGGGGGGCATTTCTATGAAATTGATGAATAGACTGTGAGGTCGACAAACAAATGCGGGTCAGGAGGTTAACTGCGAAAGAGCCTTGTAAGCCAGCAATGGTAGCTACGTAAATCAAACGCATAAATTAATATATTCAAGTGGTTAATAATTGAGTAGCTATAAGTGTGTATCTCAGAGCACATAGAGTGTGACGTGAAGGCAGTGATGCTTTAATTATCTCTATTCGACAAGCAACACCGACTGATGCGACTAATAGAAGTCCAAAGTAGTGGAGAACAAAGTGTGTGAACCAAATAATTAACTTTGATTGCAGGACGGGCGTGCAGAAGGGGTGAATAATTTATTATGTCTCCTGTGGCAGCATAGAAATAGAATGATTTGAGTGAACATCCAAAAGTTTTTGGTAGACACTTGTGTGCTGTCCAAACAGTTCGGTGGTTTACTCCTACTTAAGTGCAGGCATTTAAGTTTATCCAAGTGGCGCCGCCTCACACAACACGCCAGCAGCCAACTAAGTAGCAGTGCAATCAAAGTTTGGGCGGTACGATGGGTGGTGTCTGCAATAATGTCTCTCGTAGATGCTAAAGGCGATTAAATTTAACTACCGGCGTCGTGGCGTATGAAAACTTACAGATGGGAAAAGCTGCTCATACAAGGGACACAGCGCGGCAGAAACTATGCAACCATTTAAAATATTCATACAAAAGTACTAAGAAGTGTTTAAGCTGTTTCAGCTTCAGTGCAATCTTAAGAGTAATTAAAGCGACATTTTACGGCAAGATGATTGGCGACGAAGGTACCATTCAAATACTTCTGAATATGCAAAATAAAAAATCATCTTCAGTTTTTAAATGTTGATGTTTTCTATATTTTAATGTCCGTCAACAACAATAAACTATAAAGCCACCGCAACAACACACGCCGCACGTACATAATGCACTAAATATAAAAGGGCAACAAAACGGCATAAAGCTCAAATTGTTCATTTTGTATGCTGGCCAGAGAGCGCGAAAGCTACGAGTGATATGAGTCTGTGAGAGGAGAATGTGAGAGATATGATGTAGGACACATGTTTTTGTTGCTTAGCAACATTTCTGCAACATTTCTGCAACATTGTTGCAACATTGATGGAACATTCTGTGTTGCTTAACATTGGTTGTGGGCTTCTTATACCCGTTACCGTTAAAAAAGGTAAAAAGGGTATACTAATTTTGTGCTTTTGAGAAAAGTTGCAATTTCAAGAAGGAGGCGTGGTAGGTATGGACATATATATACATATATGTTCAGAATCACTTTCTAAGCAATTTTTATTTTGTCCGTCCGTCTGCCCGTCTGTTCGTCTCTCCGTCTGTTGCCACTTTTTTCTACACCGTTAGAGCTTTCTTAATGAAATTTGCAAAAGTATAGTCTGGACAAAGATAAAGAACCAGATTGCTATATGGACCGATTTGGACAAACACCACGCGTACCTCCCATATAAGGAACTTCTCACCTTTTTTAAAATGAAAATAACTTCGGTCCAATTGATGGAATAGTGACGCAATTTGGCAGTTATGGAGATGTGGGTCCTACTAAACACTATGAAAAACGTGGGCGGTATATATTAACTGTCACGCCCACTATTAAAAAATATTCACAATTTAAGATCTGGTAAAGATTTATGACGACATTATACGGGAAGGAATATTATAAAGCGAGCTGCAATAAATAGGGTTGATAAGGGGAAAGACACGCCCACTTTTGAGCTTTCGGGTCTAAAATTAAAATTAGCCTACCTATGCTCGTATTGATGCTATCGGAATGAAAATTTACAGATATATACGAGTACATGGGATCCATAATAGTGTGTGTGTAGAATATGAAAATCACAATACAACTGCCACGCCCACAATTAGCCAAAAAGCAGTACTAGGTTCCTATTAAAGATTTATCAACGAAATTTCACGTTGCGGGTATTAACACTAAACACCACACGAAAAATGGGTGTGTTATTTTTACAGCCACTCCCACTATTGACAAATTATTGTAACTTACGGCCTATACAAAATTTTTTGACGAAATTTTATATTAGTACGTATATTGACACTACAAAGCCATACACAAGAAATGGGGTCGATATAATCAATTCAAGGTCGACTTTCGTTAGAGTAAAAATATTCGTAATAACTAAATTTCTCATCACCCGCTTCAGCAACATAAGCTATGAAAATTACATACGACTTTTATAGCGGACATCAAACATTTTCATTAAAAATAAGTACCCAAAGGATGCATGCAACTGCAGCAACAGCGTATGGGATACTATAAAATTGAGGCAGCGTAAAGAAAGTTGTTGCATTTATTTGCATGCAATTTTGTCAGAGGCATTCGTGGGTGTGGGAGGCACGAGCGTGAGTAGTGGTGTGCCTTTGTCTCTGTGGGTATATCACCGTTTACTCTCTCATTCAAAGTTTGAACATTGATCGCAAGAGACGTGTGTAAATTTAGCTACGATTTTTTATTGGGTGCCATAAATCAAAGGAAAATTTGCATATCATTTCAATTGTGGCAGGATGCATTTATACGCTTGATGGAGGAGGTGAAGAGATTTGTCGATAGATTCACTAACATGTGTGAATTTATCGTCATGCTGTATTGAAGTATTTTATGGCAGACTTAAATTAAAAGTGACGAGTAAAATGCTTTTCTTTGATAGAACGAAATCTTAACCTCCAATAACATCACTTAAATTTATCTGCATAGTATTGGCTATAAATTTTGTTTATCTGATCGTATTGGAATCCATATTAACTTTTGCACAATTTTCTTCAACTTACATAATGTAGTTATATTAAAATAGGAGGAAAAGCAACCCTTGAAGGATGTGTAATTTGTATATAATATATCAATGGCTATAAATACAGCAATAATGTGTAACGCTGCATCCAATGTGGTCTTAAATACACTGTCTTAAGAGTTAATTTTGCATATGACTGAAAGGGTTGTTCAACGCAAAAGCTCATATTGGGTCTTCTTACAGGAGTTTGGAGTTTTTGAAGCAATGAAGGACTTTATTTAGTCGCTGTATATGTTCCTCTATATTTGTTTACCAAGATATCATCTAAATAGACCTGATAGATTTGACCAATGAATATTGTTCTTGGGTATTGCAATTTTGCGTGGTGCATTCGGCAGTCCAAATATAATACCAAGAAAGTCGCAATGGCCACTTGAAGTCGACAACGCGGCTGCATGAATGTCATTTGATTGCATTTCGATCTGCCGGAACCACTTGGGTAGATTAAGTCTAGAAATATATTGACACTTTTCTAATTTATCATACATCATCCATATTTGGATGTGGGAAGCAATTTCACATAGTTATGTCATTCTGTACTTAACCACGGATCTGACCCAAAATCCTTAAAAATATATTCCTACATATTCCTGACTACGAAACTATAAACACAACAATAAGTTGCAATATACCATTTTGAGTTAGTTGCAGACCCAAACCCTCCTAAAACAAATAAATATAAATTAAAATTTTAAAACTATTGTTGCCGCATATCAAACCGAGCAGTCCCAACCACAAATCAAAACAATAACCGCAGCAAATTTAACAAAAGACACACAAAAAACACCATTTGAATAGTAAACGCAAAAGATTGTGGCTCGTGCGACGTCACAAATTTGTCCAACTGCCAAGTAAGTCATCGTGAAAAATGTTGCTGATATTCCTGTTTCCCTGTTGTCGCTGCTGCTGTTGCGATTGTTTCCTGTGACAATTCAATTTTATGCTGGTAACAAACAAATTTATTTATGTGAACAATATTCGTGCACCATGTCAACAATGAAGCACAAGAAAATGGGCAAGTGACGGAAGCAGCAGCGGCGCTTCGAACATGTTTATTTCTTGTCAACTTGGCAGCCCGTCGCGTCGGTGTCAGCATGACATGGTCTTGTGCAGAAATATCTGGCTAAAAATACATTTCAATGGTGGGAGGATTGTAGCAGAAATATAACGAAATCAAATTTAAATGATTTTCAGTTGGATTTATATTTAAGCGCTCACAAAGCTATTAATTAGCCACATCATCAAAGTGGGCGGGCGATGTCTGCAACGAGTTCTATTCAAGTATTCTGTTCTGCATTGACGACTGAATTTGACAGCCTGGTTGAGTCGCCCTTTGAACTCGGTTGAATGGGTGGAGTTGCTGTTGACATTTAATCTGAATCTGGATGATGAGCCAACAAAGGTGGGTTAAGAGAGATGGCCGATTGTGTGCTTCAAATGAGTAGGTTAACCAGATGCTGTCAATTAAGCTCTAATAGACAGGGGAGTTTTGTGTTTAAAATTGGTTTTGAAGATGTTGAAAGTATGTGTATAAGCATAGTGACCATAGTTGGCTTTTGAACAATTGAATGAATGTAATTTATGGAAGTTAATAAACCCCATTATAAACAAAGCGTTGATTCCACTGATTTCATTAAATTGTCTTCTGAATTTCTATAGATTTTTTATTATTTAAGTACATCATTAACCATTTAATCGATTCAGCACTATCCTCATTTGTCATAAATTTCTGATAGCCATGGTTACTGTTCTCATTTCTCTAATTATGTCCATATTCAAGCCCACATAACTGGCCAAGTCAGTCCCAAAAACCTGACTGTGAGTAGCTACATTTATTTGAGAATACTAATTAGTAATAATTATTGGGACCATTATTAATAATATTATTTAAAAATATGAATCACTAAAATTATTCTTCTAATTAGTAACCATTATGTAAATCAATTATTGTTTTAATTAATAATTATTTATATACATCAATCACTATTAAACCCTTTCAGCATAATCCCACATTGTGTCAAATTTCTGATTTTCATGACAATCATACAAAAAACATTCAGTTTAGTTATGAATAATAAAAATATTTCTCAGCGTAGTTCCTTGCCAACTCATGCGCCCCCATAAAAATGAAACTATGCGAAATTGACAGAGAGCGGGAATCGTAAAATCATGAATGAATGATGTGTAATAATGTCTGTCACAATGGAGAATTTGCCGTCAAACTTTTTATTTACGACTGAGAACTTGGCTTCTGAGCTCCCCTTAGACTCCTCCACATACGAGTGTGCATGAGTACAATAAAGAATTCCATTGCGGCTCATTTGAATCATACTAATGGATTGTTTGCAGTGGAAAACATTTTTTAAAAATTTACTTTTTGTGGCGATTCCATGAATTGCAAGTGTTGATGATGTTGCACAATGAATGGGAAAATTAATTTTGATAAATTTTTCATTTTATTTAAAATGGAATATAATGTAAATTTAAGTGAACAGATCAGGAGAATTTTAACTCGTTAATTCGTAGTGTCACAGAAGCATACATCACTTGAATTGCTCGTGCTTGTATATTTAACATATGTCTGGGCAAATTTAATGTACGCCATTGTACAAGTTTGTCAAATAATTCACGCGATTTCATGCATTTATGTTTGAGCATGTGTGCGTGGGACTGTGTGTGGCGCAGAAATATATAAAACTCGGCCCAGGCACAGGCAGAGTAATGGAGAAAAGAAACTACGGCACTGTTTTTATTGCAAGAATACTCACGCTCCCAGGCATGCACACAATTAAAATGAGCCCAGCAGGAAATTCGACATACGCGCGAATTTCATTAAAAGCAAAAGTTTGTTTGTAAAGAAGTTTTTTGGTAATGCGTTTGGGCGCAGGGAATCAGAACTTATTGGAGGGATTTAAATAAATTGTGGCTACAACTTTACCACTTTTCTGGACTTGTGTTGACATCTGAAATGTTTTTAGTACCTGCTAAGAAAACGTTCAATATTTGAGTTATTGTTCTTGCTTTCATGCGCTTAAATTTGTTAAAAATATGTGAATGTTTTAAAAAGATTTGATTAACTCAACAAACAAAAAACAGCAAAAGCGTGGAATAATTAGTAATCGTATAAAAAGCTTTGGCTAGGAAAGTTGACACACAAATTTATATAATCAAATTTATAAAATGAATGAATGGGAAAAAACCTAAAAATTTTATTTAGTATAATGACAAAGCCAAATAAATAAATTAATGGAAACAACAAAAGTAAAAATTAAAGAATTGAATAATTATTAATCCCATAAAAACGTGGACTTCGAAAATGAATCTACAAATTTCAATATAAATAAATAAAACTATTAAATTAATTATTAAAAATAAAATTTTTTTTTATTAAAATTTGTTTTAATTATTATGAGTTAAACAAATTAGTTTATAAAAAATAACATAAAATAACAGGTATAATTATTAATCGCTTAAAAACCTCACCAAGGAAAGTGAACCTGGCAATTTGCAATATAAATAAATAGGAAAAAACAAACAAATAAAAATATTTATCACATATACAAAATAAAAATATACACAGAAAAATTTAATTGGCTTTAATATTTATTCCTTATAATCTAATGCGAAAAAGTCGCTTAATTGAACAAGAAAAAATGTGAGTGTGGAATAATTATTTATAACATATAAGTAATTATAGTAAGTCGATAGTCGTCAATTCTGTGTACTCGTATATGAAGATTATTTTTGTAACGAATTTACTGACAAGTCAAGTCACAACAGTAGTTGCAATTGCGTATGGGGCTATGCCACCGTAATAATATTTCAGAAGAAGAAGAAGAATTATTGAAACATTTTTTGGCAGATCTTAATCTTATATCGGGTTTTTCAATAAGAGCGCTACAAAAGTTTTTTTTAAATAAAACAAAACCGGTTTTAGATATCAATGAAATTCTTTACTCCTGTGAAAGTACGTTCGATGCCATTATGTATGGAACTCGATTTCTTTTGCATGGCCACCACGGGCACACTTGCAGAAGTCCAGACGCTGAAGCCAATTTTCAACGGTTTTCAAGCATAAATCGGCTGATACTGCTGCATTTTCACGTTCGATATTTGTACGAAGTTCATCAATCGTCGCTGGCTTGTTGGCATAGACCATAGACTTGACGTAGCCCCACAGGAAATAATCTGACGGCGTCAAATCGCAAGACCGAGGCGGCCAATCGACTGCGCCATTTCGTGAGATAACACGTTCACCAAACTTGGTTTGCAGTAAATTGATTGTGGCATTCGCTGTGTGGCTTGTGGCGCCGTCCTGTTGGAACCACATGTCCTCCAAGTCCATATTATCCAATTGGGGCCAAAAATATTCGGTTATCATCGAACGGTAGCGATTCGCATTCACAGTAATGTGCCGGTCTTGATCATCACGGAAGAAGCACGGCCCAATGACGCCGCCGGCCCATAAGCCGCACCAAACCGTAATTTTTTCGGGATGCAATGATGACTCATGGAGTACGTGTGGATTGCTGTCTAACCAATAACGCATATTTTGCTTATTGACGAAGCCATTCAGCCAGAAATGAGCCTCATCGCTGAAGATGATTTTCCGATGAAAATCCGAATCATTTTCAAGTTGTTGCTCAGCCCAATTCACGAACATACGACGCTTATGGCTCAGCGGCAGCAATATTCTCGACACTACGGGCACTTCTTTGTCTCACTGGCACGGGAACATTTTGCACTGTGCCTGTGGATTCAAATTTTTCCACTAGACGCTCAATTGTTGATCTGCTAGGACAATTATGACGACCATAAATTGGACGTAGCGCTCTTAAAGTTGAGGCGACTGACTCCGAATTTCGGTAGTAAATTTTAATAATTTCGACTCGTTGTTGGCTCGTATATCTTTGCACGATGAAATGGCAAACCTTACTGAAGAGAATGTCAAAAGAGCGGGAAAAAATATGGCATCGTTTGCTGTCACTATCGATTTACTTTTGTAGCGTTTCTTTTGAAAAACCCTTTAGTTATTTCGGACACGCCACTTGTCCTCATCAGAGATCTTTCAATGAAAGGCAATTATTCCCCAAGCATTTTAATTATGTCTCAGAAATCAACAGCACACCAATTATGAACCCTTCCAGGAATCGAACCTGGGTCTACAGCTGTTGTAATCTGTCCATCCAGACAACTACGCTAACTGCACGTGGTGAACTGACTGATAAAACTCTGTTCATGTACTGTCTCATTCCACCACACACTCTAATCAACTCTGTCTCATTATTACCCCTCTATTGTTCCGTTAGGTGTCTCTCTCTGTTTTTTTATTACATTTCAGTTGTGTCATAGTACATTGCTTTTGTTAGTGGCAGGATAATTAAGCCTGATCACACTAACCTTCTAAGGATCCATTCTATAACGTTTACAATTTCTTGTGAAGATTCGTCAGTAGACATAGTTGTCACCTTTTTACCGTATTCATTCTGTAAATGTGAGTAAGTCGATAGTCGTCAATTCTGTGTATATGAAGATTATTTTTGTAACGAATTTATTGACATTGACATTGACGAAGTTACACACTACAATTGCAACTACTCTTGTAACTTGTCTTGTCAATAAATTCGCTACAAAAATAATCTTCATATAAGTAATTATTATATATATATATATATATATATATATATATATATATATATATATATATATATATACATATATATATATATATATATATATATAAATATATATATATATATATATATATATATATATATATATATATATATATATATAAATATATATATATATATATATATATATATATATATATATATATATATATATATATATATATATATATATATATATATATATATATATATATATATATATATATATATATATATATATATATATATATATATATATATATATATATATATATATATATATATATAAAAGCACTTTACAAATACAACAAATTCACCGAGTAGACAATAGAGTACTAAGTGACAAAGACAATACAAAATTGTGTGTTAGCATATACGAGTATCTTTAATGGTTTTTTGACCCCTACAAGAGAGAGTCTCCTCATCCGAACCATCGATGCATAGGTGATAATAGGTCTTACCATAGCTGTATAGATCCATAGGACCTTACTAGGGGAAAGACCCCATGTCTTACCAAAAACACCCTTACACTGCCAGAAAACTGACAGTGCTTTGGATGTCTTCAGTTCGACATGTGTTTTCCAAAGAAGTTTGTTATCAAGGATGACTCCAAGATATTTGATTTCCTTGGATAGCTGGATAGTGACTCCTTTTAGCGTAGGCAGAATAAGTCCATCAAGCTTTCTCCTTCTGTAAAGAGGACAATACCAGTCTTGACAGGATTAGCCGATAGCCTATTCGCATTGCACCAAGTGTCAATCATATCCAGAGTTCTCTGCACCCTTCTGCAGACAATCATAAGGGATTTTATTATTATTTTTTTTTTCCATAATTGGAACGGAGGTGGAAATCTTCAAAAGACACTGGTAACATTACGGCACCAGTAGTGTGGGATTCTTACCCACTAAAACCACCTCCATCGCAGCCTCCCCCCGCGGGACCGCCGCAAGGTAATACTTCTCCGGGGGGGTAGTATGGTCAGCGGACCCCTCCTAGCTATTTTTCATTGCTCGTCTTCGCCACTCCTGGTGGCGGAGGTCTTTCATAATAGCGGCGGTGGTGTCACACACCGCAGCCCATTTCTCCGGGCTCTCGAGCATATGCTGCACTATGTTGTCGGGCACCACGGGCTCTCCACATACTCCTTGTAGTGCCACTCTAGCACTTTCATAACGTGGGCAATAGAAGAAGACATATTTGGGATCTTCTATCTCTGTACCTCCACAGTTTGCACAGTAGGGAGATTCCTCCAAGTGGAATCTGTGCAGGTATGCCCGAAAACCTTCGTGGCCTGTCAGCAATTGTGTGACGTAGAAATTCACCTTACCATGCGACCTGCTTACCCATTGCTGAATGTTGGGGATCAGCCTTCTTGTCCAGCGGCCATTTGTAGAAGTATCCCACTGGGCTTGCCACTCTTGAAGGGTCTTCCGCTTTCCAATTTCCAAGAGCTCCTCTACATTTGTCGCGTGTGTCCCTTTGGCGTGGTAGAGGTTCATCGCTTCTTTCGCTAGCAGGTTCACGGGAATCATGCCGGCTATTACCAAGGTGGCATCTGTGGATACGGTGCGGTATGCGCAGATCACTCGTAGTGCACTTCTCCTGTATGCTGCCTCAATGGTGCGGACGTAAGCCTTCACATCCGCGTTTTCGGCCCCTATTGGCGGTCCATAGAGAATAATGGATCTGACAACCCCGGCGATGAGTTGCCTTTTCCGCTGCCTGGGTCCTCCCACGTTGGGCATTATTCTACATAGGAGAGGACATGTGTTTGCTGCCTTATCTCCCACGCGCCGCAGATGTTCTTTGAAGGTAAGCCGCGCGTCTATCCACACTCCTAGGTACTTGAGGTGTGGAATCGTGGTTATGGCACATCTACCAACTCTTATTTCCACTACCTCCAATACTCTGCGGCTTGAAGCCAGGATTGCCTCGGTCTTGTGTTCAGCCAAGCTAAGTCCAACGTTTGCAAGCCATCTTCCGACAGTAGCCACAGTTCGGTTGGCCTCTGCTATCACTTCCTCCAAGTATTTAGCTGTGATTACCAATGCTATGTCGTCCGCGTATCCGATGATTTTGACACCATCAGGGACCTGTACGCGGAGGATGCCGTCGTACATAGCATTCCAGAGTAACGGTCCAAGCACCGATCCCTGGGGAACTCCTCCGATAATCTTGTGCGACTCCACACCTTTTCGGACTGGTAGAGCAGGATCCTATCGCTGAAGTAGCTGGCAATCATTCGCCTCAGGTAGATGGGTACCCCAAACTCTGCTAACGCTTTGGCTATGCGCTCCCAGCTAGCTGAGTTGAAAGCGTTTTTGACATCTAGGGTGACCACAAGGCAATACCTCTTGGTTCCACCCCTCCATCGTTTCCCCTGGATCGCTGTTTTAGCCGTCTGGACAAGTTCGTTGATGGCGTCCACGGTAGATCTCGCCTTCCGGAAACCATATTGCCGTTTTGAGAGCCCTCCAGATTTTGCAATGGCCTCATCAATCCTGTCACAGATTATCCGCACAAGAATTTTTCCCGCCGTATCCAACATGCAGAGTGGCCGGTACGCTGAAGGGTCCTCTGTTGGTTTGTTGGCTTTCAGCACCAGGACCAATCGTTGCCTCTTCCATCTCTTGGGGAAAATGCCTTCTCTCAGGCAAGCGTCGTACATTTTCCTCAGTGGCTCTGGGTTCAGTGCAGCTGCGGTCTTGAGCACTCGGTTGGGGATTCCATCTGGGCCGGGTGCTTTCTGGTCTCCAAACTTCCCAACCGCGCGCAACACCTCATCTATAGTCACACTGGGTATTGATTCCTCCGTTTGCTCCAGAGGGAGCTCGTATGGGACACAGTTCTGTACTGGAAAGAGCTGTGCCACTATGCGTCTGAGCAACATTGGGCAGGTTGGGGCTGGCTGCCTATAACAGGGCAATTTTCGCATGACAAGTCTATATGCCATGCCCCATGGGTCGTCCTCAACTTGTGCGCATAATTCAGCGAATCTGGTGCTCTTGCTCTTCTTAATTGCCTTCTTCAGAACATTTCTGGCTTCCTTGAAGGCCTGGTGCTTCTGCAGGGAATCCGGTTTCCGTATGGAACGTTGATACCTTCTCCTCGCAGCATGGCATGCTTTACGGAGCTCGCCTATTGCATCCGTCCACCAGTAGACAGGTTTATGCCTCCCACCATATGCTCTCCTGGGCATTGCCGCGTCGCAGGCGTTTTCCTCTGCTGTTTGCTGCTGTTTGTCCTCCAGCCTTTCAATGTCGGACCTATCCGCAGCCGTTTCCGGGGCTTCTCCAGTTCGCAGATGATAGCTTGGTGGTCGCTGTGGGTGTATATGTCACTCACCAGCCATTTTGCACCCCTCACCAGCCTGCTACTTACAAAGGTTAGGTCTATCGCAGAACTGGCACCTCCTCTGGCAAAAGTCATCTCGCCGGTATTCAAGAGGATCACGTCAAGTGCTGCGAGTGCATCCATGAGGATATGACCCTTTGGCGTAGTTCGGCCGCAGCCCCATTCAGTTGCCCATGCGTTGAAATCGCCAGCAATTACTACAGGGTTCCTGCCGTGTGCATCTAGAACGAGTCTATCTACCGCCGACTCAAACTCATCCGTAGTTAGGCTTGGTGCCATGTAGCAACTGTAAGCCGTGGTTCCTCCTATGGTTGCCCTGACGTAGTTTTCATCCCTCCTGACGTCCGCGAGTTGAGGTGGCTTGACTCCACACACCCATATTGCAGCTCGGTAAGTATTGTCCTCGACCCAGACTCCTTGGTGCTTCCGACGATATGGTTCACTGAGCACAGCGGCGTCGATCTCTCACCGTCTGCTCAAGTAGGTCTTGTGCAGCTGCGCAGTGATTGAGGTTAAGCTGGAGTAACTTCATTCCATGCGTTTTGACTCCTTTACTGCTTGCTTATACGACGGGCATATTCTGCATCCTGTCGAGTGCTCCGTATCCTTGCGGCCTTTGGTCTTGCAGAGTGCATAGGTTGGGCTTTTGCTACACTCGTTGGCGTTGTGGCCTTCGGCGCCGCATCTGTAGCACCGATTCCGCCAGTCCTCCTTGCTACTGTACTTTTTGGCAATATGCCCAAACTCCATGCACTTGTAGCAACGTGTGGGTACTACTTTTCCCCGCACCCGACAAGAGGTCCATCCGACTCTCAGTTTCCCGGCCAGTAGCGCTGCGGCTGCCAGAGGGGGCAAACTGATGGTTGCTGTTTGCGTTCCACCGTACGCTTTCCGAAGGGACCTAATCGAGGTCACGGGGAGCTTTTCGAAAGTGCTCAGCTGTTTGCACAGTGCTTCGTGAACTTCCTCTACCGTGGTGATCTCGTCCAAATCCTTTATTTCCAGCAGAGTCTCCTGGGTGAGTTGTCGCACCTCCACACTAGTCCCCAGTGTATTTGCTACTGCTCCCCGCAGAGTGGCCGTCTTCGGGTCCGCTGTCGTGGCTAATTCGAGTAGCAGCTCACCTTTCGCGGTTTTCCTTATTTTGTTCACTCTCTCGCCCAATTCCCCAAGCCCCGGCTCCGTCTTTATCCTCCGCAAGATCTCCGCATAGGTTGTCACTCCCGTTCCCTTGATGACAATTGCATCAGGTCTGGTCGGCTTCGCTTTAGCCAGTGTCTTCGGCTTTGCCCGGGGGCGAGCACGAACCATCGTCCACTCTGGCTTTTTCACCACTGCGTCGGGTTTACCCACTTCTGGCTTGGTGGTATTTTTAGCTGCGGCGGCCTTCGCCATGGCCGCCCTTGCCGCATCCGCCTTCTGCCTTTTGGGTACCGCTCGGCTCGTCGGGCTGGTTCCGTCGTCTTCTGCGTTTTCGCGGGGACGCTTCGGCATTGCAACGGATTCCGCGTAGCTCCTTGCCAGTGGCGATACGCTGGCTTGGACCTCCTTGTCCTCCTGCGCTTTGCAGGTTTGCATATTCTTGTCGGCTCGATGCAGTAGTGGTGGTTTAACGGTGACGATATCATCGGCATCCCGTTCTTGTGCCACTTCTAGGCACATGTCGCGGATCTTCGCCGCCTTTCGTTTAATGGCCGAATGGACATTATGTCGCTCCGCAATGTAGCTGATGAGTGCCTCGACATGCCACTCTAGCACAGCCATTTTCCCCTTAGCATTCACTTCCGGCGGCGGGTAGATTGCCATCTTCCCTAGCATGTCTGACTTACATGCCACCCGCATTTGCATCTCCCCCGGATCCCCCAGGGAGTTTCTCCGCACCATCAGTCCCAGGTGGTGGCGCCTCCAAAGCATCGTAAGAAAAGTAAGCAGATCCATGTAAGTAATCCGTGCATACTCTTAAAACTAATCTCTGCCGCAACCAGATCCTGACAACAAAATGCTTCAAGGCAGGTCGCTGCGAGATGGGATGATATTATTAGACCGGCTCTAGGTCTAAAGGTTACAGGTTACAGGTTCTACAGGTCTCAGGTTCCACAGGTCTGAAAGGTTACAGTCCCAAAGAAGAGACTCAGACGGCTCCGGTACCGAGAAACCATGACATCAACAGTGGCCTCATCCACTCGCACCACAAGACTAGCACCTTCTTTACCATCCCGGTTGCTACCCCTGGTGTGCGAAAGAACTCTCCAAAGCCTCGTGTTGATGCCAGGGTTCTGAGCACGCAGACAAGAAAGGACATCTGTGGTCGTCAGATCGGGATCCGGAATCCAGCAGATGGCCTTCCTGAGGGACACGCCTGCTTCGCTATAGACCGCGAAGCGAGTGGTCCCTATGGGGGGTACGTCATTGACTGCACCCCTGAGCCAATCAAAGTTGGCCTGAGACTCGCACGACACCTGTAGAGTGCCGTCCTTTGTCTCATAGCCCCTCGCATTAGCTTCAGGACCGGAGGCAATGACGCGACGCATCAGATGACCTTTGCAATGTTTTATTTCTGCATCAGTTAGCTGATGGTCAAGCCCCAGCTTCCCAATCACCGCCATTGGTTGCGGGCCGTTAGCCTTCTCGCTGTACGATGGCTTGGCTGCACCTTTGGAAGTGCTTGGGCGAAAGTCCAGCTCACCACCCGCCATTGGCAGAGATTTCGCCGGGCAGATGGTTTTGCTGGATACGAGGGGCTGCGCAAGCTGCAGCTTATTGGCAACATTCTTCCCCGCCACATTAGCCGCCACCGAGGTTTCGCTCGTACCCTTTGGGGTCGTGGCGCCACCAGCAGTAACAGCTGCAGGGCAGGTGGGAATGCTGTTTTCAGCAACAATCTTCCGCCGCTTACCTCGCGAGCGAGCTTTTGGAGCGGTCAATCCCTCCGCAGGCTCGGTGGCTTCCGTGGGTGTCACTTCCGCCGACCTGGTCCTTTTGGAGGGAGTCGACACAGAAGGGCCGGCAGAGCCACGTGAGGATTTCTCCTGCACTAGCCTAGCAAGCCGCTTCTTTCTCTGTCTCCTCGCTTGAGTTTGCGTTGCTCTAGAATCACTGGTCAGTCGTTCCGCCACTGTGGTGACTTCCAGACGCAGGCCCTCTGGATCCAGGGTACGTTCCTCCGTCTCTGAAGAAGAAGAGGTTGCGGTAACAATCCCCGTCTCCTCCAGGATGCGCTCTCGCTGATAAAGGCGAGAGACTTTAGCGATGGTTGGGGCCTCCAGAATCCGTGCCCCTGCCGCCGAAGCGGGTGGATTTCCACATGCGTGGGTTCCACCTGGAGTATTAAATCCAAAGTTGTCCATCGCCAGACATTGGTTTTTGTTCGGGACTCCTCCCTAGCAAGTTTGGTCCGCGGATGGTACCCATTCTCTATACCATCATTGTGATAGACAGACAGCCATAACTCCCGCATCTCCTAAGAGGTTCAGAAGTAATGTCATTTGCCTACCAAGGGTCCCCCTATCCGCCACTTGGGGACGCGTCCGATGGGATGTCAGGCAAATCCAACACGGACAATGGTATGTTACTAATGAAGACATACGAAGTCTCTTCAAAAGTATCAAAACACTTAAATTAAAATATTAAAAAGTTTCAAAACACTTAAATCCTTAAGTAGGTTAATGTTTTATATATCTTTCTGATACCATGAACGTATGAAACTTTAATGTGTATATCCAATGTAATATAAAAAATAACTGAAGAGCGTGTTCCCAAAATTATTCTGTTCTTACCTATTTTCATTATTGCTTCAACTATTCCAGATGCTGGTCGCATGTATAATTATTAAAGCAATTCAAAAATTTTCCAACTAAAGTTTGCAGTATAGTTTGCTCTATTATAGGTTTTTATGTAGTATTATGATTTTTTTCCAGAGCTTCCTTAAAGACAATCCATCTTAAAAGATATATTTTATCACTAGTCTATCTGAGACAATAGACACAATATTTAGTTTTTGAAACAAATATGATAAACCGATGAAGCTATTCTGTTTTCCTCAAGAGGGAAATACTTTTTGGGAAAGTTCAGCACTTTCCTTCATGCTTAGTGCTATGGATAAAAACGCTCTAACGTTTCCTGCTCTCCTAAAGATATTCGGCAGTATGCCATTCTAAGCACAACTCATTTGATTTCAAATGCAGTTCAGTTCAATCGATTGAACAAATCATGTGCATTATAGGGTTCATTATATTGTGTCAAATAAATAAAAAACCCTCAGTTAATTAATTTAAAATTACTTAAAAAGTATTTAACTAACTATTTTGTCCTGCCGGTTTCTTACGAGTATATATATATATGTATATGTATATGCATATGCATATGTATATGTATATGTATATGAATTGTATATGTATGTGTATATGTGTATGCATATGACTATGGATACGGAGGTGTTTAAAGTACTGCGATCAAGAAGATCTATTGTCCTACCCTCTGCATATCAATACAAAATCTCATCCAACCCTAAGGCCCTCAAAAAGTTTAGGATGTCGGCTAAAGTGTATGTAGAGCTATTGCGCTACCTAATATTTAAAAAGAACCCAGGTGCTCCTTCAAAAACTAATTATTTTTTATCCTTCGAGACACCTGGAACTTGAGGGACATACAATATTTTAAACTGACCCGGAGACCGATCATTCATAATAATTCTAATTGATCAACATTCTCAACCGATTCGAAGAGAAGCGTGTTTACTTATTTCCTACTGAGGAGTCTGGCAATGCAACCAACAAAAGGACAATGCCACAGTGCCGCCATAACACCACTGCCTACAGTGGTGGTCATAAAAATAGCTGGCGTTTGTGTTAGCATTTGCATTAGCAAAATAATCCTTTAAATGGGGTAGTAGAGCGTCGCTGAAAATATGCAAAACATTTGCACCCACGCACACTGCAAGTAAATCAGTTTATTTATGGTTGATGACGGCTGCGATTGTGTACGTGTCGTCAATATGTGCCGGCACTTAGTTTTAGTGAGTGCCTCGGGGCGTGCGCGTTGGCGTAAAACTTCATTTCAAACGCATTAGCAAGAATATCAGTTTGCATTAAGCAGCAACTAAGCACGAGTTGGCAGTAGCAATGGCCAGGAAGTGATATATAGGCAAATAGTAACAGTTGCAATGAGGTATGGCCGTGAGGAGATAGCAGAAACGTTCTCATTTATTGTGTTATAAAAAGCAAATCAAAGTTATGATAGTTCATAAGTGAGGCTATAAACTAATGAACAAATTGTTGTTCAACCAATATACCAAGACGAATAGAAGAATATGTGTACGAAGTATTTGTGAGCAGAACAAAAGGAAGTAGAAGCTGTTTTATCAATAACTGGAAGAATACAAAGTTGATGATAATCAGGAACTGGGCATAAGCCATGGGTGAATAATTCATAAATAATTTAGTAGATCTTTACTGAAGATTAAGGAGCAATTCTTGGGTTTAAGGTAAATATAAGGAATAAGCTGATTTTATCAGCTAAAGTTTGAGTAATTTTAAGGATTAGAAATATTGTGGAAGAATAATATAATATTGTGATGGTGTGATGTGAGTTTCATAACATTAAAAACTCACTTAGAAAAACCTTCGAGCATGTCTATTTTTTACATAAAAATATGCCGAATCGTATAAAAACTCCTCTTCAAATCCACTTAACGGTCTTCGAATATTAAGTCCAATTTGGTTTTACCTAACATAGCCACCCTCTTAGACAAAATACATTGATAAAGTGCGCGAAAGTTAATGCAGCATTTGCATAAATTTCCGCATAGCAGACCCATTAATTATCTACCAAATTAATTATCTACCAAAAAGTTGCCAAATATGCAAAAAACCCAAAAAGAAACAGATAAATTAAGTTGCTTTTTTGCGAATGTTGATTGAAGAATGCTCTCACAATGCAGAAGGACACGTAAAAAAACGTTTGAATGTAAGAAAGAAATGTAGTTTAAGCTTCAACCAAAATTTTTAAGAAAAGAAAATTTAATATATAAACAAATTTAATATATAATACTTTAAATATAATTAATAATTAAATATAAAAACTTAAATTGAAAATCACTGAAAAAACCAATTTGGAAATTTTCCTTTCAATTTCGCTTAATTTATTGTTAAAAATTATTGGAAGGACCTCAGACGCATTTGAGTAAATAAAACGACTATAATATATAGTTCAGTAGTGATTTGGTAGTAGCAATGATAAGAGTTATACAGAAGTAAAAATTGAGCTTATATAATTATTGAAATGCATTTAACTTTGAAACTTCGAAGAACTGTAAATTGAAACTACTTTTATTTAAGGTAAATATGCGTACATTAATTTCTGTATTACTAGAGACAATCCAGTGATTGATATTAAAGCAAAGCACTAATTTTCGTAGCAATATATTTTCTTTACATTTCTTTGTTCCTTAAATATAAAGCAAAAATGTTCTGCATAATGTCTTAACATTTAAATCAAGTAAACGTTATTCTAGCAATAAAATAATTATTTTTTATTATTTATATTTATTTATATATTATTTAATCTATAAAAAAAATATTAGTATATGTTAGGATATTTATGTGACACCTTATAAAGTTGTTCTGACAACATGATGCATTACGACGAAGAAACCAGATCCTCAGCATACTATTCGAGATACACCAATTCCCTTTTCATCCTATTATTAAAGACGTTGTGAAAATTTATTAAATAAAAGAAATATGTTTTTAAAATAATTTGCTATGAATGAAGTCTTAAAATTATCCACCTATATTTTAATGTCCCTTGTTCCAAGGAAACTTCTCTCGATACACGGTAAATATTGAGCGATGACGCAGAATATTGGGAAGAAGAAATTTCCATATTTCTACAGAAGGAGATTTTAACTTTATCGCGACTATTTAAGTTAAATGAGACGATCCTCTTGTGTTCGATTCTTTCATTATACCAAGGAAACTTCTCTCGATATACGGTAAATATTGAGCGATGACGCAGAATATTGGGAAGAAGAAATTTCCATATTTCTACAGAAGGAGATTTTAACTTTATCGCGACTATTTAAGTTAACTGAGACGATCCTCTTGTGTTCGACTCTTTCATTATACCAAATTTACAATATATATGCCAATAAGTATACATGGGTCAAATGTATACTTCTAAAACTTGTTGTATTAGTGACTCAGATTCTTCCTGGATCAATGGGTGTATTAATAAAAAAACTCTATCAGATGTAGAGAATCCAATCAAGAAGAGATTTAAGAGAGTCCATTAGACAAAAACAATAAACGGTATGATACAATTATGCCGCTGGCGACACGATAGCTCCTTACTTCTTGATAAATTTAGTCACAATTAACAATGTTGATATGGGGTTTAATAAAATACTATACTGCTCATACGGAGTTTGGAACCGTTGATTTTGCTCAAAACTCAGTTTGATGAAAGGGAAATTTATATAAATCAATGTGGACTGATCTTCAATATCGTCACTTTTGGAATTTTTTCTTAAGGGAAGATAAAGGCATAGGTTTTTGAGGATAAAGCAAATATCGTTTCAGAGGCCAAAGATTTGGATTTTTCATACTACACTCGAGAAAATGGTAGAAATTTGTATGATCCCAATGAATGTATGATCGAAGATGTATGAGATTGATTTGATTGATTTGAATGAATGAATCAGATGATATTCTAATATAGATCATCATAGATAAAACCCTCAATTTATCTTTTCCTAAAAGAAGAAATTTTGTTCGAAGTTGAATTTTATAATGATTTTTTTTGAATTGCCAGTTAAATGATCGTGCTTACACAGGTATACGAAGAGGTTTACTGAACATATTTTTTAATTCCAAATAAATATTTGTATGTATACAATTTTATTAAATACAAGTTAACTAAATAAAACTTTCCAAGTGATAGGGACTTGTATCTCATGCGGTATCACAAGGGGTCAATTATGGCCAAAGTGTGCCTTTTCTGGCTTCCGCTATACCTACCTATCTAACTATATAAAGCACATTATAATCACAGAACGATTTTGTGTTCAACATAAATAAATGAAATGCTTATCCTCATACAAGAAATGTTTGCTTTAATATTCTATCTTATCTGTATAATTCAAATTATTTTATGGTTTATGTTGGTTTTACTTACTATTTGTTTGTTTAATTATTATTTATTTATTATATATTTACTTACTCTTTATTTAGAAATTATATAATGAAGTTCAGAGGCCTGAGAGTTATTTAAAAAGGTCTAAAAAGTATTTGATCAGGTTCTACCGAGATTTGAACTCGGATCGCTGGATTCAAAGTCCAGAGTGCTAACCATTACACCATAGAACCGCTCATATGCGACGCATCCTATGTTCGCAGACGTAGGTCTCAAAATAGATGGACGCCTGCAATCATTTTGTTGTCTTTCAAGCTTTCATGCATTGTATTCGAAATGATTTCTTATCATGACCGAAATGTTGAGGGTAAATATAGAAAATAAATAAACAAATCTCTGAGAATGTTTGAAATGCGGCAACAATATAAACAAATTCCGAACAATTTAATTAATTTATTTTCTTGAAATTTCTTTTGTTTATTTTCTATGAAAATAGTCTACAAAATAAAAATAATTATGAGAAAATTAAAAACTAAATAAATTAATAATGAACATAAAAATAACTATGAGAAAATTCGAAACTAAATAAATATTGAAATTAATATAATTTTGTTAAGAAATGTTTTTTGAATATGCCAGCTGCGAGTGCGGAGATGAGGCAAATATTGTTTATCTGAATATTATAATTTTATGTGGGCGAAATTGTCGAATATGTGGAATAGACGGGAAAACATATACAATAATTATAAAATATTAAAATACAAATGTGAAAAATCGACATAGAACAATTCATAAACAACGAGTCATAAATGACTCCATATGTTTTGCACTAATGGATCTTAATGTGGAATGTGTTGGCATGACCTCGAAAGTAACTGCAGTTGTTTAAGTAGGTTAGGATAAAGTGATAGCCTACTCATTGAGCTAATAGAACAATCCGACGCGATAAAATTAACTTAAATTTTTAAGTGATTTTAAATTAATTAACTAAGTGTTTTTTATTTATTTGAGACAATATAATTAACCCTATAATGCACATGATTTGTTGCAAACTCAACTGAATGAACTGAACTGCATTTGAAATCAAATGAGTTGTGCTTAGAATGGCATACTGTCGAATATCTATAGGAGAGCAGGAAACGTTAGAGTGTTTTTCCGTAGCTCTAAGCATGAATGAAAGTGCTGAACCTACACAAAAAGCATTTCCTTTTGAGGAAAATATAATAGGTTAATCGGTTTATCATATTTGTTTCAAAAATTAAATATTGTGTCTATTGTATCAGATAGACTAGTGTTATAAGATATCATGTATGATATAAGATAGTGATATAAGATGGATTAAGGAAGTTTGGAATAAAATCATAATTATTCATAGAAACCTATAATGAAGGATTCTATGCTGCAAAGTTTAGTTGGAAAAGGTTTGAATTTCTTTAATAATTATACATAAGACCAGCATCTGGAATAGTTGAAGCAATAATGAAAATAGATAAGAACAAAATAATTTTGGGAACACGCTCTTCAGTTATTTTTTATATTGCACTGGATACACACATTAAAGTTTCATACGTTCATGGTATCAGAAAGATATCTAAAACATTAACCTACTTAAGAATTTAAGTATTTTGAAACTTTTGAATAGTTTACTATATTGAGCAGGATACCCACGCTTTCAGGTTTCTTAGCTTCATGATATCAAAAGGATAGCTAAAACATTAATTTTGATAATTAAATACTTTAAAAGTTTTCCTCAAATAACGAATACTATATTAGTGCATCTATGCTGTTAGATTAGCACATCGAGTATGTAAGCACATGAATTTGTTATCCTTGTAATTAAATTTTATAGCACAACATTTGAAGGAGTCCATCACATAATGGCACGTTGGGGAAATAACACGCATCAGATGTTGCAGTCGTAAATAATTACTTTATAAAGTGATATAAACCAGGAGGCTGGTAACTTCACTCAGTGTGTAGAATAAAGTAGTTTGTGGAGTTTGTTATTAATTCATGTCCTCAAACTGCTGCATTTGTAAGTACGCAAGCAAGAAATCCCAGCAGAAAATGAAGGAGGTAATGACAGCTGCAGTATTAATTGCATCAATGTGATATTCAGCTTTTTATGTTCGTTGGTGCATAATATAACAACCCAAAGGCATCATTTTGATGTTGTCCTATGCAAATATCAGATTTTGATTTTCATGCCTTGTGGATATCAAATGATTGAAGCTTAGAGTAACTTTCAGCGTTCTTGATTCTGTTATTTTTGTTGAGGCCACTGTATTGTCAATGAAGTCTGTATCAGAGATCCTTTTACATTCAGAATTAATTGAGAAGAAATTATATCGTAGAGAATATATTGGGGTTTATTAAGGGCGATCTTGAAGAGCAGTAAAGAAAACGAAATAATAGAAAAGTTTATCTGTAAAAACCTTCTATGAGGCATATCAGGATAATGCTCACACCGGGACGCAACCATCGGGAGCGAGAATTCGCGACGCGAACACCATTTAACATTTTTCGATTTGTACCTTCAAAGGCGCTTATGTATCATGCAGAAATTTAATTTTCTGTGGAACTATAAAACATTATAAACTTTTATCTTTATAATGGCTCTAGTAGGTTTATATGAAGGCTATACAAGAGCTTGCCACTTCCTAATTACGATAACTTGTCGATGCAGGCATACAAGAGCTTATAATGACTCTAAAAGCTCTTAATGATGGCTTTATAGAGCTTATAGTGTATCTCAGTGTAAGGTTTTGATCCCTAAAATACACTTAATACGACAAAATGAGGCTCCTCAGAGTTACTTTGGAGTTCGTTTCATTCACTGTAATCCAACCATTCAAATCAAGCGTTGATGATAAGTCAAAACTTTTTAGGTACAAAATATCACAGCATATACTTGAATGGTGTTTTCCTCTTATCACAGTCTAGTTTACTAATTTTGTGTTTATTTGCAGCAGCATTTTCTACCGGGATGATCTGACGCATTTTTGTATGTTTGCGCCGCTTCGCAGCCGGCAGTGTAAATTCTCCAGGGATAAATTTTGTGCAAATGCAGCATTTTTCATTGCATACTTGCAGTAAATAGCTCGGATTGTGTACCCAAAACTTTAACTGGGGAAAATTAAATTAGAGTACTGCTAAAGTTATCCACTTACAGTACACTCAGCACAATATGCTGTGCACTTTTACCACATAAATACATAGTTAAAAAAGTTTGCCGCTATCACCGTCGCTGATTTCAAAACGCTTTCGACGACTTAATGTAATTTTAATTGCCAAACCATTTGCCTCAATTACCGGTTTCAAACTGGGTCAGTGGCATTGTTAGTTTAAGTTTGAAAACCACAAAAACAACAATGACAATGCCAACTGAGAGCATCTTCAGCGCTAATGTTACATTACACCTACTACTGCAAGTAGAACTGTCAGAGTTACCTCAACAATCCTCCGCTCTGCTGCTCACAGCAATTTTATTGTGCTCCTTATTGCAGTTATTACACTGCAGCATAACTACGTTATAACAATTATTGCCAGCGTCGTGTACAGTGATAGTGAGAGCGGCTGCCACCGCCAAGCCGCAGAAACCCCGACCTACTTTATTTATTACCACTGCAGCAATATTGACGGCAACTGCTGGAGAAGTGTTAATACGCCCAGTTCAAGTGCACTTTCTACTACGCACACAATCACCGCCCGACGCTACGTTGTGGTATTTTTGTGTGCATCCTCGAAAGTTTCGCTCAATTTAGTCAAATTACAAAATTTTTTCAGACTTGACACTATTGCGTCATGCAATGCGTTAGTGACGCTGTTTTTCCTATTGTTGCTATTGTTGTTATTGTTGTTGGTGGTGAGATGTACGAGTTTGCTGGAAAATGTTATCCTTGTCTTGCTTAATGACTGAAATATAAGCAGACCAAGCACCATCAGAATTGGTAATAGATACGCAGACCGAAATTTTTGACAATTTAATTGCAACGTAGCAGGATTTCAGCTCAGAATGCAAGGATAGCTTGGCTAAGTGGAAACTGATATTTCTGCAAGCCACATGGAAAAGTTTTCTTGACTCTCGGAATGCGGTAGTTACTTTAAATGGCTGCATTAATTAGCAGTTCAAAAGTAACTCATACGTCTAGTATGCCAGAGTGTGTTAAAACTTTATAAAAGGAATGTTGAAGTGCTTCGAGTGGTGTTCCTACGTGTAAATTAAAAAACGGATAAATTTATTTGAAGAACCAGTCAAAAATTCCAAATTCAACGCTATTGTTATATAAACTCTCAGTCATTGTCTTATGATAAATCCTTTTGCCAATAGCTATGATAGACAAATGTTTTATCATTTTCAAGCCTTTCGCTAACATGTCCTTTTAAATGCCTTACACCCCCCAAATCTCCCATTCTCTGTCACTCAATTTTCGCTTTTCGCTACCCAATGAAATGCAAATTCCAGTTGATCCCTTTTGTTGATGTCTTTGCATGTTTTCCATTATCCTCTTTACTGGCGCTCGGTTATTCTGCTGGCACAAACCAATCAAAGGATATTGTCATTGAAATCCGCCCGGTGTGCGCACGTTTGTTAAATATTTGATTTGAATTTGTATGCGGACAACGTGTTGCATGGTGAGTGCATTAAAATGCGCTTTAATCTGTCGGTAGCTTTTCTCTATGGCAGTGTGGATACTTCGATAGGTATTCCTATATATTCAGCTTTTAATAGGATTAAATGTAAACGCAAATTAATGTGCTGCGAAAATTGTGTGTGCCCTTGAAAAAATTTAGCAATGAGCGCAAACTATTAAGACCTGAAACTATTAGCGAACACGTTAAAGTTAATGGGAACCTCGAAATGGAATTAGCGACCGTTGAAACAGGGGGAAATAAATTTGGGATTATGTATTCAGGATTAACAAGAGACTTTAAGTATCATGAGAGTGAATTTAAGTGACAATTGTCGATGTTATATGAGGAGATAAGTACACAAATAGCTTGCTTTATACCTGGGATGTCCTCAACATTGCTGGTGCCCAATAAAAATTTGTCACTTGAATGAAGAGAAAAGCGAAAATAATCGATAATTTTAATTAATTCGTATTTATTATATTTATTGTTTATATTCTTTAAATAAATAAATAAATAAATTAAAAAATAACAAACTGTGTGCTTGAGTAGAGAGGGTGGAAACTGGGAATTGTTCCATTAACTGGGTATAGGTGCTCTAACTTCTAGTCACTTTTATAGACCTACCTTTATGAAAGCAAAAACTTTGCGCTGATGATATTTGAGTGCTATATAAAAAAACCTTTTATAAGTGACCCAGCCTCGATGAGTTTGTTAACTATTGTACATATTAAAGAGGATTAACCCGACTTAAACCAAGGAGTTTATATACTATCTTCTTCGGTTTCCTTCCCATGTGTGACGAGTTGAGCCTCGAACTATCTTCACATTGATGGGCCGTATAATTAGCCTATTCAACCTTATAGTTGAGTCGCTTCTACGATTCTATTATAATTCCTGACAACTTTAGCCTTGGACCAAATTTAGAATGATAGACGGGGTTGAGGAGGGTTGAACGGTTTATAAGTGCTCCAAGCAGCTCGATTCTTGCGACATATAATTTTTAAGATATGATCTGGTAGAAATCTAGAAGAATGATAAATTTCACTGTTCAGAGTGATGCAGAGGATTGTCATAGAATTTAATATTATTTTTTACAGATACTAAAATATGTAGTATATTCAAAACTTCTAATGAATAAGTAGTCAGTCTCTCTTCCCAAAAATCACCAGCTTTTTAATAACTCTTATTTGTTCCACAATCCAACATGATTGCCAGCATCATTAATTTGTTCAAGAGAAGTTTGCTAAAACTGTCATAAAAGTGGATTTTTTTTCTTTAATATTTTCGAATTAATTTTATGGAAAGCTCTTTAACACCTAAATTCCTTCGACTCCTTGCAAAAATAATAGTATAAAATTTATTGTGATTCTTGGCAGCCAGACTACAAATTCCCCCTCTAATTGTGCACATAATTATCACATAAAAATTCTACTAAAAAATATTCGCATATTCTTTGAAGGAGACAATCTGCAGACATGTGCAGTCTTCATTTTGAACGCTGTAATTGCCATCATCATAACAAAGCCATAAACAAAGACAAATTCCACTGCCATAAATTTTTAGTTGAAATTCGAGCTCTGTAATGTGTGGTCAGAGTAACTGTCTGCATGCGAAAAATATGTGAAATTTTACTAGAAAATTTGACTCGCAGTCACAACGGTTTGGAAAGGAATTTATGCAGCAAATAACGAAAGTAAAATGTGTGGAAGAAACTAGAAATATACTTGCAATAATCTTTTTGATTCGGGTGAGTGTTTATTATTTTGTACTGGAGTCAAACATCCTGTCGGTCTATATTGAAAGGTTTTGTATTGAGGATATATATATATATATATATATATATATATATATATATATATATATATATATATATATCTATATATATATATATATATATATATATATATATATATATATATATATATATATGTATATATATATATATATATATATATATATATATATATATATATATATATATATATATATATACGAGGTGTGATCAATATATAAAGTATTTATTTATTCATCAAATACTATCTTGTGCCCTTCAAAGTATTTCCCATCAGATATAATACACTTATGCCAGCGTTTTTTCCAATCCTCGAAACACTTCTGAAACGCTTTTTTTGGTATCGCCCACAGGTCCTGTTTCGATTTTTCTTTTATCTCCCCAATCGTAGCAAAACGCTTTCCTTTCATCGGTGTCTTCAGTTTTGGAAAGACGAAAAAGTCAGCGGGGGCCAAGTTCGGTGAATACGGTGGTTGAGGCATGATAACGGTTTTGTTTTTGGCCAAAAACAGCTCCTGAGCGATGTCCATGCGACGTTGTTTTTGCTCAAAATCTAGCAATTTTGGAACAATATTCGCTGCCGCACGTTTCATGCCTAAAACATTCGTAAAAATTGCTTGGCATGAGCAGAACGATATGCCAACATCATCAGCAACCTCTCTGATAGTGATTCGACGATTATCCAAAATCATTTTCTTCACTGCGTCAATGTTTTCATCGGTTGTTGATGTGCTCGGGCGACCAGGACGAGCATCGTCATTGACATCTTATCGGCCTTTCTTAAACCGGTTATACCACAATTGAACTTGTGTTCTGCTCATAGTAGACTCGCCAAAGGCCACAGTCAACATTTCAAATGTCCTTGCGCATTTAATTTCATTTTTTACACAAAACTGAATACAGTTTCTTTGATCCATTTTTTCGAATAGTACAAAATCGAAGAGCACACCAAAACACGACTATCCTTTTTATCTGTCAAAAGCAAACTGACAATCCAAAATGGTTGGTATTGCCAATATATATAACAGACATGTGTACCAACATAACAGAAAAAAAATGCGATCATCGAACATACGTAACTCACGAAAAGATGAAAATAACGGTTATTTTTTGATCACACCTCGTATATATATTTATCTTATTAAAGGGCCATTTACACCATTAGACTCATTCCAGTATCAGAAGTTGAAGGATATGTGTGTACTTATCGAGAGTCTGTGGTGGCTTTAATTGAGTTATTTTCAAAGTAAGACTAATTGTCCAGTTTATGATAGAGTGGACACCTTAGGATTTCCACCCATGCTTGGAGAGAGCCGGAGAGTTAAAGTAGACGAATTAATGTACTTACTCATGTTCATCTCGGCAGCTGCGGCATAGGTACTGCACGATGAGGCCTAGACTATTGCCAAACTGGACAAACAGTGTTCTGTCAAGACGACTACAATAGTGTTGCTTATTTAAGGAGATTAGTTGTGTGGCGCTACTGGCGTCAAAAGAAGGCCAGGGCCTTCTCGCCTTACTACAGGTGATCTACTCCTGCCATCTTTTGGTGGCCTATTCCACGATGCTAGAAGTCCCACTTCAATTTAGGCTTAGGCATTTTTCATTGTTTTATAATGGTGGCACATTCCTGTACCAGGCATGATGAGGCGGAAAATAAAACTATGGTGCAAGAGTAAAACGCCACGTGATGCTGCAAACTTAAGTAGGTGGGAAACATAGGATTAATTTAGTGTTTTGCTTCCAAATTTGGCCGGATAGGTCTATCGGTTAAATTGGTGATCCTATAAAAGTTGTGGTTTCTAATTGGAACCCAACTACAGAAAAATCTTATAGGAAAGGATACTTTAATCAATCTGCATATTTCAAATATTTCAGTTTCAGTGATTTGCCATGGCTTTTCAATAGTTTTTATTCAGTGTGAGAACATTGACATCGTGGTTTTGGTGCCAAGAGCAGCTTTGGTTTAGTGGAAGTCTCCATCAAAAATTTATGATATATTAAAAAACCCACCAGGATATAGGGTATTATTGAAAGGTGACTTATTTTTTATGTTTTTCTTGGCTGGCTGTAATTTCAATAAAAATATTAATCTAAAATAAAATAATTATTGCTCCTCTGTGTTTGTGTTGCACAAAAATGTACCTTGCAAGGATTTAGTACACATACAGAAGACCATAAATCTTTTTGCCATAAAATCTTTTTGCACATAACTTAAACTGAAAGCAATAAACGCATTTTTACGAGTTTGACCCAACAAAAGATTAATCCACAATCAACGCAGAATAAATCCGAATGATTTATTAGGTTCGCCCGAATTCTCTGCTACGCTTCCTTAGGCAATATAATCAGCACTGCTCCATGGTTTTGTAGGATTTTATTTGGCATATTGAAAGCGATTAGTGAAGCAGCAAGTAAACATTATTAAAGTGAATGAAACAAATGGTGAACAACATAAAAGGTGAAAGTTATACCAAAAAAGTTAATCCGGATTATTGAATAGGTATTTGACAAGTTGCACCACTGCTAGGGAAGTATAATTCAATCATGAGCCATTTCAGTTTGCTACTACTTGGGAAACTAAGGCATATCTCAATTTTACGATCAATACGTCTTTCATTAAGTGTGAGTGAGGAAAGTTTTGACTCCCTAAATGTTTCTATGAGGGAAAATGAATACAGATAGTTTTAGGTTATATACTAAACCTAGAAATGTTGGATTGCCCACTATCACCAGCGACTATTTGACTTATCATTGTTACATTAAAGCTTACAAATCTCGATTTATGTACTGATCCTTCAAGTTGATTATCACAAACAGAATCGAGTCTAAGCCCACTGATTTTATTTACTGTTCGTGTCCTTGTAATCACAGTCCTTTATTCTCAAATATAACCTTACAAATTTATGAAAATGAATATACATTTTCTGGTATGAGGATTGTTATTATTATATTTTATTTATTATTATTGAATTCAGCAGACAAAGGGCATCAATCTCAATTATAAACCCCGCTCACCGCATTTAGCTGCACAACAATTACTCCAAAGCCTGCGCAACACACCCACGTTACTAAATAAATCACGTAAACGCACATAAATCAAATGAAGACAACACCTAATTTAATTAATGGGGACCCTGTAAGCTAAAAACAATTGTCAGCCCTTTACTGGCCGCATTCCCCACAACCGCAAAACCTGTCATTTGCAAATTAACTTGCTTTGTCTTTTTTGTATGTGTATAGCGGAAGGAGGCATGTTAAAACCATATATGCGGCATGATTTTTAGTAACACTCATATATTTTCCTTCATTCCTGGTGTTACTCCTACGCAAACTGTTACTCCTGGTATTACTCCTGCTCATACCGTTACTCCTGTGGTTACTCCGGCTCCCTTTCATGTGCCCCCTCAACCACCGTTGGCACAAGAAAAGATTTATATGTGTTGAAATTGTTTTGATTGTGCTTGCCTGGCAGAAAGCAGCCTTTAACAACAATTGCGGTGTTGTTGGTTCTTTGCGGTATAATTAGAATTGAAGACTTAGTAACAATCCATGTCATGATGCAGACAAGAATGCCACTGACACAATCTCTTTACTTTCTTTATAGAAAACTTTTTCAATTTAATAGGGAACCTTAAGGAGCAAAAAAGCGCTTAATTAGAGTCATGTTAAGCTAATTGTATGCACACTCATATAAACACGAAAGGAGGCTTTTTCATAGGAAATTATTGGCTTCATCATCACCATTAATGTCTTCATTATCCTATCGCACACCTTCAATCGCAATTTCCCCCAATTGTGACATCAATATTTAGCCAAAGAATATTTGAACCTTGAAAATAGTAAATAAGTCCAGCTAATCTTCCCATGCACATCTGCAGTTGACAATCGTTTCATTTTTCCAGGACTTACTTATATGTATATCCTTCAGGATATTGACATTGCTTCGCTTCTGCCCATACTAATTTACTATAAATGATGGAGCTAATAATAATTTACCTCTATTGTTTGTCTGCAAACTCATCAGTCTTTCGCCTAGCGTCACAATGCCTCCAATGCCTTCTCCTCTGTGTAATAACAAATGTATAATTTTTCTCTGCTTCGCTCTTCGTAAATTGCTGTGAGTGACACTTTTCCGCCACTAGCTGCCATATTTCATCGTTGTTGTCAAAGTAAGGTCAATCCAAGGCCATTGTCCACTTAAGTTCACAAAATAATCAATATTTGCAAAGTTAAAGAAAATTCCTTGGGGGCGGCTATTGGAAGCCTTATTAAAACAGGTCCATTTGTGATGTGAGTAGTTGTCACATTTTCGACAGCACGAATGAGTTATTAAGTGGTATTGTCAAATAGAATGGTGTTGTGTTAAGTGTATAGCAAGCAGTCTGTGACTCTGGAGAATTTAATTCAGTTATATTTATTTGGCGAAACAGATGAGCGTAATTCGCTAGGGGAGTTGTAAGGATATTCATGACAGCAGAGAAAATCTGTTTTGATTTAGAAGCATGCACGTGTTGTATTTAACTGAAATGATAAGAAAGGGTTGTCTACTTCGTCACTTGTACTAAGAGTTGCCTATGAATCTGATTACTCCTATTCACATTTTTAGCATAGAGCACCATGTCCTTTTTTCTTTAACGGAGTAGAAGAGCTTAATCCATGAGCCCACAGAAACAAGAATTAATTATTATGAAAAATAGAAATATTAGTACGACGAATGCTGTTATAGAATGAGAAAATACGAGAGATCATTACTTCCCCTGATAAGGAGCTCCTTTCCATCTGCGCCAGGAATAGTACCTTTATCTTAAAAATCAGTTTGGTTCAGTTGATCTGTTATCTTGCCGGAAATTTACATATGATTTGGGGTCTAGTTGCCACCCACCATCTTCCGAGTATACGGAAAACTGGCGGACAACACCTTCTAAATGGCGACAGTGGCGTTCCGACAGCCCCATTATAATTGGGTTAATATGAAGCCGAGTTTTTGAGGATGGTTTTTGTTATCTTGGACTAAAACCAAAGGGATGAGAAAAACCGCCAGTCACATATTTCAGTACAATGTCTGGTTTTGTTTTATAACTGTATTCTCCAATTGTTCCCTGCCATGTTTTTAACTTTTTTGGCAATCCTTATTTAAAGTTATTGTGCCATAGTTTTTTCTGCTGCACTGCCATCTTTTTGCTGCTACTTATGAGACTGAGAAATTATTGATTGCGGAGCCAAAGCATCGACTAAGAAAGTGGCGATACTTTTTCCAAATGCTGGCGGTAAATGGAAGCACTGAAAGCCGAAAGGTCAGCGGTGTTTTGGCACAAAGGAAAGGAAACTCTGAAGAGGCAAGAAACTGACCCAAATAAAAAACAAAAAAAATTATGTGTGAGTGTGGATTTCTTATCAAAGGCACATGTGTACAGTGCCATTTATGTGCTGCTTGCTGGAAGGGAGTGGAAGAAAGAGTGGGTTGAAACTAAATTATGGGTTTTTTGGCTGGCTAATAAAATTCCAGAGCATGTAACAAATAAGTAGAATTTCAAAAATATGTTCTTTGTATAATTAAATTCTTGTAGGGTGGAATTAATACCCTTTGATAGCCACATTTCTGCTGCTGTTGCTTTCCATGTTATTCGAAATAATAAGAAAAGCCATCCTCACAAAAAATAAAAATCACAAATGGCGGTCTTTATTGCTTTCACTTTTTATGCTGTCATAAATAAAATTTAATTTGAATACAATTTCCAGCAGACGATTGCATTTCAAGGGACTTAAACCACACTGACGAAGACAATGTGCGAATCCGCACGCGTTGGAGTCGTGGCGTTATTTTCCAATAAAATCACACACGACCAGAGAACACCGCTTAAGTGCAGCTGTGACTTGTAATGCAATTCATTGAAGAAATAGCATTGCTACAGATTTATTGTTTTCAAAGTGTTCATTACGGTTTCTTTTTGTTCTGCTGATACTTTTAAGAGTATAATTTCCATTTTTACATATTCATGAGTAGCAAATATGAGTCTGATCTTGGGAAGAGCAATCTTAAACCATTTTTATAGACCTCATGAGTCAGACTTAGGGCACCTGAGGTCATGGTGGCAATGAAACAGCGAATAAAACATATACGAGTATGCCTGCCGATATGTAATATCGAAATCATGATTTTTTAAATGTACTTATAAGTACTAATAAAAACAAAAAAAAACCTATATATATTATATTACGCATATTTCTACCTGCATATCGCCAACAAATTCCTTATATATTTTTGTTCTTCTTTTTATATTACTATTATAATTATCATGGAACCATGGTTAGTGACTGTAGGAAACTTTGCTGGATTCGAATTGAAGTTTCCCTCACAGAATGACAACTCTGATGAAATCCATATTGTGCTTTGTTGAGAATATAATATCTTTCAACTTAAGAAGTTAATTATTTACATAAAATAATTTGTTTTATTTTCTGTTTATTTCCGTATTCCGGGAGCATGATTTTCGGATTCATAAATCTCAGCTAAATATTATTTTAAGGCATCATACGATTTCTGAGATACAAGCGCTTAAAATGTAGAAATGTTATAATTGTCCTGCATACTTTTAGGGGTCGATAGTATTCAAAAGTCCTACAAATGACGGCAATTTAAAACAAATTAGAAACCGGATATTAAATTTTTCACCTGAACTAAATATATCTTTGGATTGTTGTTTGTGGATTCGCCACATTTTCGAAGTTAAACAGATACATCCATTTAGCTTAGAAATAGTGAATGCTTTATTCACAACTAAACATGAATAGATGCTATATTACTGTTTTTATACCTTATAATGAATTATGCCTGCAATGGTTTGGGGGAATGAGTACTAGCTATTGAGGCCTTCGAATCGAAGAGAAAAAGCTTTACAAAGAAGCATCTTTGACACCATGCTAGTGGCAGGATTCGAAGCCTAGCATGCTCACCATTAAACCACAGAGGTAGGACGAATTACAGTCAATACAGTGAAATTATAAACGTTACAATTACATTTTATAAAGAGAACATTCCACAAGCGCTGCAAATGTGCTCTTCTTAAATCAGTACTGAGAAGTCCTTAGAGATGTGATCTGCGATGTTTCTGTCATACTATGAGACATATATGATGATGCTATCTTAATATAAACTTTGTTAGCTATTTCTTCAGAGAACTACTGCAAATTGTACTTTGTTTAATTATTTTATTAAAGTTAAATAAGCAAACGTATATTTTTGTGATACAATCCAGTGGACGAACTATTCGCAATGAACTCATTTTTGTAACAATATTAATATAATCAATATTCTCTGGCTGTCCTCCGTATCACAATTGGGGGTCGTGAGTACGACTTCTGCCGCAGTCATGGTCTCAAAAATGCTGCTTTCTAAATCGTTTTCTCTTCGAGTCGAAGGCCTTAGTTGCTAGTACTCATTCCCCCAACTGCTTGCAGACATAATTAATTATGGTACAAGGTGTAATAATAAAAATAAGTATTTTCTATTTAGGGCGTTTACAGCTATGATCTTAGGTGTCTTTGTTTGCCGATGCAGGAACTCTTTTCCAGTTGTACAACATAGAAGAAGTTAAAGATATATCATAGGCTTCCTTTTGGGTACTCCCTTAGTGTTCCCTTAAGTTCTAAGTACGGGGCGACTTTACAGGCAACAATAATCAATTTACTTCCGAATGTGATGGAAACCAACTGCACTTCTTCGCAAGTAAGAATCCCCTGATGGTGTTAAAGCGATAAGTTTTAAGCCTTCGGAAGAAGAATTTGGAGCTAACTTTGAACTCTTCATTTCTGAATAATATTATAAAATAAAATAAAAAATCTTAAATCGTTAAAAAACCTTTTTAATTGAATCTATAACTTCATTGGTTGAGAGCGAGTCTGTGCGTTTGTATGAGAGTGTCTGCGTGTTTTGGACCATACTCCCATATCCACTGATCCAAAAGTGAACTGCATAAATTAGTATCAAATTGAGTTCTCGTAACGGGGCAATTGGCTGTGATTGGTTCTGTTAACTTTGGCTTCACACATGTCCGCAGTGGAAAAATCCGTTCCACATAATTTCAGCCAAAATTCAATTTTGTTGCTGTTTTGGTTTTTATTTAAACTATTTTATCATTTTTTATTCGGTTTTATTTATTTCTTTTTTCGTTTCGTGTGCAGCTGCCAAACATTTTATTTTGTGTGCTGTCGTCGCGGCATCCTCTGCGTCTGTGGCATGGCATTTAATGCCTTTTTTATGCAAAATTTATGTCGTTTTGTTGACAAAAAATGAATAATTTTTTAGTGTTTCCCAGTAAAACGAAAGTTGTTTCATAAAATTTTAGAACTGCAGAACAATTCTGTTCCTTTTTTTTTGCGTTGTTACTTTAATGAGAAGCACGCGTTTGGCTGCGTGAAGTAAACATAAAATGACATGTGCATGAAGTTCAATTTGCTAATTAAAAGTTATGTTTTTATTGGCTGTAGGCAATATATAGAAACCATATCATATTATAGTACTATCTATGTACATATATACAAATTGCTCTTACCCAAAGGGAAGGTGGCACTCTTTATATTTAAAGTAAATTAATTTATAGTAACCATTATAATGATTGTTAAATATATCCTGTAGGGACATTGAACCGGAATGTTAGCCTATAAAAAATATGGCATTACTGTAGTCACGTAGGTAGGACTGCATAATTGATTCAATTAAGTGTAATAAAGGAACAGTTGTCTACAATCGATATGAATTAAGAGCTAAAGTTACTACTTGGCGGGAATGAGTTATGCGAGCTCTTTCGTAATTAATTCAGGCAAAAAACAAACGGCGGAAAACGTGCGAAGCATGTAAAGGCCGATTATTTTAGAATATCCTTCCAGAGGTGTAACTTTAATGGGCACCTGTTTTGAACGCCAATAATGAATGCTAAGGACGAAAACTTAAAGGCTGAGTTTTTTCCGTAGCATAGTCTTTAAGTTGGGAACAACAGCTTAAAAGGAAACGAGCATAATAAATCCTTTTAATGCTGGGTAAGCATCACAAAATAAAATTTAATTCTAAAAGATATTCCAATTTTTATGTTAAAATTGTAAGAAGCACTAAAGAATAATATTGTATTTTTATAATCAAAGATATTATTCATATAGTTTTTAGTTTAAAATGTATGAAAGCTTTAGAATATAAAATTTGTATTATTTTTTTTTTATTTATTTATTTTTATGTTTAAAATGTAAGAAGCATTACGAAATAGAATTTTTTTTAGAGAGGATATTCCAAATGTAAGAAGCATTAAAAAATAAATTCCATTAAAAGTAATATTTTTAATAATATTTTTATAGATAATATTCCATTTTTTCCGCTGATATTTAAAGAAACATTAGGAAATAATATTTTCATTAAAAGGATATTCCATTTTTAATGCTGACAATAAAATATACATTAGAAAAAACTTATTAATTATACAGGATATCAAAATTTGTATGTTCAAAATGTAAGAAGCTTATAACAGAAGGATATTAAATTCTAAAAAAAATACACAAAGTCGAATTTTTAATGAGCCAATACAAACAATTAAAAGTATAATGACTCATTTTAACTGGATAACTGAGAATGCTTTTTTGACAGCTTATTTGAGACGAATAGTTTACCATTAAATCCCGGCAGATTCGTTTAGTCTGTTGCTCAATTGCTTATGAATCGTTCCTGGCTTATTTGGATACTAGAAATTCTTCAAACGTAAGCCAAGATACATCAAATGACATGAGTTTAATGGCTAAGTAGCACCACAGTGAAGGTTGTGCTCCTTGCTTATGAAGTCAGATCCAAGAGATTTTAATCTAGCATTCGGAAGCAAAAAAATCATTAATCATCGAGAGAGACCTTTCCCCATTCAGTATTTAAGTTTTGTTTATATTGCTCTCGACGCATGCTCAACATTCTCTCCAAATGGGTTACAGGCTGCTGGTTGCAGGTTAATCCAGCCAAGACTAAGCTTGTGCTCTTCACTAGAAAGTATAAAATTCCTCTTACTAAGTACTAAATTCCTATTGCTCCAAAACTAATGGGTGTAGATATTAATCATGTAGAAGAAGCTAAGTATCAGAGTTTAATCCTGGATAGGAAGCTAAACTGAAAGGCTAGATGTTTATCATGTAGAAGAAGCTAACTATCTGGGTTTAATTCTGGATAGGAAGCTGGAAGGGTAATGTAAGTGAACGGCTCAGGTAGTTCTGCACTCTTGCAAAAGAGTCATATGAGACAAATGAGGGTTACAACCACTGTCCAGCTGCGACCAGTCCTTTTTTAATGGGTGATTGTTTGGCGGCCCTAAGGAAGTCTACATAAAACAGGTTGGTATAAAGTTACAAAGAACGGCGGAGGTATTCATAAGTGGCGCTATTAGATCGACTCCAACGGCAGCTTTAGACATAATGCTTAATATCTTGCCTATTAGGCTTATTAGCGAAAGAACGGCTGCAAATTCAGCTGCGAGGCTAAGAGCGATGCATAAATGTAATGCTAGCTATGCAGGGCATTTGTATATCCTACGACGTTTTGAGGGTATTCATGAGTTTTTTGATCACATCACGCAATGCTTTCAATAGCATGTGTAGGATCTCCATTCCTTTCAGGGTTGAAAGGGAGGATGACTTATCTACACAGATGGATCCAAGATACAGCAAATTAACTCGTAGCATGCATTTGACTGGCTAAGGAGTTTGGTGTTCTTAGTTGAAACAACTTAAATCAAAATTTGGTCATAGCGAAGAGAAATAATTCTGAGGGATCGCAACACTTCTCCAAAATCTTCAGAATCATTAATGAAGAGAAGTACATTCAAGTAAACTTGTAGGCGTATTTGTCTGAAAGGCCCCTGAGATTAACCACAAATCGGTTATTCATGCTGAAGTTGGCAAGAATTTATTAAATGCCAATGAAATCAGCCTTTCAGGTTAATTTTCAATATCAATTAGAAGTCAACTCGAGTCATGTAAAATCGTCCCCATTTAGTAAACAGCTCAGTATGCCCTCGTTCCTGGCTTGTATAAAATATATTGAAATTCCGAAGTTAAACATCACAAACTGAAAGCTAACTGCGTTTGTCACGTATCTCTGTAAAACAGTTGCAACACTTGTCGCCAAAGTAGCGAACAACTGCAACGCTAGCAATAAAAGTGAATTTGGCGCAAGTGTGCAGAACTGCTCCACGGATGCACAGACGCAAAAAATTACTATATTCAAATTACACGATACTGAAATCGTAATTCAAAACTGCTGCAAAGAAAGCGAAAACGAAAACAAGAAACCGAAAAGAACAAAAGAAAAAAAACTAAATAGCCACATACTCCAACACCAGACGCACTGACGCGTCAGTTGGTAGCACACCCGAAGCAGCAGCAGATTTTCGAGAAGACAGCGTGAAATTGTAAACGAGTGGAGTTAAACGTAGAATTAAAGGACATTTGTCTCGCTGGGACTTTTTATGCGTGCATTGAATTTGTGGGCGGGCGATTGGGTGGAGCGGGACGAACATAATCTTTTAGGATAATTTGGCAGCAAGTTGTGCGTGGTATGAAAGTGATAGAAAAGCAGAGTAGAGAAAAGGACGCATAAAAAATAACCAGACAGTGTCTGCCACAAGTTGTTAGTTATTTGGTTGTATGTCATTTGATGTTTTGTTTTCATTACCTAGTAAAAACGATACGCAGAAACAACAACAGACTCGCACCAACAACAATGCCATTCGTCTAACGGGGTACTTAACTTGACGCATCTTTAAGTACTGCAATAAAATAAATTTCAACCACAATGGTTGCGTTTTATGATAATATGTTAAATTAGGGAAACTTGGAATCACTTTTAATGTAATTTTCATTAAATTAAATAAATTTAATATGCATAAAATTCCTGGTTTTTAAGAAGGTGAAAGTGCAATTTGTCCAGGAATGTCTTCTTATAATAATTTTTCAAATTAAGGATACTTAGGATCTCCTTTCCAATGTTCTAAATCGAAACATTTCTAGAATTCTGTACCATTGTGGTAAACAGAAGGAATCATAACCAGATGATCTTCCCTTTCAATTTGACCATGATAAGGCTAGAATGAAGATCACATCTCAATTACCTTGTAAGATTCAATTTAGGTCATTTTGATCTGGCTTCTTTAGTGTAAATTAAATCGGTGCTTAGCTGCAAATAAATTCTACACCATGACAAAATAAAGTAACGAATATTTGCGCTTGAAACGCTTGAGTTGAATCAAACCCAGCAACTCAGTTGCATGAAACCAGCATCAGAGTTGTCTGAATGAGTGGCGCAGTTCATCATCAATGTTGGAATTGCAACCATCTTATATGGGACAAGCAAGGAATGAAACAATAAGGAGGTTCTTCAAAGCTATATCACAATAGATATCTGTAAAGACTTTTATATAACCCAGATATAAAGGATATGAGGACAGTTTATAGGGATTCAGATTATTCAGCGAACAAGCAATTTCTTCCAGTGACAAATCTGGAATCTGTATAATATATATTAAATTTCATTTGGGAGGAATGGATTTCCTGCTCTGAATCTTCCTGGGTCTGAACAGTTCGAGTAGAGATTAGGGTTAGGACGTTGCAGCTATCTTCTGCTAGAAGATTGTCATTGATAAATTTGAAATCACTTATGAGTAAAGAATAAGGACACCATATTCGCAGTACATTATCTTCATACTTCTTTCCGTTTTTAGACTGCATATTTGCTTTCTTCTGAATCTATATTTGAATTGCTTACTATATTCAGAATCCATATTTCTAAAGGAATTAGGCAGGAATCGTTTATGGCTTCCATATGATGGTGTACATTGAATTATATTTCTTGCAGTTCTTCAGATATTATTCTCCTTACCACTTCTTGTTTACATCTTAGTTTCAGATTCACCCATGGATATCTTTTATTTTCTGTGTATGCCAAAAAAGTCATCTACCAGGATGCCGAAGGGTGCTCGTATCACACCGGATAAGCCGTTTTATCTGCAGAGGTCTTCAGCAAGCGCTAATACCATCAAAGATATTCAGTATGATCACGTCCGTGGTTTTGGACATTATCATGACGTGATCATGACTCTTCTACGAAGTCTTTATTTGGGTTTCGTATAGGAGTGTTGAGCTTCTTACTTTGATACTCTGTAGTATCTGGCACCCCTGAAAAACATTCTGGATAATTTCCTACTAGACAGCTGCACTTTTGACTGACTTATTTATTGTGCCTGCCAAACTTTATCCTGGAATTCAATGTTGCTCTAATTCTTGTTTGACCTGGTCCTCTGTTCACCGATTTTTATTTGCACCGCTGTCATGACTTTTCTACTTCTGTACTAAGAGTACTTAAATTCACCTAAGATACAAAGGATTGGAAACAATATTCAACTATTATTCATCATTTCTATTATTACTTTTTCATTCATCATGCTTTAAAAAGGTTTGTCTTAAGAATACGATTATTCTTTCATTCCTTGCGTACTCAGCCACTATTTCCACAGCTATTATCTTCACTTCACTATTGTCTCTGCATTGTAGTTGATTGTGATTAAAAATTTCTGATTCACGTGGGAGAGCCAAGACAGATTGCAACTGCTGCAAATAATGCATCAGATTCTCTGTATAAGAAAGTCATATATTTTGCACGTTCACTTAAATTAAAAATTCCGTACACGCTTACGTTCAGTCGACGTTGTTAGCCAAATGTCATGGGAAACTGTGGCAACAAGTGTGCAGTGGTTGGTTTGTAAATAAGCAATGAGCGGTGGTACAGTTCACAGTCGCAAAAAGGGCAATGACAACAACTAAAATAGACACACCAGAATATACAGCAAAGAGCCCGTGACCTGTGAGTCTGTTAAGCCACTGACCGTGGTAGTTATTAGTGTGACTGTTTTTTCCCCCCAACCCCCTGTTATAACCGAGCACATTATGAGTCAGTTTTCCGTGCTGGCCTGTTGACTTTTATTCCGTGGCCACATTGTAAACTGGTCACGTACTGCTGGGGTATCGTTTTTTTAACAAAGCTAAAATAAATTTTCCTTTCCTTTGCATATTCGTTTGTGTTTCATTCTTTAATGGTTCTTTGCTCGATTTCAATTATTATTTTCAGGACTTCAGACTTGATATGCCTTTACTTCAATTGTCTTTGATGGCAAAGGGTGCTTTGACATAGGATTACGAGGAGCGTTTGAGCAATTTCTATATTAATTTATGTATAGTAGAAATTAAAGAAAAATTTCTTAACAGCTTATGACATTATTTGCTGTAAAAATAGAATTTGCGTAGATTCTTCCTCTATAACAAGTTTATAGTATAGTTTTATAATCTCTAACGGATGCGTTTTATTAAACGATACGTATACTTGCGTAGAACTTATGTAAACGGTTAAATATGATTTATATGAGGAGTATTACCTCTGTAATAAAATTTTCATGTAAATATTACCTCTGTTGAACTTAAATAAACATTTATATATGATTTATATGGCAGTATTAACACTGTATTACTGCTTTAACACAGTTTTGCCGTTGTTGAGCTTATGCTCACTTTTACATGTGCTTTTTATGGCAGATCAATATCTCTGTTTAACTTCTATAAACCACATTTAATTGAATTACCTTAGTATACTCTAGTATACTTTAAATATGCTTTTTAACCAAGGACTATGGAAGTATTACCTCTTTACAACTGCTGTAAGTATTTTCTTTACAGATCATCTATAAAAGTTAAAACTGTTACATCTGTATAACTGCTTTAACACACTTTTATTTGAAGTAGTAGCTATAACTTCTATAGCACACGATAAATGTCAGTATTACTTTTGAAAAAATTCTAAATTCCACTTTTCATGCCAGTATTACATCTGTAGAACTTACTTGTATATAAACGAATACATATTCTCTTTATTGAAGGTCTGTGGAAGTATTCCTTAAGATTCACGTCTATAATACACTTTTCAAGTAAATATTGCCGCTGTTGTTTACTTTTAAATATCCTTTTTATGGAGGCCCAGTAGAAGTATTGCCTCCTGTATATAGTCTGTAAACAGCTTTTGATTAAATTATTATCTCAGTTGATTTTTATATATGCTTTTTATGGGAGCGCTGCGGAAATATTCCTCTGTATAACTTCTATAACATATTTTTCTTGTAAGTAGTATCTTTATAGAATTTCTTTCAAATTGAAAGTATTTCCTTTTTATACCTTATATAAACTTTCACATATACCTCTTAAAGTAGGTCTAGGGAAGTGTTCCCTAATAATTACTTCTATATTATGCTTTACATGAAAGTCTTACCTTTGCATCACTTCTCTAAACACAATTTGCATGGAGGTATTACCTTTAACATTTGCATATAATTTTCATGGGAGATATATGGAAGGATTATCTGGGTGTAGCTTCTATAATATGTTCTTAATTTAAGTATTCTCAAAGTAGAATTTGTTTAATATTTCACATATATCTTTTTTAAGGAAGGTATATTGAAGTGTTCCGTAAATATTACTGCTATGATGTACTTTTTTCTAAGTATTACCTTTGTATAACTTTTGTAACTCATTTTACAAGTAAGAACTCTGTATAACTTCTGTAAAACGGTTATAGAAGTTCTTACATATGTTTTTTTACAAAAAGTCTGTGGAAATATTTCCTCAATATAACTTTTATAAATCATTTCTCATGTAAGTAGTACCTCAGTATTCTTATAAATCACTTAAATAATGTATTACGGAAGATCTTTGGGAGTATAAATTCTATATAACACCATTTTTAGGAATGCAGTATCTATATTAATCTTACATACACTTTTACATATACTTTTTTATGGAACTTCTATGGTTGCATTATCTTTATAAAACTTCTATAACACAAATTCTTATAAGTAAATAATAATTACAATAAGAATAAATAATAAATAATCTCTGAAAAACTTCCATAAACTTTTCCACATAATTTCGAATTAGTTTATTCATGAGTAAATGTTGACATCCTGTGTCTCCTTTAGCGTCCACCACTCCGAAGTGTACGTGGTTATACTGTATACTTTACGCCTCTCTGTGTTATGTTAATTTGTTCAGAACTTACATCGAGCAACTTATGGAACAATTTAATTCAATTACTTATCAATCTGCTTCTAAAAATCTTATCCCTCTAGAGACTCCATATACAATTTAATTTATTACTTGTAACTCCCTTTGGAATTGCTCCAACTGCACATGTTCGTCAATCTAATTCAATTACACTGTTCCCATTAAAAACAAAGCCATTCCGTTGCTCTGAGCCACCACGAACAAAGCAAAAACTATCTGCCTGAATGGATCATTAGTGTAAATATTTCGGTTTAGTATTTTTGTGTCTCTGCTGGGAAATTCATTTTCTTAACTGTGCAGCCGGAAATTGTTGCTTTTGTTTGAACTGGTTTAGTTAACAAAACGGTTGCAATTGCCAGACAAGTTGTAAGCCGGGAAAAACAATACAAACACTGACTGCATTAAGTGTAGGAAAATTTCGGAAACACAGCAAATCCTTAAACATGGTGGGTGCTTAGAGTGGAAATTTTACTGATGTTGCCTTTTGGCGTGGATTACTCGTAAATGCAACGGCTCCAGTGTTTTGGTGTACTGCAAAGGATGTACTCAGTTCCGGCCATGAATACAGAAACGTTTAGCAAAAATTTGATTGGAAGACTTTGAAATAATGATACTCTTTGATGGCTGAAGTGATTAATTCGTTAATCTGAATATTCAAAAGAAAGTGAAGTGGAGTAAAAGGTCAGGTCTCTACTTAGATGCCACGGTTTCGCTATACGCCAGCTTTGGATGTTGAGTTAATAAATATATAAGAGATTATGTACGACTCTAGGCAAACTGGAGTTTGAGGTGGCATAAGATTATGAATCTTTAAGTGATGACTGTTCAGTGATATACTCGTATAATGCATTTTATTTCATTACCAAAATACTCTTACCGAGGTTCTATGAATCTACAAGCAAATTTAAAATCTTTACTAAAGCAATATACATCCAAAAGTGAGGTCTATTGAATGTTACTCTACAAGTAGTTCACTCATACATAATCAGCTGGGTAATAAACTAGGTAAGTAAGTTTGAAAGTATGTCATATTATAAGGCTGCAAACAAAACACCAAGTCACTTAACAACATAAAATCTGGAAGTCATTCTCCGAGTGACAACACCAGAAGGTAGTAGCTCGGAAAGCAGTTATGCAAATTCATTCCCTGCAAAAAAACTCTCTTCAACAAAGCACAAAGCAAATAACAAGCGGCACTTTGAATATGTAAATTAATAATGGCAGATAGCTTCCTAAAAGCTTTTACAGCATAAGGACAATCCTAGCATAAAAAAATGTTTTTCTAACACAGTCAAGTCAAGGGCAGCATAGGCACAGATGACCACAGGAACCTTCTCACTTGCCGTTACTATTAAATGACAACATAATATTTTAAAAAAAGACACATCCTGCCTGTCAGCATAGAGTAATTATATTTCAGCAATTTTTCTTCAGAAATTTTATAAACTGCAATTGAGGGCGAGTATATAAAAAAGTCAATCTAAAATATAGTGTTCAGTTATTGTATGCAGCAACAGTGAATATACTGGCACTAAAATTATTAAAGGATGAAATAACCAATGATGATCAATTTAAAAAAATTAAGTTTTTATTAACGAACATTCTTGCTGCTTATTTTAATTTTCTTAGTTACTTCAGAGCTACGATATATAAAAGTAGTAGCTGAAATACCTATATAAAAGTACATAATTGTCTACTTGAAATCAGCTGTCCCACTTTCCATTGAGCACTTGACAGATGAGTTGTTGTAATTTGCTGTTTGTTCTATGTCACTTTAGCCATGAAAAGGATTCTTAAATTGATGGTGAGCTACTTAATCGATCATTGGTGTCATATCTAAAAATTCACAAGTCAACTTAGCACTTACAGAGACAACAATTCTTGACAAAGGATTTAACCCCCTTGTCAGGGTGCTGGAATCATCTTTCAAAAAAATTTCCATTTTGAACTCTGTGTTTGAAAAATTTGGAACACCAATATTTTACTCTTCGTGTATCTGAAATAAATTCTAACAATCAAAAAATATTCTCTGAAATTAAGTTTAATCCCACAACATGGAAATATAAACACAATTGCAAAGAGCTCAGTTCACTTACCGCGTAAACAGTCAACACAAATAAAATGCCATTCACTGCAATTGAGAAGCAATGAAAATGCAAATGACGAGGCCAAACACGCGCTTTGCCTATTAAAAGGGACACAAAGTGCACTAAACCCGAATACATCAGGACACAAAAGCATTCACCTATTCAGGCAACTAAGTTAAGAGAAGGGAACACTACGACGAGGCCTGAGAGAATTAATTGCCACGCAATCCAAAATAGAGCGAAACAATAAATTGAAAGAACGGCGACGGAGGTAATTACTCTGCAATAAACTGCAACAACAGAAAGGAAACTTGGAAGGAAAGCGCTGGAGTACTCGTAAAGTTAAACAAGTCAAAAGCAAAGCCAAAAATGACGCAGGACTCAGCCCACTCACATCACACCTCCGCACCCCCTCACAATGCGTAAACTGTGTGCTTTGCAGCTGATTGCAGAGGCGAAAAAACTGCGGCTTCCTTGGCTGATGCCACTCATAAAGTGGGCGACTAAATCCAAGCAGGAGCGCGGTTATCAATGGCAGTGCTGGGAAAAGGCAAAGCGCTCTGTGTTTCATTGCTTAAGCGCGAATTGCGGAGGGGTTTCCGTGGATGGCATGTCTGCCATGTTTACAATTAACATAATTTCAGTGCACATGAATTTCATTGTGGGCGTAATCTTTTGTTTGACATTGTTGCACTCACTGCTTCTGTGCTATTGCTGTGGGTCGTTTATAGTCAGCTGCATAAAAAGGGAAAAGCTTCATAATTATAAACAAGGATATTCCACTGAAAATATGCTACGTGCATGTTTCCTTAATGTGGCGAGCAGAGTGCAGAGTGCAGAGAGCAAAGCAGTGCATGTAATTGCGTATAATTAGAAGTGCAGTTCATGTGGGGGCAAATAATTAGCGTTCGTGTGTTACAATTGTGTGATTAAATTCAGCTTCCATTCGCTGTAAAAGCCACAACACTGTGAGACGATGATGTGAGTTTGTCTTGATAAATAATAAAAGCATTCCATGTGGTGTTCGTATGCCGACATCATATTTAAATGTTGAAGAAGAAAGACTTCTCTTTCAAATAAAGGCATTTTTACATTAAAAGTCAGTATCCTTATTCATATTTTTTCCTGATACTCTTAAAAGACACTCTTTATTTGTAAAGTTATGTATAAATAGAATACAAATATGTTACTCACTTTAAATTTGTTTTAAAAAAATTTAAATCGGCCTTCCTTCCAGTTGTTAATTATGCCTCCTGATAAAGGATTACAAGAGCCCCAGCCAACTGTCTATAAAAATATACTTAGACATAAATTAGAAAGCAATCGCCTTGAACAGCACATAAAGTTAACTTCAAGCTATAAAAGAGCAACATGTGCGTGCCCCACTAAAGAAGTAAAACTGCACATGCCAACTTTAACACCGCATTAACCGCAAACAAATTGCTTCGCCATTCCATTTGTGCCAAATGAAGGAAGCCGCAGTAGAGACCATTACTCACGCTTTTTATAGCAAAAGAGGTTGTAAAATTTGTGACGCTATAAATGAAAGCTGCGTAAATTGAGTGCGCAGAGCGTAAAATCACTTCCAAATTGAAATTCAATTGTAGAAAGCAAATCAAACCTCAGATATCAATATAATTGAATGCTGAAATACTTTCTAATTTGGCAAATGGAAGGGGTGCACCAGAACACCTTCTCTTTAAGCTTACCTCGCTGGAATACAACAACTGCCATTTGTGCTTGGTAGTTATTCACCAACTGTCCATTATAATTACTCCATGTTAAGTCTGCATGCCCGAAGCATTTGAAATGCCTTTTGAGCAGCCATACACGGCAACAGGCGACGGGACGAGTGGGTGTGAATATTTCGATTTGCTAATGCAATGCGCTAATGACAGCGAACTGAGCACCCGGCCTCATGCGTTTAATTAACCAAATTGATGTTGGGAGTAGTTGCACTCAAGGGTGCTCACAAGACCAATTCCGCTCCTAGAAGCTTCTTATGCCATGAGTGACTGAATTTTTTCTTTGAAATTTTATGAAAATAATATTTTTTGCTCATTACTCGTAAACTCCCTTTTACAGTACTAAATTAGAGGCGGGAATTACTTCCGCTGTATCCGCTGATTTCATTAAGAAAATTGTAGGGTGGTGGCGCAAAGGTAAATGACTGCTGCAATTTCCCACGAGTGCTTAGTCACTTAGCGCCAAGCTGCTTAATTAAATGTCTTAACAACTGGCGACAGGCTGCACGCAGTCTCAACCACTGTTAATGATTTACAAAAGGAAGTTTTTAAAGCAAGTTGTTGACACATATGTACATTCGTAGAAGGTAATTAAGGTAATTAAAAGAGAAGATTCATGCAAATAAAATGAAATTATTTTAAATAATTCGGAGGAAATTTTAAATAATTTTAATATAGTAAAAAATGCACTAGAAATGGGAAGTTAAACTGAAAAAGTGGTGGTAAATTAAAACAAATGCCATATATCGAGGAACGGGGGGAAAAGAACGGGTTTAATATTATTGATACTCACATGTGGACTGGTGTGTTTCATTTCAAATCTCAACTGGATCGATGTCTGAATGGTTACCAAAGTACTTCAATGTAAAAATAACTTTATTTTCTAATAATTTGAGAATTTTCTGCTGGTATCTTAAAGCAACCAATTTGAAATGTTTATTTGCCAGAACCGAACCCTTTCCTTGTCCTACTGGCCACTATTTTCTTTCAATCAGTGCAAATCAGAATATAACTGTAACAATATCCCTTTCTACAACTCTTGATCCATTCCTCAGAAATTAATAAAAAAATAAAGCTAATAAAAAGTTTGCAGGGAGCGTGATTTGATTTGCATTTGACACCCATAAAGCCCGCAGTCAATTTTACTGCATTACCATTGGCAAACAAGCTCAATTTCCTTTCTATGCGAAATCGAATTCGCATAAATTTTACATTCCTCTCCCTCCCGTCCTCGACCTAACAATTGTGTTGTCATTTTGTTGACTAGATTTCTAGCCAGGAACATGGCCTTGCATTTCTGTCTTAAGTTGCACAGAAAATTGCATTATCAGCTTCCTTCGGAGATTTGCTCCCATTGTAGCTGTCATTTAAAATGATTTCTGCAAACAACCATTTGGAATTACCATGCTCGGGGTGAAAAGATACGCAGATAAAAATACGTTAGTGAAAGTTCATTGAAAACTCATAAGAACAATAATCCTGAACAATAGAAGGGATCTAGATATAAATACCATTTCAAATATAATGCTGCTACTCTGTTACATTTTGCGCCAAGTGGATAACACCACAGTAAAAAAAAAAAACAATGAAAATTACGAAAAATTCGCTGCAAGGACTATTTTATAAATGCCAAAAAGTATTTTCCTACCCTAATTATCCTCTTTAAATGCTGCATTATGGCTAATTATTTGCCCCCCCCCCCCACATGAACTGCACTTCTAATTATACGCAATTACATGCACTGCTTTGCTCTCTCCACTTTGCACTCTGCTCTTTAGAGGATTGCCCTCGCCACATTAAGGAAACATGCTCGTAACATATTTTCACTGGAATATCCTTGTTTATAATTATGAAGCTTTTCCCTTTTTATGCAGCTGACTGTAAACGAGCCACAGAAGCAGTGAGTGCAACAATGTCAAACAAAAGATTACGCCCACATTGAAATTCATGTGCACTGAAATTATGTTAATTGTAAGCATGGCAGACATACCAGCCACGGAAACCCCTCCGCAAGTCGCGCTTAAGCAATGAAACACAGAACGTTTTGGCTTTCCCAGCACTGCCATTGATAACCGCGCTCCTGCTTGGATTTAGTCGCCCACTTTATGAGTGGCATCAGCCAAGGAAGCCGCAGTTTTTTCGCCTCTGCAATCAGCTGCAAGGCACACAGTTTACGCATTGTGAGTGGGTGCCGAGGTGGAATGTGAGTGGGCTGAGTCCTGCGTCATATTTGGCTTTGCTTTTGACTTGTTTGACTTTACGAGTACCTCAGCGCTTTCCTTCAAGTTTCCTTTCTGGTGATGCAGTTTATTGCAGAGTAATTACCTCCCTCAACGTACTTTCTATTTTGGATTGCCTTAAAAATAATGCTGGCAGGCCTCGTCGGAATGATCCCTTCGGTGTGTTTTATTCTTAACTTAGTTGCCTGAAAAGGCGATTGCTTTGTGCTTGTGTATTTGGGTTTAGTGCGCTTTTTGTCCCTTTTAATAGGTAAAGCGCGTGTTTGGCCTCGTCATTTGCATTTTCAGTGCTTCCAATTGCATGAATGGAATTTTATTTGTGTTGACTTTGTAAGCGGTAAGTGAAGGGAGCTCTTTCCAATTGTGTTTATATTTCCCTATTGTGAAATTAAACTTAATTTCAGAGAATATTTTTTGATTGTTAGAATACATTTCAGATACACGAAGTGAGAGTAAAATATTGGTGTTCCAAATCTTCCAAACACAAACTACCACGTGGAAGTCTGTTTTCAAAGATATTCCTAGCAACTTGACTAAGTGGTTAAATCCTTTGTTAAGATTTGTTGTGCCTTTATGTGCGAAGCTGACTTGTGAATTTTCAGATATTTCACCAGTGATCAATTAAGTAGCGCAACATCAATTTAAGACTTCCCTTTCACGGCTAACGTGACATAGAACAAACAGCAAATTACAATAACCTATCCGTCAAGTGCTTAAAAGAAGCTGACGCAGCTGACTTCAAGAAGACAATTATGAACTTTTATTTAGGTCTCATATAACGCAGCTCTGATGTAGCTAAGAAAAATTGAATAAGCCTCAAAAATGTTCGTTAATAAAAACTTTATTTTTCTTAAATTTGTCATGATTAATTATTTATTTCCTTCATAATTTGACTGCCAGTATATTCACTGCTGCCGCATACAATAATTTAATACTAGCTGTTGACTTGCCATTTCTATCCTTATCATCATTGGATATTGCAAGCTTGCTTCCTTAACATTGTTGTGGGAAATGTGAATATTCATATAAAACCTTTCGTTATATACAGAAAAATTGACCAAATATAATTACTCTATGGTGACAGGCAGGATGTGTCTTTTTTTTAATAGTAACGCAAAGTTAGATGGTTCCTGTGGTCATCTGTGCTTCCTTTGACTTGATTGTGTTTAAAAGACATTTTTTTATGCTAGATTTGTCCTTATGCTGTGAAAGCTTTTAGGAAGCTATCTTCCATTATTAATTTACATTTTCAAAGAACCTTATGTAGTTTATGTGGTTGAAGGGAAACGTTTTCTACAGGCAGTGAATTTACACAGCATTTTTTTACTACACCCGATGTGACTTTTTCAGAATAGAAAATTTAAAACACAAAATACTATGAAAACATCAATTTCTAAGCATGCTTCATACAAAAATTTGCATAAGTCACTTCAAGGAATTCCATGTCATGTTCTAGGATACAGCAAAAATGCATATTAATTTCTCTGTGTTGTAGGATGTGAAATTGTATGGCTAAGTAGGGTGTGAAATTGTATGGCTATTTAAACTGAGATACTGGCTATTGAGGAGATGTACAGATTATAGGATGTCGTTCTGTATTGGAGGAGTTCTTTGGTTAAGAATTTGCTTAAGAAATGATGAGTGCCGAAAGCCAATGCAAGCACTTAAATAACAATGTTGGTAGCTTGTCTGCATGGAGTCAATTTTTATAGGAATTTTTTTAATGTATTTTATAATATTGAAATTTTATGGAAATCATTTATTATAGAGTAGTGAGAAAATGCGATAAGTATAAACATAAAGTGCTAATGACAAAAATGTATTTTATAATGTAAAGAAAGTAAAATCCACATAAAATCCTGGATACACGTCCCTTTTATATTTGGTTTACCTCCAATATTTTGGTTGTATGAAGCTATGGAGATTTGGAGTGGTATTTCGAAAGGTGAAACCTAAACCTATTGGGGTTTCTACAAAGAAGCTGCCGAATTGTTTGCTTTGTCAAAAGAGCAGAAATAACGATAAATATTGGTCTACTGAAGACTGCTCTGTTATATGAGTGCCGTTAACTATATACTCAAAAATTAGTGAAATAGTTGCTGAAGGGGCTAAGTTATATTCATTGTAATAAATGTGGAATACACGAATTTTTTGTATACTCAGGTTTGCTGTTTTGGTCCCAAAGATGTCTTGAAAGAAATTGAAGGATATTTTGGAAAATACACAGAAATTAATTATATCCCACAGTTGGGATATTAATGCCAATATATAGGATAGGATACCAATCATCATCCCTGTAGATACTTTCCTCCAATTGGACAATTATTCTGGCAAATTTTATGTATTATTTCCATTCTTCACTCCAAATTTACTTTAAGGAATTTCTGGAAATGTTGCTGTTGCAATCAAACGTTTGTATTTTAATATATTTTATATGGAAATATTTGAATTGAAAAACTTTCGAGAAACTTTTCAGATTATCTTTATCAATAATGTTAATTTAAAAAATGTAATAGGAAAAATATTTAATTTAAAAAGTCATCCCAGTCATAGCAGCAAAAATGATGAAATGTTTTTCACATTCGCGACAGCAGATGTTATCATCCGAATGACTTGGCTTTGTTCGTGCTTATCTCCATACTCGCCGGAAAATGAGAGAGAAAAACAAAAGAGTAAATCTGACACAGATAGCATCAGCAGTGAAAATGGCAGCCAAAACAAAGAAGCAACTTTCTATCTTAAATATGAAATCTGATTTTAGTGGTGGGACAAAAAAGAAACACCAACATTCTAAAAAATAATACCCACAGTTTGCAAGCATTGGTATAAAAGAAATATGTACCCGAACGTTCTGGAGAAGATACATTTGTGAAGTGCAGAATAGTAGTCACAAGTTCAACAGTGGGTAAAGTAAAACTATATACGATTACACACATATTATTCCATCAGTTAGTATCAGTGAGGTTGTGGAATAGCAAGAATAAAGGGAGTGCTTGGCCTAGATGGGATACCAAGTTAAGTTTAAGAAAGCGACATATGCCAACTTAACCATGTAGTATAAAGTAATCAGTCATATCTACACTATATTTTAAGATAAAAACATTTCCACGGAGTTCTAAGCGATAGTGATTGGTCCTTATACCTGAAAGGGGGACTATCACATGCAGGATATTCTCGACAACACTTGTAAATTATATCCACTTGAACAGTATACCGAGGGAAATATGGACATATCTGTAGCTCCAGGAAGGATGCAACATAGCAACTTCATCACATGGAAAAGCATTAAAAAAATATTGGGCATATTCAGCCTTCCAATGATGAATGCATTTAATTCCATTTGATTTCATAACTCCAAATCCGAAGTCGAGCTACTTCTCGGATGCAAAAATGTCCTGAGAGACCAAAGAACATCCCTGGCAATAGCACAAAATTTGATGCCTCCCATCGGGCTCAATCCTGATACCAGTAATGTCTTTTATGATAGTATTCTAGATATCTGAATATATATTGTATGATAGTATTCAATATATCTTGGAAAAGCAGATATTATTATCACTATAGTAATAGGAATGGAATTAAATCAAGGGAAACGTAATGGGCAACATATGCTTCGATCATGCCAGGGAATTGTTGCAAACGCCAGGGCTACAGGTATTGAGAACATAGGTCCGAGGAAGGCTTTGGGCAGGATTTAGAAAGCTGAAAGTGTTGACATTGGAGTTATTACAAAATCCATTTCAACCCCGTATAAACTATCTCTATGTTCAGTTAAATAACAGCATCTACCTTTAATCATCTACGGCCTGTGATGACTCTACAAATGTAATAAATAAGCCTTAATTTATGTTTGTAAGCATGTTTATGTTATTAGTTTTTTTTGACGAGTTTCAGGTCTAAATGATACATAATTTTTCTTTATTGAAATTTTATCTAAAAAAAATATTATTTGTCATTCAGACCTTATCTTTCATTCGAAGGTCGATAATCCATTGAAACTATGTTTATGCTTATTTTCAAGTTTTTATTTGTGTCATGTTATAAATATGTTCTTGGTTATATTCGTCTTTTGGTTTAGGTTTTTATGTTTATGTTTTCGTTTATATTTTGATTGATATTTTGGTTTTTAGTTCTCTTTTTCAGTCTGTTGATATTATGCTGATAGTTTTCTTTATTAGATTTTATTCACTTTACTTTATTATTTGTTTAGATGTACGTTTTAACGGAATTTGGTATTTGTTTCTTTGTTTATGTTTAATTTTTTCAAATTTATGTTCTAGCTCAGCTAAATATTCATGTACGAGTATATGTTTAAATATGTATTCATAAATGTATTCGTATATATGCTCTTTAATGTGTTTACGTTTATATTCAAAAATAATAGAAACTTCTTCTCTATCATTCTTGGTTCATATTCATGTATTCTCTCTCTCACTCTCGTATGTGTTCATGTATATATACATGTATATTAGGGCGGAGTGAAAATATGATTTTCTAAATATCGAAATAAAATACCTGGCAAAATATTACCAATGGCTTTATAAATCACCATGCAAAAAATGAATCACCTGTATTGAGTTTTTGAGGTGCCTCAACGGGGTCAAAGTTGATGGTATAGGTGGAAAACACAGCGTTTGTCTTCAGTCAGCTAAAATAACATTGATGAAGTTTGTTTTAAATAATTTTTTATTCCATTAAATTAATTATTAAAAGGATTTAAAAAAAATAGCATAAATTAATTCTTATTAAAATTAATAAAAAAATATCAAAATGAATTCAGTTCAAATTCAAGAAAAATTATACAAGGAAAAGTCAGATTTTGTTTCAAATGTTGGCATATTTTTTCTGGATTGAATCCTTGCTCTTATAAATCCATCTCTGGCCTCCTCTCCATATACCGACTGCGATGCTTCAGTTACCAACTTAACGCAACGTTCAACTGCTTGCGTGTGACAGGGCAATTTAAGTATTGTTTCACTAAGACCAGAACCGGATTCAACTACTTCTTTGAATTTATCCTCCAACAAATTTTTAGTTAAAGGAGGTTCAGTCACTTCTACACTTTCCCAGCTAACAAGATCAATGTAGTCTTCAGCATCATGTCTTGACTTTCTTTCGGCTTTTGCTTGCTGCTTCTTTGTTGTCAATATATCAATGGAACCAATTAGCACTTTTCTTTCCCTTCTTTGGTCAATCAGAAACTCCCATTCTTTTTTCGAGACTCGAAAGCTTTTATTACAAATACAAGCACTAATGTTTTCACACTTGCACTTGCATATATCAAAAAGCTTAAGAGAATTATTTTTAAATTCATCAATCTTCAATTTGTAGTTTTTTGAAGTTTGGCGGTTCTTTATATTTCTCATTATTTTTCTAAATTTTTCTTGATATGAATTAAGCATCTGGCAGACTCTTTTGTGTGTAACGGTTGGAATAGATGCTTTTACCCAAAGATTTTGAATTTCGGTAGCAACTACATCTGAAATTTGTCTTACTGGTGGATCTTTTGATTTGAGTGTGGACTTTAATTGTTTACGGACCAACAAGTAAAATTTCATGACATCATAATAAGTTGGTAGCTGGTTTTGGGTCAGTTCTTTTGGATTTCCAAATATGGGGCATATTGACAAGCTCCTAGTTTGAGTTTGTTCCATTTTTTTGTGTTGTATATATCTAACAGTGGAAACATAAATCAAAGTTTAATCTAATAATTTTGTTAATAGGTATATGAATATGAAATTTCTTACGTCTTTTTCCTGTTTTTATTGAACTTTTTATGCACTTGCGGTGTGCTTAACTCACGAACAACAAGCACAAATGAATGAATTTGTTCTCTAAGCTGTTAACAGCACGTTTGCAAATTGCGTGCAGTCGCTATGCCAAACCTCACTAGAATTGTGTGATTCCCCGAAATTAAGAGAAGCTGTTTTTTTTTCAACAAACACTGCGTTTTCTGTTTAAGTTCTTTGGCGGCACTTTATCAAGAAGCTGTCATGTCAAGAACTTTAAGAAGTTTAGTATTTACTTCTCAAAATTAATACATAAAGATTTAAATTAATTTTGTAAACAATATATAACAACAAAAGCGTTTAGAGAAATTTTCACATCTTTTTGAAAAAAATATTTTTTTTGTAATTTTCTATGGTTTTGAGCCGCCTTAAAACATAAAGCTAGAAACGAAATATTTTGTACAGCTATTATTGGAGTCATTGGTCAACTTTCCCCAGGTATTCCATTTGGATTATCTGAATTTGAAATTTTCACTCCGTTAATTATATTAATCCTATAATTTTTCAATCTGTGATATAAATTTTGTATGGGAGCCCCCATATGGAGTGGAGATAAGGGGCAGGTATGTTCTGAAAAAAGATTTGTGGTGAAAAAATAATGGAAGTGAGTCATACATTTTATACCCCTAGTTGCAACCTGGAAACCCATTTTTAACAATTTCGTAAAATCTTCAAATTTGTATGGGAGCCCCCATATGCAGTGGAGATAGGGGGTAGGTATGTCCTAGGAAAATGTTTATTGAGGAAAATTAATGGGGGTCAGTCTTACATTGTACTCCTCTACGGGCGACTCCGTGGCAGTTGTGTGACTTTTTGTAGAGTTTTACCCATTTACCCTCAACTTTGACCCCGTTGAGGCACCTCAGAACGTTATGCTAGAAACTCCTATTTTTGTACAAGTTTATATGTACTATCAGTTCATCTTTTGGTAACTATTCCATTTTGAAATGCTGAAAAAAAATTACCCCATACAAGTTCACTCCGCCCTAATGTATATGTTCATATATATGCTTTTGAATATGTTCATGTTTATGGTCTTATATATGTTCATGTACATGTTCATGTATAAGTTTATGTATATGTTCATGTATATGTTCATAGATAAGCTCTCGAATATACTCATGAGTATATTCATGTATATGTTCATGTTTACGCTCTTTTCTGTGTTTATGTTTATATTAATGTATATGATCATGTACTCGTATATGCTTTATTCATGTTTATGTTCATGCGTATGCTCTTGGATATGTTCAAGTACATGTTCATGTATATGCTCATGTATATGCTCTTGAATATGTTCATTTATTTATTCATGCATATGTTCATGCATACGCTCTTTTTTGTCTTCATGTTGACGGAAGAGGGCGTCAAGACCCTCACACAAGAACTAAAATATGAAATGACTTTGACTTTGACTTTTGTATGATTACTAGCTGACCTGGCAAACGTTGTTCTGCAATATAAATTATAAAAAAAATCGAACGTAAGTATAAATCGAAAGTGAAATATAAAATTAGAAACTGAAAGAGTGCTGTTGTTGTGTGTCGCAGTTCTGTTCTAGGAATATTTTGGGCCCGATTTCGGATGCAGCTGCACCGGGCCGGTTACCTAAAGTACGTCGGCAGTGGACAGAAGTTATGCGCAGTTGAGGATAGATTCCACGTGGATATCGAGAAAATACGTGAAGGAGTGATCGTGTGTGGAGTTGCGCCGTGGGAAAATGGTCTTCCCGAGTCCGAATATGATGACGGTCCATTCTTTGATGAAGATCAAATGGATATGTGGGGATGGGATCTATGACAGAAAGAGGAATGCAGCGCTCGATGTACTTGTTGGCGTTGTCGGCCATTTGCTCTTTGTGTGTCAATTACGAACCGGCGCGCTTGTCTCCGTTCCAATTGTCGTTATTGATTTCGTTCAGCTCGTGCCTCTTGTGATTGAGATGCACGCAATTGCGACAGGCTCACACTCACATTTTCGTTATATTGTTGGATTTGTTCGTTTGTTCTGTCTGTTCTAATATTTTGCATTTTTGTTGCTTAATCGTTCGCTGGTCGAAACCCCCTTGCATTTTGCTGGCATTGTTCTTTGTAACACACACACAAATAGACCAAATTGTTGTACTTACTGATGAAAAATGGTATGCCGATAATGTATTTGTTCTTTTAGTATTTTACCAACCTTTCACAGTAACAAAACACGTATATATTTATTGTGAATTCAAATAAATCGAGCAAAATTTTGCATGCACTTCGTTGTGATACATAACAAATACAGAATGAAAGGTCAAAGTGACGCGACTCTTCACGTCAATAGAACTCTCCCGGACGTTTTTTTTTGTGTGTAACTTTGTACAAACTGTCAAACGATCTACTGCTCTGAATTTGTGAAGATAAAAACAAATTTTTTGTTTAAAATAAATCACAAAAATGGAGGATGATCAACGTAAAATAAGAAAAAAGTGTTACACGAAAGTTACACAAAACACCAAACGACTGTACCCAATAACATCATGTCAATGAACGCCGGTTAGTGTTTTACATCCCAGTACTGTAGGAAGAAAGGTTTCAAAGTAGACAAAATTGGGGTTGTATGGGAGGTACCCTGCCCCCTTCATTTTTTTACAGTAATGTCGAATTGATAGCACATGACTTCGTTTTAAATTCCAGTACTGTAGAGTGAATGGTTCCAGAGATAGAAGCAAACAAAATTAGGGTTGTATGGGAGGTACCCCAGCTTGTGTGGGTAGGAGAGTGAAAAATACTTTACATCCTATTCTCATACCTACGAAATACAGACAACAAATTTCATAAAAATCGGTCGAGTCGTTTCGGAGGAGTTTGACCACAAACACCGTGACACGAGGATTTTACATATTATATTTGTATTTATGGTGAGTCAGAAAAAATTCAGCCCCATTTGTTCGCGTGGATCTCACTTGTCTTCAGTGCTGTATCATCCTTACAACAGCGTGTTTTTGCCCATTCACCACAGCTGATATTATTTATATACACACGCCAAGATGAATTATCTGTCATCGCTTCTCTTTTGCTTACACTATGAAATGGGTTCAAGAACTCTTCTGCTCATTTGTTTAATATGTCAAAAATGATGGGGTACACAGACATGAATATTGTGGCAGGGTCAACGAATATACAAAATGGAAATTATTCATTTCTTTGGCATTTTGCTTCAATATTTGTACATAGGTTACATAAATAAACAAAATATTAAATGATACACAAATGCGATTGCTAGAAATTTGGGAGGCAGTGATGTAAGGGATCAAGAATCAGAGGCAGCAGAGGCATCAGAATCAGCAGAGGCATCAGAGATTGTACTTGCACCTAACTTGGTCATTAATACAGTAAAAAGCTGGCAAAAGTTCTTTGGTGCACAGCGTAAAACGCTTCTCTACAACAAGTTTAATGCCACATGGAAAAGTGCGATTCAACCTTAGTAGAAACGGAAGCTGAACCACCAGTTTTCTTCTCCTACATCTTTGTGCTGCATTTGTCATAAAACTTTGGCTCTCCCGTTTAGTAAATAAACTTTCATCACCATGCCTCAGTTTATCCTTTGGGTTATGTAATCTGTATGCACCCACGCGTTGTCGTTGCTGCTCCAGAAACTTCTTTGTTAGCACTTTCCTTTTACATCAAGTGAGTAGGTGTTGGAGCATTCTTCAAAGCCTTTGCTCTTCTGTGTGTGATGCAACTTTGTGTAATCAACTTACCTACCTAAGAGTGCTGTACACATTTTAAAGGATTTCCAAAGCTCTAATGTGATTTCGCCTTCAGAGATAGCGCTAAAAACTGTTATAAAGTGTTAAAGGTAGGCATTATTTTCGTTGGCCATTTCCTAGAGTTTGTTTACAATCATTCGGGTCGTATGAGTGATTAAAAAGGGCGACTACACTGAACACACAAATTGCATTCAAAGTAAGGCTAATGAAGCAAGCAACCAGTATATTCTTAAGGTATATCATTTACATCGTAAACCAAATTCTCGTTTGCAGAAACTTTCATTTTATGTTTATTTTAAATACTCGTAATAAACCCTAATTAAATTTACTTTAATAAGCTTTCATTATGAACAACTGTAGCTGAGTTTTCTCCGAAGATTGCTCGAAGGATTTCACCATACAACTGAAATTATAAATGAGAGACAGCCACGCACCTAGAAGCGCACAGAAACTTATTTACAGACACTCTAAAGCAGACTTTCTCAAATACACTCCCAGCTTCCTTTTTCAAGTGTCACAGGCAGACACTGAAATCGCTCTGCTACTTTGTGAACGCAATGTGGTCACATAAAAATCTCAGTTACTTAGTTGCTCACCCATCCCCACTTCGGCACTCAAAAGTTTTGGGTGCACACCAAATGGAACGCCAAAAAATTTGCTGTCATTGGTATTTTCTGTTTAGCCAAACAAAAAAATGCCAAAGTTTATTTAGCAGCGATTAACGTTGAAGACAAATACGAGCAAATAGAAAAGTAAACACAAATACAAAAAATAAATAGCATACGTAGTTTAAATTGTCCTTGACAGCTACCCTAAGACCCAAACTAAGATGAAGAGCAGAAAAAACAAAAGTATCGATAAAGAAACTCGTGGGAATAATCTGAAGAGTAATTGTCCGTTGATTTTTTCGTTATACATTTTCGTAGGGACTCAGCTATAGACGCAAGCATCATGATTGCCCAGCAATACTGCTTAATTTAATCCAAGTTGTGTGCCGCTCGAGTATTAGTTTCCGTCATTCCTGGCACGTTTGGTTTCCCCACTTATGCCAAATATATATACGAGTATAAGCTGACCCCAAAGGGCGTTCGGTATAATCGAAAAATTCATCCTTTTTGTTTGTAATATTTTTTAGTTTGCTTGTTAATATGCGAATATATATTGAAATGGACATGCCACATGCTATGTGGCTCACACTTTGTCCTGCCCATGACATGCCTTTCCGCCTTAAGCCTTTGCGAAAGTTCTTTCATTTTGCCGATTTCTTTGTATTGCCGCTAAAACAAATAGAAATGATAGAAGCGGAAGAAAAGAAAAATGTTGCAAACGGGACCACGCAGAAATCGATATGAAACTTTTTCCATAATCTATTCGAACCAGCGCACATTTGCAATCCTTTCATGCCGTTTTGTTGTACGGTTGATTTAATGAAAGTTTTTTTAACTACTTTTTTCGTTTTGGTTTTAAAACTTGAAAGGATTTTTATATGTAAAGGGAATATTGCTCAGTTGGGTGGGTTTTGTAAACCACAATAAAATCATCCCAGTATGGTCACAATAAGTCAGTTATTAGTTAGGAAATTATAGGTCAGTCAGAAAAAAGCCAGTTGTCAGTCAGTCAGTTATAACTCAATAAGTTGTCAGTCAATCAGTTAAAAGTCAGAGAGTTATCAGTCAGATATCAGTAAGTGTGTTATCAGTTAGTTATCTAAGAAAGATCGGTTTAGAATAATTTGAGGTATAGTAACCCCTCTTTATTCGAAAAATTGTAATTTGAAGGTTCTGATCAAGATCCAAAGAACAGCTATTATGTGTATTTCTGGTGCTTGAAGAACTACTCCAACCAAGCTTGTTTCCCTACCACTAGATCTGGTAGGGAAACAAGCGACAGTGCTAAGGCTAGAATGCACTGCGTTATAGAATGAGCGGCAGACTGGCCACTCTAGTGTGATGGGGTAGTTGTATCCAACAGATTGACACTTTTCTCAAAAGAACTGAAACTCTAACTATTATTCCGCCTGACCGACCGCTGCAGTATTTATCTATCCGAGGTCCTAGCCACAAATGAGGTAGACACGTCGTAACAGAAACTATTATAAATATCTATTCGGACAGCCAAGGCTAATGTGCCCGAAACTTGATAGGAATAAGTCGAGAGACTTGCTTGGTCTGTCGAGAAAAGTTATCTTTAAACAAGCCAGAGCTTGTATAACTGGTCATTGGCTGTTCGGCAGGGATGCTCTCCGGCTAGGAGTATTCTCCCATGAATACTGCAGAGCTGTAGGAATGAGGACGAGGAGGAGACTGTGGAAGATATTTTCTATAAGAGCCCGGATCTAGCTAGAAGCAGACAGGTTTTGTTTTGGCAAATAGGCTTTTTGTTCTCTTACGGAATTGTCCGGCGCGAAGGTATTTATTTGACCTTCGCTTTACGTATTATGGCTTAGAAATGGTTTCACAAATAAAAGTAGAGGTTCAGTTTTATCCGGTGGTATGGCAATGGACCCATAGGGTTTGAGTTAGTTGGTCTGTCGACCGACTGTTACAAAAAATCTAGCCTAATATAACCCAACTCCTTTTTATTGAAACATTTCGTGTCTCTATGCCTTTTTAATATCATATTTTTGTGTTCACATACGAAGCAAAATACATTTTGAGGAGTAAATATCCCATTAACAGTTTCCCCCATACCCCCAACTAGAACTCTCCGTTGCGTATTCGTTTTCTACATACATTTGTCACCTCAAAATATAGTGTACAGTCTTCATAGCTTTCGAGCCTTTTGTTTTTTTATATTTCTAATTTGAATTACTTAATTTTTAAAGATATTTTAAAGAGTCACTGAAGAGTCCTTTTAGTCTGTCATAGTATTCGACAAAATATCCTTTGTCTACTATTTTGTGTGGCCCACTCTCCACAACTGATTTCACTTAAAGCATAACCTTCAGTAGTCTTGAATCGTTTCATACCTACTTGGCTTAACTGCAAAATGTTGTCTTAGGGGACCGTCAAAGCAACTACCCTATGACCATTCCCATCCCTATCCCCTGTATACTTACTTGCTGAAAAATTCATTCTGCAATTCGAGGCAATATAAATATTTCTAATTGAAAGTTTTTTTAGTTGCACATGTGCGTGTGTGCTCACTTTTTAGCAGTTGGCATCCATGGTTGTGTGGGTGCGTCTCCTTCAATTTAACAACCGAAATTTTCGTGATGCCACAATAAAATTCGCTCCTCTTAGTT